>OY986995.1:11756651-12402639 GCA_963920545.1 Lepidium didymum
TCAATTTATATCACTGCTTAATCATGAACAATTAAGAACAACAGATGAAGCGAAATCGATATTTTATAAAGATAATTAAAGCATTACCAGATCCGCCATCTTTATAAGTCCTTCAAGTCTCGAATCATGTTTGATATTGATGCGATGAAACTGGATCCGACCGGTCCATTCAACGGTATCAGGCTCAAGCAAGTGCTTAATCTTATCGTTGTAAACATCAAGCGCAAGGACCTTGTGAGGCGTCTCCATCATTAGCTGTTCACAAAGATGCGAGCCGATGAAACCTCCGGCACCGATCATGCATATTGTGATCGATTTTATCGGTTTACCGTCCAGATCCACTCTACCAGCTCCGTTCGTCATTTTTTTTTGCGAGAAAAATCAGATCAGAAAATCGAACTCTCTCCACAGAGAGAAGAATCCTTCAATAAACGGCACGTTTCTCTCTACACAGGATAACACAATGCGCAAAATGGCTGTAGCGAGAGAGAGGAGGGAGGAGGGAGGAGTGACGGTGGATATTTAAGAGGGAAGCATCGCATGTGAACGGAGGCAAATTGATTCGTCGAAATCGAAATCGACATCCCACTCTCAGCACCGGCAGGTGCTGTATACGCACTTTATTCTGTAGCTCCACGTTGGTTTTTCACCTAATTAAATTTCATTTTTTATTTTGTGAAAAAAAAATCATTCTTCATTTTTTTGTTTGGTCAAATTATCATTCTCCTAGCAAGTGACGTTTACTCTAGTGACAGACGTAAATCCACTAAGATATGCACACTTGCACAACTAGAGATCGAGTCTCATCACCTATATTATGTAGGAACTTGATTAATGGGCCGGCCAGTTGTGGCCCAATATTGACAAAAAAATATCATTCTTCTTAATTACCATTTAAAAAAAAAATTATTTTAAATTATATTAAAACCAACCAGGAATAATACATACTCGTGGAAGATGAAGACTTAAATTGAGAGTAGTTTTTAGACTAGTTTCTAGTTTTTGTTTTGGAAAATCTATTTTTTAGTCAAACATGATTTTGTAAAAACAATTTTTACGTTATATCTTATCATTCTAGTTTTTGGTATTTGGTTTTCCTAAAAACTAGGAAAAATTAGTTTTTGAAAAATCAACGTTGATTTCTCTAAAAACCAAAAACCAACTTTTCTAGTTTTTGAAAAACAAAAACTAATCTAAAAACTAAAACCAAAATCTAAAATCCAAAAACAAAAAACAAAAAACAAAAACCAAAAACTAGTGCATCCATTTATTGCTGGACACTCTGAATACCCCAACCCGAAAATCGATACCACCATAAACTACATGAAACTTAAACTGATTGCAGAGGCTCCTATGAAGAAAATGTGTAGCTCACAAATGAAAAAGCAGTTGCAATACTAACAAGAAGGAAATTATAGCCAAATATTGCATGAATCCACAGAAAAAAACCGAAAAAAGCTAAAAACGAGATCATACAAACTAAAGGCATAAAATAGACACGAGAACCAGGATACTCTTTTTCCAAAATTGGAGAAGTCGAAAAACACAGATGACACCTTCATAGAACCGATAAAAGACCATACCGCGATCATGTCTTAAGCATACATACAAGAGGCAACTTAATTATCAGTCCTGTAATGTTGATTAATTGGGATTCTACATGTCTGAAATTGATGTTTCTGACTTCAGCTTACTCCAAGTAAGCATTTGTGAGGTTCATAACTTTTGCATCATTTTGTTTCATGACTACCTCACCTCACCTCAATCTTTATGACATTCATCTAAACTTAACTTAATTATCAGATTTGAACAGTTGTCAAATACTCAACAACAAAGCTGCAAAAAGGTTCAAACAAATATCATCTCATCCTTGAATATCTAGCACCCAAGTTGGAACTTTGATTTTGAGAGAAATGGAAAAATTATAGAGAAAAAATTGAAGTAAAAGTAAGAAAAGAAAAAGGGAAAATTGTTATTTAAATCTCTCATCTTTCAAATTTAAGCCATTTGAATCATCAACTATCAACTTCCCAAAACAAAATCAACTTTTAGTTTACTTTCATTTGTGTTCCAAACTTTTCGTTGACTTGACCAAATTAGACTCATCGTTAAATTGTTTAACAAAATAAATAAATGAAGTTTTAAAGACGATGATATTCGATTTAACGAGGTGAATAACGATTATTAAGTCAGTCTGATTCTTCCGCTAAGTGATTTAACGATGGGCCTAATTTGGCTGAGTCAACAAAAAGTTTGGGATGTCAATGAAAGATAACTAAAAGTTGATTTTTTTTTCCGGGGAACTTGATAGTTAGTGTTTCAAATGGCTTAAATTTGAAAGTTGAAGATTTAAATAATAATTTTTCCAAAAGAAAATAAACAAAAAAGCAAACATGCATCTTCGATATCCAATAAATTTGCAACGTTGTACTCTTTAACAATCTCAAATCATCGTACACATTTTTAAAATTAGACATCTGTGAAAGAGTTCTCAAAACTGAACCGCAAAATTTTAGACTAGAGTCTCTGAATCGGAAGTACACAATTCACCATGTTCGTCTATGTATCTCTTCACATTATAAAAATCCTCATTGATTGATTTGTCTTATTTATTTGCAGATTGAACCTCATAACTATATGGCTAGAATTTTTTACACAATCAGCCAATTCAACAATATGATGTTCTTGGGTATTGCTTGATAAGTTGAAAGTAATGCGTCTGTTATTGTGATATAGAAAGATTATCTTCTATATTTTGTTCCACCAACACTGACATATAAGGATAAAGAGCCAGAGAGAAAGAAAGCGTAATGGTTTATTCTTTTCTTCGTCCCTCTTCTCTGTGTTTATGTTTTTCATAATATCTTATTGTGTTTCTTCACTTGGTCCCAAAGCATATCTTACTATGCACACTTGGGGGACTACATTAAAAGTGAGATGTCTGATGGAAGTTCGAGCAAGTCGAGGAACATTGCTACAAGTGCAAATCCTGTTGTTTTGCAACTTCCGGCAGTCAAAGATAACGTCAAGGACGTTATGTTTTATTGCTGAAAAACTCAGCCATTGACGTTCGGCTCTCTTTTGTTTTGGAAGGATTCGGCTATTTTCATTTAGAATTCTCTAATATTATGCATTTTGGTTTTGAGACGATGTTCTCTTGACTACTTTTATCATTATGGATGATAAGTTGATAACACATATGGTGTTATTTGAAACATGAATTCTGCGTGAAACACAATTGGTACATATATATATGTTTCATGTATTTAACATACATTTAAAACAATTGGTACTTAGTATCTTTTGCACTGTATTTTGTTAAATGAGTAAACAAAAAATAACACATTATGAAGTAATTTAAAATTTTAATTACTTTCAAAAATCACTTTGAAAACATTTTAAAATATTTTTGAAATTTTCTGGTTAAAGATACCAAAATATAAATCTCAAGTGAAGTTTTATAGAATTTCAAAACAAATCAAAAAGGTCTCTCTAATTTTATCCAAGGTCATTAAAAAACTTAACCAAATCTAAATGATTCAAAATGTATTGTTAAATACTCCTAAGTATTAATAAAAGGAAAATTTGTATGAAATGCCATTTTTATGTTTTTTAATTACGTGAAATGTCATCTTTTTTGAACCTTACATAAAATACTATAATTTATGTTTCAATTTTTGGGAGATCACTTTTTTGGAGCATTGAATTGTAACATCATTGTCCACATTGGATTGTGTAAATGTCCATTGTAAACAACACTGTATGTTATGTCCATGGTATATCATATAAATATCCACTGTAGACAGCAAATGTATGTTCACTGTAAAATTACTATATATATTTTTGGTATACAGTATTATTGTCCACTGTAGACAATTCGCTGTATTATGTACTTACACGAAATAACACATTTTCATAAAAAATAATATTTCGTATAAAATTCAAAAAAATACATTTAGTATAAAGTTGAAAAAATTGACATTTCAAATAATTAAAAACATAAAAATCACATTTCAAATAATTAAAAACATAAAAATCACATTTCATACCATTTTGTCTAAATAAAAAGTGTGGTAATCATTTATGTTGCGCAAACCAAAAACAAAACTGAGTGTTCTTTAGTAAAAAAAACACTCTGTGGAAAGAAAGCCAAGGCTCAAAAAGTCTCCTTGTAGATCTCTTTCGCGGGACTTGTCCGATCCGTTTGTGAGTCTCATCGGGAAAATATACAAACACAGACAGTTCCTGATCCTGCAAATCGAATACTCTCACTACTTTCCCAGTTGCTTCTTCCCGTTTTTGGATTTGGAGGATGGATCAGTTTTTGATCTATTACTATTGCCTATAAAGACGAGATGAGATGCAGCCAAATATCTTCCCATTCGGCACACTTTTGGGTAATCCTTTTCTCTTCAATGGTGGCGATCTAACTGAACTTGGTGCTTCCGTTGGATTCGAGACCTCTAGGGTTTTCTTTTTGATTCCTTTCTTATTATCATCCCAAGGCGGTGCTTCTGGGATGGATTTATCTAAGGTTGGTGAAAAGTTCCTCAGTTCTGTTAAATCCGCTACGTCACTTGGACTCTTACCCTCCTCTGCTTCTTTCTCCGATCGTCCTGAGGTAATACTTCACTTGTTTTCTTTTTGTTTTTCTTCCATTTTCGTAACATTAATGGAGTTCTTTGCTTGAAGATGAATGGAATTGTTTCAGTGTGGACTTTTTTTAACTCATGAACTTGAATTTTTGTAGATTCCAGCACGTGCTGCAGCTGCAGCTGCTGTTGCTCGTGCTTTGGCAGAACTTCCTTCTGACCAGAGGTTGAGTATATCTTCTACTGCTACTGAGCTTAACTCAATTTATGGAAATAGACCTCTTCCTCAACAAGTTGAAGAGCTTGAAGAAGGGTTCTATGAAGAGGTGTGTGTGCTTTTCATATGTATCTGTCTTTGGTAGTTGTGATTTTGGGACATGTTGTTTCATTACTAATTCACATTTCGATTTTTTTTTCAACATAGGATTTTGATCCAGTTAGACATATTTTGGAGAATGTGCCAGATGATCAGAGTGAGCTAGCTTATTTTGAAAAGCAGGTACTAACTTCTCTCAAGTAACTGAATATTGACTGTTTAAATATAATGCGTCTATCCTGGATCATTAAGAATGCCGATTAATGATTTATTTTGTAAGTTTAGAAGGTTTATCTTCTGTGTAGGCCACCTTGAGGCTGGTACAGTTAGATAGAGTGGCAGAAAATCTGTCTCACCATGTTATGGAGCATCATGAAGTAATGGGTAAGTACTTTGAATTGAAAAGACTTGTTCTTTCCTCTTAAGAAAGCCAATATTGATTGAGAATATTAATATTCACTTTTGGCCAGTGAAGGGGATGAATTTGGTTAGAGAATTAGAAAAAGATTTGAAGATTGCAAATGTTATCTGCAAGGTAAGGGTTTCATATTATTATCCTAAATTTATAAAAGCTATTAGTGGTTTCACTTTCTGGTTTACCTGTAACTGGTTTGACCTTATGGCCGTTATTGCCAGAATGGAAGACGAAATTTGACATCATCTATGAATGAGGCTTCAAGAGATCTTATTGTACACACTCATTCCAAAAAGAAACAAGCACTTCTGGTAGGCTTTTCTGTTTAAGGCAATCATGATTTCTTCAATCTGTTTACTTAATAGGTTTTTGTACTTTATTGCTCCGTACTGAAAATCCCGTAAATATGGTCAAAAGTGTATGCACAAAAATGTCGCTTATCAGCACGTAGCTAGTGCTGTCAGGACGTTTTTACATGCAAGTATTTTATTAGAATCATAAATACTGTGTAATATCGGCTGATCAGCGTCTGATATTTTAAAATATAACTGCTGCGAAGACTTTCTGTTTTTCTATCATGTCTTTTTCCTTCTCCGGGTACCATGTAATTAGAACTGCATGAATCTTTAATCTACTCTACTTGCAGGACATGCTCCCTGTATTAACTGATCTTTGCCATGCAAGAATAATGCAGTCAAATCTTGAAGACCTTGTTGAAGAAGGAAACTATTGCAAGGTTGTTAGTTTACTTGTCTTTGTTAAATACTTCCTTGGTTTTCTTAATAGAATTATTGTGAAATTATACAATGGAAGCTTACAAGAGTATGGAAAATGAATTCATTGTTATGTAGGCATTTCAAGTTCTATCTGAGTATTTGCAGCTGCTTGACAGTCTATCCGAGTTCTCAGCAGCCCAAGAGATGACCCGTGGTGTTGAGGTAGTTATGGTTTATTCATGACCAACCATCGTCTTCATAATTTCTGTTTTCAGTCAGTTGAGCTTCTCATACTCTTTTCAAGGTTTGGTTAGGAAGAACTCTTCATAAGCTGGATTCACTTTTGTTGGGCGTTTGCCAGGAGTTCAAAGAAGAAAGTTATGTAATGGTTAGTAAGCCAACTCATTCTCATGTTAGATATGTAAAGCTTTCTCCTTCAAGATTTAAACTAGATTGGATTGAATTTTTGGCCTTCAGTTTAGTCGGGAAACTAGAAATTTGTTTTGTGCAATAATTAACATGTTTATGCTCTCATACTTTTAGGTCCTGGACGCTTATGCACTGATTGGTGATGTCTCTGGTCTCGCTGAAAAGATACAAAGCTTCTTTATGCAGGAAGTTATCTCAGAAACCCACTTAGTTCTAAAGACCATTGTTGGGGAGGTATGTGAGCTATATGTTTAATTGTTGCTCCTGTAGACTTGATATTGAGCTTGCTTTCTTTTGGTACAGTTGTGTTATTTCCCTTCTAATTCTCTGGTGTATGGCACAATCTTTTTCCCTGTTGCTTAGATGTCATTTTCGATCCTAACAGATACATGAAAATAGTCAATTGAAAACCTTAACATAGTAACATATGATTTTAATAGATGAAAATAGCGTGACAAGCGTTTTTTTTAATAGATGAAACCTTATATATGCAAAGATGGTTACCATTTGTTTAACCCGTGCTGATTGATCTGCGGCAATGCTTATTACTTCATCACACTCTGCACTGAAATGGGTATTGTGACCTTAACATATTAAGCCAATCAGATTGTTGATCCATTCCTCGTGACTAATTGTATTTGTAGGAGAACAGTGCTGCCACCCAATTTAGCAGGTATGTTCTATGCACCTGAGTTATTAGTGGCACCTAGTGTAACAGTGTCTAGTGTTTTCTTCTGGTCCTTGAATTTTAGTATTTTTGCTGATTTCTTCAAATTAATTGCAGACTTACCTACAGCGATCTATGTCTTCAAACACCAGAATCCAAGTTTAGGCAATGTCTTTTGAGAACGCTAGCTGTGCTGTTTCAGTTAATATATTCATATCATGAGATAATGAGTTTCACGCCAGAAAATAAGGCAGGTTCCATTTCTTGCTTTACATTGTATTTAACATTTTCCTATTACCTTGATCAAATTCTTGTAAGAGCCTCTGGTTCTAATATTAGTGCTACAGTTTTTGTTGTCAGATTTTCATATCCTATGTCGAGACCTTTTATCTATTGTCTGAGATATCTATACCTAAACTCATTGTGTAACAATTTTTTTACGCTGTAATAAGAGAGAATCTTAGCATAATTTTAGAATTTCAGTGTGCTGTTTAGTTTGGTGGCGTGTAGAACTCGAAGGAGGCCTGCTTTACTGATATGGATTTTATCTGGGAATTTATATATCATCATGTATGCAAGTCTTGAGTACTAGATTTCGTAGTTAATATACAATTAAGTGTTTTTAAGGTTTCTTTTACTCTCTTTTAACTTGTCAAGTAATTGATTATACGAGAAGTTTTATAAGCTCTTTGATTTTAGTACAATATACTTTTGTTTAATTCCCCTTTGACATGACACATAAGGAGATGTAAAATATTTTTCGCTTTGATGCTGGTTTTTGCTCGGTATCTTATGCATTGTCATCCTTTAGGTTCTAATTAGCACCATTTTCTCTAAAGGTTTCTATGAGCTAAATTTCTGAACTGGACCAGGTAGAAAGAATGATCTTGCCAAGTCCTGCAACAACTGAAAAGGTTGATTCAGTGACGGCAAGTTCATGCAACCCACGGGATGGTAATCTTTCTTCAGCGATGAGTTCGGAAAGCATACCTTGTACCACTTCTGCTGAAGAATCGGACCGAAGTGGAACAACTAGTTCCGCGCAGCAGGCATCTAATAGTGCTATAGACGTTTCTAGGGTTTCTGAAGATACAATATCAAGTGGTGAGTCGCCATGGTACTATCTACGAAAAGATAGTGCAGGTTTTGTTTCAGAAACTCTTCAGAGAGGGCGCAGAAATCTTTGGCAGCTTACAACAAGCCGTGTGTCAGTTTTGCTCTCTTCCCCAGCTGCTTCTTCAACAAGTATACATCAGTTCTTAAAAAATTATGAGGACCTGAGCGTTTTTATTCTTGCTGGGGAAGCTTTCTGTGGATTTGAAGTTGCGGAATTTAGGGAGAAGCTAAAGGGTGTATGTGAAAATTATTTCACTGCATTTCATAAGCAAAGCATGCATGTAAGTTCCGTTTCTCAAGTCCCTTGGACTGACATTGCAATACCCTTACCTAGTTACTGTCATGCATCACCTTGATAACGTGAAGGTTAAATTCTTGTTTGCTATTCATCTTAACAGGCGCTCAAAATGGTCCTTGAAAAGGAGACGTGGATGAAATTGTCACCGGATACTGTGCAAGCTATTAATTTTGCAGGTCTTGTGGGGGATGGAGCCCCCTTAATTATTTCTTCCCTCAGTTCCTCTGGTTCTTCTAAATTCCCTCACTCTAATAAGTCCAGTGACTCAATTGCTCCAAGTGGCAACAAGAGTGGATTTTCATTTTGGTTGAAAAGTGGAAACCCCTTCTCAGCTAAGTTAATTAACTATAGAGAAGATCAAGACTACTCCTCAGTCAATGGAGCTGTCTCTGGAGATTACGAAGGGAATGATAGCACTGACAATGATGCTGTGAATCCCAGGATAAGAGATAAAAAACGCATTAATGGAGGTAGTCCTGTTTCAGAAGATGAAAACGAAGACCTTCTTGCCGACTTTATTGATGAAGATAGTCAGCTTCCAAGACGAAGTTTTACGCGTAAACAATCAAGAAATTTTTCTTCACATTTCAGTACCAATGATGATTTGACAGCTCAAACAGGATCTTCCCTTTGTCTTCTAAGGTAATCTGCAGTATAGCAAATGTTTAAAATCATGAGGATAGCCTTTCTATTGCATATTTCCCCAGGCCACTTTTATGACATGGAACTGTATTGACTGTCTTATGTCTTAGATCAATGGATAAGTACGCAAGGCTTATGCAGAAACTAGAAATTGTCAATGTTGAGTTCTTTAAGGTGCCAATCCTAATTCTTGGAATTCTGCAGATTTCCTTACTATTCTCCCTAATTTTATTTTCTGAAGTTCCTCTTATACCTGCTTGAACTTTTGTAGGGAATATGCCAATTGTTTGGGGTCTTTTTCTATTTCGTGTTTCAAGTATTTGGTCAAGAAAGTAGTAATTCAGGTGGAAAAGGAGCTGCGGACACTTTCAATCGTGAGTTATGAATTTTTTTTCTTTTGATGTTCCTCTTGAATTACAGCATAAAATCTATTTCAAAAATTTGAATTACAGATCGTTTGAAGTTCAGCCTATCCCGGATATCACAAGAGTGTGAGCAATGGATAAAACCTCAGCTTTCATCATCATCACCATCTTCTTCACTTGGCTTTGCCATCACAGTTCATAGTCTTGCGGATGTCACTCCAGCAAGTCCCTTAAATACTTCTAGTCATTTATCAGGCGTATCTTTTAGTCTCAAGGTATAATCTGGGTTATGTGTTCATCAATATGAACTACAATTAATATTATTTTCTGTTCATGTTCAATAGTAATCCTAAATATAGTTTTTCCTATTCAGTTGTCTATAAGTTTGTGTATTTCATATATGGTTTGAGAAAAGAAAAGCAGCTGCCTCACATTTCTATATCATCTCGAGGTTGTATAATAAAAAGATACTTTAAGACATGATTATCGTTTGCAGGAAAGATGTGCTGCAGTTGACACAATTTCTCTTGTGGCTCGGATATTGCATAAATCAAAGGCTCATCTCCAATCAATGCTTATGTCAAGAAATGGCTCTCTGGTTGAAGACTTCTTTGGACAGCTGGTACGCACATCTTCCAATTCCTTCATGAGAAAATCTGGTTGGATATATTGCCTAAATTGGCTATGCTGTTCACAACATGCATACTATTTCATTATACAAAGACTTCTGTAGCATCCTAGTCTTTTGCCTTTAATAAAAATGAAACATGCAGGACTGTGATCATAAGTAGTTTCACTATATACCTTTGTTGAATTATTTCTCCTATATGCATATATGTTTGATGAAGAACTATTTACATACTATATGTGGTAGCAAATATATTTGAAGGAGATGCATTAAGTGGAATGATTCATCAGGTTGGTACGGTACCTGATCTGATAGAGCACTTACATAGGACAACTGCGAGGATACTACTGCATGTTAATGGGTAAATTGCTTATCTACTTTTGAGCTTGTGTTTTGAGAAAAGTTATTAGATGAAGAATTATATCTCTGTCCTGTCTCGTGCTTCTATTCTTATTATATTACTGACCTCAGGATTATTAAATTGTTAAACTGTATATACTGTGAATTCAATTGATATGCTAAAGTTGAGCCTTGGTTTTTATGGTATTCGTTCTTACTTGGGGTATTAATATTCCTTCACCTGCAACAAATCTCACAGATATGTTGACCGCATTGCCAATTCTAAATGGGAAGTCAAGGAGCTTGGAGTTGAGCATAATGGGTTTGTTACCTCTTTAATTTGTTACTCTTCTTTCCCCTTCATTTGCATCATGATCTTTTTTATTCAAAACTAGTTTTTGGAATGCTCGTGCTGTACAAAGTTTAACTGGCAGCTACCTATATTTGATTGATGAATTTACATTTAGATAGATTTAGTACTTGCTGATGCTCTAAATTTAAATTTGGCATGCTGGACCAGTGATTACATCGCTGCTATTTTATATGTAATTAACTCTTTGAACTAACAGGTATGTTGATTTGATGCTCGGGGAATTTAAGCACTACAAAACAAGGCTTGCTCATGGGGGCATTCCACAAGAGGTAAATGACTCTGTGACTCCACCAATTCCAGAAGTTAACTACATTGTCAGAAAATATCAGTGTTTGTATCTTTGGATTGGCACATGAGTTGTGAACTGATTTCCTGAGCTCCCCATTAGTAGTTGGCACTTATTCAAGTTTTGTCTTTGTATGTTTGGGTGTGTCACAATCAAACTGAACAATTGGGGTTGCATAATCAATTTCAATTGATTAAGATATAATATTGAGCCTGTCTTCTTATCAAACTTGAGAAATTTGTCCGCTAGAGCATGCTTTCTTATAATAATTGTTTTCTTATCATATAGGTCCACAACCGCCTGCTGGAATATGGAGTTGAAATATTTGCGGAGATGCTGGTTGAAGGTTTTTCTCGAATAAAAAGATGTACTGATGAAGGACGGGCTCTCATGTCATTAGATATTCAGGTACATTTCTCCATTGTAATTCTCTTCTACGTGAGATCAGGAATTGTATATATGAATAAGAAATATTGCAATGCAAAATTGACAGATACTTTCGATACTGATATATAAAGTTCACATAAAACAACGCAGCTGCGATTAATATATTGAATCACATGTGTCGATTTTTATCGACATTATCTATATTCTTGTAGGTTTTAATAAACGGGCTACAGCACTTTGTGCCAACAAATGTGAAGCCAAAGTTACAGATAGTTGAAACGTTTATCAAGGTAGTAAGCAAAACAGAAACTCATATGAAAGTGCAGACTCAAAACTGAAACATGTGTTATGGTTTAAACCAAAATCATCACTCGTTTTTGCAGGCATATTATCTGCCGGAGACAGAATATGTTCACTGGGCAAGAGCTCATCCGGTAAACAAAAAGAATCTTAACTTTCGTTTTCTTCGGTTATGTATATAAAACCAAACAAATGGATTTCTTTTCTAGCAGAGTTGATGAACTTATGTTAAACATGTGTTGTAAATATATATGCAGGAATATACAAAAGCACAAGTCGTTGGACTGGTGAATTTAGTAGCCACAATGAAAGGTTGGAAGAGGAAAACGAGGCTGGAAGTTGTCGAGAAAATCGAATCTGCCTAGAACAATCTAGAAGCTTCTGGAAGCTTCATCAACATCAAGTACTACTTCATTTTTGTTCTTCTTCTTCTTCTGGTCTTGTTCTGTTCTTATTACTTCTGCATTTGTATCGAGTTGTGTAAATTTGAGGATAGGCTCTTCTTTGTAGTTACTGTCATTTCTTATGGGTTTGTGTACTAGTGATCCTTAAGAAGTTGTACAGTCTTGAAAGATTGTAACACAATTTTTCCTCCATTTAAATACTTTAATAAATTTCTTAAATATTTTTTATTATGAGACCCTTAACAAATTGTCGTACTTTGCTTTCTTTTCTTTTATTAATTCACTTGAGGATGGCCTTTTAATCACCAAATTAATTGAACTAGTTTGGCTTTAATTTTGGTAGTTGACATGGAATTGAAAACATTATTTCTACAAGAAGTATGGTATCGTTGGGGACCCTCAAGTTGATGTATAAAACAACACGAATAAGAAAGTTTAGTTGGAATTTGGCTATTTTTCTATATCGTTTGTGATTTGAACAAACTTTTGACAATATAAAATTGGTTGGAAACATGTATATCATTTATATAATTGAAATATCGAAATCTATAAATATTAGTAAATATTAGAGATTTTGTATCATCCAAATAAATATTACTATTAGAAATTTTGTATTATCCAAATAAATATATAACTAATATAAAAATATTATTACAAATTTTGAATGGAAATCAAATAAGATGCTATGAAATTTAGGGTATGTTTGGCAATTACTTTTTTGAAAAACAAAAATTTTTGTAAGAGATTGAACTTAAATCAATTATATTTTAGAGTAAAAATCAAAACAAGAATATGATTTAGTTTAATTTCAATTTCTTACAAAAAATTTTGCTTTTCAAAACAACGAAACGAAAGCAATTGTCAATCGGTTCTTAGGTTATCAATCTCATGTGATTATTAATAAGTCAAACTCTTTTCCAAATGACTATGTTTTAAGATTTTCACCTTATACTATTCACATCGTATATTATTTTAGTAAAAAATATTAAGAAGAAGAAAAAACAAGGGCAAAACAGAAAATATTGAATCAAATATGCATTTAAAATAAAAAACTATTTATCCTTTTGAAACAATTTTTTGCATAACATCTACCTTTTGGAGAAGAACATCTATACTATTTTTGAAAGAGTACAAAATAACGACTATGAAAATGATATATCAAATATCTATTTTTTTTCCAATATAAGTAAAGGAAAAAAAGCATGATAGAAGAGAAATATTTCCATTGGTTATAAGCCGTGTTCTAAAACTCGGACGCGTAGACGAGTACTCGGACGAAAAAGCGTTAGTCGGAGCTTAACCGTGGGGACTAAGAGATGATCGGTGTCATTCTACGGTGGACCTAGTTTATGCCGTGTTGTCCGAAGAATATCATAAATCGGCGATTTGTTTTCAACTCGGCAAGGCGTATTCATGAATTAAACCTGGAGAAACTAAATTTGGGATTTTAACAAACCCTAAATATGATTGTCCAACCTCGAATCAAGAGAAAAATCGACAATTTGAGACCAAATCTAACTAAATCAAGTTCATTCATCATCTACATAAACATGGATTATTCCGATTCACTCTTAGATCAATCACGAAGACAAACAAACAAAATTTCATGATCTCACTCACGCTCACCCTTTTGATTAGGCTTCGAACCAAACCTAAATCGACCAAGAAGAAGAATATAGAGAGAATTAGAACCCAAGGAAGCCCCAAAGATCTCTCTCTCAAGCTCTCTGATTTTCTCTCCTCTCTCTTCTCACTGTTTTGGTTTTGACAGTGAAGAAGACGATACCATCGTTCTTCATTAATCAGTGAAGCCGGTTCAAGTTAATTAAACTCATCAAAACCGGTTCAATTGCTGGTTCATTTAATTTAACTCATCAAAACCGGTTCAATTGATTTAGTCTAGGAGAACCACTCAATACATAACAAATCATCTCTCTTTGCCTACTTAAATTCATTTATAATCCAACTTGCTTTGTTTAAAGAAATTATATGAGTATATATATATGCGAAGTTAATATTTTAGTTTTATGATATATAATGGATAATTGGATATAAATATGTGTAAAACAGTAAAAAACTAGTCTTCGTGTATACTCTGATTAATCTCTGTTTTATTAATAATTCGCTAGGCCTGACCCATCGCCTAACTAGCGTATAGCGATATTCCGAACATGGGTTGTAAGTAAATGGGTAATAAAATGACTCTTAGATGTGAAAGTTTGTGATGTGAAGTTTGGAAGAAAGAATTGTCAAAGTTGTGGTGACTTCGTTATCTCTCCAACCATTTTTAATGCAACACATGGCTCATCTACTGGTACCTGTTTTTTTCCACCATACAAATACAATTTTACATATATTAGTTTTCTTTACAAATATTTCCAAATTAATTTACCATAATTTCCATTTAAAAACACAGCGTCTGAGTTGTTTTCCTTTGTCAAATTTATTTCTCTGTTTCTGTGTGTTTTACATTAAGTCATTAACAGTTAAAAATTATATGTTGCGTGACGAAGTAAAATGAATTATTTTTTGAAACTGTTGACGTAGAAAAAATAAAAATTTAATAAAGGAAAATAAATAATACAGATTTGGACAGTGTCAAAGAGACAGTGGACAGTTTGTTTGTTTTTTGTTTTAGATTAAATGCTGAAAAAAAGTCCGATAAAGCTTTAAAAAACAGACACAAAAGGGACTTGTGCTTTCGTTTAATGGGATACATCACGCATCCCTCACGTTATTCAATAAATATCCATGATATTTAATTCTATATAATGATTTTTTTCGCTAACTAAATTTTGCTAAATAAGAAAGAAAGAATAATGAATATTTAAAATAAATATGAATGAAAAGAAGTAAATAAAAGAGAGTGAAACTTACAAAATGACCAGCTTGAAGAATCCAATAGAAATGAAGATTTTTGAAAGATTTGGTGAAGGCTCTTGTTGTTGGTGTTGGATCACTTTCACAATATATTGGTTTTCTTTCCATCTTTTTGAACTCTTCTAGTCCCTCCCACCTAACACCACCATCATTATCATTATCATTATCCCAAAACACCTAAAATATTAGAAATGTAAGTGTGTATACCTAAATAATATTGAATCAATCATATATCAAAACTGATTATTATTTCTGTTCTGAATATGGATATCAACATATTATCTCAAACTTTCGGATAAATTAAAAGTTATGCGTTCTGAATATGGATATCAACATATTATCTCAAACTTTCGGATAAATTAAAAGTTATGCGTTGTTAAAAAAATATAACATCAATAGAATAAACAATTTTGGATTCTGGACTTTATTAAAAGAAAAAATATATATATATTTTTGGATCCTATAACTTGATAAGGGTGAAAAAAATTATTATTTACCTAAAGAAATCAAGAAGACATTGATTTTTCTTTAAAAAAATAATATTTTTAGATTGAACTATCAGTTTTCTTGATACCAATAAAAAAATTATCATATATTTTGGACATATCCAAAATTAAACTGATACCTACTATTTTGATTTGGTTTCGATTTGGATTTAAGTAGAGAAATTAGTTATAACTTCTAAGTAATGGTAATAAATTGAACTTTACCATCTAAGTAACTTATGAAGTTGAGTATTAAGGTCGACTAGCCTATTGACCGAGTTTTCTAATAAACACAAAAACATACAACTTTGTACTATTTAAATGACACTGAATAAATGTTTAGTATAAATCGAACAAAAAACGATTTTATGCCAAATGCTTTAACTTTTACTACTTTTTAACTTTTACTATTAGACTATGATTTATAATACATATTATTATCACTAATTAGTGAATTTCTATTTCAGTAATTTTAATTTCATACAATGAGATTTTCATCTATTCACAATTTAGATTATATTTTCACAATAATAACAAATAAAAGGAAAAGTAAGGATTCTATCTTGTTTGTAGAATATTAATGATGTCATGTAAATAAAAATTAGAAACTTAAATTGGTCTTACTTGAGCTTATGAACCCATGCTTCAGTTCCAATTGTTGAGCAGATAACATCAAGCTGCATATAATATAATTATCATTTCATCTCAATCTTCAATATTATATTTTTACCTAAACAATTTAATGATTCCTCATCTTTGATATCAATTAAATGTAAAAATCTATTTTGCTACTCGTACTTGTCCATTATAGATGGTCACATCTATTCCCTTAGCAAGAAGCTCATCGACCTGCCAAAAACAAAATAAAATAATATATTAAAATAACATTACATATATATAAACTAATTTTAAAATTGTTAAAATTTGAGGAAAGAATTATTACAGCATCGATTGTGGGTCTCATAAAATCAGGATGCATAGCTGTAAACACATCACCAGAATTGTTCCCCCATCTGTTATTTTTTACATAACAAATTCAATTTGATTTTGGTTTTTAGTTAAATAAAAACATTTTAAACAAAATAAAAAATTGATTATGAAGTTACTTACATGAGGTCTTTAGGAATAATCTTGAGCTTCTTCTTAATAACCCCATTCATTAATGTATTAAGATCTCCTTCATCCTTAACACTTAAACTTCTCAAATCATTTAAATATCTTGAATACTTTTTAATTCTATTATCTTTTTTAATTTCTTCACTCATTGTAAGTGAGACAGGGTCCATCCCAGAATCCAGTAGAAAATTGTAAAAATCCTACATGTAAATGAATCACCTTATTATTCACAATTACTTATCATCATCTACATGTGAATTTATGTGAATAATGTAATAATTAATGAATATGTAATAAAATAAAAGGAGAAATAATTACGACGGAATTAGATTTGGAGGTGATTGTGGATTCGAGTTGCATCCAAGTTTCAGTGGCTTCAACATATTCACCATTTTTAATTTGGTCTTTGATTTTCTCTGCTAAACTGCTCCAACAATAATTAAATCACAAATTAATTAGAGAGATAATTAATTACGTATATAAATCACAAAAATGGATGTTGTGTTAAGACAAACCTATTAGAGAGTTTAAAGCCATTATCATCAAGCCTAGAGACATACTTGAGAAGAGGTCCCCAAGACAACTGTAAGTAACCATTAGTTTGTAAGAAAATTAAATTTATTTACATTTTAAACATAAAAATAAATGAGATCAATATTATTAATTCTTAATATATATATATAAAGAAGCCAAAAAAGAAAAAGAGATTAAATTTACCACAAAATCTTCAGGTGATATCCAACTATCTCCCAAAACCACTCCTATAATTTACACACAATTATTGGTAATGTCATTATTATGTTGGTTTTGTTTTATTATTATTTTAAAGAGAAAAAACACCTCTTACCTCCAAGTTGAAGCTTTAATTTACCGGATTTAACCGAATCGAAAACCGATAAACCAAGCTTAACCGCAATTTTACCACCATAAGACTCAGCTACAATGAAGAGAGGGCTTTGGTTTAAAGTTTGGTCTTTGTTGAAGAGTTGTTGCAACAATTTGGTTAAGTCTTTTGCTGCTTCTTCATCACTTTTCACATACAATTCCTTTTGATTCTCCTCCACGAAACTGTACCCTGACCCAACTGGACTATCCTTTTTTTACAATTAAAATAAAACAAAATAATTAAATCCAACATATACGAGTCTTGAAGACTCATCAAATTAAAAACTACGCAACCCTAATTAATTATCTGTTCTTAAAGTACAATATTATAATCATGAACTTTAAATAATAATAAAATAAAATACCACAAACAAGAGATCGGCTTTCTTCAACCAAGTTGAATTTCTGGGTTTGAGGAATGTGTTTAATGGACCAACTTCCTGAAAATTCCCTATTCCGACCCCTGAAGCTCCCTGTTTTCATAAAATAATTAAATGATATCAAATATTTAATAAATAAATAAAGAAAATTGGAAAATGTAAAAAAAAAGAAAAAAAAGACTTACAGGTCCACCTTGGAGCCAGAGGATAATAGGCCATGGCTTGGAAGGATCTTCAATTCTATAAGGACTTTTATAATGCCACCAAAACATATGTGCTTCTATTTTATTTACAAAGAGAGTCAAAACAAAAAATCCATTAATTGAATTATTGAAATTGGGTTGAAGAAGAATGAGAGATATTTAAAGAACATACTTGGTCTAACTTGGACGTATCCCCAAGCTTCTGATCCATCAGAATTGCTTCTTACAGTTTTGGTTTCTCCATTGATACATGTCACAATGAGACACAGAATCACTACTTCACCAACTGATCTCTTCATTCTGACTACTCTTTCTATTGTAGAGAGAGAGGAAGGGAGAGAGAAGAGAGAAGAGAGAAGAGAGAAGAGAGAAGAGAGAAGAGAGAAGAGATAGAGAAGAGAGTAATATAAGTGACTAATAAGTCAATGCTATTGGTTTCACTTTATATAGTATATATGTACCATATAATGAAAATATTAGTGTATATAGAAAGTGCAAAATTCTAAAATAGCAAAAAATCTAGAATTTTTCAATTACATAACAAAAAAGTTAGGAATGTCCTTTTTCATAAAAAAAATAAACAACAAAACAAAAAAAATTAGAGAAACATTTTATAATATAGTATATAATGTTATAAATATATAAAATAATTACATATGTACCTGTACTATAGATATAATAATAACCTATGTAAAATATTTACAATATTTTCACCGATTCATGTTTGCTATAAATAGATGTTTTCACTTCTTGTAATTCACACTTTTGGAATAAGAAAGATTATTACAATTCTCTCTATCTCTCTTTTCTTTTACAAATCTTTCCCACAAACAATAATATTATAATAATATATAAATATATATAAATAATTATTTATAACACTTTATCAGCACCTGCTCCCACACCAAAAAAGGTAAAATTTAATTTTTGTCAACTTTGATTTTATACTTTGTTATAATAGGTAATTTGGCTCCCATATATATATATATACTATATATTTTAATTTAATTTATAAGCTGTAATAATGGCCGAATTACCGCATGAGTAATTCAGTTTCCATATTTAAATATTAATTTCGGGAAGATAGGCGATGCCTTCCCCGAACCGATTGTTAGATAGGCTTTGTCTTCACGATCATGATCATATGGTAGACTATGTCTCCTCAGATCAATACTTTTATATGTCCAGAAGACATTTATAAAATATTCCGAAAAAACATAAAAATTAAAAATGTTCTGAAGACATTTACTAAAACGTTCATGAAGAACAGTAAAATAAAATGGATATACATATAAATTTGTTCCAGACAAACAAGCAATAACAAAATAAATTTATCCTGAAGACAAATAATATATTTAAATTTATTGTTATTACATCATATTTAATTTATGTAATTACGTAATTTATACTGAATATTTCATGATTATGTTATTATTAATTTTGATAATTTTATTTTTGGATATATTTTTCTAATGGTTATGAAAAAAAAATACATAATTCTCCAACGGCTCTAAACACTATTTTTAACGGCTACATACAAATTTTTAATCTATAAATACACTCATCTTTCACTCATTTTCATCACTCAAAAATTTTCTACCTCCTCTCAAATTTTCTCTCTCGAAATCGATTCATTTTTATAAAATGTGTTGGGTTTTAATCTTTTGCTTCGGTATAATTCTTTCCGCTATTCCCAAATTTTTCATCGGCGATTTCACTCATGCAGAATTTTGGATGAATTTTTGGTTACTTATTTGTATTTTGTGCCTTTTTGTAATCGCCTGCTTATTTCATTTTTATGTGTTTAATCATTGACATGTTATTGTGTTATATTTTATTTTAAAATTTAATAATAAAATTAGGATTTTTATGCAGTAATTATGTCAAATTTGGCTAAACTCGAGATCGCTGCCCTGGACATATCATGCAATAATTATATGAGATGGGCAGTTGAAACAAAGATGCACTTAAGGGGGCTGAACCTCCGATTTCAGAAGAGTAAAAAGCTAATGCCATGATATTTTTGGTCCATCATATCCACGATGGCTTAAAGAATGAGTATATCACAAAAGAAGATCCTGCAGATCTTTGGCAGTCACTAAAAGATAGGTTTGATCACCAGAAATACGTGATCTTACCAAAAGCAAAACATGAGTGGCTGAACCTCCGATTCCAGGATTATAAAAGCGTAGGCGAATAAAATTCTGCACTGCTTGGAATCACTTCCAAGATAAATGTTATGCGAAGAAAATATCACTGATTATGACATGATCAAGAAAACTCTCCAAACATTTCATCCTGGAAATGTAGTCATACAGCAGCAATATCGGGCTAATGGATACAAGAAGCACTCAGAAGTAATGCAAGTTCTTCTTGTAGCAGAGCAGAACAATGAACTTGTAATTCTAAACAATCAATCTCGTCCAACTAGACCAGCAGCATTCCCAAAAGCGAATGTTACATCATCGAATTATAATAATTATGGGCGTGGACGGAGTCGAGGTAATTACCGTGGTCATGGACAAGGAGGATACAGACGTGGATATAGACGTGGCCAAAGGCCAGACATATCTCATCTTCGTGTTTTTGGGTGTGCGGTTTATGTCTCCATAGCGCCACCACAAAGAACAAAAATGGGACCACAAAAGAGATTGGGAATATATATTGGATATACATCACCAAGTATAATTCGGTATTTGGAACCAAAAACTGGTGATATGTTTACAACACGTTTTGCCGATTGCCATTTTAATGAAGACGAATTTCCCGCGTTAGGGGGAGGAACTAAAGAAGCTCCAAAAGACATCACATGGTACACACCGTCGTTATGGCACCTTGATCCCCCTACGAAACAACGTGAACTGGAAGTTCAGAAAATTATGCATTTACAAAGTATGGCAAATCAGATACCAGATGCATTCACTGATACAAAAAGAGTGACAAAATTGTATATTCCAGCTGTGAATGTTCCATCAAGAGTTATTGTTCCAGAAGAACAAAATGATAGAAACATAACAAATAAACCCAATGTTCAGTTAAAAAGGGGGAGACTTGTGGGATCAAAAGATAAAAATCCCCGAAAGAAAAAGATTTTAGGAAAAATAAATATAAATGGTCTAGAAGAACCAAATTATACAGAGAAAAGTCTTGAAGACGAAAATAGAGAAAAATATGAGATTTCCATCAACTACGCCCAAAACAAAAATTTGGGTTAGAAGTGAGATAGAAGATGATGATGGAATTTTCTCATTCTCTGTATCAAAAGAAATTGACAATGAAAGTGATGATCCAAAACCAAAATCTATATTAGAATGCTAGAAAAGATCTGATTGGGAGAAGTGGAAAATGGCCATAATAACTGAATTGAACTCTCTAAATAAAAGAAAAGTCTTTGGATCTATTGTCATAACTCCTGAACATGTAAAGCCTGTTGGATATAAATGAGTTTTTGTTCGAAAAAGAAATGAGAAAAATAAGGTAACAAGGTATAAAGTCCGACTTGTTGCTCAAGGATTTTCTTAAAGACCTGGAATTGATTATGAAGAAACATATTTAAAGGTAATGGATGTAATTACCTTTAGATTTTTGATGAGCTTAACAACATCTAAAAATCTAGAAATGCATCTAATGGATGTTGTGACAGCATATCTATATGAATCACTTGATAGTAAAATATATATGAAAATCCTTGAAGGATTAAAGATGCCTAAAGCATTGAACGCAAAATCTAAAGAAGTATGTTCAGTCAAATTACAACGATCACTTTACGGATTAATTAATCTGGACACATGTTGTATAATCGTCTAAGTGAATATTTATTGAGTAAAGGATATACCAACAATGCAATATGTCCTTGCGTATTTATTAAGAAATCTGTATCTGGATTTGTGGTCATAACTGTATATGTTGATGACCTGAACATAATTGAAACTCAAAAGGAGATAAATGTTGCTAGAACTCATATGATAGAAGAGTTCGAAATGAAAGATCTTGGACAGACAAAGTTTTATCTAGGACTCCAGATCGAGCATTTTTGGAATGGAATTTTTGTACATCAATCTAACTATACAAAAAAGATCTTAAAACGATTTTATATGGACAAAGCAACTCCTCTAAGTACTCCAATGGTCAATAGATCACTTAATATTGATAAAAATCCATTCCGACCTTGTGAAGATAATGAAGAGATATTATGTCCTGAAGTACCTTATATGAGCGCTATTGGTGGACTCATGTATCTTGCAAATTGCACTAGACCAGATATATCATTCGCTACAAATCTGCTTGCAAGATATAGTTCCACCTACGCGCAGACACTGGAATGAAATAAAACATATATTTCGTTATCTCCTAGGAACAACTGATTTGGGATTATTTTATAATAGAAATTCTAGTCTCGATCTAGTTGGTTTTGCGGATGCATGCTATTTATCAGACCCACATAAAGCCCGATCGCAAACTGGATATGTTTTTATAATTGGAGGCACTGTAATTTCTTGGCGTTCTCAAAAACAGAATAGCCATAAATAAAGAGCCAACAAAAGTATTTGAAGACAATGTTGCTTGAGTCGCCCAACTTAAAGAAGGTTATATTAAGAGCGACCGAACGAAGCATATCCCGCCCCCAAGATTTTTCTCTTACACACGAGAGCTCGAGAAAAATCAAGAAGTGAATATTCAATATATCCTTTCAGCAGACAATGCAGCAGATGTGTTCACAAAAGCGCTTCCCACTACAACATTCATAAAACATGTTCACAGTATTGGAATGCGTCAATTACGAAATTTATGATATTCATCATTTCAGGGGGAGATTATGTCACTGTACTCTTTTTCCCTCATCATGGTTTTTATCCTATTGGGTTTTTCCATGATAAAGTTTTTAATGAGGCAGTGCGTAATACATAATATAACAATAGGTAATTAAGGGGGAGTGTTATAAATATATAAAATAATTACCTATGTACCTATACTATAGATATAATAATAACCTATGTAAAATATCTACAATATTTTCACCACCTCATGTTTGCTATAAATAGATGTTTTCACTTCTTGTAATTCACACTTTTGGAATAAGAAAGATTATTACAATTCTCTCTATCTCTCTTTTCTTTTACTAATCTTTCCCACAAACAATAATATTATAATATATATATATATATATATATATATATAAATAGTTATTTATAACATATAATTAAATCTTATTACAGATATACATTCATATTTGATAATTTTTTAGAATTTTATATTTTAAAACTATTGATAAAAAATATATGCTGAATTGTGAAACATGTTTTTTTTTTTTTGAAAAACTGTTATATTTGTGAAACATGTTTCCATTAGAATATCACTTCATTCCGGGACAAGTCAAGTTGTATGTTGTTCACGAGTCATCCCAAGATCAATTGGTCGACTCTTTAACCAAACCGTTTAAGATTGGACTCACGAACCATGGTCCAGCTTCATGGTGATATTAGGATCTTATTAATTCCATACACTTTTTAATTTCTGCAGATATGTAAAAGTTTCTTATCCATCTCCCTTTTGTATGTTTAATTAGAAACATCATAATCATTCATTCCATAATAATCATCAGATTGTAAACTCTACATCTATATCCTCTTAATTCTATAATCATGATATTTTACTTTTTAACATTGTTTTTTTTTCCTCAAATTAAACTTTATTGTAGGTAGAATTGGGAGTTCCCGGTTTATCAACCCATTACACATGGGGAAACACAACCCCATAAGGCATGTTTTAAAACAAAGAAACATATGCACAGTACCAACATTACTCTCAAAGAGAGGTGGTACTCGTGACATCCTTTTTGCATAGTAGGGCTTGGTTGAAGCCGTCTATATCTTTGAAACCCAGACTTCTTTCATCTTTACTTCTACACATTTTTTCCAAGCTATCCATGATATCTTTTTCTTATTTGTTCTACTACTCCACCAATACTCTCTCATAGCTGAGGTTATCTTCCTACATGTATTCTATGGGAGTTTGAAACACTGCATAGCATAGACTGGAAGAGATGAGGCTACTGCTTTCATTAGAGTTTCCTTGTCACCTTAAGATCAAGACTTGGCATACCAGCCAGCATTCGAGATCAGTTTCTCGTGGATGAAGTTCAAGAGTTTTCGTTTGGATCCTGTGAAACATTCTGGTAATCCTAGATACATTCATTCACCACTTTCTTTCAATATTCCCAAATTCTGCTTGATCTGGTATAGTTGGGTCTACTTTATCACCAAAAAACAAAGGATTTAAGGTAATTTATGGTCTGACCCGACGCCTCCTCATAGAGCTTTAAGCACGCTTTGATCTCTTCACTTTCTGCAAGGTTAGCTCGGCACGGTAGTAAGCTATCATCAGCAAAGAGGAGGTGATGAATTGCCGGACTAGAAGGTGAAACTTTGACTCCACTAAGTCTTCCCGAAGCTTCAGATTTATTCAGTACATACACCAGGGCTTCTGCACAAAAGTTTAAGAGAAAAGGAGAAAGCGGGTCTCCCTGTCTCTATCCTCATTCAGGTTTAATAAAGTCATGAGCACTCTCATTTAGTAAGACTGTATATGTAAGAGACATGACATAAAACATTATCCATTTGATCCAAGTGTCACTCAAAATCCATCTTACATAGTAGTAGTTCCAAGAAAGGCCTTTGCACACAATCATAGACTTTAGATATGTCGATTTTAATAGCCATGTGTACGTAGGTGAACCATCTGAGTAATTAAACAAGTCTAATGGAACCTAAATTGGGCATTTTCATTATTTTAACAAGTAACTTAAGTCAAAGAGAAAAGTTGGCTTTTTGGATCTACTAACATATCTTTAAACTTTGGGGGAATTTATGTGATTCATCAAAGCAGTGACATTTGTATACTTAGGACTTTGATCATAAAACTCCATTGATAGAACAAAAATCATTCCTTTTGAAGTAAATTATTCAATATAAGTTTGGTTATTATTGTAAGTTTGTAACATCAACATATGTATATTGAATAACTGATACCAAAATAATACTTTCTTTTTTTGATCCACTGGATTTTATTAATGAAACCAAATTCTTACCAAAGCGGCGGAAATAAAAAATCTTTAAACCCAAAAGAAGGAACATACAATGTTTTAAACAAACTATCTAAAAAAGGACATCTAAATATATATTATATTCTGTAAAATAGTTTAGCAATATTTGTCTTATTTTGTATGGTATCTTTTATTTTTTCAGTTGTCTATGCAACATTTAAGTTTATCTTAATTACTTCTACAATAATTAGTACTTGTCAAATAAATTTAAAGAAAAACAGACTCCATGTTTTGCAAAATTTTATATAAAACTTAACTGTATTTGATATTTTATCACTATTAATATTATGTGATATTGTTATGATTGATTGAGCTATATTAAATTAAACTATTAAATAAATTTTATTTGATTGATTGAGTTTTAGTTACGTGGTTGAGTACGTATGCTGGTTTTCATACCCAAATTTAATTTTACGTAATCATATTTGTCTCATGTAGTATTATTAAGAGTTTGGAGATTTGATTATAAATCAATCTCGTCGATCTAATTATTGTCTAATAAAAATTGTTAATTTTTTTAAGAATGACAGCAGATAAAGTGTTTGGAAATTGATTACGAATAAATACAAATGCATGCGTAAGTGTTGTGCTTTTAATAAATAGCGTAACCGAAATTTAATTTCGGCCTCCCAATATAGAATATGTGATAATGTGATTTAGTAACTCCAAACCGAGTTTTTTTAATTTGTGTGATTAAGATAATCTAGTTAATGACTATGCTATCTAGGGTTTTGATTCCTTCCCTCTATCATTTGGCAGATTAAGTAGGTATTTTAAGAATTGAACTAGATTACGAATCGGTACTTATCAATTCAATAATTGAAAAAAAGAAAAAAAGAAAAAAAATTTAATCACTTGGAGAATTGATGTATGCTTGATGCAACCACTAGCACATGCTGCTTTCAGTATTGTGTCATTTTCTCGAATTGAAAAAATAAAATAAAATTTATAAAAAGTGCATCCGAATGTTCAGGCAATTTAATACTACATTTAACTCATACGTACGTGTATATGGCCAACTTAGCTTTCATATGCACCCAAACACATTCCAATTCTATCATATGATTCTTTCATTCTGTTGTATACTAATTATTGCACAATAATTATAGCTTCCTTCGTATTTTATGAATTAGCATATAAAATCTATCGAAATTTTTTTATCAAAACAAAAAATCAACATATAAAATCTATAAGTCTTTGTTTTTTTTTTTTGACTAAGAAAAGTACTTTTTCTTGTTAAGTCGGCACCTTGTCCATTTTTTTAAAATAGCTAATTAGATAGTCAAAAACACAACTAAAATGCATAGTAAACGATTTTTATATTCAATTAAAAGCGTATAAATATAGTCAATTGTAATGTTTATGAATTAAAACGGAGAATTAAAAAGTTTATGGCACAAAATAAAAACGAATAAGTACAGATTTTTTCAATGAAAAGAAAATAAGTAGAGGGAGGAGAAATTCGTCAACCCTTATGCTTAAAACAAAAGCTTAAAGCATCTGCTGTATGTCTTGCATTAGCTGTTGTTCTACATCAATTCCTCTTTTTGTGTTTGTTTTGCTCTACAATAGTTTTTCTTGTGTTACCCTCTGTGTTACAACGTTTCTCTCCATTCCGGTATTCATAATTTTTTTTATTACAATGCTTGATTATGCATATTGAAAGATCGATGTCAGGCATGCTCCTTTACTGAAAATAAATTTTGATATGTGAAAGCTTTAGACAGTAGATTTTAAAGTATTTAGTTGGCAATAGAGCTTGATACTCTGCAAGGATCTGTTGTAATTTTGAAAGATATTGTTGGAGGTAGGCTGCACACCTTCTTTCAATTTACTTATAAATATGGTGCGGCTTTAGTGGTTGTGTGAACAGCTTCAACTCGGCTTGTTAATTCGATAAAGTTCGATACTTGATCACTTAAAGGAAACTCGTCATAGGCATGGTAGAATACATATATAGTATTAAATGATGTTAAGTTGAAAGTGTTCGACAACTACATACTACAGACCATTTAGTAAAATTCACCCAATGAATACCTAATTCACCCAATTCTCTAATGGTTGTATCAAGAAAAAATAATCCAAAAAATATTCACAAGGAATTACTTATAAGAAATTAAGTAAGCTTATAAAAAAGTGTAAGTTTGGAAAACTTTCTGGTGGTCCAATCTCGATCTGCCAACAATTTTCACATCAACATGATTGATTTACCTCTAATCTATTTATAAATCAAGAGTTGAGTAATATCATTAGAATCTCCTTCACAAAATTAATTAGATCACTATTGCCCTTTAACACAAGTCCAAGTTGCAGCAAATTTTGGTCCTTTTTAATTTGGGTGATTAGCTAGAATAGTGGTAAAAAATTGTGAAATTATTAAAATAGTGCTCATATTTCAAAATTATTTAAATAATGCTAAAATTTTTTAAAGATGAGCTTACTTGTTTTTCTTTGTAAAAAATAAAATATTTACAAAAATACCATTAATGAAATGTGTAGCGCCAAAAAATAAATTTACGGGTAATAAGTCTGCAACATAGAATATTTAATATTTGTTGCAAATATGTTTTACTTTATGTATATTTATTTTGTTTTCCCAGATTTATTTTAGATGTGTAATACACTTGTTTTCTTGAGAAATATTATGAAGTGGTAGATTAATTTTACCATTTTGTAGATTTTTTTAATCTAGTGTAGTATATTTTTTTCCTATCTGTGGATTTAAATTTATTCACAAATTTAATTTCGTATGACAGATTTGTTTCTGCAGATTTTATGTTCTGTGTTGCATATTTATATTATGTTGGAAAATTTATTTTCATTCTATAGATTTTATGTTCAGTGTTGAAGATTTGTTTCGAATTGGCATAGTTGTTTTAGCAGATTTATTTTATAGAGTTGCAGAGTTATTGTTAATTAGCATATTTGTTTCCATATGTTGAAGATTAGTTTTGAACTTGGTAGATTTGTTTGTGCAAATTTTATATTATGTGTTGTAGAGTTATTTTTATTTCGTAAATTTATTGTTCAAGTGCCGTGGATTTATATGAGAGCTGTGTATACGTAATGTTGTATATTTGTTTACATTCTCGTAGATTTATTTTCTCGTTTTAACCTAGAAATGTAAATAATGATTTTACCCTTAAATTAATTAAAATTGTAGAGACTTGCAGAGATTCGCCGCCGGTGATGAGAGACAGAGACACGGCTAGAGAGAAGATACACAGACCGGCCCGTTGGAGAAATCTCAGGTTGATTCACCGTAGAAGAAGACGCCGTAGAAGAAGCCGAATAAGAAACTCGAGAAAATTATGTTCGAAAGTATTGGAATGAAAGTTTTGTTCATAGATTAATTTTCAGTTTTAAGTTTAAGTTTTTCGTTTAATGCAGAATTAAAAAATAAATAAAAAGTTTTTTTTAATGACAAGATAGTAATAAAATAGGAAACAACAACTTTTAGGTCTTTTACCTCTCTGATTTATGCTTCATATAATATAACATTATTTAAGTAATTAACCTATATATGAGCATTATTGAAGTAATTATCTCTTTTTATTTTTAGTTTTTTGCTAAGATTTTTGGTCTATTTATGTACTAATTATTTACACTTGTTTCAAATTCTTGTGAAAATAAATAAATAAATAATTTACGGTTGTCCGAAGAAATATGATCCGAATGGGGGCAATAGGCAAAAGACATTCCTTAACGAAATTAAAATAAATCTTCAATAATTAAAAGATATCTAACTTATCCTAAATAAGAAGACAAGTCGTAAATCTTCATTTACCAACAATAAAATAAAATCTCGACCCAAAAAAACAATAAAATAAAATCTATATCTTCCTTTCTTTCTTACCCTTAAAATCTGATTTTGTCTTGCCTTTGTCTCTAAAACCAAATGATCTAATCTCTCTCTCGACTGATCATTTTCATACAGGTAATGCAAACGGCACGAACATGTTTTGTTTTCATTAGCTATCACATTGTCCATAAAAATTAGTCTCCATTTTTGCATTCTTTATACATATTGTAATTCTTATTTGTATTTTATTTGAAAAGAAGATAAAACAGGAAGAGAGAACAAAAATGGAGGAGCCAAAATGGTTGGAAGGTCTATTAAGAACAAGCTTCTTCAACATTTGTCCTCAACATCGCGAAACACCAAAGAATGAGTGTAACTTGTTCTGTCTGTCTTGTCAAAACGCTGCGTCTTGCTTCTATTGTCGCTCCTCTTTCCATACTGATCATCCTGTTATTCAGGTTTATTCACTACCATTCCTTATCAATCATCGTTTTGATTATCTTTACCATTTAGTTTTAATATTTGAAACAATCCTTTAATTAGATAAGAAGATCATCGTATCATGATGTTGTTAGAGTATCAGAGATAGAGAAAGTATTGGACATAGGAGGAGTTCAAACTTATGTCATAAATGGTGCAAAAGTTGTCTTCTTAAACGAAAGACCTCAGCCTAAGAACTCTTCTTCATCGACTCCAAAAACCATTTCTTACTTGTGCCAAACATGTTGCAGAACTCTCCTTGATCCCTTTAGCTTCTGTTCCTTGGGTTGCAAGGTTCGTTTTTTCACTCCTAATCTAATAAAAACCTAAACGAAGCGTCAATGGATATAACAAGTATTTTATCATTTAATGCATACATTAATTTTCATCATTATTTCCAATGTCTTGGGAATTCTGAATGAAACCAGTTTAATTAAGAGAATATTAATTATAAATTCATTAACAAAAAAAAGTATTAATTATAAATTTACTAGTTGAATTAAAATCCTTATATAATTTAGGTTAAAGGAGTAAGGAAAGAAAAGGAAGAAGAAGAGAGAAAGCGTAAAGGAAGAGAAGAAGGAACGCATAAAGGCAAGCATCCTCCAACTCATTCTAATTCTACTCGACGTAAAGGCATTCCTCATAGAGCTCCTTTTCACTCTTAATTTCTTTTATTTTATTCTTTTTCCAGAATATATTATTATTATTATTATTAACTTTCATTTAATTTAATTTTAGAAATTTCAATTTAATGGTCCACCTAAAATTAATTAGGATAATTTATGCGTAATTGGGTGAGTGTATTTTATTTTATATATTCCCAATGTGTACAAATGTCCAGCTCACTCCTCACGATCCTCACATGGAAACCACAATTTGTAAAGAAAATAATCACAAATTTCTCTTCTTTTTTTTTTATCATCATTAACTACCTTTTTTGTTGACCATTTTTATTTTATACTTTATTAGTCATTTAATGAGTATATTTTTTTATTTTTTTTGTAAAATGTATAAATTTTATCTTTAATACAATTTCTGGAGTTTAAATCTTAAAATTCGGAATCGAAAATAACATGAATATTAGGCAAAAGGACTAGTTAGACTATAAAATACGGAATGTCGGTAGAGATATATTCTGTATACATAATTTCTTGATAACCCCAATTATTAATCGATGTAGTGGTTTGAAATTACCTGTCTCTATATTAATCTAGCTACTGAATATTTTAGTTTAGATTGAAAGTTTGTTAGATTTAGAGCTCAATAATTGTGTATTTAGAAGGGACATAATTGTGTAGATGTTTTTTTTTTTGTATAGATAAAATCCCACATGAAATGTTTAATTATCTCTGCTTGTTTACGACATTACTATGCGAAATTGCTATACATAGTTAAATAAGTTCGTCGTAGGCGTTAGGTATTGGAAAGGTACAGTTACTTAAAATAGAACTATGGAAGTAAAGACCTCATGAGTCCCTTAACCTTTTTTTTTTTTTTGTCAACCAATACCTTAACCTTATTTATATTGTTAATTGATAATTGTGTTTGGTAATTATATTTATATTAATAATTAATTATATATTTTCGATTAACAGATAAGTGTATAAGAGTTGCAATTTTTGTCAAGCATAAACATAACATAAGAACTTCTGGAGTGAAATCAATTCATAGATTCTCAGAAATTTGGATAAGTGGTGGAAATGCAATATGGATTCTAAAGATGATCTGAGGTTCTTCATGTTTATGTTGCCACATAGGACAGATGAATACATGAGATAGAGTTGAACACAAAAATCTTGAGCTTCGAAGAAACTTTTCCTAAAAGGAAAATCTTTTTAATCTTATTCCCTCCCAAAAGAAGGACAACACTATAACTAATCTCAATCTAAAGAGAATTATTGTAAAAGAAGGTGTTTAATCGATATGATATCCAAATAGTTTCTGCTTAAAACCCATAAAAATATCTATTTCCTCTTAAATTACAATACACATGGATTAAATAGGAGATACACGTAATTTAGTTAGTTTGTCTCTGGTTTAACTAGGCACCAAGTGATGATTTTGAATTTCACTATGCTCCTATAAGAAACTTAATTAAGGTATAAATCGAATCTTGCTTATTAAAAAAAAAAAAATTTTCAAATACCATACAAAAATAATAGGCCCAAACATGCAGCTTATTATCGAGGTTGGTTCCATGGATTTGAAAGACACTGATAGGTGATAGGTTTAACTTCTCTACTGCTACTTTAATGGACCTCACGTCCTCTCCGAGCCCCTGAGTCCACCTTACCAATCCGACAATTGGTACACTACGTCTAGAAAGTTTTAGAGACTTGTTTACCGATCCTACAAATCACCACATAATTTTTTTTCGTGCTTTGTCCTCATTCACACAGTTCCGAATACCACTTACCGGAAGGTCACCCATCTTTTGACTACTCCAACTCAAACACGCTTAACTTTGGAAATCTCTCTGGACAAGGAACCGAAAAGATAAATACACTGGTGACATAGGTCGCCAAATCAATTATTTTAAATCTCTCCGCATGCACCACTATATACCATATTTTTTGAAATCGGAGTGTTACAATTGACTTAGCTCAGGTGGTGCATCAAGCATTCCAAGTAAGAGCAGAGGAAGTGCTGCCTTTGCGTCGTTGAAGGTTGGACATGGATCTGGTGAGAGTTTCGTCAGAAAGACTCAATCTCTGATGATGAAAGAAGATCTCTATTGAAAGTTAGTCTTGACATTGTGGCCGGAAAAGCCTCATTGTGAAGGTCTTGCTGAAAACGTCTAGACCATTAAAGAACCGAAATGAATCATCTTTAGTGGACCAAATCGGAGAAGTGAAAGAAACAGAGGACTTGTAACGCGAGTGCAGCCGGAAAAAATTATCTGAGTGCAATTGGACCATTCGATACCCGAAGCTAAAAGGTATTTACTTAAGGTTAATGTTTACATAATATTATATCTCTGCAGAAGCATATACTTCATTGTGTTTAAACACAATGTAAGGAGTGCATTTACATAGAGACCATTATAAAGTTGAAAAAAAAATAGTGTACAGAAAGGACCAAAAATTTTTTTTTCTGCATTTATTATTATTTTAACTTTTTGTAAAAATTTTATGCTATTATTTGAGCAGTTTTAGGGTGAATTACTAAATTAATTTATTGTCACTTTTTATTTATTACAATAGTCCAACTTTTTTTATAATTCTAATCTTTTCGGTCGAATAATATCATTTTACTCATTTTTCCTTTGAAAAAATAATAATTACAAAACTGGCATTAATGAGTAATTTCATGTCATCAGATAGAAAACCTACATGAAATTTTGAAACGATGTATAGGTTTTGTTGTCAAGTGTTGTAGTTTTTCATATTCCTTCGTTGTAGGTTTAATTATCTCAAGGTATGTATATTTACAAATTATATTTTCTGGACTTAATTCTCTTGGTTAAGTTTCTTTGTTGTAGGTTTTTTGTTTAATTCTCCTGGTTATGTAGGTTTACAAGTTCAACTTTATTTGACATTTCTCATATGGAATTCTGAACACATTCGTTTTGTAGGTTTGTGTTCGCCTTCGTTGTCGGTTTAACTTTTTGTAGGTTTGTTTTTTATTTGTTGTAAGTTTAATTTTGCAAATATCCTTCTTTTTTTTGTAGGTTTATCTATCAGGCATTGTAGGTTTTGTAGGTTTGATTTTTCTTCTTTCTCGACTTAGTTTTCCTATTTCGTAGGTTTAAAGATTCTTGATTTGTTGTAGGTTTCTAAGGTCTTCGTTGTATGTTTATTTTTCATTTATAATGTCTTTGTGGTAGGTTTCTAAGGTCTTTGTTGTAGATTTAATTTTCATTTCTACGGTCTTTGTTGTATGTATCATGTTTTCAATATTTAATACATTCGTTTTGTAGATTTATATGTGTAAGACTTCTCTAATTGTAGGTTTACTTTTCTGGCTTGTAGGTTTTCCTACTTCGTCGTTCTCCTGTTATCATACGACTTAATTATTCTGCATTGTATGTTTTACGTTAGTATATTCTATGTTTTTCGTGACTCTTTTATAGGTTTTCCGCGTATAAAACCTAGAACTTTTAAAAATTATTTACCCCAATATTTGAAACACAAATACCTTCTTCTTCCTTTGGGTCTTCAAATCCTTAGTTCAATTATTGAGTTTAGATACCTCAAACTAGAAATGCCACAAAGTGTCAGAAAGAACTCAAGTCACACGTTTTTTACTACATGTATCTGCAAAAAAATAATTCTGACAAACCTACAAGCTTTTAAACAAAACATACAATGAACCAACAAATCTACAAAAACTAAACACTTTTAAACAAAACGTCTGTAAATTCAAAACGTTTTGAAAAAAACAATTTCGATCTTTTTTCTTTCGCAAAAAAAATCAATGGCATTCTTGTAATAAAAACGAAACAAATGAAAATTCAGAACACTTCCACACTTTTTTACTTTATGATGGGTGATAAAAAACTATTCTAATAATTAAGATATGATAATGGACTATTCTAGTCATTTTTCTAGAATATTTTACATTTTGAAGTAATAAAATTTGGTTTTGAGAGACTCGAGTAATGGAGAGCAACTGCCTCCAGAAGCTCCTTCAGTTTAACCAAGCTAGTGGTGGTGAGGGAGAGCTCATAACTACCATACAAAACACCACGTCAGCATCACCATCGAAGTCATCGCCACGCCCAACTTTGAAGCTAGACTCCTTCATGGCTCTCACCATCTTTCTCCTTTTGTTCATGGTTTTTTTCTCCGTCGATATTCGTCATTTTAGAGATTGATCAACAGCTAAGATATCTTTCCAGCTAAGAGGAAGATTGTAACACCCGCAGCATGCATGCCGTTCGGGTGGTTTCAGACAAGTCCCGGGAAGGTGGGTGGTCGAGCCAGATTGTAAACAGATAGATCGTTTAGCTAAAGAAATCCAAGCAAAACTGGTTTCTGATCAAGTATAATGCGGACATGCTGAACCAAAGGTCGAGCTACGTAAACTTGGGTCGAGTTATGGCTGAGGGAATCCAAATGATTGAATAACTTAGTAAACAAAAAAACTAAGTTAAGTAACTTGAACAAATTAAGTAGCTCTGTAGGCATCCAACTGTGTGAGCAGGTTTGAGTTGGAACAAGGCAAATAGCTGCGTGAGCAAGTACGATTAGAAGGTATATAGCTGTGTAATCAAGTCCAAGTTGGCCTAAAGCATGCAGCTCTGTGAGCTACTACGTGGCAAATCAAAAAATTGACCAAGTAGGTGACGTGTAATCAGCCACAGAAAACCCTTGGGTGAAGTCTCTTAAGGAAACCCAAAGGTAAATGAAGTCTTGGGTAATACAAAGCCTATAAATATGTTCATTCTCGTTGCCTTGATGGTTTACGAAAAAGATAGAGAAAATCTGAGAAAACTCTAAGAACTAAGAAAAAACAAAGATTGAGAAGCTTCAGACTGTTTGGGAAAATATACTGTTGAGAAGGGGGATATATAGTAAGATTGGTCCGTTTGAACAACCAAGCGTCAAGAGGTGTCAGGTAACAATTTGGCAAGGTGAGTGTTGACCGTGGATCTAACTTGGGTAAGTTATAACATAGATTCGTTAAGTCTAATGGGTAAGAATTTTCACGTTGATTGCTTATCTTGTTCATATCATAACATTGTTTGGTCGAGGAGTGTCTTGGTCTGATCGAAATCTGATTCGGGATCATGCTTGACGGCTGGCTAAAAGTGAGGCATGTGTGAATCAAAGAAAGACTTTCGGTAGTCCTGGGTGCTTTTGCGGACTGAATAGTGTTTTAACGTGTGTCATAATGACTTGATTGATTTGAAAGTTAGATATGATTCCTTGTTAGACCTGTTGAGACGGAATGATTCACTTCTAAAGTTGAATTGTGTTTATGCATTCTTTTTGGAATGTAGATGAAAAAGTTTCTCATGATAAGAACTCAAAGGCTAAACTATAGGGGGGACCAAGACGAAAGGAAGGAAGGGATGGTGTAGAAATGGATAGTTAGTTTAGTTCAATATTGTATAGCTTTTGTAGCTTAACCGTTGTACTAACACTGGATTATAAATAAACTGGAATCGTTAAGCATAAAAATGGGCCTATTCACATAAGAAAATGCGTGAAAAATATATGATAAGTAAATGATCCATTTAGGATCAGAATGAACCTCACCATGAACTAAGTGATCGTGGGTTGGGACAATCTGATTGATACTTGGTCGAGAACGCTTAGCATTGACTTTTTGGGGCGTCACAAAGATTCTCTACGATGTCGCCACGTCACACTTTGAGCTTTGTCATCGTCTCTCGTTCCTGAAAAGGACTTGATCCTTAGATCGAAGATAGTGTTATTTGCTTGAGCGACTTCGAAAGAGGTGAAACGGTTAAAGTGATACCACATTGCCGTCACGTGTTCCACGTGGTTTGCATGAACACGTGGCTAACTCACATGTAACCTGTCCCTTGTGCCGGAGCAACCAGTTGTTCTCGGATAAGGAAGAACCGCCTGATCAGGGCACATGACACGTGTGACGAGTTTGGGACAGAGGGCTGCATTGTGACGCTCGTTAAGCTTTAACTTGTGTGTCACAGTTTCCTTTTTCCTTTTTCTTTTTCCTTTTCAATTTTATTTAAAACTTTTTATTTTAATAATTCTTGTTTGTTTTCTGCAACATAATTAGGATTCGAGAACTGCAAGATACATAAAACAACCCATACGTTCGTCAATTTGTGAAAACAATGTTTCTCACTATCAAAGTTATAGCACGAATATGGACTTTTAAGTGTTTCCTTTATGTAGAGTCAGTCACAAACACAACGTCACCAATTTCTGTATTGAATCTTTTGATATTTATGGTGTATAAGAAGTGTATTTTGTCTTCCTTACACCACCGATAAAATTAAGAGGCCGAGTGAATCAGAGTAATTTCTATGCTATAAAATCAAAGCAGGGGATAGTAAACAGACATTTGGTATCAGTAAAAACACCAGAATCTAATCAGAGAGCTTCGAGTCGAAGGAATGGACGGTGAGAGTAAGAGGACTTCAGAGAATTGAGTAAGCACGAACTACCTCGACTACAGGGGCTTGGCACATTGGACATTTTCCTCCTGCTTCGACTAGCTTCTTCGCACACTTCTCGCAGGTGTTCATATGTCCACATCTGTTTATTGTTTTCAAACGGAGCAAGAGAAACACAATAATCAAATTTTGGAACATGTTTGCAACAACTGCGGCTCTGATGTTTTCATAGTTCATAACTTCATACATACCTATACAATAGAGAATCGATGTTGCTCTCACAGCATATACAGCAGATCCCTTTCCTTACATATTCCCATTTTGACTCGTAGCTTGCAGTGTCCTCTGATGGACCTGTGTATCAATTAATGTGCTTCCATAAGGACCAAATCGCAGGTGTTGTGTAGTGTTGTGAAATATCATATTTAGAATCATAAATTGACCCAGGCGGATAGAAAACCTGACTGGTCCGCAGAGCGGTGCATTGCAGCAGAGACCTCTTGTCTTATGGACCGTTGTAACTCCAATTGCATTTCCATGCAAGCCTCCAGGATCCTCTGCAGGTTATCCATCCTTTGATGTATTCTACCCATGTCAACCCTTAAGTCATTGATAGAGTCCCAATCCTGCTAAGATATTGTTAATCAAGTTAGCAAAAAAGAGCAATCACCATATAATATGTCAACCAATGAATTATTTCATCTTTAGAAAAGGCAATTTCTTTAGCGCCTTCACCCTATAGATCAACTGTGGTACTAGTCTTACCATTCCAATGCGCTCATGCAAATCATGCACGGGCCAGTTTGAATTGGATCGATCATGATCCCACAGTGGCAGAACAGGAATCACTGGGGAGGGTAGAGACAAAGGAGGAGATTCAACAGCATCAAGTTCTTGATCACCATTCTGAGTATCATCTTGCTGTTCTGTATCCTCACGTCGTATTGTGTGGTCAGAATAAGTCTCGAGTTCTTCCCAGTCAACAGGATCTCGGCTTCGTCTGTCCATGTATGATTGTATCAAGTGGTCTAGATTTTCTCTGAACCCGCTTTGCAGAAGATTTGAAACACATCTCCTATAGAGTGATCAGCAAGTCATCAGACACATAATTTAAGGTTGGAAAGTGTGGTCACTACGGCAAAAAATTTTACTAGGCTCTTCTTACCTGCTCGAGAGTTCTCTGAGTTCCATGTTGTTTTCGTTATCATCATCCGAAGAAAAGAATGGGACAGCTCTTCCAATTGTAATTGTGTCCTGATCAAAATGTCCTTCCGACCAATCTTGTAGATCCGCATCATCAGGCTGCATCTGTGAGAGTTCTGTTAGACCACGGGCTGCTCTATCTTCGTCCACTGATGACATGTGGGATGACTGATTTGAAATATTCTCATGAATATTTGTATTTGCCTCCTCTTCAGCATCATCTCTCCACTCAACGGTTTCACTGTGGATAAGTTGCCAATCATATTCTTCGTTTTCCAAAACCTCCTCGGTTCTTTCCTCAAGGGTGACAGTTGGATTGATCCTTTCAACCAGATTCTCCTGTACATTTATTGTCCCATTTATCTGTCCCATGACAACAATTTCTTCGTCACTTTGCAGAGACTGTTCATAAGATATCTCAATATTATCTCGTAATTGACTGATAACATCTCCATGAATTGTAGAGGATGAACACCCAGTAACATCCTCCCTTTGATGGCTATTCAGGGACACTTCATCATCATTTCTTCTTTGAGAAAATTCATAGTTTTCTGACTGTTGCCATTCACATTGGAGATTATCAGAAAGTTTCCCTTGCCAGCCTTCTACACGTGCGGTCCTTTCTTCCAAACTAGTGCTCTGATTATCACAGCGTCTAGAATTATGTATCTCGTCCACCGAACTTCGGTTGTCAGCCTCTCTGCCATTTTGATTTGAACCACCATCTGCATCATTGACGTTATCTAGACAATTTAGATCGTTTTGTTCAGCTCTACTCTCATCAGCTTCAGCATTTGATGAGGTCTCTGAGTGACTACTGCTAGATTGACCAGAGACAGACCGGTCAAGTCTGGATATAAATTCCTGCCTGAAATGGACAATTACACAGTAAGCAATCACGTTTTCAATCCCACCAAAGCAATAGAAGTTTCAGTTCCTGGGTCGAGCTGCATGTATACGATGAAACAGAAAATTTACATTAACTTAATACTTATACTAAATGGGATTGGCATTTCACTTAAGAATGAAAATAGGCCAAGAACAAATGGAAACACTCCAAAAGTTACCAGATCTATTGCTCACAAAAATCACGAAACCTGGAACATAGGATATGAGTGACTACTGCTAGTGACTGCATATACATTAACTAACTACTCATACTAAATGTGATTGGAATTGCACTTCACAAGGCCAACAGAAAATAAAAACACTTCAAAAGTTACCAGATCTCACGAAGGTTTGGAAACATAGGCTATGAATGGATAGGACATAAGAATTAGCTACCTCAGCTCAGATACAGTTTGCCTCTCCTTTAGAAAACCCAACTCAGTAGCTGCAGATGATGTTGGTTTCTCTTTATCATTGTTGTCACAATTTCGCAAGAATCTCCCCCTTAGCAATGCCTGCCAAAGCGATTAAGTACATGATTCCAATCTATTTCAATTGAAACTCCAGAGGTTGAGTTAAGACACATATACAACTTTCTACTCATTCTAGAGCCATCAAAAAATCTTAAATTGACTTGTAAAAGTTAAAAAGAATGGGTAATATAAGGAAATATATGGACGTCACTAAGAAAGTACGAATTGCTCAGTATATCCATGATACAAACATCATGTTAGAATCCCTTTAAATAAAAAGTACATTGACCAAAAACAGAAATGGAAGGTAAATCGGAAGAAAGAGCAGCTATCATAAACTCCCTTAAGTATGTTTCCATCCTCTGTGTGCTTAAAGATTTCAATAATCATTTTGAACAATATAATTACACATCTTTCAGTCATTATTCATCATCATAGAAAATAGGTTCCAAGTTGTTTCTAGGACTAGTGCTATTACACTACAGCGCCAAATGGTACGAAGGTTGGAGCCAGTGTACAGTCTTTAAGAAATATTGGTCATTGAGCAGACATATCTTTTTTTCGTCTAATTCAGTAGACTTATCTAACATAGTGGTTTTGGATAATATCGCACATATTAATTTTACTTAATATGGAAATAGTTACTAAAGAACAGGATTTAAATATCACAGAGACAAGTCACGGAAAGACAAGAAACAGTCAAAAAGTCTGTAACGGCAAACCTGAATGTGGTTGCGATGAGCAAAGTTTGATACAGCATGATGCTGGATCAAATCCTGCAGCTCTCTTTGCCTTTCCCTCTCAGCCATTTTTAACATATCCACCCACACTTGCCTACCACATAACTTGCGTATGCCTCTTCTAGCAGGTTCATTCCGGATGCAATTTGCATTAAGAACCATTCCATCAAGTACTCTTTCAATCTGGTTAGCAGCTTCGATAGGTTGTTCTTCCCTCAGATCACCAAGAACAGGGCTCTGCTGGCTATTCAACTGAACCATCTCCCTTATGATTCTCACCCTTTCCTGTTCAGTTTCACCAAGCCATTCAGCTCTTGAGCTGTTGGCTGGGTGGGAAGCAGACGAAGTAGGTTGACCTGTCCCAAATCTCATCCACTCACGGAAAATTTGTCTCACTCTTTCCCTTTCAACCATCCCCAGATCAGAAGAGTGATCGCTCTGAAAAAGGTTGAGATCCTCACTTGAGTTATGTGACCCAACATGACTTGGGGTGGGGGACCACCCACCAAGTTTATTCTCACCCATATCTTCACTATCTCTAACAATATCATGTGCACTAATATTATCATCACAACCATTTTCTCTCGAAGCATTAGAAGTAGAAGAACCACTCTTCCTCTCAGTATCTCTCTCACGAGCATGACCCATCACATGATCATCCTCAAGTTCCCTCCACATCTGTAGAAGTGAGGATGCCCGGATACTTGGTCTTCCTTCATTTTCCCTCTGTCTAGATGCCCGAACCTCTGTGTCCCGGGGGAAAGATGGATCGATCGCCAAAATGTTTTGCAGGCCAGCAATAGCCATTTAGTCAACCGTTAACAAATCCTTTAACTGTATTAGCAAAATGCCTAATTATCTACAAAATATACACAAAGATGGCTTCTTCCAGATAGATTAAATCATCTCCATAAATTGATATGGCGCTCATCAGTTACAATACCTCAGATATTTCATCTGACCACGACCCTTAAAGCCGCGTTGCACTAGAATCATATACTTATCATCTACGAACATTGTCCACTAATATATATTTAACTTCCTTCTCTTTGCAGTGATTGCAACCTCCTTGAGGCTAAAACTCAAGTCCAGGCAAGTACCTAGAGATCCAAAATATTTCACCATTCAAATGAGTTAGCTACAAATTACAAACGATTATTTGCAATCTCATTAAATTCAAAACGAAATTTTTTCACTTCACTCATTACGAAACCGAATGAAATCTAGCATATTAAATCTCGATATCAGCATGACTCCGCTCGTTTGAGGATAAAATGGCGGAAAAAGAACCCAGAATTAAGATTCCGATTCAAGGCGATTAACGCCCAAATGATATAAAATTGAGAACCCTAAATATCACATTTGTCATCTATAACGCGGACAAAGTTTAGACATTCGATAAGATCATAAGAATAAAGACAAACCTCAAATCGGATCCCAAATAATCGAAGATCCAGAAAAACATTTTCAACAAGAACACAAAATCTGATCGCGATCAAAGATCAAAATCTCAAAGAGCCAAACTACTGTTCCACAGAGAACTAAGAAAGCAAAATACAAAACAAACAAAAAACCCTTAAAATTCGCCATTAAGAAATTAAAACCTAGCTTAAAAGGGGAAACACAAAACGAGAGAGACGTCATCAAACAACCTACCAGTGAAATCTCGAGGCTTCGATTGAAGAGTGATGAAACGGTCACCTCCGAGAGAGAATTTAACCAGAAGATGAAGGAGAGAAGAGAGAGGGAGAGATTGTACATGTGGACCTCTCTACTTCTTGTGGAGAAAATCTTACCGTAACACGAACGTCTGGAAAAATTGACAAGTTGCTAATATCTGTACGACACGTAGCACATTTCTCTGCTTCCAAAAGTTGGTTTTTTCTTTTTGGCTTCAAGTATAGTACTAATAATATATTATTATTCATTTAAAATAAATAAATAATCAAAAAGCAGGTGGTCCAGATGGCTTGTCTCTGATCTAGCTAGGCAACAGGTGAGAAGTTCGAATCTCACCAGCTCTAATTTGAGCATTTAGGGTATGGATCAGACCTTGTTGATCCAAATCCAATGAGTAAGGTTGACAAAAAAAATAAAAAAAAATAAATAAATAAAAAATACAACAAATTTCGATTATTGAATCTTCAAATCAAATTGTGATATTATATTTTAGAATACGTATGTATGTTAAGGTATTACTAAAAATAATTTTTTATGATCATTCTTATATAAAAAAATTAAAGTATATTTATTCTTGATTTTTCTTCGTCAACATTGGATCACAATTGACCGATCTATTAGTCAAGTTCCTACATAATGTAAACAATAAAACTCAATCTTTGAATATACAAGTCCGTATATCTTTAGTGAACTTACCACTTGTCACTAGATTTAGTAAACTATATTTTTCTAAATTGAGAAATTAATGAGAAATTTTTTTTTTGTGTACTTATTTGTTATTTGGCATGTGGTTGTTAAAAAAAGGCATATGTCCTATATAATCACCAGTTTAATACTTTAATGTATACAGATTATGAATATATGAAAAAAAAAAATAAGACAATTTTTTTTAAAAATTGTCCATTCCTTTTACGTAAATATAATGTGAAAATTAGGATTCCATACATAATCAATTATATAAATTTTAGTTCCAAATAAACGTTAAAGAGGTTTAAGTTATCACAAATGGGATTTAGATATTAATTCAAACATTAGTCGATAGATGAATCAATGATAGTGTTTTTTTATAAATCCTCGTACACCAAAATTTGAATTCCTTCCATGTTGCGGAATTGTGAGATTAAAAAACCACAGTTGACAAAAAAAAATCAAACATTATAATATAGTCACATTTATAAATTATTTATTAGTAAATGGAACTATCAATTTACTGTTATATTAAAACATATATTTTTTACATAATAGAAAATTTTATCATCATTTTAAATTCTTTTTTCTTATAAATTATCAAATAAATCATATTTATTTATATAAGTGTACATTTAGTCCATAGGTTGAGAAATATATATTAGTTTTTTAAAATTCAAAATCTCAACATGTGATCTTTAGTCTAGTGGTAGATAGTAAGATTACTAAAAATAGACGCACTTGTACATTTAGGAATCGAGTCACATTGTTTACATTATGTAGGAACTTGGCTAATGGACCGACCAATTGTGGCCCAATATTGACAAAAATATAGTAATGAGATTTTGAAGATTTTTTCTTAGGTGTCAGATAGTGTTTGTCTTCAATGAACTTACCGCATGTCATTAAACTAATGTCACTTACTAAATTTCATATTTATTTTATTTTATATAAAAAGACAAAAATATTAGAGAAAATAATTATTAAAAATAAGCAATACGGTATAATTTGATATTCGGTGACAAAAATTTTGTATAACGCGAAGACAAATCAATATTAGATATAATTGATTATTAAATATTTAATTTGAACAACTTCAATTTATTCTCTGTTATATAGTTTCAGATGTTTTTTTTTTGACACAATAGATTCAGATGTTCTTTGGGCAAATTTAATGGATGATTTGAGGCTAATGATCCTTTGACCCGAGACTTCTTCACAATCAAATAGTATCTTCTTTAGAGCTCTGTTGTTTTGAAGGGAAGTTTTGTTGTTTTGAAGGGAAGTTTTGCAGGAAAAGATCTTCAAAGAGCAGATGATTGATTCTTGGACTCTTTTTAGACATTTCAATTCCATGTAAAGAGTACCATCAAATGTGCTAAAGGATACATATATTTGAGGAGAAAGGATCATATTGTCAATTCCACTATGAGGTAGAATTTTATCTTGCAAAGGTCCTATTGACAATGAAAGAGTAGGAGATTGTTTTGATACATTGCATCATCCACTTGACAAAAGTTGAGAACCCATTTTTCTAAAAATCGTTTCTATCAAATCTCACTTTAGTCTATTATATGCTTTGTTTACGAGATCTATAAAGATATTCTCCTGATCATTCGACAGGAAACTGGTACAGTTATACTCTTTTGACTTTGTTATGGTTTTTTCTAATGGGTTTTTTCTAAAAGGTTTTTAACGAGGCAACAGAAAACAAATCACAAAAAAACATTTGTGACGGTGGCCTCCAAAGGAGAGTGTTACAAAAGTCATAAAAAGAAGCACATGTTTTTCTCATTCAATATTTTATATAATTTATATGGAGCCCATACATCACTACGCGCGCACAATAGAATTATATTTTTACTTATGATCAATTCGATTATGTAATTCACAATCTTACAATAACAATAACAATACATACAAAATATTACAAAATGCAAAATTACTATTCTTTATAAGAATTCCTAAGAGTCTCACCGAATAGATCATGTTTTTATACTATTTAAAATTATTATTATTTCACTATTATAACAAAAGCTATAGTTATTATTGTTCTCTGTTTATTAATCATTGTAATCTACCTAAATTATCGAAGCACTTTCATTTTTTTCAAAGACAAAACTTTTATGTAAACTGTATTTGGACTAAACTGTCGGTTTAACAATTCACACAATTTAATTTTGTCGACAGAATAGTATTATATAACTAGCATATAACTGTTTTTTTTATAATCTTTTTAAATAATGGACAAGTTTGTGAGTTATTAGCAAATTATCAGATATGGCTCTCAGTTTTGGATAAAAGTTAACAGGTTCTTAATAATTTTACAGTACAAATTTGAGTATTTGAGATATTATCTTTTCAGCGATTTTGTAGTATGTTTTACAGAAGGCTAATGGCCTATAATCTACTATTTTCTTTGGACATTACAATTTAGGATGATTTATTGAAATAGAGTAGATTTATAGAAAAATTATTTAAATAGAGCAAATGTTTCAAAATTATTAGAATAGTTTTTTAAATTTGTAATATACCGTTTTGTCTTTTTTTTATGAGTAAACAAAAACATAATTACAAAACTGACATTAATGAAAATTGCCATGTCAGCCGTCTGTCTCTTATGAACTCTACTAAGCTAATTGAATGCAAAGTAGAAGAGTTGATCTTACTTTGGTAGAGTTGATAGTACAATAATGTAGTGTATGGTAAAGTTACATATGACCCATGATAGAGTTCGTTTTCCTCGTGAAAAACGTAATTTGTTACAGTTAGTAGAGTTGATAGTACAATAATGTAGTGTATGGTAAAGTTACAGATGACCCATGGTAGAGTTTGTATTCCTCGTGGAAAATGTAATTTGTTACGTTTAGTAAAGTTGATAGTACAATAATGTAGTGTATGGTAAAATTACAGATGACCCATGGTAGAGTTTGTTTTCCTCGTGGAAAATGTAATTTGTTACGTTTAGTAAAGTTGATAGTACAATAATGTAGTGTATGGTAAAGTTACAAATGACCCATAGTAAAGTTTGTTTTCCTCGTAGAAAATGTAATTTGTTACGTTTAGTAAAGTTGATAGTACAATAATGTAGTGTATAGTAAAGTTACAGATGACCCATGGTACAGTTCGTTTTCTTTGTGGAAAATGTAATTTGTTAGGTTTAGTAGAGTTGATAGTACAATAATGTAGTGTATGATAAAGTTACAGATGACCCATGGTAGAGTTCGTTTTCCTCGTGGAAAATGGTTAGTTGAGTTGTGTTTGATGTTTGGTAGAGTGAATGACAATGGTTAGTAGAGTTAAGATATCATTTATGGTAGAGTTGTTGTTGAAACCTAGTCTTTGTAAATTACAAATTTACCCCTAACTTATTACCTCACCTACCGCTTATTAAATGACGCCATTGGAGCTCGAAGCTCAATTTATGCTCATTTCATATACTTCATTGAAGCTCCATTTTTGCTCCAACTCATTTCGTATCCTTCATTTTTATTGTTATACCCTAACGCTTTTAGAATCTATGGATGAAATCATTTTGGCTTCTGGGAGTTGGAGTTTTAACCAAAACCAGTGGTTTTTTTGGTGGACAAAACTTACGGCTGTCGGATCATAGGGATTGGCGAAGATCTTAGTTATGATGAATTTCTGGGGATGGTGTATGAAGATTTCGGTTTGGATCAACAAAGTGATGAGGTAAAATTAAGCTACATGTCAAATCTAGTCATGCAATCACTACCACAAGATACTCCCCCTGTCTTTATGAGTAACGAAAGGCAATTGCTTGTGTTTGTGCAATAATTACGTAAAGAAGTAATTCGTCTCTGTGTAGAGATTTCCATTAGATCACGTGTTTCAGCGACGTTTAATATAGTTGACCCACGGTTAAGTAGAGTTGATCCTGAATGTAGTAGATTTGATCCCATGTTTAGTATAGCTGGACCAAGGTATGGGGGTAGTCCAAAAGATGTGAAACACGAATTTGAACATGTTGAGGACGAAGATGCGAAATTCAGATTCGACTATTGCGATGATATGGATGGTGCAAGCTCAGATGATGAAGAATACATCAGTGTTCGTAGGAAATCCAAGGAAGAAGAAAAGAAAAACCTCTCAGGAAAAACAAAAGAGTTGGGGTTCAATGCTGAGCATTTGGACATAGAAATGTCATCACTAGAATTAGCGGTCGGGCAACGATACTCATCAAAAAATGAACTCGAGACGAGGTTGAAGATTTTGTCAGTCTTACAGAGGTTTAACTTCGATGTTGTGGCTTCATCGAGGTCAGTGTTGGATGTGAAATGTTGGGTACCAAACTGTCAGTGGAGAGTAGAGTTAACGTAATGGTATAGTTGGTGTTGTTACCCATCTGGTTTGGTAGAGTTTAGTATGTAAGGTAGTAGAGTGAATATCATGTAATGGTATAGTTAGTGTTGTTAACCGTCTGGTTTGGTATAGTTCAATTTATAAGGTGTTTTTTCATGTTGAAAATGGGTAATGGTTATTGCAATTTATACAGATGAAGTACTAGAAGACACATTGTACTCTAAAGCAAGCACGTGCACTAGCTTCAGAAACTTCTGAAAGTAGTTTTGAAGAACTCTCTTTGTACTTGTTTGTGATTAGAAAAGCAAATCTCGGAACCCTTATCAAGCTCGAAGTCGACGGGCAAGACAAGTTCAAGTTTCTATTCATAGCATTCGATGTAAGTATTAGAGGATTTCCTTATATGAGAAAGGTTGTTGTTGTTGATGGTACCTTTTTGCAAGGAAAGTATAAAGGTACTATTCTAACTACGACCATGCAAAACGGTAACTTCAACATATTTCATATGGCTTTCGGTGTGGTTGATACCGAGAATGATGAGTCTTGGGAATGGTTTTTTAGACAACTCAACCGTGTTATCCCTAATGACAAAGAACTTGCCATCATATCAGATAGGCATAAATCCATTGGTAGAACAATAAAGAATGTGTACCCACTTTCTTCTCAGAGAATTTGTATATACCACATACGTAAAAACATATTATCAAAATTTAGAGGGGGAGAGTCCTTTAAGTTGTTCAAGAAAGCTGCCATTGCATATAGGTTTGACGAGTTCAATGCTATCTTTGCTCAGATTGAGGCGTTAAATCCAAGGCTTCATGGGTACTTGCAAATAGCTGATGTCCTATAGCATCGGTCAACAATCAAACTTACTCATCCCTACTATCACAATAGCTATTTATACAACGCCTACTCCAATCATATAATGCCAAGGGATGTAGCAATTCTTGTTTCGTTGGATGTGAGCCGTAAAGTGTGTAATCTGCCCCACGTACGTCAACAATCAGCAAGGCCAAAGATATCTAGGATAAACAGCTGGTTCGAGTGTTCAGGAGAGGCAAAACGACCAAGGAAAGTTTCAGCTTGTTCTAGATGTAAACAACTAGGTCACAATGCTCGTACATGTAGTGGAAACGTACAATTTTGAATATCTACGAGTTTCAATTTGTACTCTTCCAAATCGTTAAGCCACCCATATTATTCGATAGGCCACTTGTGTTTTGGCGACAACAAGCGGAGATAGAAATCCGTTATTGGACTATGCGCACCGTTGACAGTAATTTCCCTACACAATTAGTAAATAGCTTAGAAAACATGAGAGAAGATGGTTAGATAGAGTGTTAAAATGACGAAACAAGATATTGCTTACAATTTGTGCAACACATAGTCATATAGCCGAAGCATTTTAATTTTTGTAATCGGGCCAAAAGGATTGTATATGGTGGGAGAATGAACCACGTTTTTCATATTCTTCATTACAACAAAACATCCTATGAAAGGGGATACATGTAACATGGATACACAGTTAAACGAAATATACTACGGACAACTGAACTCTACCAGTTAGTACATGAACTCGACTATGAACAATTGAACTCTACCAATCTGTACATGAACTCTATCATAAAGAACTGAACTCTACCATAAAGAATTAAACTCTACTATAAAGAACTGAACTCTACCATGGACAACTGAGCTTTACCATGGGCAACTGAACTCTACTATGGAGAACTAAACTCTACTATACATTTCAACTGAACTCGACCATACAGGTTATGACCTTTACTATGGACAAATCAACTTTACCAATCCGTACATGAACTCTACTACGATAACTAAATTATACTATACTGTAATGTTGTCTATAATTGTCATCTTAACTCTACCATACATGTCATAAACTCTACTAGGTTACCTGATTTGCAGCGAGTGCTTGTAGGCGAGCCTGTCTCGATAACACATACTTCATACGTATTATGGTTATACCTTCGTCCTTCTCATTACCATCCTTATCCTTTGTGGGAGAATCAATGATATTTATGATGCTGAGTTGTGATATTTCGGGCTTTGTTTTCTTTGCCAAAGGTGAATCAGGCTCACTTGATATCTCGATATATAGTCTTTTCTCAAGACATTCTTCTTTGCTCTGACCCGTCACCTCGGGGTTCCTAATAACACGTGATGATGGCTCAGAGGGTCGGAAGTCTCATGCGTCTCAATGATCCATTTATTCTGTAGAACAACACGTATAAAGTCAATTATACCAATCATAATGTCAACTCTATCAAACATCATAGTAACTCTACCAAACATTACGTACAAACATCATGTTAACTCTACCAAACGTTACATGTTAACTCGACCAAACATCATGTTAACTCTACCAAACAGCATGTTAACTATACTAAACGTTACATTCAAACATCATGTTAACTCTATCAAACATCATGTTAACTCTATTAAACGTTACATGCAAACATCATGTTAACTTTACCAAACATTATGTTTACTCTACTAAACGTAAAGTCAACTCTATTAAACGTAAAGTCAACTCTACTAATCATAATGTTAACTCTATCAATCACCACAACTCTACTAAGCACCAAGTTAACTCTATCATGTACAAATTTACTTGGTCCGGGGGAATGGTGTGTGTTGTGCCCTGTGTCGGCATGGTGTCATCTAGGAGAGAATCTGGTAGACTACTTATGCTAGGTTGCAACTTCTTGGCAGCTAATCCGACATTGGGCGTTCTCTTTGAGTTAGAATGTATCATATTCGGGTGATTCAGTCCAGGTGTTTGCGAGTACCATTATTACTAGTGACAAACTCAACCATGTTAGTAGATGTACTCTACCATGTTAGTAGACTACTATAAGTACGATGTTAGTAGACTACTATAAGTAGATGTACTCTACCAAGTTAACTGTAACATATGATTTTTTTGGTAGAGTCTATTAAACGATACACATAACTAAACCAAACCATATAACCTCTACCAAAGTTTACCATACATAACTCGACCAAACCGTATAACCTCTACCAAAGTTTACCACATAAATGGATACAAATGTATACATGGACAACATAAATTAGAGTAAGTCTCATTAAAATAGAGCCTTACATACCGAGTTATGATCCAAATTAAGAGGAGCAATGTCGTCCTCCCATCGCATATTTCAACATTTAGAACAGGTTCACGAGTCTGAGTTGGTGAACGTGTCTGACTTCCGCCTTCAACGTCAGCCTTGTTGTACTTCAAGGTTTATATAAATGGCTCCACCCTTTTATCCTCCAACATAACAATCCTCTCAAGTAACATTAAATGATCTGAACTCTTATCCTTAAACCTTGCAATACGTTTAGTGAGCATGAACATGTCTGCCATGTTCTCCTCTAGCCGAAACAGATGATCTGACATCCCTTTCACTAGGTTGGACATATCTTCCCTGTTGTCCTCTAGCCAAAACAGAGGGTCCGACATCCTTTTCACTAGGGTGGACAACCTTTGAAGAGTTTCAATCAAGGTACTCGACTCATTTTATTTGTTTCCATCTTGCTTTTTTAACATCTTCCCTTTCAAATCTTCCTCTGTTTCTGTTTAACTCTTGTTAGTTTATTCAAGGTAGTCGACTCATCCAGTTCCGGCTCACTATTTTCCACACATGGTGGAGTCGTCTCCTTCCATTTCTTCTTCTTTATAACTTTCTTCTTCTCTGCCTCTTTCTTCTTCGGTAGGTCATGCTTCTTCTATGCATCTTTCTTCTTTGGTATGTCCCAGAAAGACTCATCTAGAATGCCATTGAGTATGTCTCTGATCATGTTGACCACTCTCGGATCTTTAATATCTTGTGGCCAAATAGGGAAGATCTCATCAGGAGGCATTAGACGTAGTTACCTTAAACGTACCTGAAAGAAAAGAAGAAATAAAGGTCAGCACAAACAACTTTTTCAAATTTAGAGTAACTCTACCAAAAGGATGATCAACTTTACTAATATATGATCAACTCTGTTAAACAGATAATCAACTTTACCAAGAAAAACCAACTCTATCAAACATTAAGCAAACTTTACTAAGTGCAAGACGAACTCTACCAACTATGTAAGAGTTAAAACAGACATATTAACTCCACCAAGCTGACAATGAATTATTCCACGCTGACTATAAACTCTATCAAGCAGAAATTTAACCCTACTAAGCAAACATATGAACTCTACCATATTAACTATGAACTCTACTACATTAGCAATTTACCTTTACCAATATATGATCAACTCTGCTAAATAGATAATCGACTTTACCAAGAAAAACCAACTCTATCAAACACTGGAGCAAACTTTACTAAGTGCAAGATGAACTCTACCAACTATGTAAGAGTCAAAACAGATATATTAACTTTACCACCCTGACTATGAATTATTCCACACTAATTGTGAACTCTACCAAGTAGAAACTTAACCCTACTAAGCAGACATATAAACTCTACCGTATTGACTATGAATTATATTACGTTAGCAATTTACCTTTACCAATATATGATCAATTCTGCTAAACAGAGAATCAACTTTACCAAGAAAAACCAACTACATCAAACACTAGAGCAAACTTTACTAAGTGCAAGACGAACTCTACCAATTAAGTAAGAGTCAAAACAGACATACTAACTCTACCAAGCTGACTATGAATGATTCCACGCTGACTGTGAACCCTACCAAGCAGAAACTTAACCCTACTAAGCAGACATATGAACTTTACCATATTAACTATGAACTCTACTACGTTAGCAATTTACCTTTCCTTCCCTTGTGTTTTCTTTATCAAACTTGACAATTTTTTCTGTTTCCATGGCTTTTTTTTGATTGGTCTCCACCGTAGAATGGGAACATTCACACCTTTTCTGTCACCAAAAATTTCTCCTAATAGGGGGATAGACGTAAATGTCTAGATGAGAAGCGAGTGCACAAACCCATGGAGAGTGTATGACTCGTTTTTATAGGATGCACATCTTATCGATCTAATCAGTGCGTTAAAAGCTAGTCTTCCCCAAGGATGCCTCTTAAACACTCTAGATTTGTAACCAACTTAGCATAACTAGATGGAATCCTACTATTACGTGAATACCGTAAACACCAACATGCAAAACCATTAGCAAGCCAACTATCTTCCTCTTCTCGAAAGTCCATGATCTGCAGTACTCCATAACCTTTTTCAACTCTACCCACGTAGGGCCTTCACCAACTGGTAAACCCATATCTTCCCATAGATCTCCATGGGCAACCTCCTCCACAATAGAAGATTCATCCACCAAACCGCAATTAAGCTGCGTGATTTCCTTAAATTCGTGCAGAGAAAATCTCATAGGCCGACAATCAACCAAGACCCATAACTCATACTGCTTTTTAATATCTAACTGATCCGCCAATAAATATTGTACATGCCTCTCTGCAAACGTGTAGTCAGAGTCAGCAATCTTCAAAATAACTGTGAGGCATGAGTTCTGCTCTATGTCTCGGTATGCATCTTCACCAATACCCTTGATCATATTCCTAATATGATTCAGATTGCAATGGTGGTTTATGTTCTGGTTCTTCATTACTACAAGATAGTCCTTCGCCGCAGCCATACCTGAAAAGTGGAAACAAGAAACAATCAAAACCTAACTCTATCAAATATGTATACGAATACAAACTCTTTTATAGTATCTTGATAAAGATCAAAAATAAACTAATTAAATTCAAAATTCAAATTCAAATCATCAAATCTAACTCTACCAAACTATACTTAACTTTACCAACTATAACCTAACTCTACTATACTATAATCTAACTCTACCATACGATAACCTACCTCTACCAAACCCTTACCAAACTATAATTAATTCTACCAAACTATAACTTAACTCTACCATACTAACCTAACTTTACCAAACCCACAAACCCAGAAACCCTAGACGCATAGAAAAAACTCTTACCAAACTCTACCATTCAAACCTAAATTACGATACTAACTCTATCACACTTGAAACGAACTCTACTACACTAACAAAATCTCGTGATGAACTCTATCAATCAAATACTCACCAATCTTGCTTGAACTATACCAAAGAAAACTCTTCCAAACTATAACCTAACTTTACCAAACTATAACCTAGCTCTACTAAACCCATAGACATATACCCATTTTGAAATCACTTACAGTTTCAGAAATGGCTAACACAACAAATTCTCCAAACTCAGAAACCCATTACGAACACCATAAATCGAGAGAAAAAGAACGAAATCGAGAGAAAACGATTTAGCGAGAAGATTAAAAAGAGAAGAAGATGGAAAATGAGTGAGAGAGAAGAAGAACTTACTCATACCTTCGACAATCAATGTATCTCTGTTCGAACGGTTTGTAATGAGACAAAAGACGAAATGGTGAGACGAAAATGAAACGAGAGGAAGAAAGAAACGAGGAAGAAGAAGACAGAAGAAGAAATGAAAAATCGAGAACAGAAATGAAACCGTCGTCGAGAAGAAGAAGAAATAAGACAAATTTTTTTTTCTCTTCTAAAGGGTACAAATGGTAATTGTACCATTCCCTTTTTTCTAAAAATAATTTATTTGAGTAATTTTGGAATAAATGTGTTTTATTTGAATAATTTAAAAAAAAAAATTAAGCACCAGCTTATTATAATAATTTTTTAAAAGGCATATTTGTTAGTAAAAACTTTTAAAAGATATATATATATTCTAAGTTCAACTCATTATTGTCGTGTGGGGTCCTAGGCAGTTACGTCAAATAGTGGAGAGGCCTAAGAACCTAAAATGATTACATTAACTTCCAATGATTCGTTAAGCTTTTCTAAGTACTATATTCTATTGGGTGGCTAATATTTTTCTTCATAAGTAGACATTTTATTTTATATTTTGACAAAAATATTTTATTATGAAAATTATATTCGGATCTTACAAAGCGAGAATAATTTATGATTTTTTAATTTCAAACCATTATTGTCTAACTTGGTATTAAGTGGTCAATTCAAATCCCACCTAACTTTAGTTGGAGAACTTTGACTATGAATCAACTCTTATCGATTTAAATATTGTTTGAAAAAACCATAATTAAAGAACTATAAACTTCTCCACAGATAATCGAAAAAAATTCTTACTAAATTTAGAGACATTCTAACTGAGTTTTTTTCTTCCATCTCAGATTTATAGGTTATCTGAAAATTTTTATAGATTTTTTTGCAATGAAAAACATTTAAAAGAATCTTGGAATTTTTTGTGTTTTCATGGTGGAGCTTATGTAATTGTTTTCTATATCGGAATACTGAAAATCTAGTTTTCTCTAGATTGGATATAGAAGAATATGAATTCTCTATTACTAACCGATGGTTTGCGCCTAAAGAAAATATGACTGAAGGTTTGAACTTCGTCGTTAGCAAAACGAAAAATTAGATTATTTTTCTTTTTGTGAAATAAAATTTAGATTCTTCGAATAAAAAATTGGTGATAAAGATTTTTCAACAAAGAAGGAAAAGTATACGTTTTATGAGACTTTAATTTATAACAAGAAGACTTGCAACATTTAGGTTGTTGTTGGTGAAGGTTCGGGGATTTTGTAATCTTAGGAATAGATTTCATTGTCTTAATTAATAACAATTGAATATCATGATTGTGGTAAAACCTAGATCCTGTATAATCCTAACTATAAATTTTATAAATGTTCTCGTGCTCGTGCCCACGTTAATAGATAATTAACTAGCAGAACCTGTCCGATGGTAGGTAAGGCACTATTCAAAATTAAATTTATTTTTTTATGTTTCGGTATATTTTTAAATAATAATTACTATTTTTATTAATTAATTTAAAAAAAAAACTCTACAAAATGAAAGGATGAGATTGTATTAATCAAATACTGTAACTAAAACCGAATTTCTCAAATTTAGAAAGATAATAATGCAAAAAATGATTTTTGCCCCTACTTACAAATTTTTTTAATTAAGTTTAAAAACTTTGGATTCTAATACTAAAAAAATTCTATAAACTTTCAAAATTTTAGGCCATAATTACTATAAAATTCTAAAAATTTTGATCATAATTATTACAAATTTCTATAAACTCTAGAGAATTTTGGACCCTAATATATGTGGGTCCAAAACTAGGACTTATGTGGCTTATGCCACAGTCCAACCATGTTAATTAGATATGTTTAATTTATTTAAAGTATATCCAATTGAACCAATTCTTTTTCTTTCGGTTGACAATTGTAATTCATAAATTTTTGTGCTGACGATCTATTTTTCTTCAAACTATCACATACAACACCAAAAAAACTCCAAATTTGCTTATCTTTAATTGCACACGAAATTGAAGTTACAATTCTAATTCCATTCAAATTCTCACATATAGCCCCAGGAACATCTGAACTTTGCCATTTTTCTTAATTGCACACAAAATTGAAGTCAAAACTCTAATTCCACCTGATTTTAAATTTTGATTTTATAATTTAAACAAAAACACCAGAACCGGAACCCAATCTATACTCGAACCAAATTCGACCCAAAAATTAAAAATATTTGAATGGTTCTTAAATTAGTGGAACAGTAAATATGAAACTTGAAAAGACTTGACCCAAAAATGGCTCTGATGACGCAAAACTATCTTCATCATTCGGGTGTTCATGGTGCTATATACGATAGTTTGAGTGGAATTATAGTTTTAGTTTCATTTTTTGTGTGCAATGAAGAAGATACGCAAATTCAAATGTTCTTGGTGTTATATATATGTGATAATTTAAAGGGTAATAGATCATCAGCCTTTAATATTTCAAAGAAATTAATAAAGTTCTTACAAAATATATTACAATATAGGCTCGTTAATTTGCTATCAATTTACAAAACAAACACATTTATATATGGATACTACGTCTAGATGTAAAACAGGAAATGGAAACAAACAACATCTGGATATTTCAGTTAAATGATGCATTTAGATACACTATTTGGATGGAATTGACAAACATAGTAACGAACATCACCATGCACAAAAGATAAGAATTAACCAAAACACTAAAAGATATTGGGTTAAACAAGAACAATATCCGTAGTAATTTTTGGGTTAGCTCGTAAAAATAAGATAACAAGAAATCTAAGATGAAAAGCTAATTTAAGTCGCTAACCGAACATAGAAGTAAAACTTTTCTCTTTGAAAATTCCCTCTCTTTTGCAGATTCTCTCATCGCTGCTGAAAAAGGACGTGCTGAGATTGGGTTTTGACTAAAATCAATGTCTCTCCTCCAGCTGTTGGTTTATGAGGGTGATGGCCAACACGCTGAGATTGAGTTTTGACTTCTAAAAAAAACATCACTTAAACTAATGTGCAACTACCACAATCGAACGGTAAGTCAATATACCATTTGGATCGAATTCAAAAAAACCTAAAATCAACACAATAAAATATGAGAATTAAATCTAATCTAAAGCAATAAGGATTTTAATTATTAATCTAAACTCTAATAAAACCTAAACAGCACCGAACTAAGCAAACAAATAACCTAAACAAAGCAAATAAACAATTAATGAGTCAATGGACTAAGTAATTGATCCAAGGGAGTGATAACTAATTAATAATGCAAGCGAAAAAATTAAGTTCATCATAGGATATGAAACACAAATCAAGATCAACCACTCTCCTGACATTGATCAATTTACCAAATATTCGACCAAACTAAACTCTTATTTGTCAATTAAATTATCAATAAGTATTAAAACAAGTCCAATTAGTCCACTAATCACCCTTGTCTTGGGCATTTGAGTATCCAGACCCGATCGAATCAGGTTTTTTGGGTATTTTAAAAATTTGGGTCAAGTTTAGGTATTTTACCTCTGTAAGACTTGTTCGGGTATTTTAAAAATTTGGGTCAAGTTCGGTTTGATAAATTTTGGGTTTGGGTAGAGTTCGGTTCTTAAAAAATACCTATTTTGGATCGGGTTCGCATATCTGAATTTTTTAATTTTTTTTTTATATCCTAAATCTACTAAACCTATAACTCATTATCACACTATTCACACATGAAAACAAAGAAACAAGTCGATAAACAAGCAAATGAATACATAATGTCTACAGATTGACAAGAAGATAAGGGAAATAAATGGATTAATAAAAAGATCTTAATATCCAACATAACTCTCTCAAGCTAGTCTCTATAGTCTGTACAATATGTTCTAAGTGCCTACAAATTAGGTTAAAAGAGTTTTAAAATGGAATCGGGTCAATCCAGGATTAAGTGCGTCGGAGCTAACTGAAAATGACATAAATTTGGTATCATCGACCATGAGGTGGATGGGATTGTCCAAAATGATCTTTTTGTGTCTCAAACTTCATATTAATCATTCACATTGACCATATATAAGGTTGATGTGAGCTTTCAGAAAGGTCATTGATCGTATGTTTTGCCCACCAACCATCCACATTGCCGTAAGGTCGGTGTGAGCTTCCAGAAGGCTTGTCTCATCTTTGCTTCTTCCCATCAGCCTCCTTCATCGACCTAAAGATTGATGACATCATCCATAGCTTGATTAAGTGTATTCCTTCTCCAAAATTTTTATCTCCATGCTTGTGACACAATTTCTCCAAATTCTTAAACATAGCTCCAAATCACCTAAAATAATTCAAAAACGAACGAATATGCGTCTCTATTTACCTAGGACTTTAAAATACAAAATACCCAAAAAATTCGCCTCAAATGAGAATTAATAAAAGTTAAAGGATCTTAAATAATGCAAAATGTCAATGATATCTAAGCTTATAAACACATATATCACTGTGAGATTATTCTGGCCATTTTCTTAGGAGCTTGGTGACTTCATAGTTTAATATTAACCTCATTTCTCACCTCAGGACGCCGATTTTTAGTGGTGGGCCTGGGAGGTTTTGCAGGATTGTTGAGCTTTGATGGTAATGATTCTTCTCTAGATTATATGTCTTATGGCATCCTCTTACCTTCCTCTTCGTTTAAGATGAGCTTCTCTTTCGAGAATGGCCAAAGGAAAGTTTCTCTTCAACAAGATTCTCATTGTTGGTTTTTGGATGGTTCGCCAGGTAAAGGTCCTAGGCTCAGCTTAGAATCAAGACTATCTCCAGTCTTTGTTGTGTTGGTTCTTCTAGATTGGCTCTTGTTTGTCTCTATTATTTCCTCTACAATTCCAGCAGTCGAAGGCAACAAATAATTTGACTTCAAAGGATGTATTTACTCTTGCCAAAATTTGCAACATGGGTGCTCTCTCATGTTCAAAGCAGGTTACTCTCTGGAAAAGTTGTAGGCGTTGTTTGGTGTAGAGTTTGAGGGTTGGTCTCACACTGGTTCGCTCGTGATAATTTCTTGGAAAGTACCGCCGAAAATTAATGTAGGTATTACTGTTAGCATTTGTTTGTCATGTTTTTTCATTTCTTTAGTTCTTCTTCCTTTTGTTAGTTTAGGTTGTTGGGTTTTCAGATTGTTGTTGAGTGTTTTCATTTGTTATGTAGTTTATTTTTTTCCTCTTTTTCTAGTTGTCTCTGTCAAAAATCAGAAAATGGTATAAAGAATTATGTGACATTCATATCAAAACAAAAGAAGTCTATTGCCAAAGTCGTCAAAGTTAAGCATTCATAAAACTAGTTCAAGAAGAAGAGTAAATTTTATCGGCTTCTCTCCTTTGAAGAAGAAAGATTCGGAGTGATTGTGATAGAAATCCCTCAACATTGAAAAAAATGAACCATAATTTAAAATCCTAAACAATTAATACTAGGCTTGTAAAGAAACAGTAAATAATGGGCATAAACTTAAGTTAATTAGACCAAGAGATAATCTGGATTGAAGGCCTCAAAACATAATCTAGCAATGGGCATTCGGCTTTTCAGTTTGGTTTGGGTCTGTTTTTCGGTTTTGGAAATATGGTAAACAATAGGTACCGACTAACATTTGATTTGGTTTTGGTTTCGAATAAATTTAACCGAATTGGTTCAGTTCCAAATGGTTACTTGTAAGCAAAAGTAACTAAATACCTTTAAAAAGTGACTACTTGTAACTAAAAGTAACCAAAATAGTTTTAGTACAAATTAGTTTTGATTCTCGGTTAAGAATTGAACTGAATTGAGAACCGAAGTTACCTAAATACTAGAATTGAGTGGTTTTTACGGTCAAAATAGATTTAAATACCTATTTTTTTGTTCAGTTTGATTCAGTATTTTGGTTCCAATTTGTATGCCCATGACTAACATAGGTTGAACTTTGAGTGCAAGGAAGAGATATAGGTCTTATCCATGAGATTAATGAAGTCTAAATAGAGCCCAACTAATGGCCTTAGATTAGGGTTTACAAAATCTTTTAGTTGTTGTCGGGTTTTGACACAGTCGTAGGCGAAGAAGTTCAAGAGGAGATTGGTGAGACGAGGCAGTACCGTAGGTATATGAAGGAGATGACAACAAGAAAAAATAGGTCTTCACATTGTGAAGAGAATACCCAAAAAAAAGTACCGACTAGACCGTGAGAGAGGTCAAAAGGAGAATTTCAATCGAAAATGAGATACCAATAAACTCATGTAGGTGACCATGACAATAATATTTCGACAGTTTAGATTAGAACATAAAGTCATCAGACAAAACAGAGATTTTGCCAAAAGATGCATGGTTTTTGCAGGAAAAATTTTCATGCAGTTGATCACGCTGAAGTCGGTAGGTAAATAAAAATTTCTTAAATTATGTGGTTCTCTTTTTATAATTATCTGGCAATGAAAAACATATATTATAAATTGAACCAGAGATGCGACTATGGAGAAGATATCTCGGGAAAAGGAATTGACAAAATAAAAGGGATTTTTTGGTTTTGCGTACTCTATATTTTTCCTAATAGCCTCTGCAATGGTGAGAGACCCATTGAATCTCTCATCAATATAATATTAATATCTTTAGTAAAATATAATTTGAAAACAATAGAGACTTACTAAGTCTTTCATTAAATCTCTCATCAATATAATATTAATAAGCTTAAGAAAATTTAATTTTGTCAATAATCTATTTTATAAATATACTAATATATTAATTTTTATTTAAATTATTAGTTTTAATATTTAAACTTTTTAATAAAATTTTATATGATTTTAGGGTTCAAATACTTTTTAGATATTTTATTTTGAATTTAAAAACTTTTAGCTAATATATTTTACAAATATCTAATTTAATATTAATATATAATATAAACTTATGCATAATAGATCTTGTTAGATATATAAATTTATTTTATGATTTATAAAAAAAATATATATATATAAATGAATTAATTAATTTTAAAATTATAAGAAACTGAAATTATTATAATATAACTTGAACCATTTATGAATGGACAAGTGTCCTATGAAAGAGAATTTTGAGGGGTTCTCATGATCTCTCAAATGAGAACTGATTTTCATATTTTGTATTAAAAATATTTTTTTAAAATTATTTTATTGTTGAGACACTTTTTGAGAAACTACCAAATGGAGATGTTCTAAATTGATAAAAGTTTTCATCCAAATTAAAAATACTCAAAATTAATATTATTTTACATGGAAAAGTACTGGAAAAAAGAAGAAGCAGTGCATGCATCTCGGTCACAAAGATCGAAAGGTCTTTATATTCTAACGAATTTATTTTTATCTCTTTTTCGAATTTCTATATTATCATCTAACGAAAAGAAGAAGAACAATGAAAGATATCATTCTATGTGGCATGAGTGGATAGAATGAAAGATTCAGAACAATGATTACAAAAGCAAAAGGGAAGATGAACAATACATAAATTAATCATAGCAAATTATTTATTTATTTATTTTAATGGAAAATATTAAAGAAGAAAAGAGAGTAAAGGTTAATTTCAGTTTCACCTAAAAGTGAAAGAAAAAAAGTTATTAGAAGGCCCTGTTCTTTATATGAACGTTGCGTCAGCGACAGCGACCATATTAACACCTACACTTTCAGCTTTAATTATATAGAAAATAGTATAAATATAATAAGTATCACCGTAACAACTTTAGTTATTCAGTCGCACGACTAGTTTTACGGTCGCCGTTTCATTTAGCGATGAGAACAATACTCATAATATAGTCGCAGCGACGTCATTTATTTATTATCATTTATTTTTGACTTTATTAAATCTTATTTTAATCGCTAAGTGGTGTCGCCGACACATAAAAGAACGGGGCCTTTGAATAACTTTTTGATCTGCCGCCGTAATTTGTTAATGGCCTTAATCATAATCTAATAGTCTAATTAAGGGGCATCAATAGAGAGACTCAGTTATATTATATATAATGTTGCTTCAAAGCCAGACCATTAGCTAAAATGGACAATATTAATGGAAACTTAGATATCATTAGGCACATTTGGCTAAATCATGGGTCCATCCTCTCAAAAAAGAAAAGATAAAATAAAAAGAAAATAAAGAATACTTTTTAGAAAGTATGCATGAATACGTTAACATAAATTCTTTTAAGAAATAATGACTGAAATAGTCTATAATTATCATTTAATTGCTTATAATTTATCTATTTGTTTTTAATTATTTGCTGGTGCAGGATGCAATACTTTTTGGGCAATATGATTCAAACAGCTAAGACGTGTGAGTTTGGGTGTTGGCCGATGGTCGTCCAATTAGATTTTCTCTGCACTAGTTTCAGCATATCACGCAGTTCAACTGTGGATTACGTGTTCCTAATGATGCAAACTTAGTTGCAAGAGATTTATGGGCAGAGATGAGTTTACTACACGGTGATGGCCCGAACAGGGCTGAGCTTGACATAGTTAGTTAAGAATTTATGGTGGACTTTGGGTGGATTTTGTTTAATTTAATCTTTTACCTATTTCTTTCCAGAAGGAATGGATACTTGAGGAGTATGAAACCTCTGACCCTATGTCTCCAACATTAAAAATTGTTAGGAATTCAGAGGTTATTAGTAACCTAAAAACTCTAGAGCAAACTCCTATCGTTGATCTTGAGTTAACTCCAGAGCAGTCCCAGCTCGCCATCATCAGTCTCAATGAAGATAGTGATTGTCATATTTTGGACAAAACTATCAACGATAGTATAGGCAACAACCTGATATATATGGAGAATATGCTGCCCAAACCAACTAGACCATGGTTCGCTAGAGTTTGTAGACTACGTTGTTTAGTTTGGTGGAGGTAGATCGTAGTTGGGTCAGATTTGGAGGAGTACGGTGGAGTTTGGTGGAGGTTGGAATTTATGTAGTAGACTTTGTAGGAGTATGGTGGAGTTTGGTCGAGGTGGAACTTAGAGTAGTAGAGTTTGGTGGAGGTTGGACTTTACGTAGTAGACTTTGGTGGAGTTTTATCTGCCCAATTAAACTTAAGTTGAGCTAACTATTTCTCTGTTTCTGACAAATATAATAACGTTTTGTTTCTAATATAGAAATTCTCGTTCGAAGGAAATTCTGTTGTTAAACGCTTATAGAGGATGAGGTAGCGCCTAACGAATACAATCCATTTGGGCCAGTATAAAGACGCAAAGTGGTTCGGCTGCATAACCTTATCAGGCGCAAAATGTAAGCCTATTATTTTCTTTTTTAAGACATTTTTTGAGTTACCAATCAGTACAATATTGTTGTTTGCTGATTACCCACATTTCCAGGGAGAACTCGATTGATGACCTCACTCCTTTAGCTGAGTTCTATCTTCAGTTGCTTATGCTTAGACACTATTGGCCTGTAGAACAATATGGATGGTTCACATATCTGGTAAATTCCTTGAATTTGATTGGTAGAGTCTAGTAAACTATTATGGATAATGTGGTAGACAATGGTAGACTGTAGTTGATCTTGGTAGACTGTAATTGACTTAATATTGTGCTACCTTTTTTGCAGCATATAACTAGCGGTATAAACATGTTTCGTCGAAGAAGTATGCAGACATCATCTCTGTATAAGAGTGATATGATTGCGCTCCTTGATCTTAGCCTATGTGCGGTGTGCCCAGTACAAGACCTTCGCGAGAAACGAGAAAGAGTATATGTTTGATGATTATTTTTAGCAAATGTACATAAGAAAAGTACCAACATGGTGTCCAATGAACAAGCACTGGTTCTGAGACATTGACATATTATATGTTGCTCATAACATCAATAACGTCTATTGCGTAGCACTGGAGATCGATTTACCTAACACGCAGATTAAAATCTGTGATTCGGCCCTCTCAGTTGTGGCTTATGATGATCTCATCGATTCAGTCAGGTAATGTTGGTAGATTATGAAATATTTGGTAGAGTCTGGTAGACTATTATGGCTAGTGTGGTAGAGTTTAGTAGACATTGGTAAATTGTTGGTAGATCTTGATAGACAATGGTAGATCTTTCGTCTATACGTTGATTGTGTTTATTTATGCTAGCATGGCGTACGCGAGGATGCTTCCATATCTAGTTAGGAGGATGACACCAAAGCATATGCAGAAACAATGTAGTATGAAGGCTTACACTATCTATAAGGTGAAGTTGTTACCATTGAACATCCAATCTAATGACTATGGCATGTATACGCTAAAGTTCATTGAGTGTCTAGCCCTGAGATGCGAATTTTCTACACTAGACGATAAGTTTATCCCTTTTATCCGCATGAAATTCGACATTGAAGTCATGGATGGGCTTCCAATACCAGAGACAATCTCATCAACTGATCCCAATCCGCGTGGGGCTAAATTGATAAGGAAGTATTGAATACAGCGTCACAGGGGTTGCTTATTGATTGGTAGAGTTAGGAATATTACTCGTTAGTATGGTAGAGTTTGTATATGCTTAGTAAAACTCTTATCTTTTGTTAATAAATACTCCCAAATGACCAATATTTTTATGAACTAGATGATGGTCCTATGAGAGTATTAATATTATTTTGTAATGAACGAAATGACTTCAAAAAACAAATTGTTTGCCTCTGTCATTACAAGAATAGATTTGAGTAGATTTACTAGTTGAGCTAACACATAACATGAAAGAGTTTGGATGATTTGGACGTAGGGTATGGTTGACCTTACACAAAACATAATAGATCTTGACAAATTTATACTAGAGTTTGGTAGAGTTATAGTAGAGTTAGGTATAGCTAAGATACAACATGTTGGGAAACAAATTTTACGAGTTCAAGATTGGATGTCTGCTTTACATGTCAGGGCATTATGTCCCACACCTTTACATCTTGAACAAGTCATAACTTTCCTTAGGTGTTTTGCCTCTAGTGAGCACTCGAACAAACTTTTCAACTGTAAGTTCTTTGGCCTACCAGGTTGGTTACATACAACAGGAGGTTTACAAACTTTAATAGGGACTTTTTCAGGTATTGGAAGTGCTACATCTCTTGGCATAACACATTTGGCGTACGCATGGTACAAGTAACTCGTATAATAGTATGAATTTGTGAGGTCGATCTTCGAACACTGCCATGCTTCTGCTACAGCTAAGGCATGCACACAAGGTATTTTATCCGTCAAAACGTTTGCAAGAACACGCTTTCTGTGTCAGATTAACCAAATGTGAAGACGCCGAGCATGTGACAACAGCTTGATGTTCATCTATGTCTTGAACATTATACTGCGTGGCTTACATAAGTTTATTTTGCATAGACAAAAAACCAAAACCATCAATTAAACTCTGCCAAAACAAAAATTGTCTTTACACCAAACTATACCAAACTCAACTACATAGTTATCCAAGCTCAACCAAACTATTTTAAACTCTACCAGACTCTATCAAACTCAACTACATAGTATCCAAGCTCAACCAAACTATTCCAAACTCTACCACACTCTATCAAACTCTACGAAACCATACTTTTAGAAGTTTCTTGATTGTTGTAGTGAGATTGGTCGTTGTTGCCTCTGCCTTTGCCATCCTCTTCGCGAAGCACCTTGTTAACATTGCCCTAATGACATCTATAAGTTGCACAATAGGAAAAGTTCTCACTTCAGGTAATGCATGATTTATAGATTATGCTATGTTCGACGTTTGTGAAGTTGTATTTATTTCCCGAGAAATGTACACGACTCCACAAACGAACATCTGTCCTTACCAAGTACTGATATAGCTTTGCATCAACTCTCTCGATTTGGCTTAAAATGGCATTAAACTCATCAAGCCTATATGCAGTTGCAACCTTCTTAAACAGCTTATTAGCCTCTCTTCCTCTGAAATTGGACAAAATGTTTTGACGCAGATGGTAAGTGCAAATACCCCAAACGGCGAGCGAAGACACTTTTGTTATTGCTTTGGCTATTGATCTATGTCTATCTGAAATGATGGCCAATTCTTGATCATCAGGAATGATGCGGTTGAGTTGTCTAAAAAACCATTCCCATGATTCATCATTTTCGATATCAACCACACCAAAAGGCATAGAGAAAATGTTGAAATTTTCGTCTTGCATCGTGGCCGTGAGAAGAGTCCCTTTATATTTTCCTTGTAAAAATGTTTCATCCACAACAATAACTTTTCTCATATATAGAAATCCTCTTATGCTTCCATCGAATACAAGGAATAAAAACTTGAACCTATCATCTCTGTATACTTCCAGCTTGATAAGTGTTCCCAAATTTGCTCGTCTAATCATATACAAATACGAGGGAAGATCTTCAAAACTATTCTCTACAGTTCATGTTACTATAGCCCAATCTTCCTTTAAAGTACAATGTGTCTTCCAATACTTCATATGTACAAAATGCAAACAGAGCGTCAGAGTTATAACTGCATCTACCAAACTCTACTAAAGTCAAACAACCTCAACCAAACTCTATCAAAGTAAAATAACATCTACCAAACTCTGCCACAAAGGATTCATAGATCCATCCAAAGTCTACCATGTACTATCATACATATGCTAGACCATGAAGGAATTGTACCTTCAAACTGAAACGTTTGTTTAGTGATTCAGCAACACGACAAGGAAGAACAGATGGACCAGCACCACCAACAAAATCCAAGTATAAACGACCAAGAATATCGGGCGTTGCTTGACATGCCCAAGATGACCTCTCTGTAACGGAGCAAGTGTGTTCTCCACAGTAGATCCGAATATAAAAACATGGATTCTCAGCATCGTGGTGTGAAGCACAAACTCTCCAAGCGCAGTTTTGAACCCAACATTTCACAACCAATAACATCTTCGATGAAGAAATGACATCGAATTCAAACCTATGTAAAACAGAATATGTCTTCAACCTTGACTCAAGATCGGCTTTTGTGGGACAAATTTTTTGAACAGCTAATTTAAGTGACCTCATTTTAATGTCTAAATACTCATCATCAAATGTCGAATCTCTCTTCTTAGAAGGTAGACTTTTTCTATCTTCTTCTTTACACTTCCTCTGAACACCTATGAAGTCTTCATCACCAGAGCTTGCACCATCTACATCCTCGCAGTAGTCGAATCTCATTTCTGTTTCTGCATCTTCTTTAGCATAGTCAACGTGTTCCTCTTCTTTTTTTGACAGTCTGCCTAACTCTACCACATATTGAAGATTGTCTATCAAATGTAGTATCAAATTTATCTAACGAAGGCTCGTATTTAGGCTTAAATCTATTACCTTCTTCCACAACTACATGAGATCTCCTTGAAATCTCCACACAAAGACGAATTGCCTCTTTCCGAAATTGTTGCACACACCCACGCAATTGCCTTTCATTGGTCACGAAGATATGAGGTGTATCTCGTGGTAATCCATGTATGAGTTCATTTGATATGTAACTTAGTTTTACTTTATAGATCTGTTGATTTAGATCAAAATCTTCATGCACCATCCTCACCAACTCATCATAGCGTACATCTTCACTCACTTGCATAATCTTACAACTAAGAGAAGTATCCATTAAAAAGAACCAATGATTTTGGTCGAATCTCCAATTTCTACAAATTAAGATGATTTGATTCATAAATCCAAAAACAAGAAAATGAGGTCAAAAGATAAGAAAGGAACTCAAGCAACAATGGTGATTTATGTGCTTCAATGGTGTTTGACCGACAATATGAGCGAGAAAAAAGGTAGGTGATGTAATAATCGAGGGCTAAAATCGCCATTCTACAAACTAAGTTAAATGAACTAACTCTGCCTAACTCTACCAAACTCTCGGAATAACTCTGCCAACATCTGCCACACTAACAAATATAACTTTACCAAAATCTGCTACACAGTGTACGAACTCTATCACACTGTCGTTACAAACTCTGCCAAGTTGTGACAGATAACTCTGCCAAGTTGTGATAGATAACTCTGCTAAAATCTGCTACACTGGCGATTCAAACTCCGTTAAAATCTACCCAACTAAAAACTTTTGTCAACACACCTCACTCACTTTGTCTCAAGCAATACAACTTCTTAATAACTTAGAGGTTAGTACGAATGTTCTTTGACAGTGCTTGGTGGAGGTAAATAATAGCATAGTGGAGTTTGCTAGTGTGTAGTGGAGCTTACATTGACGTGACATATTTCATTAATGATATTTTCGTTATTATGTTTTTGTTTACACATCTAAAAAGGGCAAAATAGTATTATACGATTTTATAAGAGTATTTGAGTAATTATGCATCAATATGAACAATTTGAAGCATTTCATAATTAATATGGAATATTTGAGCAAATTACCCTTCTTTTAAAGGAAAATAAAACAAGTTAATATAAATAGTGATCATCCTCACGACTTAAAAGATCCTTCGTGCTCCGTTTTTCACATTTCCCGCACACTTAATCACAAAGCGGATCACCTTGCTCGTATTGCCAGAGGGTCTTCTAGGTTACCAATCTTAGTGAAGAATTGTGTAACGACTTTATAATCGTAAATGTTTTTACAGAGTTAAGTTGACAAAAAAAAAAAATAGTGATCATCCTTAGAGAAGTTGAAGATATACCTAGTTATCTACATAAAAAGATTTATTCTTTCCACTAGATAACAAGAAGAATGATTCTACTTGTGATTTTTTCTAATTTGGTTCTCCACAATGAAGAGGTTATCCTATCTATTTACATCATATCCCACAAGATTTCATAAATCTTATATTCAGAAAAGTGAATTGAAAACTCTAAGTTTACGTGTTAAAAAGAAAACTAAGACATTGTTTAGACTTTAGACTAAATCATTTTCTCTTTGTTCTTATTCAACGTCATTGTAACCCTAAAAATTTATTTTTCTAGTCGGTGTTCTGCGACTTTGATTAGAGTTAGTGCCAACAAAATTATGTTTCAATCTTCGATGGTTGAGCTTTTAGGAGAGCTAGCTCAGTAGTCTTTTTGTGAGGTTGGTTCGATGAGAGTCTTGATTCTTTGAACTTTTGGAGCTTCGTCATTTTCTCTGTTTCACTGTCCGGCTCCGTCTCATCTTCTACTTTATATTGTGTGATCGGGTTGTCGACTCTTTTTATTGGTCCAGTCTCTCGTTGGCTCGTGTTGGAGTCGATGTCTGCTTCATGCGTTAATTGGTTTGCTGCCTAGTCATTCCACTTTAAATTTCAAATGGTTGTTATCTTTTGTTTTGAGGAACCATTTGATTTTGATTAGACTCGTGGATTTTAGGGGCATAGGCTTTAGATCGTTGGTTCTTCTGCTTGTTTTGTTTGTTGGGTTTTTTCTTGTCTCTTTTTCCTATCAGTCTTGGCTATTATCTTTGCACAATTTATATTCCTCCTTGATTTCTTTTTTTTTGTCGGGTCTGATTCGATTGTGGTTTCAGTAATGATGATATTCCGTTATTGGGTCATCTACTAGTTCTCTCTATAATCTGTGCTCTTCTGGATAAATAGTGATACAATGATTTCGTTTTGCGCTTATTCTCTTGCAAAGAGGTGGATCGTTTTAGACAGTAGATGGTTAAGTCAGGCTCACTGATTGTTAATGAGATTTTATATGGTTATATTAAGTTTAAGTCTACAAGTTTTTCTTGTCTGAGAATCTTTTCCTGAATTGTTAGCGATTCAGAGTAATTTCAAAGCTTAATACTTTTGATTCAAAGAGTTATAAGTTTTACCGATTGGTGACTAAACAAGAAATGATTTACAGTTTTCTCAAGATTTTGGAACAATATTTCACTTTTTCCAAGTTTTCCAGTGCATTTCAAAGCTCATTTATTTTTGAATTCTGTTATCAGTTCTATTACCACATAACCGATCGGTTAAAAATAAATAAAAAATTTAGTGTTAAACCAAATTTTTATATGTTTTAAACCAAAAAAACCAAAACAATCTGGATAAATCGAATAACCGAACCGAAAAACCTGAACCAAAAAAATGAATAAATAACTGAACCGAACCGAAATAATTTTCAGTTTAATTTGAAATTAATTTTCGTAAACCGAATAAACCGAACCTTTTGGTTCGGTTCAGACCGAAGACCCATGCCTAACACAAACTATAACATCTTATGTGTCGACCTACACAAACTAAAAAATTATAGTGTTTCCTACACGAATTAATGACTAATATATATCGTCATACACAAATGTAATAAATTAATCATTTTAGTCTAATTGAAATGAAATCATAATTAAAGACCCTTAGTTACAAATTTTAAATTTCCATTTTTAGTCATAATAGAAAAACCTCAACCAAGTTAACTTGAAACAAATCCATACTAAACCAATACCTAATTAAAAAAACCATAAAACATACATATACATAAAATAATTCCAGCGACTTTCTTAATAGAATCGATGTCTTTGAATCATTCAATTTTTAGGATTCAATCAAAATTACAAAGAATTATCAAAATTGTGGGTTTAGTATTTGGATTCGACACACACAAATGAGATATTTTGTATTTAGTGATGATTTTTAATTTTTAATTTGTATTGAACCTACAAATTCATGTTGGAAATTTTTTTAGTGGGTTTTATGATTTTTTATATATATTAGAAATGGTTTAAATATTAGTTTGATTTAAGTTAAACTGATTGGGTTTGGTTTATAATAATTAAAATTTATAAATTGCAATTAAAGACCTTTACTTATGATTTTATTGCAATTAGACTTAAATGTTTAATTTATTAAGATTGTATATGTGAGTATATATTAGCCATTAATTGTGTAGGAAACACTATATGTTTAAGTTTGTGCATAGTTTGTGTAGCTGGTAAACATTTTTCCTTTTCTTAAACACTTGTTCAATAATTTTACATAATTTTACAAGACAATAATTAAATAACATAAGATTTGTTAGCTTAATACAAATAATTTCAAATAGATTTACAAAAATATATTTTGTGACGGAAAATAGATCAATTTATATATATATATATATATATATATGTCAAAAATCCATCACAAATTTATGACAAAAATATTCCATTGTCGAGTTATTTTTAATATAGTGGTTAGGATGATATAGCTAATGACTCAGACATCGGGGTTCGATTCTTCTCCACTATACTAATAGATTAAAAAGAGATTTTAGGATGTGAGTTTTAAACTATAGATCGGTTTTTGTCGATCCATTTATTGAAAAAAAAAATGTTCTCTGCCAAATTTTTCAGAACTATGTAGGGAATCCTCTCTAATAAAATTTTATTAGAATTCTGTTAGCAAAAAATATGTCAAAATTCATTCAAAACTTCTCATTCGTACAAATTTCCGACAGTGAAATCGTTTTATTTTCTTGTAATGAATTGAATAAAAACCCCTTAATTTCTCCTAATATCAGATATAGATACGACTAATATAAAAAAATGTATAGTGTTATAAAGATTGATGGACACTATATCAAGTATCAACAAAGAATAAAAGAACAAATGAACAAAGAAATCAAGTGTTTAACTCAAAACAAAGAATAAAGATAGAAAGGAAGTGCATGTGTTAGGTTTAAGGCATTAAGGAGACATTGAGCTGTCTTTGTTTTGGTGTCATCTTTTTGGAGTCTTATCATAGGAAAGATCAAACATAAGTGTCAAAGTGTATAAGAACATCCACTAAAGATTTTTTCATATAACTTTGATTTTTCTTTTATTGGAACATTCACATTTCTATTTCTCCATGTGTTCTGAACCCTCTTATCTTACTTTTGCTGGAAAAATTAAATAAAAAATGAAATCTTATCAATGCCTTCGGTTGATTTCACACCATTTTGTTACCCTAGTCCAATAATATATTCACTCATATCACTCTAGAATTTAGATTTTTATTTTATGTTTATTTTGGGCCTAGACCTAGTTTTTCTTATGTTTATTTTGGGCCTGGACCTCTTATCATTGTGTCTCCTGCCAAGAACCACGAATATGTTGAGCAAATTAAGCATAAAAGATGCAGAAGATGACATAGAACCAGACTTAGATAACATAGAAAAGAAATTGGTTCCACGAAGTCACATATTTGTATCAATGACCACAACACGAAAGTTTCAAACCATGTTTACAAGAAACATAAAACTCGATATACGTAGAGTTGATGCATAGCTTCTTACTGATAATGATGATGATTTCACTTAAAGAGCATGTTTTGAGCTTGATTCTGCTGCTGTTGCTGCTGCTGGTAGTTTAGAGGTCTCCTAAACAGCATTATGTGTGGCTCAGGCCGATGAATCGTGTAATGTACCCATCCACGGCTTTGCTGCACTCCAATTGCACGCCATTCGTTCTATAAACCCAAATTTTTTACCATCACGAATCGATAAAAATAATCAGATACATCATTGGACAGATTGCACACAAGAATAATTTACAATATTTTCATCAATCATTGTTAACAACTATAAATCCAAAACATTTTCAACATCTCTATAAACTAGCAAAAGCTTAGAAATCTCCAATTATAATCTTTTAAGAAACAAACTCACAATGTTAACTGCTTGTACAAATGTTAAGAGTACAGTCAAATCTCTGGGAAAATTGTGAGATTAACATATGCTTGTAAGGTTTGAGAACATTATTTTGTAATCATAACAACTTACAATCCGATACAAAGCAAAGATTCAAATCCTAAGCCGAAACTACAACATTCGATTTTCCAAAGATAATAACATAGCCTCTTCGAGATAATACAAGGATTAGATCATAAAATCAAAGAGCAGTGAGAAAAAACTTACTTCGGAAAGAAGACGATTCTTTGGAAGAAGCTTAGCGACTTCAGGAGTAAGAACGACGTGCCTGTAATACAGATCGATGACGTTATAGAAAACTTCACACTGGAGAAGGAAACAAAATTGAAAGCAATACCTGTACTCGAAAGTATCATCGAAGTATTTCTCAGAATACTGGATCTGACCCATCGCTGCGTAATCAGAATTTGGAAAAGGGAAAGAGAAATGAAGAATCAGCAATCGAACGAGTTTGAAATTGGGGAAGAGGGAAAGGTAGTGAAAGGGAATAAAGTGGTTGGGGTAGAAATGTAATTATGATGAAAATCAGGGGTATTTATTTGAACTTCTTTTTGAGACTGAAATTCTTTGAAAGCGACGATTGGACAATTGGTAGATTACCGAAAAAGCTGAACCAAAATTGAATGAATGGTTTGATCTTAACCAAATTGAATTCGGATCTAAACAAAAAATATAAGATATTTTTATAGTTAGGCTATAGGTATAATAATTACATATATTGAAGATATCTTCTTATTGCCTCTCGTTCACTATAAATATATGTTTCCACTTACTGTATTACATATTTTTGCAATAAAGAAATACAAACAACTCTCTCTTTCAATTTCCTATTATAATAATATTATAATAATATAATATACACATAATTATTTTATAACACGTTATCAGCATGAACTGTTCCTGCACCCAAAAAAAAATAAAAAAATGTAAAGTTTATTTTTATCAATTTTGATTTTATACTTTGATATAATAGGTGACTTGGGTCCCATATATATACTATATATTTTAATTTAATTTATAAGCTGTAATAATGGCCAAATTACCGCATGAGTAATTTAGCTTCCATATTTAAATATTAATTTCGGGAAGATAGACATTGTCTACCCCGAATCGATCGTTAGATAGGCTTTGCCTTCATGATCATGATCATATGGTAGACTATGTCTCCTCAGATCAATATTTTTATATGTCCAGAAGACATATACAAAATATTCCAGAAGAACATAAAAATCAAAAATGTCCTGAAGATATTTACTAAAGCGTTCCTGAAGAACGGTAAAATAAAATGGATATACATATAAATTTGTTCCAGAAGAACAAGAAATAAACAAAATAAATTTGTCCTGAAGACAAATAATATATTTAAATTTAATGTTATTTACATCATATTTAATTTATAAAATTGCGTAATTTATACTTTGAATATTTCATAATTATGTTATTATTAATTTTGATAATTTTATTTTTGATATATTTTTCTAACAGTTATGAAAAAAAATAAAATAATAATACATAATACATAATTCTCCAACGGCTCTAAACACTATTTTTAACGGCTACATACAAATTTTTAATCTATAAATACACTCATCTTTCACTCATTTTCATCACTCAAAATTTTCTACCTTCTCTCAAATTTTTTCTCTCAAAATCGATTCATTTTTGTAAAATGTGTTGGGTTTTAATCTTTTGCCTCGATATTATTCTTTCCACTATTCCCAGATTTTTCATCGGCAATTTCACTCACACGGAATTTTGGATGAATTTTTGGTTACTTATTTGTACTTTATGCCTTTTTGTAATTGCCTGGTTTATCATTTTTATGTATTTAATCATTGACATGTTATTGTGTTATATTTTATTTTAAAATTTAATAATAAAATTATAATTATTATGCAGTAATTATGTCAAATTTGGCTAAACTTGAGATCGCTGCCCTAGACGTATCAGGAAATAATTATATGAGATGGGCTGTTGAAACAAAAATGCACTTAAGGGGGAGAAAACTCCTTGACACAATTGATAAGTCAAAAACGACTTCAGAAGAGCAAAAGGCTAATGCCATAATATTTTTGGTCCACCATATCCACGATGGCTTAAAAAATGAATATATCACAAAAGAAGATCCTGCAGATCTTTGGCAGTCACTAAAAGATATGTTTGATCACCAGAAATACATGATCTTACCAAAGGCGAAACATGAGTGGCTGAACCTCCGTTTCCAGGATTATAAAAGCATAAGCGAATATAATTCTGCGCTGTTTGGAATTACCTCCAGGATAATGTTGTGTGGAGAAAAGATCACTGATTATGATATGATCGAAAAAACTCTCCAAACATTTCATCCTGGAAATGTAGTTCTACAACAACAATATAGGGCTAATGGATACAAGAAGTATTTAGAATTAATGCAAGTGCTTCTTGTAGCAGAGCAGAATAATGAACTTGTCATCCTAAACAATCAGTCTCGTCCTACTGGATCAGCAGCATTCCCTGAAGCGAATGTTACGTCATCGAATTATAATAATTATGGACATGGACGCGATCGAGGTAATTACCGTGGTCGTGGACGAGGAAGATACAAACGTGGATATGGACGTGGGTAAAGAAATAGATTTTTTCCTACTGATTTCAACGATGAAAGAAATCACAAAAGACCAAAAGAAAAAGAAGTTGGAAAGGACATTGGTCGCGTACCTGCTGTACGCCAAAGTATTTCGTCGAACTACACCAAGAGTCCCAAAAGAAAAAGGGAAAACAAAGAGAAACCAACTTTGTTTATGGTAATATCGGGCATTCTTTTGATAATGAAGCTGGTCCTTCTTTTGACCATGAAGTGGATCTGCATCTCGATGATATAAACAATGATACATATCTCGATGTGGCTGATTTCGCTGTTGATACCATAGAAATCAATGAAAGCCAAAAAGATTAAAATCTTCCTGAAGAAGAAAGTATAATATAATGTATAATTAGTTATGGTTGCATAATGTTGTTTTCTGCCTTGTTTGTAAAATAGTTTATCTTGTAATAGACAGTTTGTTTTAATATTAACGTATCTTTTATGAATATTTTCAAATAAAAAAATGTTGAAATACGGAAACAAGGATGGAGATATGTGTCTGGCAGATAGTGTTACAACGCACACAATACTTAAAGACAAAAATTATTTCTCTTCCCTTAAGATGAACAATTCTGCCGGAAGCGTGAATACTATATCTGGTGATGCAAAAATTATTATACGCTCCAGAAGAGCTTGTTTTTCAATGTTAAAGGGGACAAAATTTGAAATAGATAATGCATTATATTCCCCAAAATCCTGTAGAAACTTGTTGAGTTTCAAAGATATTCGAAGAAATGGATATCACGTAGAAACAAAGAATAAAAATGGTGTTGAATATCTCTGCATCACATTAGTTAACTCGGAAAAGAAATGTATATTAGAAAAGCTGCCAGCTTTATCCTCCGGAATATATTTCACAAAAATAAATATGACTGAATCATATGTTACAGTAAACCCGAAGTTTACATGTACATTCAAAATCTGGCATGAACGCCTAGGGCACCCTGGTTCAGTCATGATGCGAAAGATTATGGAAAATACAAATGGTCATTCGTTGAAAAACCAGAATATTTTTCAAACAAAAGAATTTCCATGTAATGCATGTTCTCTTGGAAAACTAATAAATCGGCCATCACCAGCCAAAGTTAAGAATGAATCTCCGGTATTCTTGGAAAGAATACATGGTGATATATGTGGACCGATCCATCCACAATGCGGGCCATTTAGATATTTTATGGTATTGATTAATGCATCTAGTAGATGGTCACATGTGTGTCTATTGAGCATATGAAATATGGCTTTCGCAAAATTCATTGCCCAAATAATCAGGTTAAGGGCACAATTTCCTGATTATACAATAAAAAGGGTAAGACTTGACAACACTGGTGAATTCACGTCACAAGCTTTCAATGACTATTGTATGTCATTGGTTATAGATGTTGAACATCCCGTCCCACATGTTCACACACAAAATGGCATGGCTGAGTCTTTAATCAAACAGTTACAAATTATTGCTAGACCGTTAATAATGAGAACAAAACTCCCAATTTCAATATGGGGTTATGCAATTCTGCATGCTGCGGCACTAATCCAAATAAGGCCAAGTGCATATAATAAATACTCCCTATTACAATTAACATCTAGCCAGAAGCCAGATATATCTCATCTCCGTATTTTTGGGTGTGCGGTATATGTCCCCATTGCGCCACCACAAAGAACAAAAATGGGACCACAAAGGAGATTGGGAATATATATTGGGTATACATCACCAAGTATAATTCGGTATCTAGAACCAAAAACTAGTGATATGTTTACGGCACGTTTTGCCGATTGCCATTTTAATGAAGATGAATTTCTCGCATTAGGGGGAGGAACTAAAGAAGCTCCAAAAGACATAACATGGTACACACCATCGTTATGGCACCTTGATCCTCCTACGAAACAACGTGAACTGGAAGTTCAGAAAATTGCACATTTACAGAATATGGCAAATCAGATACCAGATGCATTCACTGATACAAAAAGGGTGACTAAATCATATATTCCCGCTGTGAATGTTCCATCAAGAATTATTGTTCCAGAAGAACAAAATGATGGAAACGTAATAAATAAACCCAATGTTCAGTTAAAAAGGGGGAGACCTATGAGATCAAAAGATAAAAATCCCCGAAAGAAAAAGATTTTGGAAAAAATAAATATAAATGGTCCAGAAGAACCAAATTATACAGAGAAAAGTCTTGAAGACGAAAATAGAGAAAAACATGAGATTTCCATCAACTATGCCCAAAACGGAAATATTTGGGTTAGAAGTGAGATAGAAGATGATGATGGAATTTTCTCATTCTCTGTATCAAAAGAAATTGACAATGAAAATGATGATCCAGAACCGAAGTCTATATTAGAATGCCAGAAAAGATATGATTGGGAGAAATGGAAAATGGCCATGATAACTGAATTGAATTCCCTAAATAAAAGAAAGGTCTTTGGAACTATTGTCATAACTCCTAAACATGTAAAGCCTGTTGGATATAAATGAGTTTTTGTTCGAAAAAGAAATGAGAAAAATGAGGTAACAAGGTATAAAACCCGACTTGTTGCCCAAGGATTTTCTCAAAGACCTGCGATTGATTATGAAGAAACATATTCCTCGGTAACGGATGCAATTACCTTTAGATTTTTTATGAGCTTAACAACATCTAAAAATATAGAAATGCATCTGATGGATGTTGTGACAGCATATCTATATGGATCACTTGATAATGAAATATACATGAAAATCCCAGAAGGATTAAAGATGCCTGAAGCATTGAACGCAAAATCTAAAGAAGTATGTTCAGTCAAATTACAACGATCACTTTACGAATTAAAACAATTCGGACGCATGTGGTATAATCGTCTAAGTGAATATTTATTGAGTAAAGGATATACCAACAATGCAATATGTCCTTGCATATTTATTAAGAAATCTGTATCTGGATTTGTGATCATAGCTGTATATGTTGATGACCTGAACATAATTGGAACTCAAAAGGAGATTAATGTTGCTAGAACTCATATGATACAAGAGTTCAAATGAAACATCTTGGACAGACAAAGTTTTGTCTAGGACTCCAAATCGAGCATCTTCGGAATGGAATTTTCGTACATCAATCGAATTATATTAAAAGGATCTTAAAACGATTTTATATGGACAAAGCAACTCCTTTTAGTACTCCAATGGTTAATAGATCACTCAATATCGATAAGGATCTATTCCGACCTTGTGAAGATAACGAAGCCTGAAGTACCTTATATGAGCGTTATTGGTGAACTCATGTATCTTGCAAATTGGACTAGACCAGATATAGCATTCGCTACAAATCTGCTTGCAAGATATAGTTCATCACCTACGCGCAGACACTGGAATGGAATAAAATATATATTTCGTTATCTCCAAGGAACAATTGATTTGGGATTACTTTATAATAGAAATTCTAGTCTCGATCTAGTTGGTTTTGCAGATGCAGGCTATTTATCAGACCCACATAAAGCCCGATCGCAAACCGGATATGTTTTCACAATTGGAGGCACTGCAATTTCTTGGCGTTCTCAAAAGCAGACTCTAGTTGCTACCTCCTTGAATCATGCAGAAACAATTGCACTTCATGAAGCATGTAGAAAATGTGTGTGGCTCAGATCTATGACTCAACATATACAAGAAGCAAGTGGAATAACCATAAATAAAGAGCCAACGAAAGTGTTTGAAGACAATGCTGCTTGTATCGCTCAACTTAAAGAAGGTTACATTAAAAGCGACCGAACAAAGCACATCCCCCCAAGATTTTTCTCTTACACACGATAACTTGAGAAAAATCAAGAAGTGAATATTCAATATATTCGTTCAACAGACAATGCAGCGGATATGTTCACTAAAGCGCTTCCCACTACAACGTTCAGAAAACATGTTTACAGTATCGGGATGCATCAATTACGAAATTTATGATATTCATCATTTCAGGGGGAGATTATGTTACTGTGCTCTTTTTCCCTCATCATGGTTTTTATCCCATTGGGTTTTTCCATGATAAGGTTTTTAATGAGGCAGTGCATAATACATAATGTAGTAATAGGTAATTAAGAGGGAGTGTTAAAGAAACGTAGGCTATAGGTATAATAATTACCTATGTTGAAGATATTTATCTTCTCACCGCCTCTCGTTCACTATAAATATATGTCTTCACTTATTGTATTACATACTTTTGCAATAAAGAAATACGAACAACTCTCTCTCTCAATTTCTTATTATAATAATATAATATACACATAGTTATTTTATAACAAGATATATTATAAAAACACATATGGATAACAGTTCCGCTGCAGCTGATTGGTTAAACAAACATCTAAAGAAATTTGGAAGTTCTGGGTTCAAAACCTCGTACCGGAATATTTTGTTTTTTACTTCTATTTTTCAATTGAGTGTTTTTTTTTGTTCTCAAATAAATTAAAAATGTCTCATTTTACTATTCTCAAAACCACAAATACCATATATGTTTCGTCTAAAAAAACGACATGCAATTATCTATATTTAGTTACATTGACTCGTAACTTAGTAAATAGGCCCAAAGTTGGTGAGAAAATCATACGAACTTTGGGCTATTTAAAAATGTATATTGTAGAAAGTTTAATATCTTTTTTCTCTTATGTGGAAGTTACAAACATATTTTTCCCAATTGATTTTTCTCAGTTTGGTCCAGTCAACTAGATTATAGTAATATCAAACCAAAAAAAAATCCCAAACTAAATATTACAATCTCAAAGGGAAATCGTTTCTTCTCTTATCTAGCCGTCATGGTTCTTCTTTAGAGTCGGTGACGGTAGCTCATATAATACCAGCGTTGATTCCCTTCATCTTATCCATACCGTTAGAACTTTGTTTTGTTTCAGATCTTGTGTAGTTTTACCGTTTGTGTCAAAATGAGTTAAGAGAATTCTTCTCCTTTCTCCTTTTGGTGTCGTCTTGGCCATGTTTATGTGGTTTTAATGGTGTTAGGTTGTTATGGTTAAGGTTTAGTTAAGGTGATTAAGTCTAAATTAGTTGGTTTCGCCCCGTTCGTTGATCTTTATAGTATATAGTCGGTTCGATCTGTTGCAGATCTCTTTTGGAGTTCGACATCTTTCGGTCTGTGATTGTTTTGTTCCTTGTCTCTACCTTAGACCTTGATCGAAATCTGGTCTTATGTTGGTTTCTGTCTATGCAATTTTCTGGTCGACATAGCCCATCTGGGATCAATTTTTGACTTTTGCCCTTCGGGTATGTATTGTGGGACCCTTCTACTGGTGCAGAAACTTTGTTCTCTACTTGTGAGGTATACTCTATTCGCTATACGAGGATTCATCGTCCACACTGGTTCGGTTGCTTATTGTGGAGGCTTTGATTTTCGAGTTTCGGTTGCTTCTCTAATAAGTTTTTTCTTATGTCTCTTTTTTGAGCTTTTTCATACGTTTAAATCTCTTAGTTTTCCTTGTTAGGGCTCTGTTTCCGAGGATTTAATCGTTGTCTGTCAGCTTATGTATTTGAATTTTGTATTCTTTTTCGTTTTATTAAATAAAATCCAGATGAAAAAAACAAAAAATTACAATCTCAAGTCTCTTCCTTTCCTCTTATCTTCTTTATCTTCACCTCGATTTTTTATTCTCTTCTCTTCTAATCTCATAAGTGAACTTATCATTGCTCCATTTTCCTTATAGATAAAACTAAACAAAAGACAAAATTCTCAATATTTTTTTTTGCGGAAATATAAGTAATAGAAAGGTTGAAAGTCTTTGGAGAATTAAGAAAACAAGAGTTTGTGAGATTTGAGAGATTAATGGAAATTTGAGAGTGGGAGAGATTTGTGGCCATTGAGGCCGAGAATAGAGAGATTTTATTATCTCTTGAAATAACAATGGGTTACATAAGGTCTATATATAAAAACTACTTCAGCTAGAGTTTTACAAACTACAATATACAAGGTGACAAGAATATGCTATAAGAGGAAAGAATGTTTTATCAAATTCCAAAGGTGAGAGTGACCCATCACCAAGGGCTTCCTCTCTCTTGTTGGTCACATGTGTGTATTAAGGGATTCAAATGAGTCACATGTGACCCTTCCAACGGCTACAAAGTATTTACCACACTTTCTTTGTCATCTTTTATTTACCACATCTATTTACCACATTGTTTTACTCTTTTACTCGGATCACATCTTCTTGTACAACTGAGGTTAACTTGTGTGGTACTCAACTTGGTATTCCTTACTTCACACATAGTTGCTTAAGTTTAACACCGAGAACTTCCATGTTGTCGTGCATGTCACTTAACTTCAAGTTCTTCTTCTTGTGTCCCATTGAATTATTTGAGTTTAACACTCTCCCTCGAGCTTGAATCCGTAATGTAAATCATTAAAGACAATCTTGAAAGTTGTAACTCCCCACATCATTAAAAACCTTAGTGGAAAATCCATTGGGATAAAACCAACTAAGGGAAAAATAGTATGGATCAAGGTCACGCCTCTTAGAACCACCATGAAGTCCTACGGCCTTGGCTTCATTCCCCTAATACCCCTCCCTCCTCAAGCTTGGGCTGCAAGGGACACCATAGGCCAAGCTTGAAAGCAGTAACAACACTTTGAGAGGCTCCCCCTCTCGGCCAACACTCCTTAGATAACCATTTTCAATGGCTTCATCTTCAACAAATCCATTTTTGACACTCCCTTAGCTTTAGATCTTTAGAGTATCATGGATCACTTTACCATGTGTAACACTTCACAAGTAGCACACAAACATTAGTTGAAAACGAATTGAAAAAGATTAACATTCATACCTTTACATGTCCTTTTACATTGGATCAGATCATGTAATCATGAGATCGTCACACATCAATTGTTAAAGATAGTTGGGTTGGTCTTCCATGGTTTGCAATCCCCTCAAAATATGGCTTGAAATCAATCTAAGTCCAAATTTTGAAAATTTTCAAAATTTCGGACACTTTCGACCGCGGTACGATGTCCCTCGACCCGTGGTACATGGAGTCTCGACCGGCGGTACGTAGCTCCCTCGATCCACGATACATAAATCATCAACCCACGGTACGTAGCTCCTTCAACCTGCGATACACAAATCCTCGACCTATAGTACATAGCTTCCTTGACCTGCGATACATGAATTCTCGACCCGTGGTACATAAGCTCCTCAACCCGCAGTACACAATCCTTGACCACCCGGTACATGATCACCATTCGTTGACTTTCATGCGGTACATGAAAACTTGACCCATGGTACATCTCCCTTGACCCAAAGGCTTACCCACGGTATGTAGCCATCCTATCGTTGACTTTCCTGGGTTGCCATTGACCCGACTTCCGGACACAAGATCTCGACCTGATGGCTGCCCACGGTACATGGCCTTCCATCTGTTGACTTTCCTTCCGAACACAAAAACTCACCCGCTGTTCATGCCTTCCCAACCCGCGGGATACAAACCTTCAACCCACGGTTCATGAACGTCCAAACCAACATCCGAACCGTGGTTCATTCAACTAACTTGTTCCTTTCTCTTAGCTCCTTAGGTGTCTCAAACACTTGTTTCTAGCTAAGATCATGGAACTCAGATAGGTTAATATTTCATAAATCATATGGACAATCCATACCTTCCATCTTAGATTGCTCATAAACTAGATAAGCACTTCCTCCGTGGACCATTTGGCTCCTTTAAGCCTTGCATACTTGTGGCTTAATGCATTGAAGAACCTTCTTGCAAACGCCACATCTCAGCACTTCCATCACGCCTTAGACTTCTTTCACAAGTCTTAGTGTGAACCACTTCTCTCCACAACTTGTCTCTACAAGATCTAGTGGAGATCACCAAGAGATTTGAAGTGAAATCAATTGCTCTCTAAGCCTTGATTTCACGGATTTTGGCACAATCCCAAGCTTCCCACTCCTTACCAAGATCATCACCATACTTGTCCTCCTGTACACTATTTCAATACCCAATAGTTTGCTCATTTCCATTCATTTCCTCTTGGGAATACTCATGTAAAGCTCCGAGTTACACCTTCATCAAAGGTATAAGAGAATTTTAAAGCCTTTAACATTGAGGGCTCCAAGACATGAATGAAACCAACTATGAATATGAGTAACTAGGCTAGCAAAGACAAGCTAAAGAGTTTAAGAGAATAAATCGAGGAGGTTTTAGAGATATCCTTTATTTGCTCTATAAGTGGCTCGGGTTTTCAAGAACAAGAGCACTTCTTTTCACCACACAAATATAGACGCACTCCTTTGCTTGTGATCTTATTCCACATGCTTTACCATGGTTCAGAAAATTTTAAAATTGATTCAAACCGCCAACACATAAATCACAAATACAATGGATTTTATGACTCAACATTTTACAAGAAGAAAAGCCAACCCAAGGTTTTCAAACACACGGTTTGAACTCAAGAGAGTGAAGAAAAACAGACCTTGAAATGGAGTTTGAGCTCGCAAAAGATTTAGCAAGAAAGAAAAAAAACATTTTTGAAATCGATACAGCCTTATACCCATTGGATAAAATACAAAAGACAAAAAAAATTGAAATCCTAGGAGCAAGATCAAGTGGTTGTGGGCTTAGGAGAATCGAGGTATGGCTTTACAGCTCCAAATACGATCGATGGGGACTTGAAGAGTCACACTCGACTCTGGTGGATCGAGTTTGGATCTCAAATGGACACAAATGGATTGCGGAAGGACTGAACTCAACTAGATCTAGTCGAGGGATCAACCCGAGTCAACCAAAATACGGCAGCGGTTGAAGAATGGTTGAACAGAAGTTGAAAAGGTGCGATGCGGGTTGAAGAATGGTCGAACAGAGGTTGATGTGGGTCGATGTGAACTACTAAGAGAGATGAAGGTCTCTTAGTCTTAAAGCTCAAAATCCCTTTGGATATTACACACACAAAGGTAAGTCAAGAGTGATCAAAGAAAGAAAGAGTGTTTGCAGAAAATGTTTGATGAAGAAGAAGGAGCTAGGGTTCTTACAATATAAAGGAGGTCTCAGCCATGAAAATGTGCCTTATTGGGCTGAGACAAAAGAAACTAAAACCCAAACATGAAATGAAACAAGCCCAAAATAAAGTGGGCTGGAAATGTAAACCCAAATCCAAAATAATATAACATAAACATAAAATGAAAACATAAAAATGACTAAGTCATTTTCGGACCCCTTCTTCTTAGCAAGTCATAAATGGGGTAGATGTAAAAGTGTGTGTTTAGTTGCCTCGTTAAAAACCTTGGTCTAGAAAACCCAATGGGACAAAACTAGACACAAGGAAAAGAGTGCAAGAACACACACCTCCCATTGATAACCCTTAGTCGGCTTGAATCAAAACCAATGTGGTTCGATTAGTCATTGGACTAAGGTTGCTTTCAGCCTGGATTAGCATTGTGCTAACGGATTGTTCAAGTAACTTGGCCTTAGCTCGAGTAATAGGACAATTTAGCAGCTCCAAAGCTAGTTGCACTCCTTCTTGGTCCAAGCTCCGGAATATCTTCATGTTCCAATGTTTGTGGATGGTCCATTAACATATTATCCCCTCCTTGTTGAGAAGGATTTGACTTTAAATCCAAATCATCTGCAATAAAAGGATCCAAGTCAGCAACATTAAAGTTATTACTCACGGTGTACTTACCTTGTAGATCCAACTGATATGCATTATCGTTGATCTTCTTGATAATCTTGAAAGGACCATCCATTCTCGGCGTCAGTTTGGAATTCCTCTTATTTGGAAATCTATCATTTCTCAAGTGTATCCAAATGAGATCTCCTTCCTTGAAGATCACCTCCTTGCGGCTCTTATTAGCTTGTTCCGCATACTTCTTTGTTTTCTCCTCAATATTGATTCTAGGTTTCTCGTGGATCTGCTTGACATACTTAGTCATCTTCTGTCCATCCATGCTAAGTCTCTCACTCAAAGGTAAATGCATTAGATCCAAAAGAGAAATGAGATTAAACCCATACACAATTTCAAATGGTGAAAACTTAGAAGCTGAATGCACATAATGGTTATATGCAAACTCAACATGTGGCAAACAATCCTCCTAAGTTTTAAGATTTCTTTTAACTAATACCCTAAGAAGAGTAGACAAAGTTGTATTCACTACTTCCGTTTGACCATCAGTATGTGGGTGGCAAGTAGTAGAGAACAACAATTTAGTACCTAGCTTAGACCACAAGATTTTTCAAAAATAACTAAGAAACTTAGCATCACGATCTGAAACTATGGTTTTAGGCATACCATGAAGTCTAACAATCTCTCTAAAGAATAAACTAGCAATATTCATAGCATCATCAATTTTGTGACAGTGAATAAAATGTGCCATTTTAGAGAAATGATCTACTACCACAAAGATTGAATCTTGGCCATGTCTAGTTCTAGGTAAACCTACCACGAAATCCATAGAGATATCATGCCAAGGATGCAAAGGGATAGGAAGAGGAGTATACAAATCGTGAGGTTGTGTCGTAGCCTTAGCCATTTTACACGTTGGACATCTGGCAAAATACCTTTCTACATCACGTTTTATATGTGGCTAATGAAAGGGTTCTTGCATGATCTGCAATGTTTTACCCACTCCAAAATGTCCCATTAGTCCTTCTGCATGAGCTTCCTTGACAAATAATTCTCGCAAAAACGAGTTAGGCACACACAAACGATTATCATAAAATAGAAACCCTTCATGCTTATAGTACTTGCCAACAACATACTTATCACACACAGCAAAGGTTTCTTTAAAGTCAGAATCATCAGCGTATAGATATTTATATGTTCAAAGCCCAGGAATTTAACTTCAAGAGTAGCAAGTAGGGCGTACCTTCTGGATAATGCATCAGCCATAATATTATCTTTACTTTTCTTATACTTAATGACATATGGGAAGGTCTCTATAAATTCGACCCACTTAGCATGCCTCTTGTTAAGTTTCTGTTGACCTTTTAGATGCTTCAACGACTCATGATCAGTGTGAATGACAAACTCCTTAGGCCATAAATAGTGTTGCCACGTTTGGAGAGACCTCATAAGCGCATAGAGTTCCTTGTCATAAGTGGGGTAATTGAGGGTTGCTCCTCCCAACTTCTCACTGAAATAAGCTATAGGCTTTCTGTCTTGCATTAGAACAGCCCCAATTCCTACACCAGAAGCATCACACTCGATTTCAAAAGTCTTAGTAAAATCAGGAAGAGATAAGATATAATCATTAGTAAGCTTCTCTTTTAGAGCATGAAAGGCTTCTTCCTGTTGAGACTCTCATTTAAAGTCCACATCCTTCTTGATCACTTCCGTAAGAGGTGCATCCAAGGTGCTAAAGTCTTTTACAAAGCGCCTATAGAACCCTGCTAGTCCATGGAAGCTGCAGACTTCACTAACAGAGCTAGGACTCAGCCATTCTTTAATCGCTTTGATCTTCTCCTCATCAACTCTAACTCAATCATCACTCACAACAAAGCCTAAAAAGACAAGGTTATCTGTTCCAAATGTGCATTTCTTTAAATTAGCATAGAGTTTTTCCTCCCTAAGCACTTCTAAAACTTTTCTGATGTGTTCTACATGCTCTTGTAGACTCTTGCTAAAAACCAGAATGTCATCAAAGTACACCACAACAAACACGGCTATGAATGACCTCAAGACATGATTCATCAACCTCATAAATGTACTCGAAGCATTGGTCAGACCAAATGGCATAACTAACCACTCATATAAACTCTGTTTCGTTTTAAAGGTTGTTTTCCACTCACCACCTTCTTTCATCCTAATTTGGTGATAACCACTTTTTAAATCAATCTTAGAGAATATTTTAGACCCATGCAGTTTGTCTAACATGTCATCTAGCCTAGGAATGGTATGTCGATACTTTACCGTAATGTTGTTAATGGCACGGCAGTCGACACACATCCTACAGCTGCTATCTTTCTTAGGTACAAGGAGAACTGGAACAGCACAGGGGCTCATACTCTCTCTGATAAGTCTTTTCTCCAACATCTCAGCTACTTGTTTCTCCAATTCCTTGGTTTCCACGGGATTCGTTCTGTAAGCTGGTCTGTTAGGCAATACAGCTCCTAGTACGAATTGGTGGTAGTCCTTCAGGAAGCTCTTCTGGAAAAACATCTTCATAATCCTGCAAAAGATTGACAATAGTACTCGGAAGCTCTGGTTCTAGATCAACCACTGTTAGTAAATTTTCTTTAAACAGAACTAAAGCATTAGATGTAGTACTCCCTTTTTTTGTGCTTTGGTAGGTTGAATAGTGGCAGATTTATCTCCTTGTCTCATTATGGACTGATCCAAATATACTTCATGTGGATACATTGGTAAGAGAGTAGTCTTCTTGCCATTAAACTCAAAGTTGTGCTTGTTTGAAAATCCATCATGAATCACACGGCGATCAGATTGCCAAGGGCGTCCAAGAAGAAGGTGACAAGCTTCCATAGGTACAACATCACAGAGAATCTCATCGTGATACTTCCCTATGCTATTGGTACTCAGACTTGATTCTTTACGTGTAAATCACCATCATCATTCAACCACTTCAACTTATATGGTCTTGGATGTGGCAACTCTTTGAGTTTAAGCTTCTGGACCATAGTTTTATTAGCTACATTAGTACAACTTCCTCCATCTATGATTACACTACAAATCTTGTCTTTCACCATGCAGTGAGTGTGAAACAAATTCTCTCTTTGCTCTTGCTCAGAATCCTTAGTAATGATGCTGATAGCTCTCATGGTGGCAAGAAGAGGACCCCTAAGTGGTAATTCACCTTCAGCATCTGATGGGTCATCCAAATTTTCATCCTCTGATTTGAACTCTCCATCGGCTCTTAACAAGATTACACGGTTGTTGGGGCATGCACTGGCATAATGACCCAAACCATGGCATTTGAAACACTTAAGATCTCTTGCTCGTGTATTAGTCTTGGCTGGTTCTTTAAAATCTTTGGAACCACTTGATTTGAATTCCTTAGACGCAACAAGTTTATTCCTAGCCTTATCTTGTTGTTTGAAATCCTTCTGATAGCTTGTCCTTGAATCTTTGGCAAAACTCGATATGTTGGAAGTGTAGCTTGATCGAGTGCCCTTCCTCTTGAGCTGTTTCTCATACATCACAACATTATGTAGCAGATCCTCTATGTCCAGATAGTCACATACTTCCAAGAGATCAACAAGTTCTCGGTTAAGTCCACCCAAAAACCTAGACATAGTAGCCTCATTGCTTTCTTGTGTATCAGCACGTAACATCAACGTTTCCAGCTCCTTATAGTACTCATCCACGGTTTTAGCTCCTTGACTAAGGTGTCTCAACCTAGTGTGAAGCTCACGATGATAGTGGTTGGGCACAAACCTCTTGCGGAGTAGCTGCTTCATTTTTTTTCCAACTCCGAATAAGTAGTTCACCATTTTTCCTTCTGGTGGTTACAAGCTGATCCCACCAGCTCAACGCATAGTCATAAAATTTTGTGGCAGTATATCTCACTTTGCTCTCCTCCGTGTAGTTCTGGCATTCAAACACCAGCTCAATTTTTTTTTCCCATTCAAGGTAAGCATCTAGATCGCTCTTACCATGAAACTCTGGAATTTTAAGCTTCAGTCCCTGAAGAGGATTTACTAGTGATGGTGTTCCTTGTCCACCATGCCTCCTCATATGATGACTCCATAGTGAACGGTAACTGCCATAGTAATATGTGGCCTCTTCATCGTGAATGGACTGAATTGGACCATTTTCTAGTGGTGGAAACCGGACAGGTTGTTCATCCCTGTTACCATCATGCTCAGTTTCACTAGGCACTTTAGCCGCAGATGGTATGGAATGTGTTTCCCTCTGAAAGGCATCAAGTTTAGCATCCACTATTTTGCTCATATGTGCTGTGATTGCCTCCACGAAGAGTTTATCATATCGGTTGTGGTTTGTTTCTAGTTCATCTGATTCTTCTCCAGCCATGATAACTGAAAGTTAAACACAAGCAACAACCAGTAAAATATTCTAAGTGGTTTTAAACAAATTGACAGAACGATTATACCAGATGCCAAAACGTTTTAAAGCTAACTTATCAAACAGAGAAATCAAAACAGAAGCAACAATTGAATTCAAAGCTTGTAGATGCGTAGATTCGACTAACAACCTAGATATGGCTTGTGAATTGATTATTGATGAATCTAGGACTTAGAAAACCTAAAGTGAGCAGTTTTAAACAATCTAATACTTGATTAAAAAATAGAAACGTCATATCATAGATCCAACAATTTCCAGATAGAACAAATCGAAAACATGGAAAGAATATGAAGTGTTTTCGACACAACCTGACTTGATTTGGCTATGATACAACATAATATAACCCTAGGAGCAAGATCAAGTGGTTGTGGGCTTAGGAGAGTCGAGGTATGGCTTTACAGCTCCAAATATGACCGATGGGGACTTGAAGAATCAGACTCAACTCTGGTGGATCGAGTTTGGATCTCAAATGGACACAAATGGATTGCGGAAGGAATGAACTCGACTGGATCCAGTCGAGGGATCAACCAGAGTCAACCAAAATGCAGCATCGGTTAAAGAATGGTTGAACAGAAGTTGAAAAGGTGTGATGCGGGTTGAAGAATAGTCGAACAGAGGTTGATGTGGGTCGATGTGAACTACTAAGAGAGATGAAGGTCTCTTAGTCTTCAAGCTCGAAATCCCTTTGGATATTACACACACAAAAGTAAGTCAAGAGTGATCAAACAAAGAAAAAGTGTTTGCAGAAAATGTTTGATGAAGAAGAAGGAGCTAAGGTTCGTACAATATAAAGGAGGTCTCAGCCACGAAAATGGGCCTTATTGGGCTGAGACAAAAGAAACTAAAACCCAAACATGAAATGAAACAAACCCAAAACAAAGTGGGTTGGAAATGTAAACCCAAATCCAACATAACATAACATAAACATAAAATGAAAACATAAAAATGACTAAGTCATTTTCGGACCCCTTCGTTTTAGCAAGTCATCAATGGGGTATATGTAAAAGTATGTGTTAACTTGCCTCGTTAAAAACCTTGGTCTAGAAAATCCAATGGGACAAAACTAGATACAAGGAAAAGAGTGCAAGAACACACACTCTCGTTGATAACCCTTAGTCGGCTTGAATCAAAACCAATGTGGTTCGATTAGCCATTGGACTAAGGTTGCTTTCAGCCTGGATTAGCATTGTGCTAATGGCTTGTTCAAGTAACTTGGCCTTAGCTCGAGTAATAAGACCATTTGGCAGCTCCAAAGCTAGTTTCACTCCTTCTTGGTCCAAGCTCCGGAATATCTTCATGTTCTAATGCTTGTTGCTAGTCTATTATCATGTCAGTTTGAGCTTGTAAAAGATTTAGCAAGAAAGAAAAAAAACATTTTTGAAATCGATACACCCTTATACCCATTAGATAAATACAAAAGACAAAACAAATTGAAATTCAAACTCAAATAAATCGGTGCCTATACACATAGATTCAGCTTTAAAATCTTCAAATAAACCAACAAGAAACATGATTTAATGAAGGCAAATGAAGAACAAAACATTTTTCTAAAACAAATTTTAAAATCGGTTTGAAAAACATCAAGAACACAAAGAAATTCTTTCCTTTTGAAAGAGCTGAGACTTGGAGTTGATATGATACTCAAATAAGAGGTTTTTAAACTCTGCATCATTCATTATCCTCATTGTATCAAAAGAAATCAATTTTAGAAAGAAAAACAAAATTTTGCAAAAATCGGTTTGAAAAACATTTTTGGAAACCGTTTTTCACATAATAAGAACATCAAGAACTTGGTCACCATAGATCTTGCTTTGATACCATGTTGAAATTTGCAGAAATATAAGTGAGAGAAAGGTTGAGAGTCTTTGGAGAATTAAGAGAACAAGAGTTTGTGAGATTTGGGAGATTAATGGAGATTTGAGAGTGAGAGAGATTTGTGGCCATTGAGGCTGAGAATAAAGAGATTGTGAAGAGAGAGAGAGAGATTTATTGTCTCTTGAAGTAACAATGGGTTACATAAGGTCTATATATACAAACTACTTCAGCTAGGGCTTTACAAACTACAATATACAAGGTAACAAGAATATGCTATAAGAAGAAAGAATGCTTTATCAGATTCCAAAGGTGAGAGTGACCCATCACCAACGGCTTCTTCTCTCTTGTTGGTCACACATGACTCATTTGAATCCCTTAACACACACATGTGACCCTTCCAACGGCTATAAAGTATTTGCCACACTTTCTTTGTCATCTTTTATTTACCACATCTATTTACCACATTGTTTTACTCTTTTACTCGGATCATATCTTCTTGTACAACTGAGGTTAACTTGTGTGGTACTCAACTTGGTCTTCCTTGCTTCACACATAGTTGCTTAAGTTTAACACTGAAAACTTCCATGTTGCCGTGCAAGTCACTTAACTTCGAGTTCTTCTTCTTGTGTCACATTGAATTATTTGAGTTTAACACTCAGATCTCTTCCTTTCCTCTTATCTTCTTTATCTTCATCTCGATTTTCTATTCTCTTCTCTTCTAATCTCATAAGTGAATTTATCATTGCTCCATTTTCCTTATATATAAAACTAAACAAAAGACAGAATTCTCATTTTTTTTAATCGAAAACTAGGTTTCTTAAAGATGAGATGATAAAGTATTTCGATTGGTTTTCTCTTCTTCATCTCCCTACTCTATCAACTCAAAGAGAGCTCAACCATTGTTAAATCATCACATGAATCACTTCATTATGGTTTAAAATAAAATTATCGACCGAGTAAAGATAATTACGGTTAAGTGGTAAACTAATTTGGTGGAGAAATAAGTTTGCAATTTTTGGAGATAGGGGTATATTTTTGCAACTTCCGGGTAAGGGGAAATAAATATTTAACTTATTATGATATACATTTTTAAATGGGCCAAAAATTAGTGGAAAAATCATGAAGAGGGGGAAATAGATTGACGATTCTAACTTGGGACTTAGTTCCTGTCTGAGATTGCTGCGTCTCCATCCATTTCTCCACAAACTGTGAACTGTGAGCAGAAGGAAATCAGTGATTATTCGATGAACAATCAACAGTTCAGGTCGTAGGTCAAATCAGTTTCGGGTAGTAGTTTGTCTCATATCCGTAAGCGGGCTTGTTCATTTTTGTTTCATATTGCCAAACAATGGAAAAAGGCCCAATTTTCAGTGAATTTTTTTCGTCGTGCCAAATTCTACATGAACTTTTGACCATGGTATTTTTCTAAGTTTAGTGCCCAAAAATTCAAATTCTTTACGTGAACTTTTTCATTTATGTCAAACCAGATATTGACCAAACGGATTGTTAGTCAACCGTTAATAGTTTCTGATTAAGCTAATTTGATGGACATGTGTCGTCTGACTGGCTTAATAGAGATGAGTTGGCTCCTTTAGTGAGACGTGTCCTTTTGTTGAAGTCTGAGTGAAACAAATCTCGACATTCTTCTTTCTTTTCTTAAATCCCTATGGATCTTCTTCTTCCTTCTTCTGGGTTTTGTAAACCATCTAATACTTAGTAATAAGATTTGTGCATAGTAGCCAAAAGGATGGCGGAAGAAGAGTTGGTTTTGTGAGTGCAGGAGTCATTTCACAGTCTGGTGAGAATGAGGGGAAACCAGTGACAGGGAATGGAGCCACATCAGGGGACACATGTCCATAAAATTAGTTTAATCTCAAGCTATTAACATTTGACTAACGGTCAGATTGGTCAATGTATGTTTTGGCATAAATGAAAAAATTCGTGTAGAGAATTTGAATTTTAAGCATTAAACTTAGAAAAATACCAGAATTAAACATTCATGTAAAATCCAGCACAAGGAAAAAAGTTCACTGAGAATTTGACCTTTTACCGCCAAACAACAGCGTCTCGCTTTTTGTCTAACATAAACAAATGAATTCACTTAGTCTTAAATTAGTGATTAAAACATGTCCCAACATATCCATTTGATTGGTTTAATAAGCAGTCATAAAAAGTTGAAACTGATGGCCCGAATAACTAACGGCTTAACGCATCAAATGTGGATCCAAACAAAGTCTAGCAAACAACAAGACTTGCAGAACATTAAAGTTTGTTCTACCACAAACTCATATAATTCTCCACTGAAGAGAATTCATGAACATAATAAAAAGATCTATAGAGGAATGTATAAGAGTGATTTTTCAAATATCGTTTACGAGAGACATAAACCGATGTTTTGGGAGAGGACTTTGGTTAATCTCTACTTAGCAATAACATTTTGAGCTTGGTCCTGCTGGTAGTTAAGAGGTCTTCTAAAGAGCATGATGTGTGGCTCAGGACGATGAATTGCGTAATGGACCCATCCACGGCTTTGCTGCACTCCAATTGCTCGCCATTCACTCTGCAAAAAACCGTATTGTAAAACAACACAAAGGTGTTTTTTTTTTTCAAATTACGAATTGAGAAACTATTGTGACTAATGCATAACAAAATGTCAAAACTATCTTCATTACTGCAGACAGTTTATGATCTCAATTAAGCAATCTTGTAGGAAAACATAAAATAAACTTCCATGAAACTTCATAAAAATCTCAAATTTTCAGATCCAAAACGAGGAGAGAGCAAAAAATGTTGTGAATCTAATCAGCACAAAAGAAACCCAGAAGCGCATGATGAACAAAACAAAACTTTAAAAATCCTAAGCAAAAACCTATCTCTACAATTTCCAAGACTTAAATTTACTCAATTCATGCAAACCAGAAATAGGAAACCAAATATTTTTTATCGTCGAAAAGAAAATCAAAAAAGTTTAATCAAACTCAAAACAAGAATGCATAAAGGAAGCCCAAATTATAACTTACTTCCGCAAGTATGCGATTCTTCGGTAGAAGCTTGGCCACTTCAGGAGGAAGTACAACGTGCCTAACAGAGAGAGAGAAAACGCAATTAGCAAAATTGAGAAACTAATACCTAAAAATGGAAGAAGTGAATCAAATTGAGAATTACCTGTATTCAAAAGTATCATCAAAATATTTGTCTGAGTACTGGATCTGACCCATCTTCAATAAAACCCCGAGAAACGTCTGTCAAACTTACCAAAAAAAACAAAAAAAAAGCAGAGAAAATTCGTCAGTAATACAAACCCTAACAACGAATACGAGAAATCAGAAATCGAACCCTAACGAAGGGTTCGGGAAGAAACACATACCTTGAGAGTTTAGGGAAGCAGTGATCGGAGACGAAAATAAATTTGAGGGAAGAAGAAGAGGGAAAGCGAAAAGGAATTAAAATGTGACTTGTGGTAATGATGTAAATATGAGCATATAAAGGGGCATTTCACCAACGGTTTAATTTTTTTTTTGCTTTTTTTTTTTGAGTTTTGAATTTATTCATAGACGGTCCTTCCCGCATAGTAAAACCCTAAAATTAATTACGGTTCAAATGAAAACCAAACCGGTTAAATATCCAAGATGGACGAATTTATAAATGAGTGTGGGCTTTAGAACAAATATTTTCGATCCAGTTGCCAAAAAGAAAATTAAATGGAATCTTGATTAGGCCTGTGGGTAGAGCCCAACCCAATGGCTTTTAGTAACATCTGAAAAAGGTAACCATTTTTCCTTTTCTTTTCCAGGGATACATTTTCTTCTTGAGCAATTTAGATACAAAAAATTAACTTCATATAAACATAGCTAAATCCCCAAAAGAATGCCTAATTTTTAGACTAATTTACTTCCCTCTTTCTTAACTCCTCTACCAAAACCAGATTCTCCTACCCGTTTGTGTATCTCTTCCAATTGTTAAAGAAAGAACACATTAAGAGAAAATTAAACCTATACATGAAAATGGCTCACTACCTGAAATTAGATTTTTAGACAAGAATAAAGGAGAATCCCAACAACTTCACCGATTTCCAAAACCAAAAAGAAAACAAGACAACCTTGATGTTAAGCTCGGTTTTACTCCCATCTTTTGGTGTAGGCACACTCTTTTTCAACATTGATGTTCCATGAAAGATCATCACCAAGTAGTCTTTTCTGTATTCTTTAACCTGACAAGACCCAGAGATAGTGTGTATGTGTATCAGCGAAAGGATTCATTGGGAATTGTAAGTTTTTATTGGTTAGCTTCGATAGATAACCTACCTCCTCTTCCGACATCTTGGTGAAACCAAATTTATCTGTCCATATGGATTTGGCTTCATCTGCCGCTGGTAGCACAAGATGTTTCACGTTTAGGAACCCGAGTAGCCTCTGAGTGCAAGCAAACAGGCACTGGAAGTAACCCCTACAACAGAAACAATGAAAATAGATTGTCAATCTCTCAAAATAAGGAGCAATTACAAGCATTTCTACCTGATTGTATGTGTGGAATGTCAGGTAAAAAAACATGTGTGCATCCATGTATTAGCAAAAATTAGCTGTGGGATGGGATTGTTAGTAAGATTGGGTCGGTACTTGATCGTTCTATAGGGATACGCACATGTAGCAAAGAAAAAATAAATGTAAGATTCGATATAAAAACTAACATGCCCTTGACAATCTTTGCTGGTAGCAACCAAAGGTAGTTCCGCAAGTTCTGTCCCAAAAATCCTAAAGATTCCCACTGAACCAAACAATTGCAAACAGCATAGAGGAACTTTTGCAGAAGTAAACAACAGATGCTGACCAGAATAAAACAATCAAGAAGACGAATAGAAATGCATACCACATGTTTAAATAAATGTAACAATGACTTGGACATTGATTTCATTTACCTGAAGTAGAAATAGAAAAGAAAGAAACAACATGCAAATAATCAAAGATACAGATTTTAAATCAAGGTATAAGGAATGAGGACATAAACCTAGATAAGAAGTTCTGTACTATTCATACTACAGAAAAACGGAGAGAAAAATTATAATTGCAAACATCAGATCGAATAACAAGCAACAGAGCAAAATTGAGGTGTGCATTTGAGGTTAAAGAAATTAACTAAAAATAGGAGAAATTCATAGACGAAATTTACCTTGCATACGAGCCCCAATTCCATCATCACCAGCATCAGACCTTCCCTCCCGAGCAGACCCCCTTGAACGACGCACAGAGTGGTCAGCTCCGCATGCAACAACCCCGAATTTCCGATTTCAACTTCTTTTCCCCTAACTGATGCCTCCCTCTTAAGACCTCGACATTTGCCTTTCTCAAGACCATCGAGGTTAATAGATCTCCGCCTCTCCACATTGCGATTTTTAGAAGAAATTGAATCAACCTTAACCGGGGCCGACTCTGTTTTCCGGCGACTCCGCGTCTCAACCATCTGGTTATTACCGATACCTTTCAAAAATCACGGCCAAAATTCTTCAAAACAGTAATCCCTTTCTGAATATATAAAAAACTCCTCGTCTGAAATCACACGTGCGAAGAGAAAAGAAAGAAAAAAAAATTATGAAGCAGGAAAAAAGGACAAAACTAGCTTTTCACACCGATAGTGGTACCGTTTTCCGTAAGAAGTACCTACTACTACCTAATCTCAGAACATGCAAAATTTTGAGTGCTTTATCTGTAATTAAATCTTGTTAAAATGATTTGGCCATATAAAAAAGAACCAAAAATATGTCGACGACAAAAGACAAAACTATACTCTTGTACTATCTTGGTTGGAAAGTTTTTACATTAAGTTTAATGATTAAACATTTGTTTCGATGTTTTTTTTTCAACTTAACTTAACTCATTAGATCAAACCATGAGTCAATGTTGAGGTACATATTGAACGAATGACTGATTTCTGGATAATCTCTAACGCCAGAAAATCAACTTTCAAATTTATTGTGCAAGAGATAAGAGACAGTGAAAAAAAAAAAAATTGGCATTTGAGGCGAGCAATTCCTCCAAGAGAGGCGTGAAAGCCGGCCAATTCCTAGGGTCAGCTACCATCTTCAGCACCTCTGAACAGTCCACTGCAAATGCGACTTCTTGAAGCGGAAAGGACATAGTTCAAAAAAGAGCTTCGAGCTCAGCATGAAGAAAAGACAAACACCAACGAGTCCCCCGTGCACCCATATTGGCCCCCTCAAGACCATCAGTAAATCAATACAAATCCAGACTGGAGTAATACTCAGAATCTTTTCAGGAGCCATTGACAAAACATCGAGAAACCGTAAAAGTCGGATTAATGGCTAACGGACGAAAATGAACATCCTGGCTCCTTAGCGTCCCTAATGATCCCACTGAAGATATATTATCTTCATGGACAATTGTCTCATTCGCAGAATACCAAGCTGCATCTTCTTATTCCGCATGTCGAACAATAGCCCTAGGATCCCTATTGATATTAGAATTTTTTTTATCGATTCTAGATTTCTAGATGAACCATAATAACCAAGGAAAACTCGGCTTATCGATCTCTGAAGGACCGTGCCAAAAAAGATAGTCAAAATTGGAGAATACTTATGACCCCGGAAAAACCTCAACAACAGAAGGAACAATGGATAAAGCCTAAGTCTGAAGCGCCTGAGGACACTAAAAAATAACGTGATTAACCGTTTTACATGTTGTTCCACAACGTTCACATGCACTATCTTGAGCAATATGACGCCGAACGAGATTAGACCCAACATCAAGATGACGTGAAAGAGTCTGCCACATAAAATGCCTAACCTTTGTAGGGAACTTCACTTTCCAAACTTGTTTTTGAAGTGCCACAATACTCGGACCAAAATGGACTACATCCAATCTAGAAATGTTCCTCTTAGTCCAATATCTTGATTTCACTAAGTAACGACCAAATTTGGTAAAATGCCTCCCAATCCAATCCCCCTCTACTCCACTATGGGATGAGAATTCCTAACACAAGACGCGCATCATGAGGAGACAATAGTTGATGAACCAAAGGTACTCGCCAGGTTTTCGAAGAATGATCAATAAGCTGATTCACAGTCAATGTCGGGTAATATTGAAAACCCTCACCTAAAGCAGGACGAGGGACCACGTCATTCACCCAAGGGTCCTGCCATACTGAAATAATCTCGCCATTACCCACACGCTTAATTATACATTTACTCACCTAAGATCGTGTTGAAATAATACTACGCCAACCATAAGAGGGAGAGTACACCCGCTTTGGTTCCAAAGGTTGTGAATCACTAAAATAACGACCTCTAAACACTCTGGCAAACATAAACTCAGGGTAAACAATAAGATGCCATAACTGCTTGGCAAGTAAAGCCGTATTAATTCCTCAATAGTGCGTAAACCCAGACCACTCTCGTGTTTAGATTTACACAACTTATCCCATGTAGTCCAATGAATACCCTTAGATGTCCTGGAGGTCTTCCACCAAAAATCTGAAATTGCAGTTGTAATCTTTGATGTAAGCAATTATTGAAGCCTATATTAAGACTCACATAAGCCGGAAGGGTAGAAAAAATTGATTTAATCAGAATCTCCTTCCTACCACGAGATGGAAACTTTGATGACCACGAGTAAATCCAATCATTTATTTTATCACGAACAAAAGCAAAAAGCTTGGATTTTGGTCCCACAATTCCTTCCGGAAAACCTAAATAAGATACCTCCTAAATGATGAATACCTAGAATCCTTTGCACCTCTATTTTTGAAACACTATCAACATGATGACCAATTTGGATTGAAGATTTACTAAAATTGATTTGCTTACCCGAAAGTCGCTCGTAGTCCTGTAAAATCTCTAAGATTACAGTAGCCTCTACCGAATTCGCCTTACAGAAAAACAAGTTATCATCTGCAAATAGTAAGTGGGAGATCGGGGGGACTCTGACAAGTTATCACAATACCCAAGATCTGCTTATCATGTTCTGCCTAGCGTAATTTGGACATTAACACTTTAGTACATAGAATAAACAAACACCGAGAAAGAGGGTCACTCTGACATAGACTACGCTATGGACGAATCCGGCCATGCGGTTGAACATTTACCAGTATCGAATCACCCACTGAACAAAAACAAAACATCACACACGCAACCCATCGAGCATGAAAACCCAGCTGAAGAAGAGGCTTCTCTAAGAAGTCACATTCAACCCGATCATAGGCTTCACTCATATCAGTCTTTACAACCATGAACTTTCCTCTAACAATCCTATTAGTATGTAGTGCATGAAACATCTCCTGGGCAATGAAAATGTTATCAGAAATTAAACGCCCCGAAATAAAACGTGATAGAGTATCATAGACTAAGTGAGGAAGAATTCTTTTCATCCGTAAACAAAAGACTTTCAAAATTATCTTATGACCAATATTATACAAACTTATAGGCCTAAATTCCAAAATTTTAGTCGAACGACTAACTTTCGGAACCAAACAAATATTTGTAAGATTTAAAGAAAAATCAAACACACCTAACATCATAAAGTCATTGACCAATCACACAAAATTATCCATAATAAGCCTTTAAGATTTTTGAAAAAACAAAGCCGTCATACCATCTGGTCTAAGAGCTTTTCCAGGATCCATAAAAAAAAAAGCCCGCCGGACCTCCTCTTCCGAAACCGAGGCCAAAAGAGACCTATTCCATTAGCAAATGACCGAAATCAATAGACCCGCGAGATAAGAAGATCTCAGTAAAATACTAAATTGCCTCTGACGCAATGTCAGTTTCTTGAGAGACCCAAGAATTCGAATAATTCAAAAGATTAGTAATCTTGTTTCTGGCTCGACGCTGCTTTGTCTGAGGATGGAAAAATCTAGTATTATTATCACCTTCCCGCAACCATTTATTTCTACTCTTTTATTTTGAAAACAACTCTTTATACCGATAGGCAACACGTAAACCCTCTGTTGTGTCGCGAATATCAGATAACAAACTGGAGTTAGTAGTATTCAACCGTTCTAGTAACACCTTCACCTGCTCAATCTGTTGCCGACCAGAGGGAACATTTAGTGATCCACCGCGAAAGTTCACTTCTACAATTGGCTATTTTATCTGAAATCCTACTCTGAGGTAAATTAGAATATCTCGACCAGCCTGATTTAATTAAATCAAGAAGACCTGGTCTACCTAACCGCCTTTTATCAAAAACAAAACCATCACGATTCCTAACCTAAGTTCCTAGAGGATCAACCAAAATTGGCTGATGATCAGACCCAATTCTGGTCAAATATCGAGTTGCAAATGTGGAAACATAGAATGCCATTCAGGATTACTGAATGCCTTATCCAACTTACTGCGCAATAAACCCAACTGATGCATACCTCGCCAAAACCAAGAATCCCTTAAATAGGGAAATTCTACAATACCACAAATTCGAAGCATATCATTAAATGGAACAAAAAAAATAGCACTGCGAAGCCGACTACCTGACTTCTCATGATTCTCAGACAGTTCATTAACCATAGTCCATTTCGAGAATAATTAGAACGAATCAAACATTCCCAAACATCAACACGATATATTTGTATTGGATCACCGTAAACAAATGAGACAAAACATTTTGTTCTCTCCACCATGAAGGAAACATCAAATAAATTTTTAATTTTAAATGATAGATCAACCAGAAAATTATTTGTAAGATAGAATTAAAGCAAGACCACCACTTGCACCGACATGCTCAACAAAAATAAAATTATCACAACCCAAATATATTACTAAATTTTTCAAATACAGATCATTTTTATTAGTCTCATAAAAGAAAAGAAAATCTGGTTTATTCATAGCAACCTGATCCCTTTAAAACCAAACGAAACAGAGCTTTGAATGCCCTGACAATTCTAACATAAAATCTTAATCATTAAACTAAAAGTAAAACACTAAGCAGACGAAGGAGTCCCACCCTCAAAACCGCTAGCCTCCACAAGCACTTTGTTTCCCAGAGCACCAGTCTTAGAACATAAACCAGATTTAGAACCCTTATGACGAGGTGAAATGAAGCCTTCCACTTGAGGTTTCTTTGAACTTACCCCACACAATTTCAAGGTCATCTTGTTCTTCTTTGCAGAGCCACGGAGAATCTTAACTTTAAAACACTCCTCTGCCACTTTTCCAACATATCAACCTCATCGTCCTCCTTCTCAAACACCAACTCTGATCTCAATTTTGGTCCCATACCCAAAGAGTCCTCATCACAAACCAGCGCATCATCTTTCACTTTGCAATGCACCAACGTCCTCTAGCTCCGGAAGAAACTTACGACGAGTCTAAGGAGTTGCAGTTGTCGAACCAGATGGAAAAGAACCACTAGCTCTAATTGTTTCCATCATCGTAGATCCCACCAGAGTGGAATCAACCACCTGAACCAACACCTTAGCCGAAGCTACTTGTTTTTGTGAAGAAGCATTGTCCTTGCGAACAAAAGAAGTATAACTCGAAACCCTTGGAAGATCAAAAGAATGACAAGGCAAAGACTTAGCAGATAATCTCTGTCTACCACCAGAAGCACCTTGGGAACGATCCTGACCCAATGGCACACCACTATGACCAACAACCGCTCCATGAAATCTCAGGGGATTCTCCTTAACACCTCTCGCATCTCTAACTACAGCAGGCTGGTCTACTAACAAACATCGAGAGGAGTCATGAGACAAGCTATTACATACTCCATAATAGCCTAGCAGCCTACCATACTCGAATCCAATATAAATCTGAATATTACCACTAAATTCTATAGTTATGTCAAAAACCAGAGGCTGTAATCCATCAACCCCCACTTTCACTCGACCAAAATCCATATCAATCTCGTGAACATGACCTAAGGCCTCACAAATTACCTAGAAAGTGACATGAGCTCGGTATTGACCCAGAAGACCCAACACACGAATCGAAAAGGTAATGGCAGATGGGAAATTAACATCCAAAACCGGCTTTTATCTCGCAATTGTAACCATCCACTTATCAAAATGAAATGGACACAAATGAAGAACCATAACAATATCCTCCTCTCTATCAGAGTCAAACTGAAACTTACCAAGACCCAAATCCAAACCCCTCACACATTTCTCCATTCTACAAAACTTTGGAAGCATAATTAGCAATTGAGAAACCACTTGATGGCCGGATTAAAACAACATCCAATAATTGAACGTTCAAAACTCTTGATTATCTCAGAATTATCAAAGTAAGGAACTTTGTTAGGAGAACATTTCTCTGTAGCCAGTTTAGCAACAAGAGCCAATTGATCCATAGTAAAATCGATCAACAAACTCACACTAGAAGAGAAGATAAAAGAAGTAGAAGGAAGTGAAAAAAGAAATGAGATTGATTCTGAAAGATCCAAAGAAAGAGGCATTATATAGAAGAGCATGGTAACAAGCAGCACCCTAGTCCAACGGGATTTGTAGCAACAGAATGAGACCAAGCCAAGCAAATTTAAAATTGAAAACAGTGTTCAAAATCCAAAAAGAACTTTAATTGAAACTAAGAAGGATTTCGAATTCAAGAGTGCCAGAGAGACAAACACCACCATCCCGACCAACTAAGATCAAAAACCCCACAAAGAACCGATGAATCAAAGCCTTGAAGAACCAAAACTCACAACGAACAACACAATCTCCGATGGAACAATCGAAGCCCTGAAAATCGAACACAATAAAACCGGATTTGTAATGAACCAAAACCATGAGAATCCTTTACAACGAAAATGAAATCCAGATGAGAAACACTAGACATAAATCCAGATCTAAAGCAAACAAAATGAGGAAGAGGAGTCATCAAAAGTATCATCGGAGAGCATCTCTCAATCCATTTGTTCCAATGTTTATTACTATAGTTTCGAAGTTTGAATTTAATTAATTTTGTTATTTAAAACAAACAATAACTAATAAGTAATAGTGATATGTTTATAATATTATATAGAAAGCATGTTCTATGGTTTTAGAAGCTGGTGTGAACTCTTACGAAAAACGTCAAACTCTTCTTGCTCCAGACCCGTGCTTATAGAGGTGTCGAATGGGCATTTGCCATAAGCCACACAAAAATCAATTTAAAAGGCTATGTTTTCAGAAAAATATGCTTGTGTTTTTTGTTTTATTTTTATCTAAAACTTAATTTTAATTATCTCAATTGGTATAGTTTGGTTTACTATAAAAAAAAACGTTTTCAGCAAGCTATAGTTTCATAGAAATTTATAACAGCTAAGAATGGGCGACGGCGAAATTAGGGTTAGCAACGGTAGGGTTTTGGATGATGGTGCTCGAGACTTGGTTATGGTTGATTCAATGGAGAAGAACCACCGCTGGGAGATCCCTCGAGGGCTATAGAGATGACCTTGGTTCATGTTGCACCGATGGAGAGAATTTCAGATAAGAGTGTTGAAGAATGCATGGTGATCGAGGATGGAGGAACTCTTGTTACGCCTGGTGGTGACTCTTTGTGGGTCAAAAAAGTTACTGGTAAGAGTGCAGGGGGTGGATCGATACCAATACGTCGCGTTTCAAAAGACTTTGTGGAGAAAAGGATGCGAGTGGACTTTACACAGGGTAAAGCGGGAGAAGCTTGGTTTCGGTGGATGAGGATGTTATTGAGGCTATGTATGCCTTGTGGGATAATTGCATAAACATGAAAATGTTGGGCATAAGTGTGAACATTGCAGCAATGACTTGAAAACTTCATGAAATTTGGAAACTGTTGGGTGCAATGCACGTCATTGATTTGCCAAGGAATTTTTTCCTCTGGCGCTTTGGGGTTGAAGATGAGTACCTTGCTACGTTGACATGAGGTCCTTAGAGGATGTCTGGGAGCTACCTTCTGACACAAGCTTGATCTCCTTCTTTTGATTCTTTTCATAGCGACATTCGTAGCGACATCGATAGATTGCCTATGGCTTTATCATGACTTTATACTGATGGGGATAGCTAGTGGTTTTGGCACACCAGTACGGATAGATAACTCTACTCTAAACTTTGTGTGTGGTCGTTTTGCAAGAATCTGTGTGGTGGTGGATCTTTCTCAACCGTTGAAGGGATCCATCACTGTTAATGGCAGTCGCTACTATCCTGCTTATGAGAATCTTTCAAATATATGTATTCGTTGTGGTATGTTTGGCCACACGGTTTCATATTGTCCACACCTAACTTATAATTAAATAAGGAAGATTAAGTCATTTCAACCTAACATCTAACTTATATCTCGCCTATTCTCACTTATTTCCACGCCACCTCTGCTTTTTTCCTTCAATAAAGTTGCAGTCTTGAACCCTGAAACCACTATCATTGTCGCCGAAATTCATAGAGCCACGTACCGAAGCTTCAAACTGATAAGGAACCCAGTCCGAACAGCCTAACTTCAGGGGCTATAACTTTTGGGTTACTGATCCATTGATCATGTTGTTTATAGGTTTAGAAAGATCTCCCTCTCAAGACTCTATTGCTTCAAACCGATCGTCAATCAGAGCTATATTGAGAGAGTTACTATCAGTTTAAGGTAAGATGTCAAATCTGGTTTCAGTTTCAGATTTAAGAGGAATTATGGGTTTCTGTTCTAAAATTTGTGTTCGACTTGGCTTGTTTATGGAAGAATTCTGAATAGATCTAAGCAAGGATGGCTATATCGAAGCTGATTTTGGATTGAGGACATATCCAAAAAGGCAAAGGAACCATCAGACCTTCAGATCTAGGATCAGGAAGCGTGTAGCTTAAGCCGCAAGTATCATCTGTTTTGTTGACTAATCTCTGTATGTTGCTTGTTCATTAAGGTATCTGTTGGAATTGTGTTTAAGTCTACTTTTGTTGCGTTTTTCGATCAATTCACCGGTCAATCAAGGTGAGGATGTGATCTGCGAGACTTTTAGTTCTAGTTTAATTAGGGTTAGTTTATTATTTTATTAAATTATTTATTAAAGTATTTTAATAATTATAAATGTAAGTATAAATATAAATATATAAATAATATTATATTATATGAATAATAATTTTAGTAATTGTGTGATGGTTTGATATTAGGATAGTTGTGTGGACAAAAGGGTTTATCCCTAGTTATTGTGGTTTCTTTGGAAGTCCAGGAACTTTTATTATGAGTGACTTGCACCTAGTAACTATTGACTTAAGTATCAAGTAATTGATAGTTGAGTAAGAAGTAAACAAAGAAACAAAGCTGTCTGTACAGAGGAAGAAATGTGGGCCGTACAATATTTGTGATCAGACCAAATGATGTTACAAGTAGTTGGGACTGAAGAACATAGTTGGCAAGGCTTATTTGACTTGTCTTTGACCTGTTATAGCTGTTGAAGACCAAGGGAGCCGTTGGAGACAGAGTCCTACGTGAAGAGAGAAGAAGAGTCTTGGAATCCACAAAAGCTTACTTTCTTTCCTCTTATAGATTTTGGTGTCTTTTAGTGTTTATTGTGTAGTTGCTAGGGCTGAGTGTAGCCACATTATAAATACCTTTGTAAAGCTTAATTGTACATATAAGAAAAGATAAGTTTCTTCTTCTTCTCCTATACACTCGACCACCATTCTCATCTCTTAAGCTTTCTCATTTCTTCTTCACTATTCTCGGATTCTCTTCATTCTTCATTATTCTTCACTCAATCTAACATGGTACCAGAGCAATAAGACGCTTGAGACTTCTTTTACTTCTGCTGAAACTCTTCTCCTTCACTCTTTAATCTCATTTCTCTCGGATTGTTGTTTTCTCGGATTTTCAAATGGAAAATTCCAAGAACTTTGGTATTCATGTCACACTCAAAGGTGTGAACTATTTGCTGTGGTTAAGGGTTGTTAAAACAGTCTTGAGCGGTCGAGGACTTTGGAGCCATGTTGAGAAAGGAGCTCCAATTAGGTCGATCCATTCGGCGGGTAAAGCCAAGGAAGGTGACGGAAGTAAGGTAGGCGAAGCTATGGCTATGGACGAAGAGAAATGGTATCAAGATGACGAAGTAGCTCTGGTTCTTATACAAAGCTCCCTTGAACTGGCCATTCATGAGGCATAATCGTATTGTGAAAACGCCAAACACCTTTAGGATACGCTCAACAAGGTGTATGGAAATCTATCTAATCTCAGCCGTGTCTATGAGGTAAAAAAGGCCATAACTAATCTCAGCCAAGAAGATATGGAGTTCACTTAATGGTGGAAAAGAGGAAAGAATGTGTGGATATGCGACCATTGCAAGAAGAATGGGCACTCTAAATATCGTTGTTGGGTTCTTCATCCTCACCTCAAGCAAAATTGTTGGAAGCAAAACAAAGGCAAAGCCAATGCTGCAAGCGGTGAAAGGGAAACTCAAATGACCGAGGGGAACTCTACTCAACAAGCAATGGTTGGACCTAGCCGAGCTCATCAAGTCTATTAATGCACTCAAATATTCCGGTAACTCCTTCTATGTTTCAAAAATTACTAAGCTTTTGATTGTTGATTCGGGAGCATCTCATCACATGATTAGCAATAAGAACCTCCTTGAAAACGTGAAACCGACTTTAGATAGTGTTGAAATTGCAAATGGATCTAAGGTTCCCATTAACGGTATAGGAGATTTGCGGTTGTTTGATCAGCCTTCTAGTGCGTTTTATATGCCAAAATTTACATCAACTTTGCTGAGTGTTCACAAAACTGTGTGTGATTTAAATTGTAAGGCCATATTTGATTCTAACAAAGTGTGTTTTCAGGATATTGAGACTAACCGAATCCTTGGAGAAGGAGATGTCAAGAATGGATTGTATCTTCTAGAAGATCTTAAGAGCAATCCGAATTTATCTTGTTTTTCTAGTACTAGTAGTGTTGTTGAGAATGTTTTATGGCATACAAGACTCAGTCATCGTCATAGTCGTGCCTTAAGTTTACTTTTACCTAATGTTTCGTTTAAAAATGATGATTGTGAAGCTTGTATACTTGGCAAACATTTCAAGTCGCTGTTTTCCAAGTCTTCAACCGTTTATGAACATTGCTTTGAGTTAATCCATTCAGATGTGTGGTCTTCACCATGTGAATCTATAGATAACCATAAGTATTTTGTCACTTTTATCGATGAAAAGTCCAAATATATTTGGTTAACTTTATTACCATCAAATGATAGGGTGTTAGAAGCCTTCACAAATTTTTGAACCTATGTGACTAACCATTATAATGCCAAGATTAAAATTTTGAGAACATATAATGGAGGTGAATACACAAGCAATGCCTTCAAACAACTCCTAGCAAAACTCAGAATTATGCATCAACCAAGTTGCCCTTACACCCCTCAACAAAATGGTGTGGCTGAAAGGAAGAACATATATCTTATGGAGTTTGCAAGGGCCATGATGTTCCATACCAATGTTCCAAAACGTTTTTGGAGTGATGCAGTTGTAACCGCATGCTATGTGATCAATCGGATTCCAACCAAAGTGCTTAAAGACGTGTCTCCATTTGAGATACTCAACCAAACTAAGCCTCCTATTAATTACTTACGAGTTTTTGGTTGTGTTGGCTTTGTCTTGGTATCAGGAGATCAACGTAATAAGCTTGAAGCAAAGAACATCAAAAGAGTATTTATAGGTTACTCTACTACACAAAAAGGGTACAAGTGTTATATTCTCGAGACTAGAAAGGTGCTTGTGTGTAGAGATGTGAAATTCATTGAAACAAAAGGGTACTATGATGCCAAGAACTGGGAGGAAATTCGTGACTTACCACACTCACAGACGGATCGAGCTGCAACATTACGAACTATTCTTGAACGCATTGGTGTATGTGATCCAAGCTCGTCTACTACTATACCAGTTCCTGAGCCTCCCAATCCATCTATGCATGCTGACAATCCTAGCATACGTGATCACACGTCCATATCAAATGACTCGGCAGATGATGACACAATAGATGTGGAAACGATGAATGAGGAAACATCGGGTGTACACATGAATGAGGAGGAAGCACATGACATGAACATTACTTAAGCTGAAGCTGAAGCTAGTCATGAAGAGGTTGAACCCAGCCATGATGCTCCACCTTTGAGGCGTACCCAAAGAATTCGGAGAGCTCCATCCAATTGGAACACTCGAGTCTATTACAATAACAATGCGGTAGCTCATCCGACTCAAGTGGTGTGTAACCTTGCCACAGTTTCAGTTGAACACCAAGCCTTCACAGCTCACCTTGACCAACACTTTGTACCAAAGACGTATAAGGAAGCTAAAGAGCATAAGGTGTGGTGTGTTACCATTAACGATGAACATGGTGCAATGGAACAGAATAACACATGGGAAGAAGCCGTGTTACTAGTTGGTAAAAAGACTGTGACATCTCGGTGGCTCTTTACAATCAAATTCCAGAGTGATGGCCAAATTAAGAGGCACAACGCTCGGCTTGTAACAAGGGGTTTCACACAAACCTATGGAGAAGACTACCATGACACATTTGCTCCAGTTGCCAAACTCCACACGGTACGTGTTATATTATCATTAGCCACTAATCTTGATTGAGACTTGTGGCAGATGGATGTCAAAATGCATTTCTCCAAGGCGAGCTTGAGGATGAAGTGTATATGCATCCACCTCCGGGTTTGGACCGTATTGTAGCACCAGAAAATATTTTAAGACTGCGCAAGGCCATATATGGACTCAAACAATCTCCAAGAGCGTGATATCACAAGTTAAGCCACACATTGCGCGATCGAGGGTTCAGGAAGTCTGAGGCTGACCATACGCTCTTTACACTTCACGGTAAGGATGGGATTGTTGTGATTCTCATCTATGTTGATGATATCATCATCACCGGGAGTGACAAAGATCGCGTTCAAGGTATCGAACACCATCTTAAATGTGTTTTTGACATTAAGGATTTGGGTGAAATGAAGTATTTTTTTGGGATTGAAGTGTGTCGTTCTAATGAAGGCCTTTTCTTGTCTCAACAGAAATATGCACTTGATCTTTTGAATGAGTGTGATGTAGGTTCCAGAGTTGCTAAGACACCCCTTGAAGATGCCTACAAAGCAACGTGCAAAGGGGAGAAAGATGATGATGACTTGTTTGACGATGTGCACCAATACCGGAAGATGGTGGGCAAACTAATCTACCTCACAATCACAAGACCAGACCTGTTTTATGCCATCAACCAAGTGAGTCAACATATGCAAGCTCCAAAGATGTGTCATTGGAGGATGGTGGATTAGATTCTTAGGTATATAAAAGGAACTTCAGAACAAGGCATATGGATGGGAAGGAACGAGAACACTACTCTTGTGGGGTATTGTGATGCGGATTGGGCTAGAGATAGACAAGATCGTAAATCCACTACCGGGTATTGCACATTTCTTGGAGGCAATCTTGTGACTTGGAAGAGCAAGAAGCAAAAGGTGGTGTCTTGTTCAAGTGCAAAAGCTGAGTATAGAGCTATGAGGAAGCTCACGGATGAGCTGATATGGTTGAAGGCGTTACTTAAGGACTTGGGAGTTAAGACACAAAAGCAAATCACAAATGCATTGTGATAATCAAGTTGCCATACATATTGCGTCAAACTCAGTGTCTCATGAGAGAACAAATCACATTAAGGTTGAATGTCACAAGGTCCGAAAGAAGGTGGAACAAGGAGTAATCTTACCATGTTACACAAAGAGCTCGGATCAACTCGCAAACATCTTCACAAAGGCCGCAAGCTCAAAGGTGTGTGAGTTTTCATATTCGAAGCTTGAGTTAATCAATCTACCTAAGCCGTAACAATGATCCACATTATTTTTCCCTTAGTCGGTTTTGTCCCAATTGGGTTTTCCACTAAGGTTTTTTTAATGAGGTGGAGAATTACAACTTTCAAGCTTGATCCTAAAAAACTACAGATTCAAACTTGAGGGGGAGTATTGACTTAAGTATCAAGTAATTGATAGTTGAGTAAGAAGTAAACAAAGAAACAAAGCTGTCTGTACAGAGGAAGAAATGTGGGCCGTACAATATTTGTGATCAGACCAAATGATGTTACAAGTAGTTGGGACTGAAGAACATAGTTGGCAAGGCTTATTTGACTTGTCTTTGACTTGTTATAGCCGTTGAAGACCAAGGGAACCGTTGGAGACAGAGTCCTACGTGAAGAGAGAAGAAGAGTCTTGGAATCCACAAAAGCTTACTTTCTTTCCTCTTATAGATTTTGGTGTCTTTTAGTGTTTGTTGTGTAGTTGCTATGGCTGAGTGTAGCCACATTATAAATACTTTTGTAAAGCTTAATTGTACGGATAAGAAAAGAGAAGTTTCTTCTTCTTCTTTTCCCATACACTCGGCCACCATTCTCATCTCCTAAACTTTCTCATTTCTTCTTCACTATTCTCGGATTCTCTCCATTTTTCATTATTCTCTCCATTCTTCATTATTCTTCATTATTCTTCACTCAATCTAACAGTAACTACATAAATTTAAGCATATAATCTTGTTTAGATTTATAAAGATTAACACATTTTAAATTTAAGGGTCATCAACTTCACTTCTGGTCCATACACAATAAATTTTGCAAGCGATGCAACTCCGATTTAAATCCAAAGATAATGGAAAATGCTGAAGAAAACAATAAAAGAGAGCAAATCTAAAAATCCAAGACTACAATGTCTGGAATGTGCGTAGGTAACATCACTAAGCTGCTTCACTTTCTGCACGCTCTCTTACAAGTAAGAGCTGTCCTTTCAGAATCTTCAGAGATCATAAGCAGCACAGGTGCTTCTGTTCTTCTTGTTACCAGCTTGAATAAGAAGGTAGATCCAGCTTTTTGACCATTTGCCTTGCAGAAACTTCTCCAGCCTTTTGAAATGTAAAACCTGCCGTCGGATTTTGAGTGTTTCAAATTTAACATCCATCTTTTCCCCATTTTGTCAATCAAACTTATTTCACCAAATCTTTCATCCAGTAACTTTGCCCTTGAAAGCCTTACTGGAAGATTCTGCAATTCAAAATTTTGGAAGTTTTAGTTAATTTATCATTGGAATGCAAAAGCAATTTGTATAATAATAAGATTACAAGTGAAGTTGCTAACCAGTTTATCTTTTCCTAGATTGGAAACCGTGACAGATACAGTAAAGCTAAGACTATCTGACAAAGACAATTTTTCCACATTCATGTCTTCTTTCACAGATTCATGTTCTACTTCTTCTTCTTCAGTCCTCTCCAAGTGAGTTCCTGTGAAAAATTGATGAACATTGCATTCTTAACCTTCATATTAAAGCAAGAGAGTGTTGAACTTACCAATGTTGTCTTCATCTCTCTTTAAAGGAATAATCCGGAACACAGGTGTTTCTTCATTCCGGACAAATTCAAGTCTTAAGAAACAGCCAGTTTTATACTCATTCATGTTGCAGAAATCTCTCCAGCCTTTGCAAATACCAAACCGATTACTTCCTTCATAGTACCTCAAGTCTAGTACCGATGATCTACCTTTTTCATCTACTAGAATAATCTCACTGCTATGTTTACTCAAACCACTTGAAGTTGTAAAAACTCTTCTAAGACACTGCAAAGCAATATACGTTGTTCAGTTTTATCAATTTATCTTACAGAACTGAGTTCAATAGATGTTGTAAAGTGAAAGACTTATTACAACTGTATCAGATTGTTGATTCGAAGCTGTGACAGGTACTACATACTCTGTATCCACTGATAGAAACTCATTTTTTGAAAGCTTTCCTGAATCAGAATCAGACAAACACAGGTAAACAAGTCATTGCTTCGTCTTTAGTCACGAAAATATGGTAAAGAGCTTAACTTACGCGTCTTGTCATTGACGTGATTCTTGTCTTTCTTAGCATAAGATATCTCACAGCAACTTGGTCCGAATATTGTGACATGAAACAAAAGATTGCCTTCGTGTCTCAAAAGAACAACATCACCAACCTGAAGGTTGTGAGCTACAGCGAATTATTTCCATCCTTTGGTCAATCTTTTGCCGTTTATCTGAATTTTCCAAGTGACCTCTGACGCATCTGATCTCAGTTTTGCTTCGTTGCCCATTTGTTTTCCCTTAACGTAGGTCGAGTAAAAAGCTTTAGGAATAGACTGCAAACAATGATCAACACTGTAAAATAAACGTAACAACATACACAGAGCAAGTGAGATAGTGAAAGAGGGAGAGAGATTACAATATACGAGAAGTCAAAGCTTGGATAAATTGGCTTCATGAAATGTGGCTTGGACGAAGAGGAGAACATTGAACTAGCCATTTATGAACAAAACGGAAGAAAAGAAGCTCGTCGTGTCTTTTCAGTTTCCTCTAGTTGTTTTTGTCTGTTCTTCTTCTCTTATTGGGCCATAAATAAATTATGAAACAAACAGGCCCATAAAGAAGTTAAAATCGAAGTAGGTGAAAAAAAGCCTTTAAAAAAAAAATTCAACGGTTCTCTTAACGAAATGCAAAGAATCTTCTGGATCCTTTCTTCAGCTACTCCATTTATCTAAACCCTAACCCCCTCTCCTCACTATTCGTTTTCACTAACCACTTCCTTATCCACACCAATCCAGAACGTTCCTCGAAAATCTCTCTGCTTTCGTCTGAAAATGGCGTCTGCAAACGCTCTCTCTTCTGTCTCTGTTCTTTGTTCTTCCCGTCAGGTGCAAACTTTGTTTCATTTTATCTTCGTTAGCTACTTACTGGAGAAGAAAATTAATCTTCTTTCATTACTTGTTTGTGATTGAATTGGACCCTTTTCCTTCGTTCTATTTTGATTGCTTTTCTCCTTTTCCTCTTTGGTTTCGGAGTTTTGTAAAGAAATTGAGTGTTTTCCATTACTTGTTTTTGTTACTATCTATTGGATTCGTTTCTGGGCTGGTGAAAAAATGGTTCATTTCTTTGTGGAAATCGAATGAGATGACTGTAAATGATTCTTCTTTATTCATTTTGTGAGTACAGAGTAAATTGAGAGGAGGAAATCAGCAGCAAGGTCAAAGAGTAAGCTACCACAGTAAATCAAGCAGACGATTTAGCGTTAGAGCGAACGTAAAGGAAATCGCTTTTGACCAGAACTCTAGAGCTGCTCTTCAATCTGGTATTGATAAGCTTGCTGACGCTGTTGGTCTCACTCTTGGTCCTAGAGGTATTATTACTAGCTGATTCACTCTCCACAAGTCTTCATGTGTCTGTACAAATTGTCCTTAACTTGGTGTTTGAATTTTGTATTTTCAAGGGAGAAATGTTGTGTTGGATGAATTTGGTAGTCCCAAAGTGGTGAATGATGGAGTCACCATTGCTAGGGCTATTGAGTTACCTGATGCCATGGAAAATGCTGGTGCAGCGCTTATTCGTGAGGTTGGTGAGAGAGAGAGAGAGAGAGAGAGAGAGAGAGAGAGAGAGAGAGAGAGAGAGAGAGAGAGAGAGAGAGAGACATAACTTTATTATTGTCCTGTTATTGCTTTGTTATAGTTCGGTGTGGTTTATTTGGTGTTGTTTTATGTGTAAGGTTGCGAGTAAGACTAATGACTCGGCTGGTGATGGGACAACCACCGCGTCTATCCTTGCTCGGGAAATAATCAAACATGGATTGTTGAGCGTCACTTCTGGTGCGAATCCTGTTTCCCTCAAGAGGGGAATCGATAAGACTGTTCAGGGTTTGATTGAAGAACTTCAGAAGAAATCTAGGCCTGTGAAAGGTCGTGATGACATCAAAGGTACTAACTTTTTCACTGACCTTCCTTGTGAAGACAATGGTGATTACTTTTACTAATCTGTCTGTTTTGGGTTTTTATCTTCCAGCTGTGGCTTCCATTTCTGCTGGAAATGATGATCTTATAGGGACAATGATTGCTGATGCCATTGACAAAGTTGGACCTGATGGTGTTTTGTCTATTGAATCTTCATCCTCTTTTGAGACAACAGTCGATGTTGAAGAAGGAATGGAGGTATGAGTTTCTAGGCCCTCTTAACTCCAATTTGATTTGCCAGAGGCTAACTTGATTCTTAGCTTTAATCTCAGATTGACAGAGGTTACGTCTCGCCTCAGTTTGTTACAAACCCTGAGAAACTACTAGTTGAGTTTGAGAATGCTAGGGTGCTGATCACTGATCAGAAGATCACTGCAATCAAAGACATTATCCCTATTTTGGAGAAGACCACTCAGCTTCGAGCTCCACTGTTGATTATTGCAGAGGATGTTACAGGTGAGGCCCTAGCAACCCTTGTTGTGAACAAGCTCCGTGGTGTCCTCAACGTTGTTGCCGTTAAAGCTCCGGGATTTGGAGAAAGAAGAAAAGCTATGCTTCAAGATATCGCAATCTTGACAGGTATATGCAAATTTAGCTTGGTTTTAGTTCTATGTTTATCTTCTCTCTGCTGTGTTTCTGAACTCTTTATCTTTTTGTATGTCCTTCAGGTGCTGAGTACCTAGCCAGTGACATGAGCTTACTGGTTGAAAACGCAACCATAGAGCAATTGGGTATTGCCAGAAAAGTTACAATTAGCAAAGATTCAACTACCCTTATTGCAGATGCAGCTTCCAAGGACGAATTACAGGCTAGGATTTCCCAGCTGAAGAAAGAATTATCAGAAACCGATTCTGTATACGACTCAGAGAAGCTCGCTGAGAGAATTGCAAAGCTATCTGGAGGTGTTGCTGTCATTAAAGTTGGAGCAGCAACTGAAACTGAGCTTGAAGACCGTAAGCTCCGTATTGAGGATGCAAAGAACGCAACATTTGCTGCTATCGAGGAAGGCATAGTTCCAGGTGGTGGTGCGACTTTGGTTCATCTCTCCACTGCTATTCCCGCTATTAAGGAGACGTTTGAGGATGCTGATGAACGTTTGGGAGCTGATATTGTACAGAAGGTAAGTTTCATTAACATATATGTTTTTTCGGTTTGTTTTGTTTTGTTTCGATAACTTAGCTAAAATCTGGATACAGGCATTGGTGGCACCAGCTGCACTTATTGCCCAGAACGCTGGAATCGAAGGAGAAGTTGTTGTGGAAAAGATTATGTTCAGCGAATGGGAGCTTGGCTACAACGCGATGACTGATACGTACGAAAACCTATTGGAAGCTGGTGTGATTGATCCCGCAAAAGTGACGAGATGTGCCCTTCAAAACGCTGCTTCGGTTGCAGGAATGGTACTGACCACTCAAGCCATTGTTGTGGACAAACCCAAACCCAAGGCTGCTGCTGCTGCTCCTCCTCAAGGTCTCATGGTGTAATCTTATCACAATGGCCTATTTTTCCTTTTTGCACATTTGTCCTCCCCATTTATCTGCAATGTTCTACTGTTTTGGGGGGAATGAGAGTAGTTTGTTTAACAGTAAACGAGAAATAATTTATCTTTTTTTTTCTCTTCAAGAATCATTCTGATTGTTGTTACAAGGGAAATTACAAATAAGACTTGAACAGTAACTAGAGATTTGTGACGGAGGAAAACTTCACATAAACATGTCATCAGAATAACAACAAGATGTTGATAAATGTTCCGACCAACGCAAGGCCTATTCTCAAATCAAACTAGAGTTTCACGAACAATCTTTGATCAGGACTTGGTTAAAGTTGCAGAATATCTATCTATGACCAAAGATTCCTCCATAACTCTTAGTTGTCTTCTCCATAGTCTTTAGATAAGGCACTTTTGACACTGGAATTGTCAAGCTCTTATCCTCTATTCTTCAAATTTGTCTCTTCCTCCTCTCCACAAGCTCTGTTGCAAGTCTCTTCTCTGTTCCACTTTCTTTGTTAGCTTCAAGAGCTTAAGCCCTCTTCGTTCCTCTTCAAGTCCCTTCATGGTGATCATTCAGATGACGCTTGGATGTATTTGTTACTCAATTGTATGATGTTCTTTTTCATATATCTAATGAAGATATGTTGTTTCTCTCAAGATGGACATTCTTACGACAAGTTCGTATAGCGTAGATGACATAGCCACAATCATTCAGGCTTTATACACTGCAACTTTGCTTTCTCACGATCCACAATAGGAACCAAAACTATATGCTTAGCTACAATCTGTAATCAATCTCCTTAGATCTTATTTTTGTTCATCATTATTCAACTCAAACAATGAAATCATATCCAACTCTACTACACTCCATACGCAATTCTATCGGAACAATATATAAAATAGACTCAAGTTATATTCATCGGAAAACAATAATCTTCTTAAGAATGTGTATTATGTTCGAGTCTTTTGGAGGTACAGAACCAAGTTTGTGCACATCTTTATCCTCGAACAGTTGAGTGAGTATAAGCTGAGCCAGATCACCAGAACCTTAAAAGCAGTTATGGTATCTGAAACTTAGTCTTTACGTTATAAGACAGTAGATAAGTCTGTCTCCCCACAACTAAATCTTCATGTTGGACCAAACTCAGAACAAGATTTTGGTGTGATGCCTCTCTTAATTAAGAATGTAACTATCATTTGTGCCTCTTCCCAATTTACTTTAAACATTGCATGAGCTAATCTTTCAAATGTTGTAGCATCAGGAATGAATCCTTCCCTAATCATCTTAGCCACCATTTTCAAAGATTTATCTATCATCCCTGCCCTGTAATACCCTTCAGTCAATGTCGTATACATTGCTTCATCAATCTCAAATTCGTTTTCTCGCAACTCATCCAACAATCTCATCGCTTCACACATTTTCCCTGCGTTGCAGAGTCCATGGATCAATGCCCAATACGTATCATTGTTTGGAATAACACCTCGAGAACTCATTTTACTGTATAGTTCAAACGTTTTCTCCAGTAGCCCGAATCTACAGTACCCATTCATGATCATATTATATAGATAAGTTTCCACTCTTAGCTTTTTCTCGTGCCTCGTCAAAACCAATTTCTCTGCTTCTTCAAGCTTACCGTAACTAGCATAACCATCAGTCAAAATCTTGTAGGTATCGAGATCAAGCGCCACACTTTCCTTCTCCATTAGCTTAAGAACCAAATTCAACTCTTCAAAACTCCATCTCTTGACACAACAATCTATCATCGCCTTAAATGTAACAATATTGGGCTTGATCCCTTTGACCAGCATCATCTCCTCCACTAATACTCTTGCTCTCATGATCTCTCCATTGTAGCACAACACAGAAACAACAAGCGTCAAAGAGTAGACAGATACAATATCTATCCCCGAGTCGACCATTAAACTAAGGAAATCGATAGCTAATTCCATGTGATCACATTTTTTGAGATTTAACAGATGCAAAGTACAAGTCTTTTCATCAATCTTAATCTCATTGTTCTTCATATACTCAAAAACCTCAACCACTTCATCAAATTTTCCATTGTCTGAATAAACCATGAGCATCGAATTAAAGAACCTCGCAATAACTTTGGTCTCACAACCACATTCATCAACAAAGCTGGAGACGATTGCACGAAAAGGGTACCTGAGAATATCGTCAATAGCCACGGGTTTCAAAATTTCCTTGGCATCTGAGAACCTCCTCTCGGACAAAACCCGGAAAGCGAGAGACAAGTGAGTCCTGAGATCAGGTTGGAACGAGAAAAGACAAGGGTTATGTTCGTACCGGTCTTAGCACGCCTTCGGTACGAAAACGTTGTTTTATGATTTTGGCTGCACCGTTGATCGGCTGCCTACATATCCAATGAGGAATCAAGCCTGCTCGTAGTTCTGATAATCAGTTGATCACGAGTCGATTAAGATTCTTCGTGGGTCGAGACCTTCGTGTAATAAGTCTCAGGTGGTTTGTTGAAGATTGGCTAGCGCTCGTCAATCGATTATGCTTGGTTAAATCGATCTCTGTTCGTCGATGTTGTTTCTGGAATGAAAGATTGCGCTCGTCGATATGACGCGCTCGTCACTGTACGTCACCACTAGGGTGTTAGTACGAGTTGCGTTCGTCAATAGGTTTCTCTGTCGGTTGCGCTCGTCGATCGATTATGCTTATGTGGTGGTTGCACTCGTCGATCGATTATCTGTGTATTTGTACTCGTCGAAAGCCTCACCACTTGGGTGTTTGGGCTCGTCGAGTGATAACTAGAGTTGTTCAATTGTATGGTCGTCGAGTCTAATCTTCTTAGTTCGTACGTTCGTCAATTTGTGGCTAAAGTTACGTTCGTCGACTAGCAGTCCAATTTTATGTTCGTCCAGTGTTCCTTGAGAGTTCAGATTTTTCAATCCCTTTTTCAAATGGCCTACGTTCCCTTTTATAGTGGTTGAAAATGATGAGCAGGTGCTCTTCATTGATAGGTGTCAGCCTGCATGTGTGCGTTGAAGAGCCGTGTGTTGGCTTTGTTACACGCACCTGCTCGTCATCGCGTATGACTCGTCACCTGCTCGTCATCGTGTTCAGGTGGCGAGTTACTGACCCAATTCACCTAATGGGCTCGAACTGGATGGGCCTTTTCTTTTCAATGGGCTCGTCAAATGGACTTTAAGCAGATTTGGGCCAAAATATTGGGCCGAATGTAAATGAGCCGAATCTAATTGGGCCGAGCCTAATTGGACCCATACAATCAGTCCCCCCAAGTTCGTTGAATGCGGCCCAACACGGTTTGACGAACTGAAGCGTTCCACGTGTCACAACTTCGATGGGCGGTTTGCGTTTTTCGAGGAAGTCGAACGGTTGCCGAGAAGAGGCTATAAATAGGGACCTCCTCTCTTCATTTGTTCTATTTGCAACTTCTCTCAAGGTACTTTCTCTCTCAACTTTTCTCCGTTTTCGCTTTTCTTTTTCTTTTGTGTGTTTTGATTGTGCTCGGCGACGAACATACAAAAATGTCTTGTGAAAATTTTGCTTCTTCCGGATATGCGCTCGTCGACTCATCATCAAAAGAAGGTGAATCGATCAGGGTAGTCGAGCATGAAGATCATGCTCGTCGTTACGAAGTGGACTCATCGTCCAGGCTGTTTGAGGGTGAAGCAGCTCAGCGTCCTGAAATCGAAGGGATGCAAATCGATGAACATGAATTTGCTCGTCGCGGCGATGGGGTGGGAAACCCATTGGTAGGAGACGAGCATGAAACGGAGCCGGATCTCGACGATCCCAATCGGGTTGCTCTTATCTCGTTTATAGGGGCCTACCATAGAGGGCTCGTTGAGGTGAGTAGGCGCATGGACGAGCAGAAGTTGTCTTTGGACGAGGAGTCGAATGTGGAAGTCATGCTAAGGGAGATGGAGAGTTCTACGCTCGGTGACGACGAGCATCTCATGTCTCCTCTGGGGCAGAGGCAGGCCGATCAGGAGTTTACAAGAGTGGCTGGATTCGCTGCGGGGTCTCCCATCGATGTGCGACGAGGCGTCCGTTCTTCAATTGATAGAGAGCCGTCAATTGGGGAATATCGAGTTCTTGATTCCTCAGCCAGCTGATCGTCCATGGCAGGCGCCTAAAGGGTACTTTTGTGTCTACGAAAGTTTCTTCACTTGTGGATTACGCTTTCCACTTCAGCAGCATTTCGTCGACTACTGCGACGAGCGCAATGCTGCCTTCACACAGCTGGCTCCCACTTCTGTCCATAATCTGCTGATGTTCGTCTGGATGGCAGATAGGTGCGGAGTTGAGGTCGACGCTCGTCTTTTTGAAGAAGTGTCGACCATCGCACGATGTACAGACTATCCAGGGGCCTACTACGTTAGTATGAAAGCCAAGTTTGAAATAATTCGTGGAAGCGTCGATTCTTCTACGTGAAGATTAATGAAGCTTCTGTGCTCGACGTTCGTCGACCCTATCGAGGACGTTGGAGTGCCGTTGTTGGTCTGACTTTTGATCTTCTCTATTTTCTTTAATGATTCTAACTGCTTTAATAATTTTTCTATCTTGCAGATCGTCATCCAATTGGTCGACCGCTTTGAGCAAACTTCAGAGAAGAAGTCGATAGGATTCGAGATTTTTCTAACCGCCACATTCCAGCTATTCTCGAGGCTCGTCTTCGCCGAAGAACTGTTCGTCAAGACAAAGGTAAGTCTCTTGATGAGCATGTTTTTGTCATCCTCATTCTGTTTAACTTAGTAATTTTGCAGGAGTTGAAGACATGGACTATTCTGCTCGTCTTCGAGATATGACCAGGAAGAGAAAGGCTGAAGCATCTACTCGTCAGAGCCCTCCCAAGAGACCTTCCGTCGAGCAGAGGCTCATCAAACAGGCGACAATAGGAGCAGCAAAGACTCCTGCTCAGACACGAGTTGCTCCGAAGTCGAGCGCTCGTCAACCTTCAAGACCTGCAGCACAAGATAAATCGGCTGCTCGTCCTCCAGCTGCTCGTCATGACGATCCTACTCGTCGCTCTAGGGCCCAGAAGGATGCGACTGCTCATCAACAAGCACCTGGTCATGTAGTGCTTTCCTTGGCGGCTGATAAATCCAAGGAGAAGAGACGAGAAACTACCGCTCGCTCGTCGAGCCAGTCCGGTCCCTCCAGTTATGCTCGTCCAAACTACATAGACTTCAATTATGATGATGCAGAGGCATCGTTCGTCAATCACCGATGAGAGTGCGGGGAGTATGTTTATTCCGTGAGGAACACGGATTACGCATTCCCTGAGCTTGATAACTTGGAGGAGAAGGAGACCTACCTCACCTACGCTCGTGCGAGAGTTCAGGTAATTACTTTACCATTTCCCTTGTATTTCTTTGCTTATGTTTTACTTATGCTCGTCGTTTTTCTTTGTAGAGTGATGCGCTTCTGAACCAGATGATCGGCGACTATCAGGATAATGCTGGTCTTAAAAAGAAAGGGCCGAGAAGGAACTCCTCCGAGCACAAGTTGAGGGGTACAAGAACAGGGTCGACGGGCTCGAAAAGGAGAATGCTGGTCTTAAAAAGGAGATCGGCACGTGGAAGAGCAACTATAGTAAGCAGCAGTCGTCAGCTAGGCGCTTCAAAGGTTTGTTCGAAGGCCTGAAGGTCGAATTCGCAAAGTTGCAGTCATTGTTCGACCCTATGGCTGCTCGTCTAGAGAGGCTTCGTCGTCGCCTCGTCTTCCTTAATGAAATTAAGGGTCCATCTGCCTTGTACGATCAATGTCAAGGGACCCTTAAGTGTCTTCTGTTTCTAAAGGAAGAAGGGGTCGAGATTCCTCAGGAGACGCTCGACTTGAAGTCGTATGAACTTCAAGTAAACGCTGTGAATCCGTTCGTCATTGAAGACGAAGATCTCCTTCCACTTCCTGCCCCTACTCGAGAGGATAGATCTGGCGAGCAGCCTGAAGACGAGACTGGGCTCGTCAATCCTGAAGCCCAGAACAAAGATGGTCCAGTAGATGACCAGGCGAACGCGGGTGAAGGCGAACCTGCGACACAAGCTGCTCCGACGAACGCGGAGACTCCTTTGTATTTATCTTTTGTAGATATAATATATTTTTTGTTAATTTCATTGTGAGGCTTTTGTCGTTTTGACGTTCGTCTAATATTCTTTGTAAATATCAATGAAGTTGTTCGGAACTCACGCGCTCGTCCATTCTTCTCTTAGTGTTGCAAGACAGCCAATTTTCATAATTGAAATAATGAAAAGATACTAGGCTTGTCCGTTCGTAGAAACCGAGCATCGTCCTGGCATCATAAGACTTTATACTCGTCGATACGTTTTGAGAACTAGGCTCGTACGTAACGATAAACTTGGCACTGTTTTGAGAATTGAGCTCGTCAATAGTGGTTGATGGTGCGTATGCTTGTCACTGTGTTTCTAGACTGGGCTTGTTTACACAGTAAGATACTTGGCGCTGTTTTGAGAACTAGGCTCATCAACAGGGGCACAAGGTTTTTGTGCTCGTCGCTGTGTTTTGAGACTAGGCTCGTTTACACAGTGAGAGACTTGGCACTGTTTTGAGGACTAGGCTCGTCAACAGTGGCACAAGGTTTTTATGCTTGTCGTTGTGTTTTGAGACTAGGCTCGTTTACACAGTGAGAGACTTGGCACTGTTTTGAGGACTAGGCTCGTCAACAGTGGCACAAGGTTTTTATGTCTTCAATTCATTAGCCATTGTTGATTAGACATTCTTCTGTTTTAACGAACCTGCAACCTGTTCATCGAAACATTTATATTTTTTTTTACAAGTGGCTGCATCTTATTCGGTTGCCTACGTACCCTTAGAATGGGATCAAGCCGAACGTAGTTCTTATAATCGATATTCATAAGTAAAATAGTGCAGCTTTCGTGTGATAGCACATGTTGTCCGGGTCGTTTTAGTAATAATATCGTCAAAGGTTGATTGCGTTCCAGCTTCGAGGGATCGGTGTTCCATCCATTCTCAGAAGCTTGTATACTCCGGGCTTAACGATCTTTGAGATTATGTATGGACCTTCCCAATTCTCGCCAAGTTTTCCGGAGTTTGGTTCTATCGTGTTTTCGAACACTTTGCGTAGAACCAAATCTCCTTATTCAAAATGACGACCTCGGACTTTGGCGTTATAATACTTCGCTACTTTTTGTTGGTAATTTTGGAGCTTTAGCAGAGCATGATCCTGCAATTCTTCGACTTGATCCAACGAGTCTTTAATCATTGTGTTGTTTAGCTCTTGTTGTTCCAGAAGCTCCGTTCTTCGTAAACTCGGGACAGTAGCCTCGGCCGGTGCTAGGGCTTCTGTTCCATGTGATAATGAAAAACGGGTTTTTCCCGTCGTACTTCGAGGGGTTGTTCTATATGACCATAATACGCCGTCAAGTTCGTCGTCCCATTTTCCCTTCTTATCATCCAAACATTTCTTAAGCCCATTGATGATGACTTTATTTGATGCTTCGGCAAGTCCATTTCCTTGTGGGATTCGCGGTGTTGCTTTACTTAACCGGATTCGCCAATTCGCGCAAAAATCTTCAAACTTGTTGGAGATGAATTGTGGACCATTGTCGGTCACTATCTCGTATGGTAGTCCGTGACGGCAAATGATGTTTTTCCATACGAACTTTCGAACATCCGTGTCTTGAATCTTTGCGAATGAATCCGCTTCGACCCACTTAGTGAAGTAATCGGTGTGGACCAATACGAAGCGTTTTTGTCGAGAAGAGGACAATGGCCCGATGATATCCATTGCCCATCGCATAAAAGGATAAGGCGTGGTTGCTGTTGCGAGGAATTCTGCCGGTGAATGAATGATTGGTGCGTGGTGTTGACATGCTTCACGCTTTGCGGCAAACTTTTCGCAATCTGAATTCATTGTTGGCCAAAAGTATTCGAGCAGCCGAACTTTTAACGCAAGTGATCATCCGCCTGAATGGTTTCCACCAGCTCCTAAGTGAACCTCTTGCATCACACGCGTCGTTTCTTCCCCTTATATGCAGGTTAGTAAGGTTCCATCGATACTTCTTTTCAATAGATGTTCTTTATATAGTGTGTAATCCGCGCTTCGGATTTTCAATCGTCGCGCGGCCCATCTATCTTTTGGGAGGATGCCATCGGCTATGTAAGCTCTGATGTCACTTCGCCAATCCACATGATCGTTGTCATTTTGACTTCCTTTGGGGACTTCTTCGAGGGATTTATTTTCTTCTGCTATACTTAAGCAACATCCCTTTGTTAGACTTATGCTTGGCGCTGGAATGCCTTCGACAGGAATGATTCTATACTGCTTGGGATATGATGTCGGAGCTAACGCAGCTAATGCGTCGGCGGAAGTATTTTCTCCGCGTGAAATTTTCGTTAAACGAAATTCCGAGAACTCTTTTGCTAGTTCTTGGGTCACTTTAAGATATGCGTCCATTCTTTCGTTCTTTGCGTCGAATTCCCCGTTGAATTGACTTGTCACGAGTTGGGAATCGCAAAATGCTTCGATTTTCTAGACCCCTAATGACTGGGCCAATCGTAGTCCAGCAATAAGAGCCTCGTACTCTGCTTCATTGTTGGATGCGACAAACATTAGTTGAAATGATTGTTCGATAATGCTTCCCTCGGGTGATATGAGTTGTATCCCGACTCCTGCCCCGCGCGTGGATGATGATCCATCTACAAATAGCGACCATTTTTCTTCAATGTGATTATCTTCTCGCAATTATAGTTCGAGTTCTATCAAAAAGTCAGCTAGGACTTGCGATGTTGCGGTTGTTCTCCCTTTAAAGTCAATGTCATACTCGCTTAGCTCGATTGCCCACTTGGTTTACCTTCCGAATTGATTTGGACTGTGCAGTATTGATCGTAATGGATGGTTAGTCAAGATTGTTATGGCGTGAGATTGGAAGTACGGGCGTAGTTTTCTTGCCGAAATTATGACTGCCAGAGCAAGTTTTTCTGTTGTCGTGTATCTTGTCTCGGCATCGTTCAATGACTTGCTGACGTAAAATATCGGCTTCTGTTCTCCGCGATCTTCCCGAACTAATACTCCGCTAACAGCCGCGTGAGTTACCGAGACATAGAGGTATAGTGTTTCTCCGTCTTAGGTTTCGCCAATATCGGTGGTGTCGATAAGTAATTTTTCAGCTCCGCGAACGCTAATTCGCACTCGTCGTTCCACTCAAACTTTTTGTTGTTGCGGAGTAACTTGTAGAAGGGGAGACATTTATCCGTAGACCGTGATATAAAACGATTAAGCGCAGCGACTCTCCCGGTTAGCCGTTGGACTTCGCGCTTATTCCTTGGTGAGGGCAAATCTGTTATCGCTTTAATTTACTTTGGATTGGCCTCGATGCCGCGCTTTGTTACTACATAACCTAAGAATTCCTCGGACTTTACAGCGAATGTGCATTTTGTCGGGTTTAACTTCATCTTGTATTGGTTGAGAGTTTCAAAGCATGTCTTCAAATGGTCCAAGTGGTTTTCAGCTTTTGCCGATTTGACAAGCATGTCGTCAATATAGACCTCCATGGTTATGCTTATTTGGTCTTTAAACATTTTGTTGACTAACCGTTGATATATCGCGCCGGCATTCTTAAGTCCGAATGACATAACTTTGTAGCAATATATTCCGCGATCCGTGATAAATGATGTTTTATCGCGGTCGCTGGGATGCATCTGGATTTGGTGGTATCCTGAGAAAGCGTCCATAAAAGATAGGAGTTCATTTCCTGACGGTGCTTCCACTAGTTGATCGATGCGTGGTAGCAGTAAAATCAACGCATGTCCGCCATTTTCCGGTCTTCTTTTTTACGACAACCGGGTTCGAAAGCCATTCGGGGTACCGTACTTCCATTATCGATCCCGCCTTTATTAATCGATTAACTTCTTCATTTACGGCTCGAGATCGCTCAGGGCCTAACTTCCTTCTTTTTTGTCTGACTGGTTTAAATGTCGGGTCAACATTCAACTCATGCGATATTATTCTCGTACTTATTCCCGGCATATTTTCTGTCGACCAAGCAAATGTTGAGACATTTTGGCGAAGAAACTCGATGAGTTTGATCTTTATGTCTATTGAGACTTCTGATCCTATTCCGATACACTTCTTTTCGTCAGAAGGATCGATGTTGATTTGCTCGATCTTTTCCAAGATATTGACTTCAAGTTTTCGACTATCTTGGGTTTGCGTCGAGTTTGTAATCGTAAAGGTTTTTCCTTTGTTTCAAAGCTTGTGTTCCGTGATGAAACAAGTTCTTGCCATTTGTTGGTCTCTTCGAATGGTGCAAATTCTGCCATTAGTCGGGAATTTCAGGCATTGATGGTATGTTGAGATCACGGCTTTCATCGCGTAAATCCATGGAGTACCCAAAATGACATTGTAAATAGCTGGCTTGTCGATAATGTGAAACTTTACCCAAGTGGTTGTTCCACCGATGAAGACGGGTAATTTAACTGTTCCAATAGTCATGGTTGTATCTCCGTCGAATCCCGTCAACGGTCGAACCGAGTGCTTCACTTTTGCATCTTTCAAATCCATGCGTCGCAGAGTTTCTTGAAAGATAAGATCGACGGAACTTCCAGTATCGATTAACACTCGAGACACATCGCAATCCGACACTCTTAACTCTATCACAAGCGGGTCACTATGCGGCATAGCTAAACCAATTGTGTCTTCATTTGTGAAGCATATGTCTCGAATTGGATCCCACTTTATTTGTCTGTTCTTGTCGGCCTTAATCCGATGATTTTGCGCCGCTCCTGCTTCTCGCTCGTATACTTTGATGGCGCGGACAGAGTCTTTGCAAGCGACAAGTCCTCCCATTATCATATTTATTCTTTTCCTTGTTGGCGGCAATTTGTCTTTACCGTCGTCATAAGATCGTTTAGGCTGGTTTGCCGAAACTCTTGCCTTTGGCGATGAGTTGCGTTCCTTTCGAACCTCTCGATCATTTTCTCTTGATGTTTCTGCATTGTTTTTATCCTTCTCGCAGTGTCCCATGTTCAGGCCACCTTTATCAGGATTCTCCCTTTGGTATTTCTCGAGCAGCATGTGTTTTAACTGTATACATTGTGAAGTTAGATGCCCATATCGTTTATGGTATTCGCAATATGCTTGCATATCTGGAACATTGATATTGGTGCCTTTGTTCCAACGAGAATTTGCATTCTTCTGAGTCGATTCGCGAGGTGGTGAATTGACGTTGAATGCATTTGTATCGTTATCGTTCCTAGCATAGTTCCTTTTGTATTGCTGCTGTCGAGGTTCTTTGCCTTTATAAGTTTCTTCTTTGCGAGAGAAACCAGTTGATTAACTAATTGGGATCTTCGCTCCTCGACTTCGGCAAATTTATTTGCTCGATGCAGGGCATCTTCCCAGGTCCGTGGCGTATTGATATGCAAATCGTCTTTCAAATTTGAATCTTCGCGTATTCCATTTCGAAGGGCTGGGATTGCGACATCGTCAGATACGGCCTCTTTTGATGCAATGGCTTTGAATCGCTCGATGTACGATCGTAGGCTCTCTCTTCGTCCTTGGAAGATAGAATATAGATCTGCGCTTGTTGTCGCAGGCTGGATGTACATCGAGTAGTGCTTGAGGAATATTTTCGATAGTTGTTTGAAACTATCGATAGAATTTGATTCTAATTTGGAAAACCAATCTAGTGCATCTTCGATTAGGTTTTCCACGAACATTTGACAGTATCCCGCATCATACTCCTGCGGGGAATACTGTGCTCTGCCCATCGTGATCCCGAAGGTAGTGAGAAGCCTGTTTGGATCGGTCTTTTCGTTGTATGTCGGACATTTGATTTTTACGGCATGTTGAACTCTAACTGCCAATAGTTGTCTGGTGAATGGCGAGTTTCGCGTCCAAGTCAACATTCGGTCGATTTCTGGTGCCGAACTGGTTGCGCTATGGAGCCGTGATGCCATTTTCTCCATTTCTTCTTTCATTGCCTTTATGGTTAAAGCTTAATTCTCCAAACGGTCGAGCGCCAGATATGATGGCTCGATCGGACTTGCACGTAATTCTTGATATTGAGGTCTTTCGACGCGCCTATTTGTTGTTCGTTTTTCTTGTAACTCGATCGTCGGCTGGTTTTGTCGTATGTCCGCTTCTTTCTAGCCGTAAATCAAGAACTCGAAAGGTTGATTACTTTGTTTAATCGCTTGACTAGCTTCGAAAGAGCAATCTCCTAAGGCATTGGAAGCATCAGAATACTCAATGATGATGGAACAACTGTCCTGTTAACACAGGAGTCCCCACTTTGCCCAAGCTCTGGAGTTAGTGCTTTCGTTCAGTTCGTAAGGTTAAGGTATACTTTTTTTTTCTATTCTAAAGCGGTATTCCTCCTTACCTCTGAATTAAAGGAATGTGATTCTTCAATTCGGACTCTTTGGTGAGATGAATGATTCGCACTTGATGGGGTTGCCCTTGCTTGCGCATCTTCAAGTGTTGCGATTTTGCTTTGGAATTCCTCGAGCTTTTGATTCGTGCTTCGAGGGGTTTCCTCCGTTTTTCTCAAAAGAGTTTGAAGGAGCTCGGGAATGTCCACTTGTTCACTAGTTGATGCAGGCAAGACTTCCTGACGAATCGGTTCGTGATCTTGTTCATTGAGAGGGATTGCCTCTCGTCTTAGTGTATGTCCACTGCTGATGTCTCTAGCTCGCAGTGACTGTTCGTCACGATTTTGAGCTTCGTCTCTTGGTTCGTTGACCACCATTTTGACATGTGTTTAGAAGATTCCTCTACTCCCCACAGACGGCGCCAATTGTTCGTACCGGTCTTAGCACGCCTTCGGTACGAAAACGTTGTTTCATGATTTTGGCTGCACCGTTGATCGGCTGCCTACGTATCCAATGAGGAATAAAGCCTGCTCGTAGTTCTGATAATCAGTTGATCACGAGTCGATCAAGATTCTTCGTGGGTCGAGACCTTCGTGTAATAAGTCTCAGGTGGTTTGTTGAAGATTGGCTAGCGCTCGTCGATCGATTATGCTTGGTTAAATCGATCTCTGTTCGTCGATGTTGTTTCTGGAATAAAAGATTGCGCTCGTCGATATGACGCGCTCGTCACTGTACGTCACCACTAGGGTGTTAGTACGAGTTGCGTTCGTCAATAGGTTTCTGTGTCGGTTGCGCTCGTCGATCGATTATGCTTATGTGGTGGTTGCGCTCGTTAATCGATTATCTGTGTATTTGTGCTCGTCGATCGATTATCTGTGTATTTGTGCTCGTCGAAAGCCTCACCACTTGGGTGTTTGGGCTCGTCGAGTGATAACTAGAGTTGTTCAATTGTATGGTCGTCGAGTCTAATCTTCTTAGTTCGTACGTTCGTCAATTCATGGCTAAAGTTACGTTCGTCGACTAGCAGTCCAATTTTATGTTCGTCCAGTGTTCCTTGAGAGTTCAGATTTTCCAATCCCTTTTTCAAATGGCCTACGTTCCCTTTTATAGTGATTGAAAATGATGAGCAGGTGCTCTTCATTGACAGGTGTCAGCCTGCATGCGTGCGTTGAAGAGCCTTGTGTTGGCTTTGTTACACGCACCTGCTCGTTATCGTGTTCAGGTGGCGAGTTACTGACCCAATTCACCTAATGGGCTCGAACTGGATGGGCCTTTTCTTCTCAATGGGCTCGTCAAATGGACTTTAAGCAGATTTGAGCCAAAATATTGGGCCAAACGTAAATGGGCCGAATCTAATTGGGCCGAGCCTAATTGGGCCCATACAGGTTATGGAGGATGAAACGAAAGAGGGAGACGCATTTCCAGGATTTGACATCTGGGTCAGATAAAATACAGCGAAGAGTGGAAAGATTGAGATCAGAGCATGATTGTTTCGGTGAATCAAGACATTGGTTTATAGAGGAAGAAGAGAGGAGGAGCTTGTAGACTGAGAATGGATAAGTTGGTTTGGCTGTCTTTAAGGTTTTCAACAGGATTTGTAGAGTCATCGAATCGTCTCATCGACGGCTTTGGCTCTTTAACCACTCCGTTCGACTCCGACTGCGCCATTTCTTCTTTTGCCTATAGAAATAAATTAATGTAAGAAACATGAAGGAAAATAGAAGACTTGGTAAAAACACTTGGAAGCTTGGTGTTGACACTTGTGTGAAGGTGATTTAGTCAAAGATTAATTAAGTAAAGAAACCAAAATTTTGTTTATTAAGTGAGCAAAGAGTAATTACAAGCTCCTGCAGTTATAATAGGTCTTAAAACTTAAAGTTTAAGTCTAAGTCTATGTCTCAAGTATCTCATGCCTTTGGTCCGAGTCTCCTTTGCCTTTTCTAGAGGGGTTGCATCTAGAGTTTTGCCTCCCACACATTGTGTGCATCGTACAGCCGTACTGGCTTGGTCGGCTGCAGAGCCAATAGTATCTTCATCTTCTATGCTCGTACCTTACATGTGTCAAGTTACTTTAAGAACGATCGTTAATACGCACCAACTTGAGGCAATAGGCCACTAGTCGAGGCCTATTAGCCGAGGATACTTTCTCCTAGGCTATCCCCAACTCGTCGTTGATGTGGCTTATCATAATGGATTTATAGTGGGTCAGAGGACACATGTCAACCTCCAACAACACTTGGAGGTTTGGTGGATAAGTTGATAGTGTTCTTTCACCTATAAATAGGTGCTCCATTCTCATTTGTAAATCATTCCAAAACCTACAAGTCTTCTTTACAAATAAACTTGTAGTCTTTTCTTCTCTCTTTTGTTATATTTTTAGTGATATATGAATTTGGTAGTGTTCAGAGGACGTAGGCATTTTGGCCGAACCTCGTTAAATTATATTGTTTTTTCTCTTGCGTACTGTAAGTATACTACGGTCGGCACATCAGAAAATTTTCTGAGTTTTGTTGATTAGCAAATTTCTTAAGAAAAATTATTGCAATTTGAATAGTTAAGATGACGCACGAATGTACAATTATTATTGGAACTGGAGCAGTGAAATCTAGTAATGAACATGAATTAGAAGCTGCCAATTTTGGGGCATGTGGGGCAAAAATCCTTAAATAAACTTGTGAAACAAGTATTGTTTAAAAGTTTGCATAACAACAAATTGGATTTCTATGAGCATTGCGTAAAAGGGAAAAAGAGAAGGGTAAAATTTTGAACAACAATTCATGATACTAAAGGTATTTTGGATTATGTTCATTCGGATGTATGGGACCTTCAAAAACACCATTATTAGGAGGAAACCACTATTATGTTACCTTTGTTGATGATTTTTCTCGGAGAATTTGGGTGTATGCAATGCAAACTAAGGATGAAGTGCTTGGAATTTTCCTTAAGTGGAAAAATATGATGGAAATTCAAACGGGTCAAAAGATCAAACATCTTCAATCAGATAATGGTCGAGAGAATACATGAGTGATCCATATGAAGGCATGCAAAGACAGTAACATTGTTAGACACTTCACAGTTAGGCACACACCACAACAGAATGGAGTGGCAGAACGCATGAATCGAACATTACTTGAGAAAGTTTGGTGTATATTGTCCAATGCTGGATTGGGCAAGCAATTTTGGGCTGAAATTGTTGTATATGCGAGTCACCTCATTAATCGCCTATCATCTAGTGCTATTGGTGGTAAAACACCACTAGAGAAATGGTTCGGAATCCTGCTACATGTTATGACTCCCTACATGTTTTTGTTGCACTAGTTATTATCATGCATGTTAAGGACTCAAAATTGGATCTTCGTGCAAAGAAAGCAATTTTCATGGGGATTGCATCCGGTGTGAAGGGATATCGTCTTTGGTGCCTAAAGACTGAGAAGAAGATCATTGGCAAGGATATCATCTTTGATGAATCTACCATGTTGGGAAAGGTGGTGGTAGAACAGAAGGATGGTACTCCAAATCAGGTGGAGTTTGAAAGAAAGATATTTGTTCCAGCAAATGATGAAGCAAATATAGAAACTCCTATGGGAGATGAGGAGTCAGATGGAGAAGAGTTTCAAACTCAAGACCCTTCGCAGCAAGTTGAGCCAATTGCATTGGGAAAGTAAAAAGGAATAACGAGAAATCCTGCTCGTTATGTTGATATGGTGGCTTATGCATCTCCCTTGGCAAGTGATGACATTCCTGCCACTTATAAAGAAGTAGTCATAATTTTAGAAGAAGTTAAGTGGATGAGTGCCATAGTTGATGAAATAGAATCCCTTCAAAAGAATAAGACATGGAAGTTAGTCAATATTTCGAAGGGAAATAAAGTAATTGGATGTAAATGGGTATATACAAAGAAAGATGGATTTCTTGACAAGTCAGATGTGCATTACAAGGAAAGGCTAGTAGCTAAAGGCTATGCTCAAAAGGAGGGAATCGACTATAATGAAGTCTTTTCTCCTGCTGTAAAACATTCTTATATCCTCCTCTTATTGGCTTTGGTGGCACAATTGGATATGGAGATGTTTCAAATGGATGTAAAAAAAAGTGTTCCTACATGGAGACTAGGAAGATGAAATCTATATGACACAACCCGATGGATTTAAGGTTGCCGGAAAAGAAAACATAGTTTGTAAACTTGTTGTACGGATTGAAGCAATCACCAAGGAAATGGTACAAACGATTTGACAAGTTCCTGTTGAGGCAAAAGTACACAACAAGCAAGTATGATCATTGTGTGTATTTGCGCAAGCTGCAAGATGAATCTTTTATATATCTTCTTTATGTTGATGATATGTTAACAGCTTCTAAGAACAAAGTGGAGATTGAGAAGTTAAAAGCTTAATTAAATGGTGAATTTGAAATGAAGGATCTTGATGAAGTAAAGAAGATTCTTGGCATGGAGATAAGCAGAGATAGGAAAACGGGAACACTTTTTTTGGTACTAAAACGTTTTGGCATATATGATGAGTCAAAATCTGTTCGTACAACACTTGCTTCCCATTTCATACTCAGTGCAACTTTATCTCCAAAAGATGCAGGAAAAAGAATATACATATCTAAAGTTTCATACGCAAGTGCGGTTGAAAGCTTAATGTATGATATGGTGTGTACGACGCCTAATATTTCATATGCAATCAGAGTTGTGAGTAAGTATATGCATGCATAATCTTGGAAAAGAGCATTTACAAGCTGTGAAATGGATACTACGGTATATTCTGGACATCGTATATGATGGTTTGGTATTTCAGCACGAACAAGGCGGTTAATATGTGGTTGAATATTGTGATTCCAATTATGGCGGTGATCAGGATAAACATCGATCAACTATTGGTTATGTGTTTACTTTGGCAAAAACTCCAACATGTTGGAGGTTTACATTACAGTCAACGGTACCTTTGTCTACAACAAAGGTAGAGTATATGGCTTTGACATAGGCTGTAAAATAGGCAATTTGGCTTCAAGGATTGCTTGGTGAATTAGGAATTCAACATAAGCATATTAAGATGCATTGTGATAGTTAAAGTGATATCATGTTGGCAAACAATCAACTTTACTATGCAAGGACGAAGCACATCGATGTTCTTTACCACTTTATATGAGAAATTATCGAAGAAAGTGGAGTTGTCGTCGAGAAAATTCATACCACCAAGAATACATTTGATATGTTGACAAAAACAGTAACTTTAATCAAGTTTGAACATTGTTTGAACTTGATTAATACTGTCAAAAATTGAAGATTGCATTGATAGACACTAGTGAAAATGAGAGAATTGAAGATATGTAATTTGACAAGGTGAAAATTAATAGAAAAATGTCAAATTAATGTAAGACATGTGAAGGAAAGTAGAAGACACTTGGAGGCTTGGTGAAAGCACTTAGAGGCTTGATAAAGACACTTGGAGGCTTGGTGTTAACACTTGGAGGTTTGGTGGACAAGTTGATGGTGTTCTTTCACCTATAAATAAGTAATCTATTGTCATTTGTAAACCATTCCAAAAACTACAAGTCTTATCTTCTCTCTTTTGTAATATTTAGTTAGTGAAATATTAATTCGGTAGTGTTCGGAGGACGTAGGTATTTTAACCGAACCTTGTTAAATTTAGGTGTTTTTTCTTTTTTCTTTAAACTGCTTTAGTTTGATTTTCTAAACTTTATTGAGAAAATCTATACATTACAACGAAAAGTATATATTTTTTCATTTCTAGTCTATTCTTAGTCAAGACCAAACATACATTTAGTTTGATGTCTGAAGTTCTATAAGAGACGAAGGAGACTACGAAGATGCGGTGTTGCTCTTCAATTCACCTTCGCTAAATCGTGATTCAATCTTGAAGATGATTGAAGCTTTTAACTTAATGGATAAGAACAGGGTCGGCCCAAACTTTTTTTACACCTAAAGCAAAATAAATTTTATAAAATAAAACAAGACTTTGAATGATTCTAACCAATTCGTTTAAGATAAAACAACAGTATACTACCCCTACCCTAGCTAAAATTGTTTATTATTTTAGTGCCTAACACGTATGTTTTATGTGCTTATCTCATAACCACTACTGCATAAGAATAAGAATAAGATCCTAGTAAACTAAAAATTTAGAACATTGACTTTTCCAAAAGACTAGATAGGATGAAAGTTAAAATTTTAAAAACCATTCGACAACAAAAACTCTTATGAAAAAGGTAATAGAACCTAACCTGAGATTTGTTGTTTATAAATTACAAACTTTGAAGAATCTGGCAAATATACTCCAATCTAAAGATAAAGATTGTTTAACCAAGAAAGCTCAAGCGGTCGTATTAGTTCTTCTAACTCTTGAAGATGAAATCGTCTCACAGATTTATTATTGTAATGAAACTTTGGCTCATACTTTTTCCCAACTGTCACTTGGGTTTTGAAGATTACTTTTTGAGAACACGATTAAGAAGAAAAACTAATTAAAAAGTTTTGTATTCATAGATATAAACTTAAGTTTATTTTGTATTCAACTGTGGGCTATTATGAAATCTATTTCCGCACGAGTAGATTTCGATAAATTATATAAAAATTTGTTTGAATTAGAGTGTGAGCTTCCAACAAAATTTTAATATTGTGTCGGAACTGGAAACCTAATGATACATTGAACTAATGAATTTTGACTCAATTTAGAACCTACGAAGTAACCGATTCATTGGTAACTTCCGATGTAATATCCAAACAGACAAATTCATAATAAGCGATGCTTTTTTGTATTACAAATTCACTACACACAAAACAAATTCGGTTTAGCCTAGCATGTACATTGAACCTTCACAAGATAAGCAATCATATCAATACATAGCCGGATCCAAACAATGACTATTGAGCAGCATAAACCAAAGACCAATAGATTCAATCGAATAGAATGTTTTGTGTCCGAGAGTCTTATGAATTCTAAGCCAACCGGTTTCATTTGAACAATTTATCAGTTCAAAATCGAGTTGTTCATAGCATCTAATAACTTTGGCATTATCCATTCACAAGAGAACAACAAGAACCATCACTCTAATGAAGGATAAATCAACTTGGATTCGCTATTGACCCATACAGTAATGAACAGCCAACCAATTCAATCTATTTTCAGTGAACTTCATTTGATATGTAGCCTTAGAATTGTGAAGTAAAGCTAGACCAAGTTAACACATATGGAAATATTGTATACTTTTCAATATCTCTTTTTTTGTCAACAATTGGATCGACAACGTCCAATCCATAGCCTAAACTCCACATTCTAAAATTTCTTTTTAATTTACTAGTGTAGTAGGGAGGAATCGAATCCGGTGCCCTGAGTTATTAGCTGGATCATCATAACCACTATAGTGAGTAAATCGGCATATTTTTCAATATCTTAGTTTAGGAAATATGTAATTACCTCTAAATATATTATTTACATTTATGATTATCTTTTTTTTTGTCAACTCAAATAATATTAAGATACCTCAAAGAGGCAAAGCAAGTTTATAATAAATCAGTAGTTGACTCTCTAATATTACGAGTGAGTGCATCAGCTTGGAGAGAGGAAGAACGGAAAAGAGAGCTTAACCTCGAATAGTCTTCTTGATATGTTTGGAAACCGGCCACTCATTAGATTGCATCATTATCTTCAGAACTTCCTCACAATCCCTCGCTATCTCAACTTCTATAATTTGGATGGTCATGAGTCACTCCATCGCCCGAAGCAAAACTTCAACTTCTTCTGAATATAGTGCAGAGACATTTATGGTTATCTTATTATAGGAAACATAAGTCTATTTTATTTATATATAAGTTAGACGTAAATTGTAACTTTATTGCTATGAGAGTCTAATGGTATTTCTTTTAAACACTTTTGTGTTCTACTCTCATCCAATTTATCACTAGGGTTTACAATAGGATTTCTTAATTATGATCAGAAACTAGGATAACAAAGATATGCAACATCAAATAGAAGAGCCATTGTGGCTCATTAGATTGGGTATGAACATGAAAATATATATATATATATTTCGTTAATTAAAATACATAATTTTTTTGTGATGCATTATATTTTTTAAAATGTTTCAACCAAGAAAAAGAATTTACTTTCCTTTTTTTTGTTTTCAAAAAAATTTTGATAGGCACATGCGTATGCATAGTGCCCACTCATTGATTTCAGCTAGTTGGTGATACTGAATATTTGATAGGCATAGTGTAAATAAATGTAAATTTGGATAGTAATAATTTCTTTTGTGACATCAAAAGAATTGAAGCAATTCAGCTTCTGAATTGGGGTCTACATACCTATCATATCTCTTCTCCAAATGTCTTGGTGTGACATTTACTTATTATTAGTTTGTAACTTTATTCATTTCCACCATATCCCTAATATATTTTTAAAAATAACTAATCTGAGAGATAAAAATAGAAAGAGATCATTATATTTAGAAAATTTTGAATGAGAAAGGACAATTGATATAAAAAGAGAGTAGTCAGAGAAATATATTTTTACTAAAATGTCTTATCAATATTATTGATAGGGGTAAAAACGTGACAGTGAATAGTTAGAGCAAATTCAAAATACTTGAAAGAAAATGTCATTTCAAGCTCTAAATAGTAATAACAACACACTCAAAGCTTAACATATGAGAAACTGAGAATAATAGTAACAACTATAAAGGAAATGGTCCTCACATACTCAAAGTTGTGTTTGATTTTAATTCAACTGGACCACACAAACATATTCATCCCCTCAAGCCACTATAGCAAAATAGTGGCTTCTTACTTATGATCAAAAGCAACTATTTTGTTATTTTATAATTCGGGTGGTTCGGTACGAAAACATCAATTTCGTATGGCAATATTAGATAATAGAGATGGTAAATACAGGTGAGTGACAGACATATATGGAAAGAATCAATTAAGATATGAGAAAACAGTTGCCAACTTGCCATTGTGCATTACAAGAATGAGATACAATGATTTTGCTTCTACTTGTTATATGGACAAACTTTAATTAGATCATCCATGGATTCAAAACATATAATTCATTTATATGAATAACTAAATTAACATCAATCTCTGAGAGACTTATGTAGACACACATATATAAATCTCTATAACAGACAAGACAATACTAAACACACACACACATATATATATATATATATATATAACTACATGTACCAACAAAAGAGGCAAGGAAGGTAGAATTCTATTTGGAAATAAGATTGGAAATGCTTTATGCTTATAATCAAAACCATGAAACTCATTACTAAGGATTGGTTTTGTTCAAAATCTGCTTAGTAATGTCAACACACTAGCACACATAATGAAGAGAAAAAGAGAGTAGATTTACTTCTTAAGAACTACAAAATTGTTCATTAGTTATAAGAACATCTAAAAATGTAAATATATGTGACACAGATAGGTGGGACTGAATAAGCATGTATAAGGTCCACACCAACAAGTTCCTGATTGATTCTGAAAAAAAGAACTGACATTTTCCTTAACAATTTGATCTCAAATTAACTTCCATAGTACACATTTTTATCTCCAAAAACTATATATTAATTACCTTACAAGAGGAGCTTATAGATCCATTGATAATGACTGTAAAATTAAAACCTGAGACCGTAAATCAATTGCTCAATGTTATATCACATGAAAAACAAGGTACTCGCAAGAGTTATGAGACTAAGAATCGAGAAGAATATATAGGTTAAACTAAAAGATGAAAAAACTGAAATAGAAATCATACAAACAAACCTGGAGAAGATCTGGAGGAGATGTAAGAAGACAACGAATACTATGTGTATATATATAGAGAGAGAGAGAGTGAGAGGAAGAGAAAGGGAAAAGAATAGCCGTTGGATTGCCGATGCAGCATCATCAAGATTCTCATTTTGACAGAGAGAACATTGGAGACAGTGAATCACCACCGTCCATCAATTAGATGTGAATCTTGATGATACCACAGCAGCAAACAACCACTGTGAGCCTCCATTTTTGTTTAACAATCTTGATGATACTAATCTCTTATCTCTCAAACACTGAGTGATTGAAGGAAATGTAAAGTGAATTTAGGTTTCTTCTACCTATTTGGAACCTAACCAAATCCAAACCCAAAGAAAAAGAAGTGTTAAGAGCAGAAGAAGTGAAAACCCTAATTAAGGATGAGAGAAGGGAAGAAGAAATAACCTCTGAACTTGTTAATAAATACTGCTCACATAGTTAAACGACACATAACCACAAATTTCTTTCTTTCCTTTTTTTTAAAAAAATAAATAAATATTTGCAAACAGTTTATTGACGTATATAGAACATGTTATCAGATCGTAGGAGCCACATATTAACCAGAGAAAACCTGATGAGATCTAGAACAGAAAGAGAGAGATAGAGAGAGAGATGTATGTGTGTGAATATATATATATATATATATATATTAATATATATGTGGTGATTTTTGTGATTAAAAAGTAAAATATGGTTTAGAAAAAACTGAAATGAGTTGTGGTAAACAAAGTTGGGCCAATAGAGTGAAGAGCGGCCGTCTTGGAGTCCATCTCGTGAAGGAATATCTGACTTCGCATGCCAAATAACTTCTTCTTATGTGCCTAACTATTATTGGATCTACCTTAACTTTAATAAGATTTGTATTAAAAACACATTTTACAGTACAAAAAAAGATGTGTCAGTGAAAAGTAACCGGAAAATATAGCAATTTAGTCATAGTGTTAACAATTTTTTACATTTAGCTTAGTGGTAAGCTAATAGGAAACTAGCACTGTTAAGCATTTATTAGTTAAAAGACTGGAAAAAAAAAACTAAAACAGTTTATATCGCATATATATATTTCGGTAAAATTGTTTTTTTTTGTGGAAACAGACCTAGTGACTTTTGATTATATTCTAGAAAAAATGTTTCATTTTTTATTTTACATAAATTTGTAAAGAAAACACTATCACTATATAAATAAAGGCTATACCCACGAAAAGCCATGAAAATTTTCGTGGGCATAGCCCAAAAGCCTCAAAATTTCACGAAAACCCACGATGAACAGTATTTTTTACCCACGAAAATTTTGGTAGGTTTTCGTGGGTAACCTTTTACCCACGAAAAATTTTGTGGGTTTTCGTAGGTAAAATAATACCCACGAAAACCCACAGAAAATTTCGTGGGTAATTATTTTTTTTAACTCGGGTCACTTACGGGTCATTTTAGGGACGTTACCAGCAGAGCTAGGGAAAATTCTTGGTAAGGAATACTATTACTAATATATAATATTAGTAATGGATGTTCGTAATTATTTAAGATAGTTTATTTTATAAATACGGTCATCGAATTTTCATTTCATGTGACTTTTTTATAATGATGTACCAGTAATTATGTATTCTACGGCAAGGTATATTAATAAATATTACAACGTACTTCCAAACTTTGAAATTAAAAACACAACAACTACAACACACTGCATATAGCTTATTCAATACAAGGATTACAAGCAAACACGTCTACAGCGAATTACAGATTATTAACTGTTACTAGATTTATTGTTACTGCGAATGTCGTACAAAATATAATTCTACCACTAATATTTAAATATCGAAATATATTTTCATGAGTAAACGCGCTTTTTTAAACCTACCTACGCAAATTTTGTTGGTATTCGTGGGTAGTATTTTTAGTGACTCGAGTTCGAATCCCACTTCTGCCAGAAAAAGGGATTAAAAACACCCATTTGAGACCCGAGTTCGAATCCCCGCGGATGCAAAAAAAGAATAAATAATTACCCACGAAAATTTTTGTGGGTTTTAGTGGGTAAATACAACAAGCGCCACGAATAGCCACGAAAAATTTAGTGGTTTTTCGCAGGTAGCTTTACCCCCGAAAAACAACTAAATCTTTTACCCACGACGCTATATCTACGAATTTTTTTCGTGGTTTTTCGTGGGTTAAGCCACGAAAAATTACGAAATTGCTATGTATTTACTCACGAATTTTTCGCGGGTATATGACTTTTTTTTAGTAGTGTAGCTCACATGTGATAGACAATAATATTATTATCATTTCCTCGGGATATGATCTCATAAGAAAACAACTTTGTAATTGCAGACCATATATTGAATGATTTGCCACATTAACTAATATATATGAAAATAAAATACATGACAGGTTGTTATTTTATTGCACAGTATGGTTATTTGTTTCATTTTTTAGGTTAATATGGAAATATAATCATATTCTGTTTGTTTCATTTGTGTCAGAAAAAAAGAGTAAACATTTAGTTATTATATGTTGGAAAATATATTTAATCAAATAGTTAAATTCAAATATGTTGTTTTTCACCAAAATCCGAGAGTTACATAATTCTATCTTCATATGATAATGTTTGAATTTTAGGAGAGAGTTTAACTATACATCGAACTTTATTAATCTAATTGTTGATTAAAAAGAGTTAATTTTATATTTATTTTTTCACAAGAAAAATATCCTATAAAATGTTTCATAATTTTACGTTATGTTTTACTATTTACCCCAAAATACCTTTTAGAAGAGGAAGTTTGGAGATTGCAGGAGTCTACAATTGTTTATTGTACTTGCCTAAGTTGAAATTTTGGATTGCACGGAATCATTCACTACAATAGATTTTGGATATACACATTTTCTCCTATGTAGTCCAATTGACTATCTATCCTTTATTATTCCTATAAAATTTTCCTTTTCTTTGGTTAACAACTCGTTTTTCTTTAATATCTTTTGAAGCATGGATAGTTTTTTTTTCAATAAGTAACTATTAGATTAATAAGATCTGATTCATAGTCTAAGTTCTTTAACTAAAGTTGGATGAGATTCAAACTCACCACCTGATGCTTAGCTAAATCAGAGACAAGTCAACTGAATCACATATTTCTTGGCGTAAGCATATATAGTTTTTATTTTTGTCAACTGTATACTATATAGATCAACTCATCAGAGTAAGGTACAAGGTATGATGTTTACCCATCATTGCTCTAACTAATCTAACACATGTTTTAACATAATTGAAACGCTCTTACTTCTGTAATTAAAGAAAAAGCTAAAGTGGAACAATTAAATGATTTTCATATCAAAAATAAAAACAATTATCATTTATCCAAAAAACAAAATAGAACAAATGAGCTGCATTTAATTTTCAATAAAAAAATTTTCTATACATATATAGATGCCAGATGACCAAATTAGACATGACCATATATAGATACAGTTCATTTTTTTAATGAATTGTATCTTCTATTTCATTTTTTCAATAAAGATAAATAGAAAATTTACTTTGTATACTATATAAAATTTACTCTGTATACTATATTTATCTTGAGTATTCACCGGAATACGATATCCAAATACTAATACTATATAGTCGAATTATGTATTTAGGTAGGTAGACCATATTGTATCGTTAATTTTATAAATATGTACATCAATTTTTCAATTTAAAAAATATATATATGAAAAATTGATGTACATATTTATAAAATTAATGATACAATATGGTCTACCTACCTAAATACATAATTCGACTATATAGTATTAGTATTTGGATATGGTATTCCGGTGAATACTCAAGATATGCAGCTTGGATAATAAATAATTTCTGAAGAGTACAGAAATATTTATTGATAATACAGACTGAAATTTCAAGTTTCAAGAATAGACATGCAGAATCTTTATAACAGATATCAAAAAGTATCAGGAGAAGAAGTATATCGAATAATATGTTGCCATAACCAAAATATATTTATTACGACAAAACAGATAGAATACAGATTGGCTTTTTCATTTTTTTGTTACCAAAAGCAAAAGTGGAAAAATCCATCTCCCATGAGGAAGTCGGAAATAGATTTCCATCAAAAATTTACGTGACATTTTCGACGGAATCTAATAATATCCATCAAAAATATACAGACATCTCCGACTTGATTATATTTATGCATAATTTTACTTATAGTTTTAGAATTACAATCTAAGAAAACTTAATTATTTATTAAAATTGATAACCTTAATTTATTAAGGTAATGGAAACCCTAAATCATCAACTTAGCAATATAATTACATTGGTCCGTTAACTATTTGTTTATTAGTCCTTTGTGAAAAAATACCGAATATTATCATTTAATTCTGCATGTAAATCATGACATCCCAAAAACAAACCATATCCTATTTTTGTAATTAGCTTAACATTTGTTTTGTCCTCATTAGCATGTTTTTGGTATCCTACAAAAGGAATTTAAGTACAATATAAAATTTATGTTTTTAATTTTGATGTTAATAGTAATAATAATTTTTTTTATCATCAATTGGATACAAAATATGTTATTTCTAATCATATTATACAATATAATATATATAATTATTTGGAATCGACTAAAAAATTGTAGAAATAAACATTAAACTATTTTAATCAAAAAAATGGCAACATTTATTTGTAGACCAAAATATGCATTCACATCTCAGCAAAAATATTAGATTTGTGGAGTTAATACAATTAATTATTTCTCTATTTACAGGCTAACCAAACCGATAGGAGATACTGCCAAAAACATGGACACAAACTGATCTTTAAACCAATAGAGACCATCTTTAAGACAAAGATCTTACGAACAGAAAGTGGTCCAAGCAATTTTTAATTCGAATGGAAGTGAAGAAAAAAAGAAGACGAGTTCACGTGTCAAACACAAGGTCGATGAATAATGTTGGTCCACAAAATGAAACGATTAGAAAATATTATTATCATGATCTACATCTTTTTTTTTTTTTGGATTTATATAGTCACATATATAATACAGTAATACATATAACATTTACATCTGTACTTGAAACTAAGCAAAGTTCATATGAACTGTCTCGGAATTCATGATGTACGTTGAACCAGATTCTCCTGAATCCATATGGATGTGCGTTCAATGATAGAGCAAGATTTGGGAGTGTGTTAACCACGTTCTCCTTGCTTCAAATCATTTTGGAAACTAAATCAATTGTGTGAAACAATAAGAATTTTCACATGGTTATTCCTAATTTCAGGATTAGTCGGATTTTATGATCAGTTAATCTGAAAAGTAATTAGAAAAAGAAGTTTCTATGAATTTTCTGGGAACTCATGATGTACGTTGAATTATATTCATCTAAGTTGATAAAAAAAGCTGAACAGCATCTATAATACCGAATAAGACTTAATTACTACAGAATTCTCTAACTAACATATAGCTCTGCCTTGTGTAACTAAATTAGTTTATAAATCATAGTCGTATACCAAATAAAGTATAAGCAAAGTGTGTGGTGCTTGATTCCGGACGTGTCTCTCTCGAACTTGGGGGTTTTATAGTTGGAGCTTTGCATATGAATTAATTTTGATTGTTAAAATACAGTTTAATGTTTTGTGTTAATTTTATAAGTTTATATAAATGCAGGGAGATCTGTCTAAATCTCACTCAAAATTTGTAAAAGAGTTCAAACCACATAAAATTTAGATACTTAGAGAACCACATAAAATTTTAATTTTCAACCAAAAATTAGGCAACATTTAAAATTTGGTTAATGTCCATCTTTACAGTATTTCTTTATGAATTTTGACTCTATATAAATATATAATCTCTCATGATATATTTAATATTTGAGTTATGCATCAAATCTTGCCGTCTATTGTTGACAAAAAAATAAGAATGGTGAGAAACTACCCCAAAATTGATCTAGTTGAAATTTTGAAAATATATCTAGGAAATATATATATTAGGAAGTATATATATATTAGGAAAAGGAAGTATATATATATATATTAGGAAAAGGAAATCCACTTATTAACAATCTTTTTGAAAATTCAACTATATTACCTTTATGCAGATTAATATTATTGTATAACTGATAATATATATTAAATTAGAAAGAGTATGGTCTTCACTATTCAGGTGGTTTGAAGTAGTTTGTTAAACCCAAGGAACTCTGATGCTTTTACGAGGATCTGGTCTCTAGATTCTTTCGTTTTAAATACTTATTCTCTTTTTTATCTGTTTTATTTTTTTCATAAAATAATCGTCCACTATCTATTCGATAAAGGTTATACTTGGTGTAGGGTAAAAAAAGCATTTGAAAACACTAGGAAAAAAATAATATTAATACAATTAATTATTACTAAATTACGAACTACCACTAAAATATAATAATAATGTGCTTTTGTTTGTCATTATACCAAAACGCATTTGCTAAGATACGTCATTGTGTGTGTGTTTTTTTTTGTCACAAACTGCTTTTAATTAAATTATAAGATGAGTTTTAAAGCAGCATATCAATCTAGCGATACAAACTATATCCAAAAATAACATAAATGACAAGATAAAAGCATCCAAACATAGTAGACTCCGAGACTCTGGACTTTTTGGATAGAGAAAGTTAAGTGGATAGAGAAAGTTAAGATCTAAATATATCAGAGAGATAATTTAATCTTACATGAAGTCTTAAGTCTTAAATCTAGTAGGTAAATTCTTAAAATCTTGGTCCATAAGATAATATTTGTCTTCATAAAACATATCTAATAAACTTATCAAAATTTAAGGCCCAAAATCCCGGTCCACAATGAAATGTGGAAACCTTGGTCAATGACCATAGAATGAAGAAGGCCCTGCCGGCACACGAGACAACACCAGAATCTCGCCGAAAATCAGAAACTTTGATACCGTAATGACTGGAAGTCCGCGTTTGAAAGATCTAGTGAGTAGATAAAGGAGATGAACCGGAAAAACTAACACTTGGCGGAACCAAAGTAGATCTCGATCGATGAAGAGGTAGATCTCAATGGTACCAAACCGTTAGAAAGGTGTGGATCTTCTTCTTCGGGAGAGGGAGGTGGTGGTAACGACGCCGGAAGTATCCTTGTCCTCAGAGGATAGAGCTATGGAAAATGTCATCACCAACCAAATCTTCAACCAAACAAAAAGATAGAGTAAGGAAAAAGCAGAGCAAGAAGAAAAAACAAGAGAGCCTAGCATAGGTGAACCGATGCTAATGGAGACAGCCTTCTCCGATATCACACTACAAGAAAATAACTGATTTGCGACATCATTTTGCGATGGCAAAAAAAGTCGTAATATTGCAACATATTTGCAACGTCGTTGCGAGGAATTATGCCACATTGCAATCCCATCGCAATATGATGTCATCGGAACATAAAGTGTTCACATTACGACGATGGATATATAATCGGAAAGATCCAGGGACGGGAGAAGTGACAAAAGAGTTTCGAGATGGGTTACGAGCATTCATAAACCAGGCGGCTAGCCTATTTACTCTGAATGACGGTAACATCTTTTGTCCATGTGTTAAGTGTGGGAACACTAAATATTTGAATGTGGATATGGTGAAACGACATGTATATAGTAGAGGATTTATTCCGAACTATTATGTGTGGTTTTCACATGGGGAGGGGTATAGTCTCGGTGCTGGAGTAGCAGTATGGGTGCTTGTGGTGATGATTAACGTAGTGATAATGCTAATTATAACTATGAAAAAAATATGTTTGAAAGTTATGAGCATCTGCAAGGTAATATGTATCATGATATGGTTACAGATGCATATCGTGGATCTATTCTAGTTGGTAGTGAAAGTACTATTGAAGAACCTAACGCGGAAGCGAAACAGTTCTATGATATGCTAAATGCTGCTAATCAACCAATCTACGAAGGATGTAGAGAAAGTCTATCTAAATTGTCATTAGCATCCAGGTTGATGTCTATAAAAAGTGAAGGAAACATAACCGAGAGAAGTATGAACCAATTAGTGGATGTGTTTAAAGAGAGCCGATAATAATTATGCTGAGAGTTATTATGAAATGCAGAAGTTAGTTGCGGCTCTTGGATTACCATCAGAAACGATTGATGTTTGCATTGACAATTGCATGCTTTTCTGGAAAGACGATGATAAGTTGCAGGAATGTTGTTTTTGCGGGAAGCCGAGATATCGAGCAACAGGTGGAAGGAATTGTGTCCCATACAAACGTATATGGTATTTGCAAATCACTGATAGATTGAAACGACTATACCAATCAGAAAGGACATCAGCAACAATGAGATGGCACGCAAAACACACAACAAATGATGTCATATGCAAAAGCCTGGAAACACTTTCAGACGGTACATTTTGACTTTGCCAAAGAGTCTAGAAATATTTATCTTGGTTTATGCACAGATGGATTTAGTCCATTTGGTTTATCGGGGAGACAATATTCTCTATGGCCAGTCATATTAACTCCATACAATCTTTCACCTGATATGTGCATGCAAAGCGAATTCTTGTTTATGACCATTCTAGTGCTAGGTCCAAGTCATCCTAGGCGATCTCTTGATGTGTTCCTGCAACCTTTGATTTATGAGCTGAAACATTTATGGTATAGAGGTATTCGAACATATGATTTCTCGCAGCAACAGAATTTCAAGATGTATACAGTTTTATTGTGGACGATAAGTGACTTCACTGCATACGGAATGTTATCTGGGTGGACTACACATGGAAGGCTATCTTGTCCATATTGTATGGAATGGTCTGATGCATTTCAATTAAAGCATGGTAAGAAATCTTGTTGCTTTGATTGTCATCGTCGGTTTCTCTCTATGCACCACCCTTACCGGATGAACAAGAAATTGTTCAAGAAGAACAAGGTTGTGCACATTCCTCCTCCAACACACATGTCAGGTGATGAGATCTTGAAGCAGATTGATTATTATGGTGATGAGGAAACAAGCAAACGAGGGGGCAATAGGCACACTCAAGCAAACATGCCTGACGGATATACATAATCTCATAACTGGCACAAAAAGAGTATCTTTTGGGAACTCTCATATTGGAAAGATCTCTTACTATGTCACAACCTCGATCCGATGCACATCGTTAAAAACTTTTTCGATAACATCATGAACACGATTTTGAATGTGCAGGGAAAGAGTAAAGACAATTTGAAATCAAGGTTGGACATTGCTGAAATATGTGTGAGGAGCGAATTACATATTACACGGGATGGGAAACAACCGATTCCCATATTTCGGTTGACTGAAGAAGCGAGGCATACATTGTTTAAATGGATTTCTTCAGATGTAACGTTTCCTGATGGTTATGTGTCAAAATTCTCCCGCTGTATCGAGCAAGGGAAAAAATCTCTGGTATGAAGAGTCATGATTGCCATGTTTTCATGCAGCGACTACTGCCATTTGCATTACTTAAGCTTCTACCCACAGTTGTCCACGAAACAATTGCAGGTAACTATGGTACTTAGATTTTAATTTGTCATATAATTAAAATATATAATTTGTTATATTTAATTAGTTCCAACTTGTAGGAATCATAGCATTTTTTCAGGGATTTATGTATACGAACACTAACAGAGGATGACATTGCTTAATTACAAGAAAATATCCCAATATTGCTCTGTAACTTGGAAAAAATCTTTCCACCATCTTTTTTTGACGTGATGGAACATCTTCCAATTCATCTACCTCATGAAGCAGCTCTTGGTGGCCTTGTGCAATTTCGGTGGATGTATCCGTTTGAGTGATTCATGGGACATCTAAAAAGAAAGGTCAAAAATCAAGTAAAAGTAGAAGGCTCGATAGTTGCAGGAAGTTTGACAGAGGAAACATCTTCATATTACTTTAGTCCAACCGTGAAAACCAAAAGAACTCAGGTAGGATGATATGATGACGGAGGGGTTGCACCATCATATGCCATAGCTATTCCTGATATCTTCACTCAGATTGGAAGACTTGCTTGCAAAATAAAGGAAGAGTACTGGGAAAGTCACATGTATTATCGTGCAGCTTACAACTATATACTAAGAAATTGCAAAGATGTAGTACCATTTGAGAGATATATATTTTTATATATAAATTTACTTATTATATATAGTTTAGTTAAATAATATCAACTTTAATTTGTAGTGAATTCAACAGACAAATACGCGAAGCATTTCCTGATCTAAGTGAAACAGAATATGATACCTACAAAGAACGTGATTTTACTGGATGGTTGAACTACTACGTAAGTAACATAATTGCTTATATTTACTAAAAATTCGAACCACGAAATGTTGTAATATATATATGTATGTATTTTGTAGGTCAAGAATGGATGTGCAGGCAAGCTTTTACCGTTATGGTTATATGAGATAGTTGATGAACCAATTGCAAGGATCGTGATAGCGCCAATGTATTTTACACGCGAGTACACTTTCCATACTTACGACCATGGTTCAAATAAATCAACAGCAAATTATGGAATCCATGTGCCTGGTGAAACCGACTTCTACGGTATTTTGAACAAAATTGTAGAAGTCACATTTCCAGGAGTTCTCAGACTGAGATGCATTTTATTCCAATGTCGTTGGTATAATACAATGGCTGGTCGAGGAGTTCATACTAACCAGTTAGGGGTAACCGATGTAAATGCAAATTTAACGTATTCAAAGTTTGACCCTTTCATTATGGCATGTCAAACAGAACAAGTGTGTTTTATTCCTTATCCTCGTGTAAAGCAAAAACGCGAATCATGGCTATCTGTGATAAAAGTGAATCCAAGAGGTTGTATTGTTAGGGAAGTCGACGATGTGGTTATGCAACAAAAAAGAGCATCAAATGTTTCTATAACCCTGGAATCCGTAGATGATATCATGCATTCACAACTAGAAGTAGAAGACACTGATGATGCAGGACATAAAAATACGGACTGTGACGAGTTCAAAGAAACATATGAAGAAGAAAACACGGAAGGCGAAGACTCCGATAATGAAAATAACTAAATTTGGTGTACTTTATATTTTGTTGTATCTTAAATGATTTTTTGTTTTTTATTTTTTAAAAAAAACAAAAATTGCGAGTCTGTTGCAACGTACAAGCCCAGAACGTCGCAACAGACTCGCAATCTGCGACGTAAGGGGCTTGTATGTCGCAGATGCCTCGCAGATTGCAAGGCCATTGAGACATCCATACATCAGACGTCGCAGTGGCATTGTAGAATTGAATTCTGAAACCTGAAACCACGAAACCCCAATCTTACCCTAAAAACATTGTATCAAAGGTCAATACGTAGAGTCCGAGAACACATCGTTAATCATTCATCAATTAAATGTGGTACATCTAAGTCTAAACTGAACCGACAACATTTCAACGTGATTGAAAACACATATAAAATTATCGGTTCAGTTTAGACTTAGATGTACCACCTTCAAATGATGAATGATTAACGATGTATTCTCGCACTTTACCTATTGACCTTTGATATAATGTCAAAGAAGTCGGCTTATGTTTTCATGGCAAGGATGCGGTATTGCGAGTTTTCTCGGAATTCAATTCTGCAATGCCACTGCGATGTCTGCTGTATAGATGTCACAATGGCCTCGCAATCTGCAAGGCATATGCGACGTAATGGGCTTGTATATCACAGATGCTTCGCAGATTGCGAGGCCATTGCGACATCCATACAACAGACGTCGCAGTAGCATTGCAGAATTGAATTCCGAAATCCGAAACCTGAAACCACGAAACCCCAACCTTACCCTAAAAACATTGTATCAAAGGTCAATACATAGAGTCTGAGAACACATCGTTAATCATTCATCAATTGAATGCGATATGTATAAGTCTAAACTGAACCGACAACATTTCAATGTGATTGAAAACACTTATATAAAATTATCGGTTCAATTTAGACTTAGACGTACCGCATTCAAATGATGAATAATTAACTATGTATTCTCGCACTCTACGTATTGACCTTTGATATAATGTCAAGGAAGTCGGTTTATGTTTTCATGGCAAGGTTGTGGTATTGCGAGTTTTCTCGGAATTCAATTGTGCAATGCCACTGCGACATCTGTTGTATTGATGTCGCAATGGCCTCGCAATCTGTGAGGCATCTGTGACGTAATGGGCTTGTATGTCACAGATACCTCGCAGATTACGAGGCCATTGTGTCATCCATACAGCAGACATCGCAGTGACATTGTAGAATTGAATTCTGAAACCCGAAACCACGAAACCCCAATCTTACCTTAAAAACATTATATCAAAGGTCAATACGTAGAGTCCGAGAACACATCGTTAATCATTCATCAATTGAATGCGGTACGTCTAAGTCTAAACTGAACCGACAATATTTCAACGTGATTGAAAACTTTTATATTAAATTGTCGGTTCAATTTAGACTTAGACATACTTCATTCAAATGTCAAGGAAGTCGGCTTATGTTTTCTTGGCAAGGTTGCGGTATTGCGGGTTTTCTCAGAATTCAATTCTGTAATGCCACTGCGACGTCTGCTGTATGGATGTCGCAATGGCCTCGCAATAGGGGACACAAAACCCTAGTTCTGCAACGCTACTGTGCAGGTCTGTGACGCCACTGTGACGAACACTAAGGTGGACGTCGCATGTTTCGGGTTTTACTTAAAACCCGAACCTCCTCCCCTCCCTCTCTTTTCTTTTCTTCTTCCTCTCTTTCTCGCTGTCGAGTTCCTCCTTCTTCTCTTCTCTTTTTCACTTCTCTCCTCTTTCTCTCTTCTTCATCTTTTCTCCCTTCTTCTTCTCTTCTCTTTCTCACTTCCTCTTCTCCTTCTCGCGGATGGTCTCTCCCCTCTTCCTCGTCTCCAACAACAAAGGTAAGTTTCTCCATCTCTAAATCGTAGATCTATAGGATTAGGCTTCAAATTTGCTTGATTGAGGCCACTGGAACATAGACTAGGTTCGGATTTACTTGATTTAGGCCATTGGAACATAGATTATGTTCGGATTTGTAGATGTTTAGGATTGGAAACGTTTTTAAATTATTTCTAATTTTTTTTATAAATTAGAAAATGTTTTGGGATTTTTTATACAATTTAGAATAATGATTTACATTATCCAAAACGTTTTTAATTTAGAAAAATGCTTTGGTAATATTTATAGAAATTAAAAAAAAACGTTTTAATGCGTTTTTATAATTGTAAACTATTTAAAAATATATATTGAATTTTTGAAATAGATTTTATTATTTTTAAAACGTTTTTAGTAATTTTAAAAAAAAATTTTAAACGTTTTATATAATTTCAAAACGTTTTTATGTTGTTTTTTTATATTTTAAGACCATTTTAAATATATTTTTTTGAATTTTTAAAATAGATTTTGTTACCTAAATTTTTTTAAATGTTTTTAGTAGTTTTAAAAATATTTTAATGATTTTTGATAATTCAAAAGAAAATTTAAAATTCTTTTTATGAATTTTTGTAATTTAAATACCAATTTTAAAAATGTTTTGAATTTTTAAAATAGATTTTGTTATTTTAAAAATATTTTTACAAACGTTTAAAATGATTACATATTTTTACACACGTTCCCTCTTATTTAGAACGTTTCGTAATTTCAAATAATTAAGTGTACATAAAAAATTTTTTCAATCTTAAAAACGTTTAGTAAATCTTAAAAATGTTGCATATTTTGAAAAAATATATACAATTGATTATAGATTAATCCATATTTATCTTTAAAACTTTTAAGTGTTACTAGTAATAAAAAAATTATTAACAACGACTCTGGACATCTAAATTGTCGTGATTTCAAATATCCAGAATTCGTAACCCGTATATTAGGTACCTCACCAATGGTGTGGGATCGCACCCGCCGACACCTCCAGGCTCTCAGGCGCAGACGCCTCACGGGGACGGGACGTCTCAGCATCCATCGCCCGCCTCACGATATGTCCCGTCCACGCCTGGATGTCGTTTCGGCTCTTAGTCAGGCTTCACTCCTGTATGGGACACAGAGTCTGCGCCTCTTCCTCCTCCCGTCTACCAGCTGTTTCCATTCGATGTTGCTGCGGGGATGGCGATAGAAGACATCCTCAACGAGCCAGACCACAAGTACTTTCCCAATCTCGTTCCATTGCGTCCCCCGGGAACGCTATGGTATTTCCCACCCTTTTAAAAGTAGAACTTATATAGTTTGTAAATCAAATTTTAATTAATTTTGGGATTAAAATTATAGGTTTAATGATGACCAAGTTTTGTCAACAGCCGTGCGAGAAATCTTTAAAAGAGATTTCAAGGAACTGCACGAAAACTTTATGCAGGTCCCAAACCACGTCGTCGTTAGGTGGTTTAAAACATTTGCGGTATGTTGTTTTAATCAATTTCTTTTTTGAATTTTTAACATCATTTTAGGATTACTAAATAATTTTTGTAACAGCAACATTACCACTGGAACCCCTCGATTACGGGTGAAGTCCGTAGAAAGTTCGAGGATACCTTGAAGGGTCACATGTGCGACCAGGTCAGCCGTTGGAAGCCAAATGGAGGGCTCATGGCGACAAAGCAATGTCGCGGTAGTTCAACACCGAAGTTTGGGAGGGTCTTGTTAGTGCGAGTGCCCAGGAAGCTATGTTAGCTGATCCAGATGGCGACGGTTTGCATAAACATTGCTCGGGCTAAACCTCATTCAAGGCACGAGCCCGAAAGAAGCTAATATATTACGTCAATATATTTACATAACAGTTTATAAAATGGTATTTAATAATATAATTATTGTTTAAATGATTTCAGCAAAAAGAGACGGATGATACTCAGCCAGATCTGGTAGAGACACTATACCAAACCAAACAGAACAAGGCCGACGTCTTCGTCGACAAAAAGGCTGAAAGGATCTACAACGAAGTCACTGCGAAGATGCAACAGTTGACCCAAGATTCTGGTGACGAGAGCACTGGATATATCGTGCTATCAACCGTGCAGAAGAACGAGATTATACTGAGGTAAGAATTTTCGTATTCCTTTCGTATTTCTTCCGTTTCAAATTGTTAAACTAACATAATAATTTTTTTTCTTATCAGGTTGCTCCCCGTAAAAAAGAGAGATTCTTCGGGACCGGTCGCTCCCTCGATTCGCAGAGCACCTGGACGCAAGGATCGCAATCTCAACTGTCTGCCGATTTCTCAAAAATGGGGGAGATGGAGGTAAGCTGCAAGCACAAGATCAACTTATCTCGTCTTTACAGCAAAACATCGCCCAGTTCGCTAAGTTCTTCTCGACTTTGGTTTTAAAAGATGCAGACTTAGCTGCTCAACTGAATCAGATACAACCAGATGACCCCGGATCGAGCTCAGCAAATTTGGAGCAGAGCGCGGAACAGAACCAGAACGTCTCGGACGATTTCTAATTTTTTTTTTTGTAAAATATTTTTGAGGAATCGTAAAGGGTGTGTGGTTAGCCCTAATCTACTTCTTACCTATACAGGAACATAATTTGTAGCAGACTAAAAATATAATTTATAAGGGAAGCAAATCTTATCTAGTAGATATGCGCATGATATGAAATTGCTTATATTATTCCAAAAATGCATAAAAATTGATATCATTATCAAAAATAAAAGAAAGTATCTAAAAAGGGAGATTCGTATGAGGCCCAGTCCACCTAAAAGGGACCCCCAAAGTCCGTACAGTCTGAAGTAGATAGGTGCAGATTTTCTGAACAACTTGTTTCCCACTTGTCTTTGTTGACGTGTTCTGTCCAACCCTCATGATTGTTTTTTTCCACTTTTATGTACATAATAACACAATATTTTTCTTCTTAACCTCACATAACCCCATTGGCAACAGATTTTGTGGTTCTAGAAAACAAAAAAAATCTAGAGCATTGAAATTAAATCAGTTATATTCTAGATTTACTTTTTGTTTTTATTGCTTTAGAAAACCAATTTTTTTAGCCATGGAAAACTAAAACTAGAAGCAGAATTTATGGGGTTTACAAAAATAAATTCTTACAGCAAAAAAATCTACAACCAAAATATCTACAACAAAAAATTTTACAATCTAAATTATACAACAAAAAACTCAAAGTTACAGCCCTTACCAATCGGTCCCGTAAAAACAAATTAATTTAGAATTTTTTTTTGTAGTTATAAATAGCATATGAATTCTGATTTTGAGAATAAATGGATTAAAATTAACTTGTCATAGAATAAATAAACTATTACTAAATTTTCAAGAACTTATCAAAAATATTAAACAAAAGATATGATTTTATTTATGAGAATGTAAAAAATTTAAAGATTTATACCAAGTAGAAATGAAAACTGTTATTTGAGAATCAAAACTTTTAAAATAGTTACAGGCTATAATTTGTTGTGATGAGTTGAAAAATAAAGATTGATATCTACTATATATGATTTTCTGTCTTTTAAGCACAACTTCAAATGTTTATTTTCTAATTGCATCCATAGATAAGATGTGACTCTATTCAATGTTTTGAGTAAAAAGAATGTGGTAATTCTCGGTGGAAGATATGAAGGATTAGGACATAGAGTTAACGAAGAAAAAAATACGAGTTAAACAAAAATATCTAGTAACCAAACATTTTAATTCTGTTCTCGTCCACATGTCTTTGGTCTAACTTTTCCCTTTAGCTTTTTATGAGTTGTGTTTGAATGAAAAGATTTGATGGTCTTCTTATATAACTTCCTAAATTTTCCCTCCAAGATGTAAATGATAAATCTAAAATCTGGCTGAATTTATTATTTGACGGATTTTCTTTTATTTATTCTGTAGAATTTAACAAAATTAGTTAAATTCAAATAGTGACTACAAAATCTGACTGAATTTGATGAAATTTAATATATTATTTTTTGTCATAAATTAGATCGAGAAGTCTTAATTTATAACCCAAACTCATCCATAAATCCCCTACTTTTTAACCTCTACTTACAAAAAAGTGGAATCAAACCCCAAATACTTAAATCACTAGCTGGGACATATATATATAAACAACCAAACTGAGAAGAACTTCATAATTTAATATATTACTTTAGTAACATAATATAAACCACCATGACTCCATGATTTTTTTTATATTTTTAGTAACAAAATATGTAATATTATGTCTATGCATCTAGATTTTGACTCTATACTCATTGTATGTGGAAATTAAAAAATATAAAGATTATAAGTAAATTTAGACTATAGATCAAGGTTTTTCGATCAAATTGTTGAAAAAAATAATTTTTGTTTTATCCGGTTAAATAATTAAATTTTTAAACTCTAAAATAAATACTTAATGCACTATTTTTGCAATGATCTTATACATTTCTTTTTGAAGTAATAAATACAAAAGTGAACCATTGTATAGTATAAGTCTGATTCGAAAAAAAAGAAAACAAAAACAAATAAGAAAAAGAACAAAAATTACTTAACATTCGACATAAATAATTCTACAATGATGAATTGTGATTGTGGAATTGAAAAAGGTGAGGGAAAAAAAAATTTCATTCCACTGAATTCGACATATACCAGTTATACCCTAAGGCTTTGAATGGTGAATATAGATCGAAAAATGCAGATTATACAGATCATATAAAAATCACACAGATCATGCAAAACATACATTTTAAATAGAGTATTTTAATTTTCTCATCACAAATTTACAAATAATATCTTTATTTAAATTACAATTAACATGAACATAAAAAAAACTGTTAATTATATTCATTTATAATACCTAATTTAATTTTACTTATTTTGTTCTTATTAAAACTTTGTTGGCATTAGATATTAAAGTCATCAATGTATACCAAGTTTTGTTTTATGTTTAAAAAAAATATTAACTCTAAATTTATAAGGTATATAAAAGAAATATATCGAGATAGTTAATGCAACATAAACTTTGTTAATTATGATTGGTCATAGATAGTAGAAATTTTAAAGTTTTATATGTATGATATTTGACTAGAAAACTGATATTCAACATTAATCATCCTTATTTATATATCGTTTACATATATTATTGTACATGTGTTTGTTAGAGTTTCATTATAGTTAATGGCGGATATCTTTTTTAATAAATTTAAAATTAGTATAACTTCTTCATCGTAGTTAAATGTGTTTGATATATATATATATATATTATTTTTTCGTAATTAGTGATTACATATAACTAAATATGCACATTTTCGATATTATTTTCTATCTTTAACAAGAAATATTATTAAAACTTAGAAAAGCGTGATTAATAATTGCCCATTTTTGAAATAATAATAAATGCAAAAAATTGGTGAACATCTTTCTCTAGTGCATGGTCTTTAATTTACACAAAGACATGGACTGCATGCAGACCATCAATTTTTTTTTTACTTTTTAAGTTTCTAATGGTGAATGCAGTTCAAAAAATGCAGATCATGCATATTATGCATATCACACAGAACATATGCAAATCATGTATATCATGCAGATAATACAGAACATACAAAATAAAAACTAAAATTGAGTATTTTGATTTTTCTATTCAAATTTACAATATTTTATCTGTTATTTGTTGTAAAAGATTTTTCTCTTATTTCCACGACTTTTATGTCACTTTAGCCCCAAAATTTGCATTTTCGTTCTATGTAAAATTGATATATAAGTTTACCTACATTTTTCAGATTTGTTGTACTAATTGCATCTATTGCTTTCAATAAGTAATTCTTGACGTTAGATTGCATATGTTGCTTTAGTAAGTAATGCTTAATAAAAATGATGTATAAGTAATTCTTAACGTTAGATTACTTTCGCTCTATCGAAAAAAGTTTCGTGTTTGTTCTATATTATTAACTTTTAACATTCTTTTCTATTTTTTCATCAATAAGTACAGCTATTTTTTTCTATTTCGTTATTTTGCTATAAATTACAAGATCTCAAATATTGACATCATCATACCACTATATATCATTATAAGCTTTAATAATTAATTTATATATATTTAATTTTCAACTAAATAAGAAATTATATTAATTTAATTATATATATTGTTTATTTTGACTAAATGAGAGATTATATTATTATCCATTTAAATCTTATAAGAATCAATATAATTAATAGATAACCTAAAGAATATAATTATGTACATTATTTTATAGGAACTAGTTAAAATATTTAATTGATATTTAATCGATAAATCTAATTGTTGAGGTGCACAAAGAAGAAAAAAAAAGAAGAGAAAAGTGAGGTTGCATATCGGGTGTTATGCAACTTTTTTGGCATATCCTTTTTTCTTCTTTTATTTTGATCTGCAACAAACTATTTATTATTTTTATTTTTCAATTGTATTTTAGTGTGAATGATGATTTTAATTGCAGATGAACTAGACTGCAAAGAATCTGCATTAAATATGGAAAACATTCAGACCCTTAATTTTACATTTTTAATTAAGTGAATGGTAAAAATATATGTAGATGACCCAACATCAATTCTTTTGCATTTCTCTCATACACATTCAAATCCTAAATCTTTCAAATAGAACTTCTATAAATTAATAATTTAGGACTTAAAAAATTTAGTAATTTATAGTAATATTAATTTACTAATTTATAAAATATATATATATATATATAACCCATAATTTTCTTAAAAAATACACTTTGCTTTAAAATTAATTTTTTAGAGTTCATATTCCTTAAAAATAGTTCAGTAAAGCTTTCTAAACTCTTATCAAATTTTGAATTTATATTAATTAAACAACACTAGATATTTTAAATTGAATAAAAAATAGGAAATTTATATTCAATGACAATCAATAACTCCAACATTAGGCATATAAAAAGCAGGAAATCCTATAGGGTACTATAGCAATTTTCAGACCATTTTTCTCCTATTTATAACACATGTTTATGTTAGATATTTTATATTTTAGCTGAGCCATTCCTTTGCTAAACAATCCTTTATCAAAATCCTTTGTTTCAACAACTTTAATTGTTTGAACAAAAACAAAAACCCTTTATTACACTCTACACTTATATTACTTTTCTTACACAACTATTCATAATCAATATTAGTCAATATTCACATTTGAATCTAATGAAATCAGATTCACATTTGTTTTGCTTGATTCTAAACCATTAACTAAATTCACCTTGATTAATTTTATAGACTAATAAGTAAACCCAACTAATTTTTAATATTTTTTATAGTTAAAAGGAGTCATTCTTAATCCGACCAACGTTTTGACGTGGTACAAACCATTTAAAGGAATTAAAAACACAATAAAAATAATTTCTGCACTTAAATTATTAGTACATTACATCGATAGTAACTAGACAAAACAAATGTGTTCAAAATATAATTTTATATATAACTAATTGACGATCCAGTAGAGTTTTTTATTTTATTATTATATTTGAGTCATATAGTTTGAAGTGATAGTTACTTTAAATTATAACAAAATTGTTGATGACATAAATTATTCTTTACTTTAAATGACTTTTGAATGTATTTAGTTACTGAACATGAAAGAAGACTTTTATAAGCATCATAAGAAAAAGTATTAAGGATCTTCTTCTAAATTTATAAGTTTGTTGTACATTAACCGCAAGAAAACTATAATATGTTCTCATCGAGGAGTTATATAGCGATATTCATGAGCTCACCACTCTTCTTAACATTATATACTTCCCAAAATCATAACAGCCTTGCAACCATACGTCCAGGAATTCTACCGACTTTCAAGTGGGAAAAAAATCAGAAAAATCTACCTTTTAAATCGTTCATCTTTTCCTATATCAATATAACTACACTAATTTCCTCTTTTAGTTGTTTATTTTTAATACTACATTGTTCCGCTACTAAAATTTTAATATTATGAAAATATAACATTTATCGTCTCTTCATTCTCTATATAATTACATTAATGTAATACAAAATCTTACTACCTTTTCTTTAGTTTCTATATTGAAGTGAATTATGATTACATTTTCTATTCTTTATTGTCTGCATATTTAGAGCTCTATTTTTGTTTTTGAATAATTATATATATATATATATATATAGTTATGTAGCTTTATTTTTAAAGGATCAAAAATCAGTTGTATGATTTGAAATATAACACTATAACAAACTCAATTAAAGTGAAACATTGCATTGATATAGTATTAGCAAATTATTTATTAATGAAATTATAATATACTAGAAAAATTAATGTAGTTTGATAAAATTCATTACTAAAATGTAAAAAATGCAAATTAAAATAAAATTAATATATTTGTATCTTTTGATAGTTATATATATTTTATGGGACTAATGGTCTTAATAGATTATTAAACATTAGATATTATAAAATAAATGAGTAAATTAATGTTTCAATAATTAAATGATGAGATAACGTCATAAGAAAATGGTTCATTATAGAATTATTCTATGTTGATTTTGGATATTATTGTGTTATTTTCTAAATTTGTGGGCATATTTTTACGAAAAAAATCTATATATATGTATATTAATATGTTTACTCATACTTTTTTTCCTTTTTCTTTAATATTAATTTTTCATATATTGGTAATCCATTAGAAATTACAATAATGATAATTTAACATTAATTTAATTTGCAGGTGATCTTTACTCTAGTGGCAGGTGGTAAGTTTACTAAAGGCAGACGCACTTGTACATCCAGAGATTGAATCCCACTACCTACATTACGTAAAAACTTGGCTAATGGACCAGCCAGTTGTGACTTAGTGTTGACAAAAAAACATTAACTTAATTATCTTCATTAATTAGAAGTGATGATATGATTCTCTTAGCAGAGAGCACTATTGTATTATATATATATATATATTACTGAGGGGTTACAATTTGGTGCATTAATTAATAGCAATAATACATAAGTCATAATAATGTGAGGTTCCGAGACCGAATTATATGTACGTGTGTGTTTATGAGTAAAATGTACCTCCTACAAACTTTGAGTTGATATTCGTGGCCAAAATGACTGTATGGTCATCTTTGGCGATTTCCAGTTTTTTGTTAAGAACGGATGCGAGAGTGTCGAAAGCACTTAGAGTAACCTCTACTCCGCTACATTGACAAAAGTAGTTTCAAATAATATAATCTATATATGTATATGGTAAGTGCAAATAATATTTGTATAATACCTTGGAAGACACATTTGAGTCATGATTCGCTGTGGGATGTTTGTTTGGTTGTTAACAATCGCTTTTATCACCTTAACTTCTCCTATAATATTTGGTACAAACAATGGACTGGTGTTAGATGTAGGTTTTTGCATTTGTAATATCTAATGCTTAGATACTACAAAACCAAACCCAAAAATAGGTTAATAAATAAAGCCTGACATATCCCACTTTTTAAATGTTAAGTGGGGAGAGTTTCTACATGACTAAATGGTAATATTATATGACTAAAACGTACTATTATATGACTCAAATTTAAATATGGAGTATACCAGGTAATTTCGTGTTTGTGTTTGATAAGGCAATTAATTTCTTGTAGGTGTGGAAGCTGAACATCTCTGTGGGGATTGAGCATACATTTTCATTTACTTTGACAAAGGTTGTGAGGTCAGTGAAGCGGATTGATATCTTTGAGTCACATAGTTTGAAGTTGAGATTACTTCGTATAGTGTCAAACTGCACTAATGGAGTAGAGTCCTCTTTCTTTCAAAAGATCTTTGAATAGATCTAGGTGGTGAACATGAATAGATCCTTGCATGACCATAGAATGCAAATATTAGAGATAATATTAAACAATTCATGTTATATTTGAGTAGTTAATTTCACTTTATTCTTCGTAGTGATAATACCTTCTCATCCAGGAGCAACATGTCCACCCCCATGACCTTTCCACCTTTTTTGACATTATAGACTTCCCAAAAAGGCAAAATTCTTGCAATAACATGTTGAGAACTCCGACCAGCTTTTAATTCTGAGAAAGAAAGGAGTGAAGTCTCCATCTTGTTTAATTTGGTGATAATTTGAGAGAGTTATATTGTAATGAGTGACTATGATCATTAGAATTAACAAATGGTCTATTTATTAGTGAAGATGAGTGTGAGGTTACATTCGTTGAGAATTAAGACAATGTAGTGGGGAGTGAAGGCAATGTAGTGGAGGTGGAGAGTTAAGACAATGTAATGGAGAGTTAAGTGTTGAAATTGAGTATCGAACCCCAAAACTTTATTTCTCAAAATTATGTCTTTTACAAACCACTGTACAAAGTATTTAACCAGATAAGAAGAGATAAGATCCTCTCTTTCTGCAATCTATTTTTGTTTTAACAGAGTTATAACAGAAATATAGACTTTAACGGCACACAAAATACTGTGACCCAAAACGACTTCAACTGATGCGTATAACAACTCCGAATACTCCCCCTCACGTTGGAGCATGAAGGTCTCGAATGCCCAACTTGGAAATCAAATAGGTAAACTGATCACGCCCCAAAGCCTTGGTCATAATGTCAGCTAGCTGTTCATTTGTACGAACATGCTCGAGTGTAAGAATCCCATCTCGAATTGCATCTCGAACGGCATGACAGTCAGATTCTATGTGCTTAGTGCGTTCGTGGAAAACTGAACTCGATGCTATATGAATGGCTGCCTTACTATCGCAGAATAAACAAGCTGGTGTAGTGTGATCAATACCCAATTCAGATAACACACGACGATACCACTTAATTTCACGAAGTGCAGCTGCCATGGACCGATATTTAGCCTCAGCTAGAGTGTGAGACAATATCATGCTTCTTTGTTTTCCAAGAGACAGGAGAACCACCAAGAAGAACAACATAGGCGCTTAGAGAGCGACGAGTGAGAGGACAAGACACCTAGTCAGAATCACACCAGACTGTAAGAGAAAGGTCTTTGTCTGACTTGAGTAAGATACCAGAACCTGGATAACGCTTTAAATAATGAACAACACGTAACACAGCAGACCAATGTGCCTCACGAGGCTGTTGCATAAATTGTGACAAGACATGAACAGAATAATTCAAGTCATGTCTGGTGTTAGTAAGGTAAATTAAGCGCCCAATTAATCTTCTGTATTGAGTAGGATCAGATAGAAGAGGGCCATCATCTTCAGCCAATCTGTGATTCTGCTCCAAAGGAGTAGCTATAGGTCATGAACCAAGGTAACTGGAATCAACAATTATGTCAAACGCATACTTACGTTGAGAGAGGAAGATACCATCTTGACCTCTACTCACTTCAATACCTAAAAAATACTACAGTTTTCCTAGATCCTTCATTGAGAAATAAGAGCTCAAATGGTCCTTAAATCGTTGAACCATGTAAGAGTTACTGCATGTGATCAACAAATCATCAACATACACCAACACCCTAAGCTCAATGTCATTCTTGGTGTACGAGAAGAAAGAATAGTCATCATAGGACGGTGTGAAACCAAACTTGAGTCCATATAAGGATTTTCGGAGGCGACAAACCTTATTGGGATGAGTATGACGAAATCCTGGAGGCAGCTTCATGTAAACCTCTTCTTCAAGGTCTCCATGGAGAAATGCATTATTAACATCCATTTGAAAGACCTTCCAATTACGAGCAGTCACTAAACGAAGCAAAGAATGAACTGTCGTCATTTTAACTACCAAAGCGAACATCTCAGAGTAATCCTCACCTTCAATCTGTTGATTGCCCTGAACAACAAGACGAGCTTTATGACGCTCAATTGATCCATTTGCATTATATTAAATTTTGTAGACCCACTGAGAACCAAGAGTTACTCGTCCCGGAGGGAGATCCACAATATCCCAAGTATGTTGATCTTCGAGAAAAACAACTTTTTTAGTCATGCCATTGTTCCAGACTTCAATCTTTACGGCTTCTCAAAAGTGCTTAGGCTCAGTGGCTTTGGTAATTGTGGCAAAAAAAGCTCTGTGAGAGGAAGAAAATTTGTCATCAGATATAAAGAGAATTAGAGGAATTTAGTGCAGGGAGAATTAAAGAATCAGAGAGGGAAGTTGTGTCACATGACACATTGTATTGAATATAGTCTTTAAGCCTAACATAAGGCTGTACAACATGAGTACTCCTGCGGACCAAAGGAGGAGAATCAGATTGAGCTGGTGGAGCAACGGCAGGAACATTGACCAAAGGCTCCGCAGTTGTAAGTGTCGGGCAAGAACTCACAGCATCAGGCACAAAAGATGTTGTAGGGATTAAAGTCGGTAATGCTTCACATGAAACAGCGGGAAGCATTGATAAATCACTCCCCCTGCCAACAGAAGAGGAAGGTAAATCATTCTCCTTGTCATTAGAAAACAAGGGTGATTCAACTTCTGGACTCCAATCTGCATCAACAACAGAATTATCAAAGGACAAAGGAGAATTATTATGAGAAACAGAGGAATCATCAAAGGACAAAGGAGAATTATTATGAGAAACAGAGGAATCATCAAATGGAAAAACATCTTCTCGAAAAACAACATCATGAGAAACGCTGAAAGTATTAGTATCTATATCTAGACTCGCCATCCTTTTTAACCAAAAGGATAGCCTACAAAAAAGTAGAGACAACTCCTGGTATCGAACTTATCCTTTGTCCGAGATTGGTTATGCACATAACATACAGAACCGAAAACACACAGCTGCTTATAATCAGGTTTTGTGCCATGTAAAACTTCATAAGGAGTAAGGCCCTTATGAATTGTGGGTGGAGTTCTATTTATAAGATAAGCTGCAGCCAAAACTGCTTCTCCCCAAAAACTATTTGGCATAGATGCTTGAAACAATAAGGCACGAGCCACATTAAGAATATGACGATGCTTTCTTTCAACAAGTCCATTCTGCTGAAGGGTGTAAACACATGTTGTTTGGTGAATGATACCTTGTTGTTTTAAAAAGGAAGTTAAAAACATAAATTCAGCACCATTATCTGATCTAATTACTTTAACAACTTTACCAAACTGAGTGTGAACATAGGAGATTGATATGTTTGTATTTTAGCATGTTTTAGGAGTCGTATTTAGCATGTTTGGTGTTTATATTCATCACATTTTGTGTTGCATTAGAGTTTTTTAGGTTAGTTTTCTGCATAGCATCCATACATGCATTGGAGCGGATTTCAGGTACAATTGGAGACTTTTGGATGCACCAGGAAGGAATTTGAGCTCAACTCTACCTCCAGGATCACCAAAGCCAGAGCTGAACTCAACTCTACCTTCAGGGTCACCAACGCCAGAGCTGAACTCAACTCTACCTCCAGAATCACCAACGCCAGAGCTAAACTCAATTCTACCTACAGGATCAGCAACTCGCCAGAGCTGACCCCAACTTTACCTCTCAACTCTACCTACAGGATCAGCAACTAGCCAGAGTTGATCTCAATTCTACCTACAAACTCGACCACGTGGATCACCAACGCACCCGAGCTGATTCAAACTCACCCATCAACTCGACCAAACCGGTCGAGTTGGCTTCCCATGGACCAGTCTGGATCTTAGCTCGACCTTGGACTCGATCGAACCGGTCGAGTTGGCTTCCTGCGGACCAGTCCGGATCTTAGCTCGACCTTGGACTCGACCGAACCGGTCGAGTTGGCTTCCCGCGGACCATTCCGGATCTCAGCTCGACTGACCACTCGACCCATCAACTCGACCAACCCGGTCGAGCTGACCAATTCCCACTTTGACTCTTTATTATTTTCGTTGGCTTTTATTTTAAGGTTTTCTAAGATAGGGTATAAAAACCCTCTTAGCCCGTTTTCATAAGTATGCTTTATTTTAATGAACTTTTGAGAGAGAAACTACTCTTGCTTCTGTAATTTCAAGATCAACTTTAATCCATATTGAGTTTCTATTTGCAATTTCATCTCCTAGTTTAATCTTACCTATTCTTCTTCTATACCTTATGATTATGCAATTTATTTTATGCTTTGAATTTTCGTTTATGATTATGAAGTCTAAGTAGTTTATTACGGTTTCTGAGGATGAGATAGATTAGTGAAAATCATTGATCTACTAAGTGCCTACGTAAATTTCGCATAGATTTCTTCTGTTTTAGGGTTCTTAATGCTAGTTTCTCTATGATCACTTGAGATTAGATCCTAGGAATTTTCATACTCACGAAGTGTTTGAAGAATTACCAGATCTTGCTAATTTCAGAGATTTTCGTACCTAGCCTAAGGGATTAGCTGTGTAGGGCGATTATTGACTTTAGTAAACTGAATTTTCATGCCTTCTGTGTTATGTTTCGCCTGTGATGATAGGGTCTGGATATAACTTGGTTGAGATCATCTATCATGAAAGTGAATTTGATTACCTTTGAGTTTGCTGTCTAGAAATCACCTCTTATTGAGTTTATTAGGTACTTAGGTTATGATTAAGGAGATTCATTAGTCGTTGATCCCCATCCTTAGAAGCTTCTATTTCGTCTGACTGAATTTCTCTGTTTTTTTGCAAATTCTTCATCATTGTTTCCTTTTACTTGCTTATTTAATTTCGTTCTTTTTAATTTAGGTTGTTAGAACCATCATCTGATTTATTTGGCTTGAATCAATTGATTCTATTGCAATTCTGATTGTTTGCATGATTCCCAATTGGATTGACACCTCAAGTATTACAATGACCATGATAGTGTTTATGGTTAATTGACAAAAAAGAGAAAACTCCTTTTATCAATTTGGTGTCGTTGCCGATTGGGAGTTTATTCTGCTTCATTTAGGATTTTAGAACAATTGAGATCAAATTTGTTTTTGGTTACAGGTTACAAACTCACTGTAGTTATGTTTTTGGTTTTGTTTTTCAGGTGATTTTACAACTTTGCCAATCAGCTCTACCCACTCGCTCGAGCACTAGGTAGAGTTGAAACTCAAACTTGTATGCAGACACGCTCAAAGGGTAGTCAGAACCTACTCGGTACTTTCGACAACGTTTGACAACTGCAGCGCAACTTGAACGAGCAAAGAACCCGATTAAACAGTCAATAGTAGAATTCAGTCGAAATGGACAACGAGGATGATACACACTCAGAACATCCCCCAGTGCAGAGACCTCAACACAGGAGGCCAAGGACAATTGGAGCTGGGGATGCTCTAACCACTCACACCCAGAGACATGGGATTGTTCCTCTTGCCATCCAGAATAACAAGTTTGAGATAAAAGGCAGTCTCATAACCATGGTTCAGAACAACAAGTTTCATGGACTACCTAATAAAGATCCGCTGGATCATCTGGATGAATTTGAAAGGCTCTGCAGCCTTACTAAGATAAGTGGGGTGAGTGAAGATGCCTTCAAACTAAGGTTGTTCCCGTATTCTCTTGGTGATAAGGTACACATCTGGGAGAAACACTTGCCTCAGGGATCGATAACTTCATGGGATGAGTGCAAAAAGGCATTCCTAACTAAATTCTTCTCAAATTCCAGAACTGTAAAACTCCGCAATGCGATATCTGGCTTCACACAGAAGAATTCTGAGACATTCTCTAAAGCATGGGAACACTTCAAAACTTATCAATCTCAGTGCCCTCATCATGGTTTTACTACCGAATCTCTTCTCAGCACTTTATACAGAGGTGTTCTACCTAAGATTCGCATGCTATTGGACACAGCCAGCAATTGGAATTTTCTGAACAAAGATGTGGATGACGGTTGGGACCTGGTAGAAAATCTAGCTCAGGCTGACGGGCAATATTGTGAGGATTATGACAGGAGCATAAGAGGTCATACTGAGTCTGATTCGGTGAGCAGAGAGAAAATCAAAGTGCTGCATGAAAAAATAGACAAGCTACTCTTGTCGCAGAAGAAACATGTTCACTTTGTAAGTGGGATGATCAGGTTGAGGAAGGGGAGGACGATCTGGAAGAGCAGGTTAGCTATCTGCAGAATCAGGGTGGTTACAGATGATACAACAACTACATTTCAACCCAACTTCAACAATACCACCAGGGTACCAGCCTCAACACCATCAGCCACCTCCTGCATAGGGCCCAGATATGATGAACATGCTTCAACAAATACTTCAGAGCAAGCTGCCAGCAGCAAAGAATTGAACAAAATGCAAGATGATCTCCATTCAAAAATAGATGCTTCGCACAATGATCTTCATTGCAAATTTGAGACTTTGGACTCCAGACTGAAATATTTAGAGGGTCTACAAGCATCTCCTTATGTGAAAACTACTGGACAACTTCCAGGAAAGTCGGTTCAGAATCCAAAAGAGTATAGTGCCTGTGCAATCACTTTTCGCTGTGGAAAAGAACTTCCTACTCCTGCAGGATATGCTTGTGTTACTGAGGACATTGTCGTTCCGGAAGGAGATGATGATGAAAACGCTAAAACGCCAAAAACAACAACTTCTGATGGTCAACTCAACCTCCATACCGATCCGCAAGGTCGAGTTGAGCCCGATTATGTACCTAATCCAGAGGTTTCAGAGAAGAAAAAAAGGCATTTTGTGCCCCCACCTTACAAACCTCAGCTACCTTTTTCTGGACGGTTTAAGAAAGAGTTAATTGAGAAATACAAGGCTTTGTTTGACCATTTTTAGCCTCAGCTGGTGCATTAATTGATGTGAGGAGTGGAATGATCGAGCTGAACCTTGGGAAAAACCTCAGAATGACATTTGATATAAATGATGCAAAGAGGAAGCCAACCATTGAAGGACAAATGTTCTCGGTTGAAGGATTGGACCAGAGGGATGTTAAACCGCTTAAACTCCCCCGCGTTGTATTGGTAAAGAGTAGCAAGGCTAGTGACTACCGCAACAAGGTTCCGATGTATGAAGAAGTTATAGACGGGAAAAGCTTTGAATCTATGTTTGCATGTGATGAAACTGCACAGCCACCTTATAAGGAGTTATGCAAGCTACCAACATTAGATCTTGGACCTGATTTAGTCTTGCAACCAATTGGATATGTGGATGGAGCAATGGAGTACAAGGTTAAGAGCAACAAGCGTCCCAAGCCATTTGCTAAGGTCAAGCAACTTCTTTTCTCATCAAAGCTAAATTCAGATTGGTCAGGACCTTTCAACATCAAAGAGGTTAAGCCTTGCGGAGCCATCACTTTGGTTAGCAAGGAATGAGATGATCTTCCAGAAAATGGGCAGAAAGTTAAGGTTTACATGGTCGCTGAAGCAGAGGGGACTCCGCCTCCTCTCTCTAATCCACCCCAGCTCTGATTGGTGTGAAAAGTCAAGCTAAGCGACTTAAAACAAGCTCACTTGGGAGGAAATCCCATGATATCCTTGTAAATAATCTAGTTTATTTTTAGGAATTTTCTTTTATTTCTTTGGTTTTCCTTTTTGTTTTTGATTTTCAGGAGGTGAGGATGATGGTCGATTTCAGTGGTTTTGGCAGAATCTAACATCAAGCCGGATAGAAAAAGGGAGCTCACTTTGAAATTTGGTGGATGAAATTCCAGCTCGACCATGAGAGTGATACTTGGGGTCGAGTTGACGAAAAAATTGTGCATTCGCGCAGTTATCCGGTAGATTTTCTTTTGAGGCCTCTTAGCTAGCTCGACCAGAACGGTGAAACACGAGCTCGAGTTGGTCATTTTCCGAGTTGATTCACCGTCGAGAGAGCTTCATTTTCCGAGTTGATACACCGCTGCCGTGTCTCAGTCTTTTCCACCGTCCAGCTCGACCATGATAGTGATCATTGAAGTTGAGCTGATTTCTTTATGTTAGAACCACCATGTTTTGTACACAACCTTATACAGACAATGCAAGTCCAACACCCTGGAACTTGTACTTCTAGAAAGGTACCCACTCCACACATTCATTGTTAATATCATTGCATTTTTATTGTTTCTGTTGATTGGTCTAGGCTCTTTTTCAAGATTCTGTTACACAAGAGACTGTGTGTTTTAAGTTTGGGGGAGGGTCCTAGATCACATTTGATCACGTTTTTTCTGTTCTTATTTTCTGTTCTCATTTTGATCATGCATTCTTATATAAGGCATAGAAAATACAAAAAAATCGAAAAACCTTTTCAAAAACACATAAAAAGAGTGTCATGTAGCTGCATCCATGTAGGATCGAGTCTAGTTTTACATAGGGGATTACGATGATTATGCCTATTTAAGCTTGCTGATTCGATGCGCTAAATTCACCGCCCTAGATATAAGTTGTCTGCTACATGTTTTCCTGTCCGAAATGCAAAATTGCACCATGTTAGGAAGGTTTAGTCTATGCATTCATGCCTAATTGAATCATGTTGCGACCCGATGCTAATCCTTGCTTAATTAAAAACCATAATTTTTTTGATTAATTATCGAGTATATGCATTGATTTTAAGCTTGTGGATTACACAGAATATTTGGATTTCCTTTATCATCATGCATCTATCTTGTTAATCCAAATAGACTCCCACCATGCACCTCACCTTCTTTCAAAGCATTCACTGTTTGTTGTGTGTTTCGTGAGGCCTCTTTTCGGTTTAACTTGGCATAAAGTGTTAGGTGAGTGCCGACAAAAGCATGGCTTCATGTAGATGCTTGTCCACGATTTTTGGACCAGATAGGATTAAGTAGTTTTGATTCTGGGTATGGGAATGCTTACGTCTGGGCTGAAAAGAAATGAAAAAAGGGGAAAGAAAAAGGGCTAAGGTGTTCATGTCTCAAGGAGAAAAGGGGCTGGAAAGTATACTAAGAAATCTAGTAAAGGTTTTGGGTAATAAGAAAAAGAAAAGTTCTAAGTAAAGAAATGAGAAGAACCATGTGAAGTAACCGTTTTAAGTCCCGAACCGCTAGAAGCTATAAGTCTGTGAATCCCCCTCCTTAGACCTATGAATGGAAAAGCTTGTGAGTATGATCTTGGTAGTTAAAAAAAAAAAAAAGAGATGCCTTGAATAAAAAGGGTAGTCTAGGATCAGATTATGGGTTTAGATTGCTAGGATGAAACCAAAGTGGGTATACGGGTAGATGAAGTCATGTTTTTGTATGCGCCTATTGGTTCTCACCTTTAGCATTATGCTGAAGTTTAATCCATTTCATTGAGTGATCCTTGTGCATTGATTGACCAGTTACAATAAAGAGATCATTCTAATCTCTAGACCTTACCCTTAGCCAAACAAGCTTTTAAATTGATGAATATACTCGGTTCACGGTTCTGTGCTAAATGAATGTTAAAAGGATTAGTTGAAGTGAATGCATGAGTAGGTTAAGGCTGAATTTATGCTAAATTGTTATTGGTATGGCTAAAGTTTTTGGAGTAAGACTTGTTTAGATGTGCATCTTAGAACTTGTATCTTGGACTGTGAGTTTAGCATTCATATCAACTCGTCTTTGGCTCTGAATCCCCGCTTCACCCTCTTCTCCATCTTGGTTCAGTTTGTTTGCTTGAGGGCAAGCAAAGACTAAATTTAGGGGAGTTGATATGTTTGTATTTTAGCATGTTTTAGGAGTCGTATTTAGCATGTTTGGTGTTTATATTCATAACATTTTGTGTTGCATTAGAGTTTTTTAGGTTAGTTTTCATGCATAGCATCCATACATGCATTGGAGCGGATTTCAGGTACAATTGGAGACTTTTGGATGCACCAGGAAGGAATTTGAGCTCAACTCTACCTCCAGGATCACCAAAGCCAGAGCTGAACTCAACTCTACCTCCAGGGTCACCAACGCCAGAGCTGAACTCAATTCTACCTCCAGAATCACCAACGCCAGAGCTGAACTCAACTCTACCTACATGATCAGCAACTCGCTAGAGTTGACCCCAACTCTACCTCTAAACTCTTCCTACAGGATGAGCAACTCGCCAGAGTTGATCCCAACTCTACCTACCAACTCGACCGCGTGGATCACCAACGCACCCGAGCTGATTCAAACTCACCCATCAACTCGACCAAACCGGTCGAGTTGGCTTCCCACGGACCAATCCGGATCTTAGCTCGACCTTGGACTCGACCGACCCGGTCGAGCTGACCAATTTCCACTTTGACTCTTTATTATTTTCGTTGACTTTTATTTTAGGGTTTTCTAAGATAGGGTATAAAAACCCTCTTAACCCGTTTTCATAAGTACGCTTTATTTTAATGAACTTTTCAGAGAGAAACTACTCTTGTTTTTGTAATTTCAAGATCAACTTTAATCCATATTGAGTTTCTATTTGTAATTTCATCTCTTGGTTTAATCTTACCTATTCTTCTTATATACCTTATAATTATGCAATTTATTTTATGCTTTGAATTTTCGTTTATGATTATGAAGTCTGAGTAGTTTATTAGGGTTTCTGAGGATGGGATAGAATAGTGAAAATCCTTGATCTACTAAATGCCTAAGTAAATTTCGCATAGATTTCTTCTGCTTTAGGGTTCTTAATGCTAGTCTCTCTCTGATCACTTGAGATTAGATCCTAGGAATTTCCATACTCACGAAGTGTTTGATGAATTACCTGATCCTGCTAATTTCAGAGATTTTTGTACCTAGTCTAAGGGATTAGCTGTCTAGGGCGATTATTGACTTTATTAAACTGAATTTTCATGTCTTCGGTGTTATGTTTCGCCTGTGATGATAGAGTCTGGATATAACTTGGTTGAGATCATCTGTCATGAAAATGAATTTGATTACCTTTGAGTTTGCTGTCTAGAAATCACCTCTTATTGAGTTTGTTAGGTACTTAGGTTATGATTAAGGAGATTCATTAGTCGTTGATCCCTATCCTTAGAAGCTTCTATTTCGTCTGACTGAATTTCTCTGTTTTTCTACAAATTCTTCATCATTGTTTCCTTTTACTTGCTTATTTAATTTCGTTCTTTTTAATTTAGGTTGTTATAACCATCATGTGATTTGTTTGGCTTGAATCAATTGATTATATTGCAATTTTGATTGTTTATATAATTCCCAATTGGATTGACACAAGTATTACAATGACCATGATAGTGCTTAGGGTTAATTGACAAAAAAGAGCAAAAACCTTTTATCAGAGATAAACTGTTGAAGAACACGATTAACTTTAGACTTAGCCAGCAACAAAAAGTCCACACAACACGAGAGTAATCATCAACTATTGTTAGAAAATAGACAGCACCGCAAGAAGAAAAGACTCTATAAGGACCTCAAACATCACAATGAATCAAGGAAAAAGATTCACTTGTTTTATTCAAACTATCTGGAAACACAGATCTAGTTGGCTTTGCTTGAAAACGTATGTCACAAGAAGAAGAGTGTGAGTGCTTAGAAGACATAAAAGGTAAACTAGAAAGAATAGTAAAAGAGGGATGTCCGAGTCTGTTGTGCCATAGAGTATAATCCATTTCTCCAGTAACTGAGTGAAGCTTAGCAGAGCTATGACTAAAGTAATACACTCCAGTTTGACTGAATTTTTAGGTGTAGCTTTGGCGCTGAGCAATTGTTGCAAGGTCTTCCATTGATCTTGTGTTAACTCAGGAAAAACAGACGAATTTAAACTTGTGGCATGAGCAGAGTGCGCACTCGCAGACTGAGTCTTGTCTTGTCCACCGCCACGACCACGACCTCTTCCAGAGGCTTTACCATGATCTTGTTTCTCTGCTCTTTCGATCCACCAATCAGGAAAACCAACAATATGCCAGCAATCCTTCTTTTTATGACATGTTCTTTCACATTGTGTACACTTAACAGAGCTACGAGGACGAAGAATAGAGGTATCTGTTTTCAACATTGAGACATAATTTGAATGATTTTTCATACGAGGGTCTCTCTGAGAAAGAAAGCCGACTGCATTTTACTATTGTTCACGATCAGCGGAAGTAGCAATACGACGTTCTTCTCTTATCACTCTGGAATAAGCTTCAGCCAAACTTTGCCAAATCAAGACCAATGAGATTCGTACACACGTTGCCAAATCTTGAATCATCTAACCCCATTAGAAACTGATGCAATTTTTTCTTCTTTACGATTCTTTGAGAACTGAGTTGATGCACCACAGGTACAGAGAAGAAGAGAGCAATAAGTCTGAAGCTCTTCCCACAGAGAATACAATCTGCCATAGTACTCAATCATAGTTGTCCCATTTATCTATAAGAAGCTAGTTGTTCTTTCAATTGATGCACTCTTAACGATATTTCCAACACTGAATCTTTGCTTCAATTCATTCCAAAGAAGATGAGCATTGGGAATGAAAGTTACCGTCGATTTGATTTTAGGTTCAATTGCAGTGCGAATCCAACCAACAAGCATCGAATTCACCGTTTGTCAGTTATCATAATCTGGATCTGACGACAAAGGTTTCTTCAAAGCACCATTGATGAACCCAAGCTTTCTTTTTGGCATGTAATCCATTAAGCATTTCAACCGACCATTCATTGTAATTGATTTTGTTCAATTGAATCAGATTAATCGCAACTCTAGGATTATCTGAGATGGAGAGAGTGTAAGGTGACACCACCGGAAGCACTGGTTTACTCGCCGGAACTACCGTCACTATTCCATCATCTTCAGCAGACATGACAGCGGAATAGTAACACTAAAAGAGTGAAATCTTGAAAAAACTTGTCAGGATGAAGAAGTGACGATGACTATTAATCTTTGGAGAAGATGAAGTTTAAACGAAGAAGAAGAAGTTTAATTGGAGATTTGAAGTTTAATCTTTGGAGAAGATGAAGTTTAATCGGAGAAGAAGAAGTTTAATTGGAGATTTGATCACATAAACTTTCCGCTCTGATACCATGTTGAAATTGAGTATCGAACCCCAAAACTTTATTTCTCAAAGTCGTGTCTTTTACCAACCACTGTACAAAGTATTTAACCAGAGAAGAAGAGATAAGATCCTCTCTTTCTGCAATCTGTTTTTGTTTTAACAGGGTTATAACAGAAATATAGACTTTAGCGACACACAAAATACTGTGACCCAAAACAACTTCAACTGATGCGTATAAAAACTCTGAATATCAAGAGTAGCAATTTATGTGTGCTTTAAATAGGTATGAACTTATTCAAAATTTAAAGTATCTAGTAAAAAAAATCATTTTTTTTTTGCTTAGGACTCCTAGTTTCATCGAGAGGGTCTTAACTTTCCTTTTACAAACATACTCGCTCAACTGAGCGGAGCCTCTCTTCTCGGTCTGATTCTCCAGACAAAGGTGATTCCCGTTAGTTTCGCTCTTAAATGATACTCTTTCCTTTCTCGCTTCAGTCTTTCGTGACAATTTTCCTTCTTTGGTCTCCAAATCTTTGAAATTTGTTCAGGAATTTATAACTTTCCATCATTACGAACGAAATCAGTGGTTAAATAAACCACCGCTGAGCACCACCAAACTCACGCGAACACCTACTCTGATCTTTATCCGCCGTTCAATTCTATTCCTCTTCCGTTCCATAATCAATAATCTCGAAGAATGGTGCATTGTGTATGAGACCGAGTAAAACAACAATGTAGCAACAGAACTAGCATCTTCTGCAGCTAGAGATAACCGCCACCAATCGTACATAGCTACAGAGCTACCTACATGGCTTACGTGGTGGACACTAGATCAAACTCGATAACTGTTTCACTGTTGTCAGTCTTTTGACCCTCAATTACACTGGTATGTTTCCCCTATATTCATGTACAATGTTGTACCAATTATCCCATTTTCATAATAAAGAGCAGTTCTTCTCGTGGAAAAAAAAGAAGTATGAATTTATTCTCTTTGTTTGAATATATGAAGAGACAATATTGTTGTGAAAAATAATTTGTAAGAGTAATTATATAAATAAAATTATTGATTTGAACCTACGTTTTGATTTTTTGTTTGTTATGATGTGATTCAGTTTTTTAATTTGTTATATATATTTTTTGATCTGAAAGTATATATATTCAGATTTTAATATGTAGTCATATATATATATATATATAAAGTTAACTCAGAGCCAACCATAGATATATAGATTAATATAAAGAACCAATTATTAAAACATAATAAACGGTTTTCTTTTTGGCTAAGTAGTTTTCTTTCTTTTGGTGTTATTGGCAAAGAGGTTTTGGAATTCACGTCCATACATATTTGTGATTTGAATTGGAAAATTATTATTTTGTATTTGTGGTTTTAAAGACGAAGTGAACGGTGGCATCACGAGAAAGGAATAAATTTTAACATTATATATGGATTTGTGAAAGACAAAAACCGTCATATCCCAAACTCTAAACTTATAATTAGGATGAAGTAAATTTGGAGTAGTTGCATATGGTAAATTTACTGAAGACAAATACTATCTCACACTTATAAATCAAATTATATTATCTATATTATGTAAAATTTTGGCTGATGAACTGGTCAGTTGTACTAGTGTAAAAAAAAAACTTATAATTAGGAATTGAATTCATGGAGAAAGTTTTGAGTATATACAACTACAAGACAGATGGATATATAATGAGAAGAATTATTTTAACTTTTATAGTAAGAAAAAAAGAAGTCGATAATAATGAGGGTCCCAGGAGGTGAGGTGGACAAATAAAGCCATGGAGGTCACGTGACAGACATGGTGGTTTCTATAAAAGAGCATCCTCAAGGACACAACCATGGACCCTATTCTCTTCTCTTACCCCAACTCCAATCTGGTCCCCCTTACTTCACTCTCTTTTCTCTCCTTTACTTTTCTAATTCCATTTAAATTCAATTGAATTATATTTATTATAATCATTACATTTTCGTTTCTTCATATTGGATTTCCCCACCACCAAATCCTATTTATACATTTATTATTTTGTAAGGATATTGTTTATAGCCAAAAGTTAGATGACTTATTTGGTTTACTCCAGATCTAGTTTTGTACCAAGTAGTAAATTCGAATTTCATTCAAAACTCCAGTTGGAAAATTTTGGCTATATATCATTTTATCGATCCAATTATTGTTAACAAAAAATGATATTGTTCATCTTTGCAATTATTTCATCAGATTTCAAGTCTAAATAATTACATCATTTATGTGATATTGTACATGTTATAGATCATATTTCATCAAAATGACAAAATATATAATTTTAAAACACACACAAATCAAATTACATCTAAAAGAATGACATTAAAGAACTAAATATAACAAAATATCAACTTATTGGAGAACTATCATTTACAATGTTTCAATTGCAACCGATGACTCATACCAATCCTAGAGATATAATACTTGAACAAAAGATCTTGCCGAGAAAGTTGTGAACTAACCAAATTTCCACTACAAATTTCTCATATATCATATCCTACTAATACTACTCAAGATAAGAATTTAATAAGTTTCTTAAACTTTATCACAGATGCAATAATCTTAGTCGTATCTGTTTTATAGACTAAAGAACTAAATCTAAACAAAATTGCATAGAATCATTCTCATTTGAGAAAAGCAACTTCTACTAACAAAGAGATCAAAAACTACATAGGGAAAACTGAACACCAAAAATCAAAGATGTTAATCAAATCGTGGTGATTATATGTTTCCATTTGAGAAGAAAGTTGTTATTAGGAATAACATTCGACATCGAAAATTGGAAAGAATCTTAACTAGTATATATAAGATATGAGCTTCTCCACTCACCGTCAAATGATTTTGAGTTGGAAGCCCATATTCTAATATAGTATCAGAGTCCATGATCCACATTGTCCAACCCAATTCGACCTAAAGTTGGTCTAATTATCGACAACCCAAACCAAAAAAAAAAACAAACATGTTGGCTCTAACGACTATTAATATCAGAGCCAACAAAAGAAAGTATGAAAGGATAAGTAGGAATATATAGGTACTCTCATTTTCTATAGAAAATTTTATTATAAGTTTTGGTTTACGATGTCTTAGATCATCGATCCGGTTTACAATAACAATTTATCAAATATCTATCCAAAATGTCCTAGCCATGTTTTTTTGAGGCCTTGTTTTATTCAAATTTTTTTTTTTTGGGTCTGTCTAATGATTAATGACAGAGATGTAGATTAAATGCAGTTTGGTTCATCTCCATTTAATTCTCCTATTCATACATTAAAAATGAATTACAAAAAACTAATTAAAAAAGTAAAGATTTGCTTGTAGATCAAAAAAAAAAGAAAAAGTAAGACATGCACTCATTTTATGCTTTACACACCATATATATATATATATCACTCACTCACGGTTTTATCCATAAGTATTTTATCTTAACATTTACGTTTTTATCATCATCAATAATTATTTTATCTTTTCTACAAAATAGTGTAGTTATTAATACAACAATAATTATTCTCATTACTAATTCAATCTACCCACCGAACAAAATTTATACTAACAAACATGGCTATCGTTATTATTGTAAGCAAAATCTTGCATACAATCTACTTTAAAGTTATAACATGTTAAGAATATCAATTTAATTTTAAAAATTATGAATATGCAGTACATCCAAGAGTAATAACATTTCAACGTCCAAATTTGGATTCAAAATAATGGTTTAGGATAATAGAAGATTTATTTTTTTACTTTGATTATATAATATCAAATTCTATTTATACACATCATTATTTCCACACTACAACTTAATAACAAAGATATAAACATATTAAACTTTGGATGACAAGTATACGAGAAAATATTACAAATATTTTTATAGAAAAATCAAAATAATCTATTTTGGTTTTTTTTATATTCTACATTATCTATATATAATTTGTATAATCTAACATGGTATATATATTTTATTTGTATTCACTAATCTAAGTCTACGACAAATTTCTATTTTTGGGTGGCTTTAGTATTCAATTATTTAAAAAAAAACTAAGTTAAATGTGTCTGATGCGCCTAAACGAAATGTACTCGTTGGAATCTCATAATGAGAGAGAGGCATACATTATGTCTAGAGTCACAAAGGAGATGAGTACTAATTACAACGTTTCGACTCCTTACTGGCTGCTCGGTGTCACTAATAAGATGAAAGACAATTTATTTTTATGTGATTTGTTAGAATACTCCGTGAAATTCCATATTACTTGTGAAATGTATTAAATAATTCGTAGTAACTTAAATATTCTTATAAAATCGTATAATATTATTTTGTTCTTTTTAGATGTGTAAACAAAAATGTAATATCGAAAATGTCATGAATAAAATATGTCATGTCAGCATAAGCTCCACCACATACTACCAAACTCTACCATGCTATTATTTACCTCCACCAAGCAGTGTCAAAGAACATATGTACTAACCTCTAACGTGTATGAGGTGTGTTGAGAACGATTGATTAAGCCGCTCAGACTAACTGGATTCATTAATATTTTTTTTTTCATCGAGATTGACAAAGGTTTTCAGTTGGGTAGAGTTTAGTAGATGTTGGACCATTTGTAGTAGATTTTGACGGAGTTTGAATCGCCAGTGTAGTAGATTTTGACAGAATTATCTGTCACAGCTTGACAGAGTTAGTAATGACGGTGTGATAAAGTTTGATAGAATTCATACATTGTGTAGCAGATTTTGGCAGTGTTATATTTGTTAGTGTGGCAAATGTTGGCAGAGTTAGTTCATTTAACCTAGTTTGTAGAATGACGAGTTTAGCCCTCAATTATTACATCACCTACATTCTTTCTCGCTCACATTGTCGGCCAAACACCATTGAAGCACCCAAATCACTATTGTTGCTTGAGCTCCTTTCTTATCTTTTGAGCTCGATTTTTGTTTTTGGATCTATGGATCAAATCATCTTAGTTTGTAGAAATTGGAGATTCGACCAAAATGATTGTTTTTTTGTAGTGAATACTTCTCTTGGTTGTAAGATTATGTAAGTGAGTGAAGATGTACGTTATGATGAGTTTGTGAGGATGGTGCATAAAGATTTTGATCGAAATCAACAGATCCATAAGGTAAAACTGAGTTACATATCAAATGAATTTATGCATGGACTACCACAAGATACACATCTTATCTTTGTGACCAACGAGAGGCAATTGCTTAAATATATGCAACAATTTCGAAAATAGGCAATTTGTCTTTGTGTGGAGATTTCAAGGAAATCTCATGTAGTTGTGGAAGAAGGTAATAGATTTGAACTTAAATGCGAGCCTTCCTTTGATAAATTTGATACTACATTTGGTAGACAATCTTCAACGTGTGGTAGAGTTAGGCAGACTGTCAAAAAGAAGAGGAACACGTTGACTACGCTGAAGTACATGCCGAAGCAGAAATGAGATTTGACTACTGCGAGGATGTAGATTGTGCAAGATCTGGTGATAAAGACTTCATAGGGATTCAGAGGAAGTGTAAAGAAGAAGATCGAAAAAATCTACCTCATAAGAAGAGAGACTCGACATTTGATTATGAGTATTTAGACATCGAAATGAGGTCACTTCAATTAGCTGTTGGACAAATTTATCCCACAAAAGTCGATCTTGAGTCAAGGTTGAAGACATATTCTGTTTTACATAGGCTTGACTTCGATGTCATATCTTCATCGAAGATGTTATTGGTTGTGAAATGATGGGTTCAAAACTGCGCTTGGAGAGTCTGTGCTTCACGCCACGATGCTGAGAATTTGTGTTTCTATATCCGAATCTATTATGGAGAACACACTTGCTTCGTTACAAAGTCAGATATCAAAGGCATACTATATCTACCAAACTCTGCCAAACCAAGTTTCAAGTCAACCAAACTCTTCCAAAATCTGCTACGCTACATACTAGCTCTGCCAACCAAAAACCAAACTCTACCAACACTGCTACTCTACATCCTAGCTTTGGTAACAAAAAAAACTCTACTAAATTCTGCTACGCTACATCCTAGCTCAGCCAACCAAAAACCAAACTCTACCAAAATCTACTACCCTACATCCTACTTCTGCCAACGTATTCATAGGATCCTCTAAACTCTACCAAGTGGGGAAGCTTAACTTGTTGTCGGCGGATGTCGTCTTATCAGCTAAAGACATCCCCAATATCTAAACCGCGGGTAGTGCGTAACACCCACTACAAAAGAAGAATCTCACCTTCTCTTCTTCCTCCACACATTACTCCTAGTTGTGGGATATGCTCAAATGCCTATACTAGAAGCACATGCACAAAGTCGTGCAGAGTGTACGTTGAAGCTTGAAGTGATGATGAAGGGAGCGATATAACCAAAGTATCAAATGCTACTCTGCCCCAAGGATGCCTCTCAAATCTTTTCAGATCCATGACCAATTTCGCATGGTAAACTGGGATCCGACTATTCGTGTGCAAATCGAAAATACCTACGTACATCACCACCAGCAACCCCACCATCGTTCTCTTGGCAAGCGACCAATCCTTGCATCCCCTTAATGTTGCGTCAAGCTCAACCCAGTTCGGGCCATCACTGTGTAGTAAACCCATCTCTACCCATAAATCTCTTGCAGTTAAGTTTGCATCATTAGGATCACGCAATCCACAGTTGAGGTGTGTGATATCCTGAAACTCATGCAGAGAAAATCTAATTGGACAACCATCGGCCAACACCCACAGCTCACGCGTCTTAGTTTTCTTAAGCATATTACCCAAAAGGTGTTGCAGATGTTTGCTTGCCATGTGAACCATGCGCCAGCAATCTTCAGTATAATACCAAAGTTGCAAATTCCGCTCTATGTCATCGTATGCATTAGCGCCAATAAGACTCCTCATTGTCGTAATTTCTTCAATGTACAATAGTGGTTAATGCTTTTGTTTATCATCAAGAGTTTTCCTCTTGAAACTATACTATGAGGGTACTTCTCCTCCTCCAACATAGCTGTGAAAAAAAAACAATAAAAACAGTTAAAACCAAAATCATCCAAACTCGACCAAACTCCATCACACAATAAAATACATTTACCATACTCTACTAACTATAACTACCTCTTCCATACTCTACCACTCTATAATCTAACTCGACCAAACTCCACTAAACTCTGCCTAGCAATAAAATGCAAAACTTAAACTCTGCTAAGTTACAAACAAACTCGGCCAACCTATAAACAAAGTACACCTAAAACTACCAATTTACAAACTAAGAATCCCATAAACTCTACCAATCTCTAACACATTACCAACTAAGAATCGAGACTAACTCTACACTATATAAACTAACTCCACCAAACTCCATCACACAATAAAATACATTTACCAAACTCTACCACTCTATAATCTAACTCGACCAAACTCCACCAAACTTTGTCAAGGAATAAAATGCAAAACCTAAACTCTGCTAAGTTACAAACAAACTCGGCCAACCTGTAAACAAAGTACACCTAAATCTACCAATTTACAAACTAAGAATCCTAGAAACTCTACCAATCTTTACCATATTACCAACTAAGAATTGAGATAAACCCAGAAAATCCACCAAAATCTACCAACTTACAAACTATGAATCGAGACAAACCCACAATATCTAAACCCTAAAACTTCTCATACAACATTTACTTTGACCAAATAATGCCTTGAATCGTTAGATCTGTAAGTTTAGGGTTCGAATTCTCTCAAACCTTAGGAAAACAAAATCAACATCAACATGTTACAAACTCTACGATATAGAGTTCGAAATCGTAGAAAAACTACTACATTACCTTCGATTTGAAGAAGAAAAAGAAGATAATTGTACACTATTTGAGTCATTATTATTTTTATTATTATTTGTATTTTAACAAAACTTATAAAACGAAAATAAAATGAAAAGTACATATATGACAGAAAATCTCCCATGAAAAAGCTAAACTAAATCGAGTCAGTGTCCGTTTTAAAGGTGAATGCCACAATACAATGCCACAACACAAATCTTTTCAAACAAAATTTCCATCTTTTAGAGTCCAAAAGTATCCAAAATATTCGTTGTTTAAAGTTTAAACACATAACTTAGCAGAAAATTACAATGACTTATGTTCTTTATTATGTAAAACGTTTAATTTAATGAAAACAGCTGCTTTGACAAGAAAAAAAAGTACAAATTGAATTAAGTGTACTGATTGAAAATTCAAAACCCGATTTTCTATGAGTCCGGTTATTAAAAAAAACAAGATTGAACATATGCCTAAAATTTGTTATTGGGCTGAAATAGTATTAAAGAAAAAGACATAAAAAGTCTTGCTAGATTTAACATGATAGACATTTTCAGTAAAGACACTGGTTATTTACCGAACAAAGATTTTTATATAATTAATGGAACTTATAAATATGAGTAAACAAAGAAGTGAAATATAGGTAATTGGACTCGTTTATGACCAACCCAATCTAAAGGAGTTGTTACAAACAAACAAACAATGCTCAACACGTCTACCAGCTTTTTTTGACCCTAAAAATGCAGGTAGAGATTTTATATAAACTTCGAATGGATGATTTTAATCGAATTACCTAGAAACCGTCTAAAGTTTGAATCGGTAAGCCGAGAAGAAAATGTAGTTTGGCTGGTTGGTTTTTGTATACCAGAATTGAAATCCATAAAGAAGCACGATCCCAACCCTAATTCATCAAACATTGGCGTTCCCTCTTCTTTGGACCGGTTTGTATATCACCACAGTGACAAACTTAGACCTGAACCGATGCGAGAAACCGAGTGCTACAACGGATCTTGGGGCGTCTCTGTTTTCAATATAGAGGTGGTTCAGGACAACATTCTGTGGCGCAGAAGACAATTCCATACCTGGATTGCCTAACAGAGAGTGTTGAAGGTGTGATGGTACGGCTGGAGGATCTCTTGTCTCATCTTCAGTTGCGGAATACACATTGTTGTAACTTGAAACCGGCGATGCAGGTACCTCAAATCCCGCAACAGTTGTGTCTTCCTAAGTTTGAGAAGAAGGTAAAGTAACAAAATTCAAACAAGGAAGATAAGATATTACACGGTTTGTCAGTTCAAGATAAAAAGGTGTTTAGCTTACTTACATGATCATCAGGATTTTGGTTGTTCATGTTGAAAAAGAGTGCCACCTAGTGCCTGAATTAAAATACCATCATACTTTTAACCTCCATAGCATTAGAAGAAAACCATCAAAACTAATGTAGATCACACATAGCTCAAAAGCCAATCAAGCCATTCTCATAAAATTTATTTGTATCTTGCAGCTAGATTTATGAATAACACTAAAGCAGAAACAATAACAAGTGCAGTGTACGACTTTTGTCTAATTGGTATCTCAAATCAAAGAATTCTTAAAACCTGTAGACACACCTAAGGATCCAAAGACGCATTCAGTTTTAAGAAAAATGGACCAGAGAATGTACAGCACTTTCTTTGGCATTGTTTTTCCCATATCTTCTTTGAAGAAAGTATTAAGCTGGACAAAAAATTTAAGCATAAACCACAAGAGTTAACTACATAGTTATTGTCCCGTATATCCAAATCCCACAGATAATATATACGATTTAACTATTATATGAACTCATTGCACGGTTTTATCTTACTTATGTACCAACACACATCACAGGTGAGATGTGTCAGCTAGAAGCTGTTTATAAGAAACTGCATCGTTCCATATTGGAATCTATATCATATCAATCTTTAAGATTCCCAACATTTCCAAGACAGAACTACAAAAAATTTCGAGAAACCAACTCACTATGATCAAATTCCATGTTCAGATAAATACCCCTAAGTCCTCCTATCAACTGATGATGAAGAAAGTACACACATTAAGGTCAAAGATTATCCGAGATTTTGGGGCCTAAATCCTAAACCGAGAGAATACAGTTCTCAGTAGTCAAAATGGAAGATATCAATCAATAGAGTATCAAAGACTGAATGCACTCTATACTGCCTTAATCTGATGAAATACTGAATGCAGTATACTGACTTAATCTGATGAACACACAATTTTGCAACCATATTAGAGAAACTGAAACACAACTATTACCAAATTTGAAGTTATATAAACATGAACACAATATCTCAGAGGTCAAACAATGCACCTTTCGGAAGCTAAGGCCTTTACAATTACCCTTTCGAACAAGCAGCACCAACGGAGGAAGCTACACGATCCCTATAGCTACAATTTTCACAAAACCTGCAAAATAATCAGTGACGACCCGTCAAATTATGAAACAAGAAACGAAAAAACGAACACCCACCTCACATAAAACCCTAGAAATCACCACAAAAACCAAATTGAGGAATCAGTCGCATAAAAGATGAGATTTTGAACCATGGGTATTCGAAGTTTCATCGATATCAACGAAAATTTCGTATATAGTCAAACAAGGATATTGGAGAAGGAAGGAGACGGAAAGAAATAGAGAAAGGAACGCGAAAAGAAAGAGAGTTTACTCTGTTTTCACTTAACCTTAAAAATTATTTCCTGAAATGATTGATTGATTCATACAGCTTCGAGAGTAGATTGGCTTCGTCCTCAGATCCTCGAAGAACACAAGTGCGACAAGCATCAGCTTTTCTTTTGCTTATTGGCTCAAACTTTGCTATCCTGAGAAAACATTTTCTTTCCTCCGAAAACATTTTTTTTTCATCCTACAGGGAAACCAATTTACTCCTTACTTTCTTTTTGATTTCTTAATAAATAATTCCTAAATTTCAAAGAAAAATAATACATTTATTGTTTTTAATTTTATAGAGAAATCCCACTGAATTCAGATTCGTGCAGTCTATTTTCTTAGATTTTCATTTGTTGTTTTCTCTTTTTTATTACCTCTATGTACACATTTTTTGTTTCAATGTATGAGATTTAATGGTCATGTACTTATTATGGGTCGACGATCTGGATCCCTTCGAAAGTTTCATATAGCATTAGAATTATACGAACTATGACCATATTTCTATTTCCCCCTTATGTAAAAAATCAATTTCCTCCTATTATAGTTTAAAAGTTTGATTTCCCCTCATCTCTGGTTTGTTATATTGAACCAACGGATTCGTCATACCAAACAATATCACGTGAGAGTAAACCTCTTTGACAACCCAAGGACAATTAAAACCCGACCCGTAATTTCTTTCTTTACCAACTCTGCCATGTCATCATCTTTTATACAAGACGCAATCGGAGACGAAGATATCTTCAATTAGAAAATCAACGTTTGAAAATCAACCTCAATTAAAAACTGTTGAATGGACTAAAGATGACATCTGCGTACGACGGAGGCTCGAGGTAAAAGTTGTTGCTGTCGCCACTGTTTGATTTCGAACGAGGACTCTGACAGTCGCTGACATATCGACGACGCAAATAGAGGATCCGAATCAGCCTGAGTCACGACAATCAACAGGTGGCGCGAGTCAGAGAGAGTTGACATAGCGCTGCGATAACCGGAATTGGAGGCTTTATCACCGTTAACATCGCTTCTAGTCAAAGGATCGCTATCTTCGTGAAGGAAGAGATTATCCATTTCTTCCTTGGTAGAGTGAAGATGGGACTCTTCGAATCCCTCGTCATTTTCTAGTTCCCATCATCTCTGATTTTAGCACCTCCATAATAAATCGATGAGCTAAAGTAAATTAATTTTAGTAAGAAATTCACATAAAATTAGGACTTTTCGATTCGAGATGAAAACAGAGATTCCAAGGATTGCGTCTGCCGTGCGATCTCGAATTCCAATTGAAAATCAACGTCAATTAGAAACCTTTCAGCGTTCACAATCACATCTATGTACTCATATTCACCTGAAATTTCACAAAAAAAACTTTTGACCAAAAATTTCAATCGGGTTTACCACAAGCTAAACGGGTCAAAATCATGGTTTAGTCTGATGAAATAGGGTTTAATCTTACGAAATCGGGTTTAGTACACAATTACGGTTTAATTAGATTTAGTTTATGTAAATGGTCTACAGTAAACCAATGCTAATTCAATTTGGTGGGGAAATTGGAATTCAATGTATTCTTAAAGGGGAAATCAAACTTTTAAACTATAATAGGGAGAAATTGATTTTTTACATAGTTTAAGAGGGAAATAGAAAGAGGTCATAGTTCGTGTAATTCTGGTGCTATATGAAACTTTCGAGGAGGATTCAGATCGTCGACCATGGAAACCAAAAGAGAAAACTATAACACACTTAATTCTTATGTGAACATTGCCGGAAAAAAAATGGTTACGTGAACATTGCCGGAAAAAAAATGGTTATGTGAACATTAATTCGGTTTATTTTCTATTTAAAAAAAATTTAATTTATGGATTAGGATTATACCCATGTTATAACGTGGGATTTGATTATTTTGATTAGTTTTTAAAACCGTGTTCAAAAAGACTGTTAGACCCGTGTTGATATTTTAGAATATTATTTTGAGATGTGTTTTAGAAACCCGAAACCCAAACCAAAATCGATCCATATTAGAGGAACTAAACCCGACAAAATACCTAAATGGGTACTAAATCTATGTATCCGAAAAACCGAATCCGAACTCGAAACAAAACCAAATTAAGAACCAAATTTTAGTTTTTTTTTATAGTTTTTCTATTATTTTTATTTAATTTTGAATTTTTATATAAAAATACTCAAACCCGAATTCGATCTATATCAAACCGAACCATATCCGAAAAATAAAAAAAATACTCAAATATGGATCCTAAATACCAAATTAGATGAATCGAACCCAACAAAATATTAATAATGAGTCATAAATCTATGTACCTAAAAAACCGAATCCAAGCCCGTACCGAATCAAAAACAGAATCTGTACCCAATATATTTTTAAAAAATTTTAATTTTTTTAGAGTTTTTCTATTAAATATTTTTTAATTTCAATTTTATATAAAAGTTTATAACGAAACTAACCTTAAGCCTATTTTTAAGGATAGTTACAAACCATAAGTTAATTTTTATCCTAAAGTTGATAACACGGTCAAAATGAAAGTGTCTCCCATTTTAATATATAAGACTAGGATTATACCGGCGTTACAACGCGGGATTTGATTATTTTTTAAACCGTGTTCATTTAGGTTGGTAGTCCCGTGTTGATATTTTGGAATATTATTTTTGAGATCTTGTTTTAGGGGGCCAAAACCTGAATCAAATTCGATCCAAATTAGGGAAACCGAACCCGACAAAATACCTAAATGGGTCATAAATCTATGTACCCAAAAAACTAAACCCGAATCCGAACCGGAACCAAATCAAGAACCAAATTTTAGTTTTTTAGAGTTTTTCTATTAATTATTTTTAGTTTTGAATTTTTATATAAAAATACATGAATAAGTCTTAAATCAAAAGAACCAAAATACTGAATTAGAAAAACCGAACCCAACAAAATATTAGATATGAGTCCTAAACCTATATAATCAGAAACTGAATCCAAACCTGAATCGGTATCGAATTGTTCTCGATATATTTTTTTTGAGTTTTTCTATTAGTTTTAAATTAGAGGAACCGAACCCAACAAAATACAAGAAATAGGTCCTAAATTTATGTATCCAAAAAATTGAATCCAAACCCGTACCAGAACCAAATTTTTAACCAACATAACTTTATTAAATTTTAGTTTTTTCTATTAAATCTTATTAATTTTGAAGTTTTGTATAAAAATCTGTAACAAAACCTACCTTAGACCTATTTTTAAGGGTTATTATGAATTTTAAGTTAATTTTGTCCTATAGTTTATAATACATCGAAAATGAAAGTGTCTTCCGCTTTAATATATAAGATATATCATTAAACATATTTTGTCATACTTAATTTTTTTGTCAATAATAAGACAGTTGTATCTTATCTATAACATATTTAATTCTTAAAATTAATATTTTGATAACATTAAAATTTTGTTTGAGTATTGTAGTTGTGAATTCATTTTTCAATATTTCTTTTAGGTCGAGAGGTGTATTTAATTTAAACTTTACTCATATTTAATTTAATAAATTCATAATATTATCGTTAATATAATATATATTTGATATATAATTGATCAAATGAAAAATGTTTATTCTTAGAACTTGATGATAGTTCTTTTCATTTTAGTATTTCTCACTATAGTATGTAATAACTCTTCATGCATATGGACAGTTAATTTTGTCTAGGATTCATTAGGGTTGTATAAGGAGAGGTGGTGGTGGTAGCGCTTGGCAAGAAATTTGAAATCTGGATTCGAACCCGAATTCGACCTGAAAAAGTAGATTCGGATCGGGTTCGGGTCTAAACAAATACCCGATCGGATGTACCCATTAGAGTACTTCGGGTTTCGGGTCGGGTTCGTGTAAAATTCGAAACTCGAAAGTAAACCAAAAATAACCGAAGATTTTATGTGTTGGACCCAAACCGGACACATAAACACATTTTTGGTTTGTGTTTTGAAAATACTTGAATTGGATCCAAACCGGACACATAAACACATTTTTGGTTTGGGTTTTGAAAATACCCAAACCGGACCCGAAATTTATATATGTTCGAGTATTAATCGGATTCTCTCTACAGACCTGAACTCTACCCGAACCCAAAATATACCAACCCGAACACGATCCAAATTTACAAAATATCCGATCAGGTCCTCCATGCTTAAACCCCGAAAAACCTAACTTGAACGAATCCATGTATCTAATTGCCCGTGGTGGCAAGGATAATGATTTCTTAGATGAGTCATGAGTCGTCCATTGTTTGCTGTCAGGAGTGTTTGAAGTCATGTTAGATGAGGGAACCAAAGAAAAATGTTGAAACTATGTCATGAGTTGATCAGGGCCTTGCCATAGTGTAAGATTTTTAAATATTGGCTTAGGACATTTAGTTTTCAAATAAAATTTAGAGCATATATTTTATAAATTAAAAATATTTTATCACAAATAATAATGAAATAATAGACACATATAAATATGAACAAGTATTTAGATTTTTGTTTTTAAAATATTATAATCTACAAATAATGATAATTTAATAGCTTAATGTTTTTAGGAGCCACACAAAAGATTTGATTATTTTATTTAGTGAAGTGACCTTAGTCTAGTGGCATGTGGTAAATTTATTGAAGACAGACACTATCTCACATCTAGGAATCGAGTTTCACTGACTACATTATGTAGAAACTTGGCTAATAGGTCAGTCAATTGTGTCCCAGTGTTGACAAAAAAACAAATTTATCGAAACAAAATTGATTTGAAAACTAATTAAAAATATTTGGTTAACTATTTTGTGAAAAAATATATATTTTGTAGCTAAGTTGTGTTTGCTAATTTGTTTTAGTTATATGAAAATATTGATTATTTTTGTAAAAGATGTCGAATTGGGACATTTTTCTTACTTTGTTTATGGTATCTGATATTGCTGCACTACTTTGGAGTTGATGATAATTAACTTAAAACAAAAGAAGAATCTAAAAAAAAAGTTTCTCTAGACCGACAAAAGAAGAATCTAAAACAAGTTTCTCGCCTTCAGATCTTTCAGAGAGCAAAGCACTTTTGAACTTCATCGGATAATCGGTGATGGGCTTTAGAAATTGACATAAGTGATAAGGAATCGTCGTCATCTCCTCTTCTACCTCGCCTCTTCCATTTCCTTTTGTAGCAGATTTGCTTAATCAGAAAGGAGAAATTATCCAGAAAACAGAGAGTTTTGCTGGTAATCATAAACAGAACCACTTTCCTTACTTTCTTCTTATCAATTTTGTTCTCTTTCATGTTTTAGGTTGGTTCATAAACCACCAAGTTTGTTTCAAGCTTTTCTTTCCTTGTTATTCTTCTTTGTTTCTTTCTTACTACCAAAAGTTGAAGGTTACGAACCATTCCATCTAGCTTGTTTATATCCTTAGTCCTTTTCTTTAGTTGGAAAGATCGAAAATCAAGAACAAAAATCCTCTTTTGTTCTTTTCCTTTTTGTTTTCTTCTCCTTCTTCCTTCCAAAACATGTAAAAACAAAACAAGAAAACTATCGGTTTTCGGGTCGATTTTTTTAATATTTTTGTGTCTTTTTTTTTTGAATAAAATTGGATTTATTTGGTGGTTCTAGGTTTAGATCTGGCTCGTCGGGATACATTTGAATTGCTTTTCCGGTTTTTATAGTTTTGTTTTCAAGGTTTTGAAAGTCTAGTTTTTCCGGCTTTGATTCGATTTCTTGGTCTCGAGGATTTGAATCTTCTTTCTCATCGACGGCTACACATCCCATCTCTTTCACCAACGGTTTTAAGCGTTAAGATTAAAACATCTTTGGTAGGTCTATATATTGAATTTCGACGGCGTTGGTGCCTCCTGAAGACAATGATCATAGGTAAAGAAACTCTATAAGCTCTACAATTGAAACGGCTCAGTCGGTGGTTTTTACCGATGATAACTGAGAATCATGAAGCTCAACATATCAGTCTGACTTTTTCTGATCAGTTTTAGCGGAAATTGCATATCAAAATCTTCGAAATCTTGCCATGTTGCTAGACACGTGGAAGCTATGCAATGACAAACAAAGATCATATTTATCTTGTAATTGAGCCTTTCATTTTTTCTTTTGTGTAAAAATCATAGCCCAGCCCATAATCAATAAAGTTTTTCTAGATGGCAAAAAAAAAACAGTTTCTCTCTGTTGTGTTATGTTCCTATTTACAAATTTTTACTACCAATCAGCAAAGGAAAACCTAATCAAGCAATTCGATATTAGTCGAGGATAAACAACTATTAGAGTATTATATGTATAAGCATGTGTCTCGGGACATAAAATGTTGTTTTAGAATTATTATTTTTTGTTTTTATCACAAAATTGTGATAATTCCAATTTGTCAACAGTTATAAACTAATTATACAATCAAGCTGTGGCTCATGTAATCTAAAAGCTTTCTACTATAAATCCAAGGACAAAGTAGGCCTTGTGGTCTGTGCAACGAAATTCAAGAACATGTTAAATCTTGTGAACTTTGAAACCAGCTTCCTCGGACTTCAAATTCTCCTTCCAGCTCTCAAACTCAGATCCACCAAACACAACTTTCTTTATCCCGACATAGGCCTTATTTTAGAATTTTACATAATTGTTTTGAAAATTCTAGTTTTTTAATTCTTTTGTAAAGAGATTTCATTAAATAAAAATATATGAGTTTACATTGTGGAGAAAATACAAGAGAAAAAAAAATGATACAGAAGAAAATGTGGATATAAATTGTACGAATGCGGCAAGTCTCTAGATTGAAAAAGACAAGCCAAAGAAAATGTGGAAACTTCACCCGACCTGAACGAAATTGCGGCTAAAACCTGCAGTACATATTGAAGACCTAAGACAACCGAGGGAAACAAGTCGAGCTTAGCGATGAACACCGACCAAGGACAAAAGCCTGATGATTCAATTATTCTCGAAAACTCAACCGAGCAGAAAGAACCGAGAACAAACAAACAAACTCAACCTAAATGAAAACTAAGAACCTAACAACTATACAACCGAAATCTCTCAATTACTAATTTGAATCGCAAAGAAGAGCCAACCGGAAACTAGCAAGATGAAGGAGCCGAGAACCATCCAAAACCCGGAACTAGGAGAGGAAAAAGAGGACTAATGACCGAACTCAAACGCAAGCGAGGCGGAGAACGAACCACTAGTGCTTACTAGTGCCATGCCAAACAGATACAATACAGTCAGCTGCTACAGATTTGAATCTACCATAGGAGAAGCCGAGAAGCTCTGCCGAAGAAATCGAGATACCTGAATCCAAGACCATGAGCGTTGAGAAGAGGAAGAAAGCCCACGTGGTACAATCGAAAATAGAGAAACTTATTCCAATAGAACAATCAAAACTAAACCAGGCAGAAAACTAGACCCTATGAAGACTATTCCGAGAGCAAAACACAGAGACTAACAAACTCAAGTCTCACGGGAAAAGCAATAAAGACGAGGAACTAAAGCTACGTCTACAGTGGGTTCGTTTTACACGCTGCCAAAGGAATTAGGACCGGAAGAAGGGAGAAGACTTACCAAATGTCGTCCTCGGACATTAATGAGAAGCTTGACCGCAAACAGACCCGCGAGGAACGAGAGTAAACAGGGAGGACTGACGCCAAGATACATCAACGGACCACACAGTGACTGGACCTAGTTCTCAAAGGTGCCAGAGAGGAGAGATGTAAAACATACCAGCTAAATAAGAGGAGGTTAAAATATCTCAAAAGATCAAATATCAGGAAATTTTGTGATATTCGAATCCAGATCCGTTTGATCCTTGTTTTTATTACCCGAATATGTATCCGAACATTTAAATTTCTGAATTCTTTTTAATATGGGGATTCGATCCGTTATTACATTATATAATCAAAAAAAATTAATACCATATTTGTGATAAAATATTTGTAAGAACAATATAAATATGTAGATTGATGGTATTAAAAATAATAAAAATATTACAGAAAACTAACAAAAATAATAGTTTTTATTCAAATATTATTAAAAATTTATAAGAATTTTTTTATGTTAAATTCCAACACTTGCACCTAAAATAATTATATAGTTAATAGTTTTAAAATTAAAAATGAATTTACACATTAACACATTTTGAAGTCATTTAATAGAAATAATACATATTATAAAAAGTTATAGTTTGACAAAAAATAATCATATAATAAATAGTGTAAATCGGTTCAGATCTAGATATCCAAAGAAAAAAAATTATTACCCAGATCCGAAGAAAAATTCATTTTGAATATGTAATCTTTGATAGAAAATAGAAATAGTTCATTAAGTTTTCTTGTGCAAGAAATATAAGAGAAAACAAAAAGACTTTAGATTGTCTTCAAAATTGAATTGTTCTCGAATTAATCTCATTAAAGTCAAGAGAAGGTTGCACAATCTGCAACCCTAAGTTGCCCTTATTCTTCTAAACATATTGCTTATGACAAAATATTGTCAATTTACCCTAACGTTAAATTGTTTAACAGAAATAATTAATCATGTTAGTATCTTCGATTAGTTGAAATGTTGAAAGATCTTAAACGAAGTTAATTATTTTCGTTAAATGACTTATTGGCAGGTTAAATCGGGTCAGTCAACGCAAAATTTATGGTTTTATTAGAAGTTAACTGAAAATATATGGTTTAATATGGAATTATGATAGTTGGGTGTTTGATTTAGGATGTTTGGTAAGTTTAGTGTTTGATCGACATTTTTCTCGATATTAATTTTACTTATTTATTTATTGTATTTTGTAGACAAGATTTCTTATGCTTTTATACATAATAACAATCCTTTATCACATATATCATACGATATATATAGCCTAGTGGAAGATTTTTATAAACTTTCCTACTACATGTATATTTATATAATCAAAACAAGACGTAGTAATTAAGGACGGTACTTTTGTATCCAAATACATGATCCCTTAAGTTTATAAAGACGAAAAAGCTACCACTTTTTTTTTCTAATCTAAAAAACCACTTTTGTTTAATTTGAAGCGAATAGAAGACACAAATCTTTATAAACGGTTGGACGAAGAACAATTTCACAGAAAATTTTCATTGAAACAGATTGAGAGAGAAAGTGTTTGATTTGAATCTTCGTTAATCAGCTGAAAAAGTTTGTTACAAAACTATATACGAACAAAAGAGTAAAGGTAGAAAACCGAGATAGATAAACCGAGAAGATTAACTAACAATTGAACCCGATTTACTTTGAAATAACCCAATACTTCTAATACCGCTCTTCAAGATGGCAAAGATATTGAAGATAAAGCCATCTTGCTTACTAACTCATGGAATCTTCCTGGAGGAAGAGCCTTAATAAAAGCATATGCAATCTGATTATTTGTCTTCACATGGAGAGTTTTAATCAATCCTCTTGTTACTCCTTCTTGTACTCTCTATAAAGTCAAGATCAACATGTTTTGTTCTCTCATGGAACATATCATTGTTGGCTATGTGAATGGCTGCAGAAGAATCAGAGTAGAATGGAACCTAACTTGTTTGAGAAACTAGAAGTTCATTAAGAAGATTAACAAAGCCATTGAACTTCATTTACACCAAATTGCATTGCTCAGTATTCAGATTATGTTGAAGAAAGTGAGACTGTTTCCTGTTTCTTTGATTTCCAGAAAATGAATGAAGTGGCAATGAACATGCAGTATCCGGTTGTTGATCTTCTTGTATCAGAACATGATGCCCAATCTGCAGCAGTGAATGTCTTAAGAACAAGGTCATTTTGAGCATAATAAAACAGTCTAAGACCAATCGTGTTCTTCAGATATCAGAGCACATTGTAAGCTGCTTGAAGATGTGACTGTTTTGATGCAGAGGCAAATTGACTAAGTTTGTTGACAACAAATGTGATGTCTGGCCGAGTTATGGTACGATACATGAGCCTTCTAACAGGCCGACGATAAACAATGGGATCAGGTAAGAGAGGTTCATCACTATCAAGACAGAGTTTGACACTTGGATCCAAAAAATAACTTGTCTTCAAGAAGGTCCAATGTGTATTTGCGTTGACAAACTGAGATTCCAGCAGCTGATCTTGCAATTTCTAGACCTAATAAATACCTCAAAAAACCAAGATCACGTAGTCTAAAGCATGTATGTAAAGCAGACTTAAGAGAAGAAACAACTTGATCATTATTAGATGCAATGATAATATCATCTACATAAACTAGAATAACAATATATTAACCATCTATATTCCTCACAAAAAGAGTATGATCAGAGTGAGATTTACAGAAATTTAAACTAAGAAGAACCTCACTAAACTTAAGAAACCATTGCCTAGAAGCTTGTTTTAAACCATATATAGATTTATTCAACTTATAAACATCATTATGAGGAAGGATAGAACCTGATTTTGGTGTGTAACCAGGAGGAAGTGACATGTAGATTTCTTCCTTTAAATCTTCATTTAGAAAAACATGTGATATATCTAACTGATGTAGATTCCAACGCTTAGCTGCTGAAATAGGAAGGAAGGTCTTCACTATTGTCATCTTGGCTAAAGGAGAAAACATATCTACAAAATCAGTTCATGGTTGTTGAGTGTATCCTTTGGCCACTAATCGAGCTTTGCAACGATCTAAAGTTCCATTTGCATTCAACTTTGTTTTATACACACATTTGCAACCAAATAGCTCGCTTGTTTGGAGGAAGGGAAACAATGTTTCTCTGCATCTTCTAATGATTTAAGCTCTTCACTCATTGCAATAAGCCACTCACCAAACTTCTTTGCTTTAGTAAAAGAGGCTAGCTCACCAAACTGCATCACAGAACAAAGATAAGACTTATATTCTTCACTTAGTGCATCAAAAGACATATAGGCAGCTAAGGGATAAGGAATATCTGTTTCAGTGAGATTACAAAACTAATCTTGCAAATGACGTGGCTGCTTGGAAACTCTTTTAGTATGTATAGTAGATTTTGTCTCTGGTTTTCTTTTATTCATTAGTTGAGTATCCTTTTCGTGATCCAATTGGTCTCACGAAATAGAGTCAAATCTGTAACAATTTCCATTGAAACTACATCATTATTCTCCAATTGCAGATCAGTGTCCAGAGGAGAATCACTAATTTTACCTGTTTCTAACAAAAAAGATAAGTCAGGTAAAACTGAATTGTCATTTTGAAAAGGAGAAATATCTTCATAAAAGACAACATTTCTAGAAATATGAAAGGAATTAGTTTCCAAATCCATCACTCTATATCCTTTATATCCTAAAGGATATCCCAAAAAGACACATGGTTTGGAATGTGGTTTGAATTTGGTCCTTTGCTTTGAAGAAGTGGAGCTGTAACACAAACAACCAAAGATACGAAGACCATCATAAGTGGGTTGTTTACCCGTTAGTAACTCAAAAGGAGAACGATTATAGACTTTTGACAAATCAGGGATAATCTTCTTCATTATGATTTCAAAGAGGAGTTAGCAATCTATTAATAAAAAAGACATAGGTGAGGATACAGTCTCCCCATAATAATAAAGTAATATTTTCTTGAAACATAAGGGATCTAGCTACATTAAGGATATGTTGACGCTTGCATTCCACTACCAAGTTTTGTTGAGGTGTTAAAACCAGGAGGACATCCATGGATTTTGTAGCATTTATCTATTGTATGTCTTGTATAGACGCAATGCGAACATATAGGTCTCTGAGAGTTCTGGTTCACATATGAAGCATTCACAATAGCAGTAGATCCATAAACCATTTCTCCAACGTTGAAAACTGTAGCATTCCTAACTGGTTGAATGTTCATTTGACTATGGTCTTGATCAACATGATTATAAACTTCTGACAAATCAGGGATATTCTTATTCATTATGATTTGACTCCGTATGTTAGAATAAAAGTCATTGAGTCCAGCTAGAAACTTTATAACCTTGGAACGATCATGCTTTGTCTAAGTAGATGCATAACATTGACATTTCTACAGGTTTTTAAGTAGTCTTTTCCATCTAGATCATCCCAAAGTGTCTTCGTCTTTGTGTAATATGTTGATAGATCCATCACACCTTGCTGTAGAGAAAAAATCTGTTGAGATAGTTGATAAGATCTTGGTAGGTTTGTAACATGAAAACGAGACATCAGATCCTTCCAAACTTCTGCAGAATCTGGTAAACTTAAGATACTACCATATATTTCTTTAGACACAGAGTTGAGGATCCAAGATTTCACCATACTGTTGCATTTAGACCAAATCTTGTAACGAGGATGAGATTCATCAGCTTTTGGCAACGATCCATCTACAAATCCTAATTTGTTATATGCATCTAAAGCAACATACATAGCAATATTCCAGGTATTATAGTCAGTTCCATCTAGAACTTCAGAGACTATAGATGAATCTGGATTTTCTGCGTTTGTTAGGAAGTAAGGAGAATACTGGATTCCGTCAAAAGCGAACTGATCTTGAGATGACGATCTTTGAATAGTATCTAAAAAAATATGAGAAGAAGACTGGTTAAGATTCTGAGTTGGAATGGAGTTTTTTCAGCTTGATTCATCTCTGAACTTTCAGGTTTTTCTAGATCGAACCTTCCTCTTGTTCACAGAACTTCCTCGAGCCACTAGCCTTTTAGTTTTGCGACCAGGTATCATGATTCAATCAAAGAAAATCTTGATGGAATAGCCAAGAGATTATGAGAAGAAAGGACTAGCGGAATAACCAATCACAAAATCGAAAGATTACAGAGAAAAGTTACAGAAATGGCAACAAGAAAAAGGAGAAAATCATTGGAAGAAGATTCTGATGATGAAGAATTGAATGCGGAATAGAGCTAGGAATTGCTCTGATACCATGTAGGACGAAGAACATTTTCACAGAAAGTTTTCATTGAAATAGATTGAGAGAGAAAGTGTTTGAATTGAATCTTCGTTAGGAATGCTTTTGTTTTTGTTGTCTCTCGTAGTTGATTCACCCAAATTGACTAACGTCACCTATATAAAGTATATCCGACACACATATTACATGATAATCATCTAGAATTGAATTACGAGTTTAAGTCATGAGACTTAAGTTATCATTTGATAGTTTGATATCCACCGCCAAAACAGAAAAAACTACTTATATATACTTTTTTTTAACGAAGATTTGAACTTATATTCTTCCAAAATGTTTAGCACAAAAATACCACTAAATTGGAAGCCTCTAGTATATAATTTTCTTGTCGATGAATATCTGTTTAGTGAAAGATTTTTCTTATAGTCTTTAGGTAGTCCAAAACACACCATGCAACCGTGTACATAAATATATACTCGAAGCCATTTTAAAACAAGAGAAACCATAGTTTGAAAAATATAAACAAATGCGTGTGAGTGTGTCATAATTCATAAATGCAAAGAAAAAGTTTTGACTTTGATTACAATTTCAGAAATTCACGGACTTCCCTACCTCTTTCTGATCTTCCCGGACCCATAAACACTTTTATTTTTTGGTTCTCTACAAAAATAACAAATTATTTTAATAAAAAATTTCCAGCCATTTTGTCTCTGTCATATCTCTTTTGTTTCCAGCCATCATTCACGAGCCCATTTATGAACCTTAACCCTAAATCAATGTCCATATCACTCCATTTATATATCCTTCACATCATCGATCATACAAAAAAATCTCTCAAGATAGACAAAACAAAAGTCAAAACCAAATGTTCAACAAAAGATTTCATATTGTCATCATCACTTTAAACCTTATATTTCTATACGCAGAAGGTCGTCTAATACCTGTAGTAAGTGTTCCAAGCTCGTCGATGAAGCCTTCATCAGTCGATGACACTGTCAAATTGGATCCAAGAAATCACATTTTTCGTGGGATACAAGTTAAGAGTTGTATGCCTAAAGGGTTCCGACCAAAATCAGCACCAAGCCGGTTTGTAAATTATCATCCTCTTGTTTCCATGAAGTGTTCCTCGTCTAAAGTTACCTCAAGATCCAAGACATCGCCTTGATTAACAATTTTTTCTTCTTCTTTTAATTATGCAAATAAAATTGATGTGTTGATTCTTTTGGTGTCGAGATTATGATAAGAAAAATATGTAACGCAAGTATGTAAATTTTTTTTTTTTTTTAATTCATTTTTTTGGATAACATAAAAATTAGTTTGTTAGCTGAAGTTCTTGCATAAGAATTTAAATTATCCTCTTTATATCATAGATGTGGTCGGATGTGTCTTCACTACGACTGCTTCTGAAAATGTATAGAGACAAAAGACACACAAAATATAATCAGAAAGCGCCGATTCAATGCATCAACTTCATTTTATTAATGTAAATTTTTCTCCAAAATTCTTATACCTGCTGGTTACAATTCTCACCAACACAAAACAACACTTCAACCCAACACAATGGCTCTCAAGAGTTTTTTTTTCTCTCTAAATCTCAAACTAAAACTCCCTCAATTTTTCTAAAGTGTTAGACGACCACTACACACCATAATCCCTTAATCTAGAATCTCTCAAAATCCCCTGGAAATGAAAACTCTCAAGTTAAGACAAGTTTCCATTTCTGCTTGACAGCGATCTGTTGTTTCTCTTAACAGCTTCATGTCATCGTACACATTAACCTAGAATCTTCCATATCTCCCAGAAACGGAAATTTTCTTGTTAACACAACTTTCCATTATTTTCAGCTCCTTGTCCTGAACTTCACCTTGACCAGCAAGTCTCCGTCCAACTCAGGTAGAATCTTCCAAATCTCCCAGAAATGAAAATTCTCTCGTTAAGAGACCTTTCCATTTCTGCTCGACAAAAATCTGTCGTTTCTGTTAATAGCTCCCTGTCTTGATCTCCTCATTGGTCAGCAAAACTTTGTCTAGCTCAGCTTTGACTTATTCTTCTTTCCTTATTAGTCTTTGACTTAGGATCCACACATCTTCAATCTCCCTCTTTTTAGCTCAGTTTGATAATCAAACACCTCATTGTATTTGTTCAAAACAGAACACAGATAAACACTACACAAGGTACAGGCTGATAAAACATAATGTGTCACAAAAAAAAATGCCTTCATGGTTCAAAAACCAAACACTGCAAAATACATTTGAATGCAGTCATATAAGGAAACAAAATAGTTAAGTTAAGCTTCTAAACTCCCCCATGATTAGGCATTTATCTCCGTCTCAGAGTCTTCTCCCCCTGTTTGATATCACAATTGAGTTAAAAATCATACAAGCATACAAGGACAGAAGAATCAACTCTAACCGAAGAGGACAAGAACCCCTAAGTACTATTTTTACTCTGAATCCTTTGAGATGCCACAGTGAAATGGACCTAAGGCAATGAGCCTTTTCTACAACCTGGTTGTGATAAGACACGCCAAACAAACAAAGATATATAACACACACTCGTGTAGCCCACACAGAGGATCAAATGAATAATAAATTCAGAACAATGTGAGTGACCCAAGCATGTGAGTGAACAGTATCAAAACATGTGAACACATTTACCAAATTAAAAACAACTCAATTTCATCATTTAATTATGTACCTCTGAAACGAGGAGACATAAGACAAGACTTAATTGAGAGATCATTACCCAGCCAATGTCACAAGTTTACATCATATAAACGGTTGGCTTCTGTGGCTAGTCTTTCACGAGTCATACCTTTATCATGTGCATGTTATAGCACTCTGTTCATGTCACTGTATAACATGCAGCTTGAATTTCCTTTAATAAGACAACAAGATGTTGTACCAATGAGACTCTTTTTTTTAGGGTAGACACATTCTGAAGAACATATAAAGAACAAATCATTGGTAAACCTTGTGCTTACGCTCATTATTCATTCCCCCTTTTATTTGGGCAAATAGATAGAACACGAATATCACTTGACTTCTCAATTCGGTGTTCGCATCACAAGTCATTGTGCCATGTTACGTCACAATGCTATATTAGAGATATCACTTGACTTCTCAATCAGCTGATACATTTGCTCTCCTTAGCTCTTTAACCTCTTGGTATACAGTAACACAAACCTTTGTACACAACTTACACAGAACGGCATGACAGGCAATTGTTTTCCATAGTGTGCAGAACCAAGAATATACCAATCAACTCGCAATGTACTAGCTGCACAATCAAGTTCCAATGCATGTACTTGTCCACACTTTACACACTCGAAAGTGACAGTTAGATTTCATAAACACCTATAGCAGTTCTTAATTCAACAAAACGATTAAAGTCTAGTGGTTTTGTGAAAATATCAGCTAGTTAAATTCAATGTTATATGATCGATAATGACTAGCTTCTCCTCAACAAGTTCTCAAATGAAGTGATGTCTAATCATGATGTGCTTAGTTTGAGAATGCAAGACAAGGTTCTCTACAATGTTTATGGCACTCTTATTATCACAATGTATAAGTAAAGGTTAAGAAGGAGTACCATAGTCATTAACCATCTGTTTTATCCACAAAAGTTGAGTGCAACAACTGCCCAGAGCAATGTATTCAACTTCAGTTGTGGTTAACGATACACTATTTTGCTTCTTACTTTTCCACGAGATCAAATTGTTTCCCATGAAAAAAAATCATCCACTTGTGCTTCTTTTATCATCTAACGAACCTTCCCAATCAACATCCCAGTAACTAACCAAACTGTTGTCACAGACTCCTAACACATAACACAAGTATAGACGGCTCGCTGTGAGATACAACATACTTCCAATCATACTCCTGTAGAGTTTTTCATCAACTGATTCTTCTGTCTCGTCTTTCGCCAGCTTCTATGTGGTAGCCATGAGGGTTCTGGATTCCTTGCTGAAAGACAAACCAAAACATTGAGTAACAAGGATCTCATCATCTCTCTATTTCACTTGAAGACCCAAGATGTAACTGACGGTAGGGGTTTTCCTTTCTGATCATACACTCTATTGATGATATAACAAGCAGTGCTAACAGTTTATGTCCTCCAGTGTTTTCCCACTCTGTTCCCATGTAACATAGCTTTGGTCATCTCCATCAGTGTTCTGTTCGTCCTCTCAATTTTACAATTCTGTTGAGGCATACTCGTGTTTTCTGGTGTTCACACATAGCAATAATTTCCTGATCTTACCCCTTCGAGAACCACAACTCTATGTGCGTTGTTTGCCTTACATCCAACTTTTGTGAACGTCATCTCTAAATCGAGATCACACAGTTGACTGATGCTTATAAGATTCGCCTTTAGTCCATCCACGTAATAGACATTACTCAATCTAGGTCGTGAATGTCCACATGTATCTCATTTTCTTTTGAGTTCTCCTTTTGCTCATACCCCAAAAGAAACTTGTTCCCCTGAGACTTCTTCAACATTCAAGAGGTTTTCTTCTTTTCATGTCATATGTCTTGAACATCCACTGTCAAAGTATCAACATTCTATTGTTGAGTCGTTGTGATCCTTATCTGCTGTGTAGACAACCTGACTGTATAAATCCAGCTTCCTGACCCAAACCCTATTATGATTTCGATGGTCCATGTAGTACTACTGTTAATTCATGATCTTGCGAAGACAACTCTAAAACTTGTAACACTAGGACCTGATATGACCATACTTACCACAGGTAGATGTTTCCAGTAGCTTTGATACGAGTTTCCTGTTATACTGACAATGCCTCTACTATTGACCAAACCTTAGTGGTGTTGTATGTGCATGTTCCCAGTTGCTTTGATACGAGTTCATGTTGTACTGACCATACTTCTGTTGTTGACCAAATTTCTGTGATGTTGTCTGAGCTGTTCTCGTGACCTTATGATTTGATGATGTAGTGTTCTTGGTGACAGATGCTTTAACGAAGACAGTGTTAGTAGTTGTGTTCTCGACACTACAATAACCCAAACCCCAGTTTACTTTGTTGGTTCTCCCAATTTGGACAACATCTTGATGTTCTTTAATTATTCAAATAGGCGACTCTCCAGCTATGCATTCTTAGCCTTTTTTGACTCCAACTTTGTATCTAGTCTCTGAACTTTGTCAGACAGAAGCTTGTTCTCAGAGATCAGCTGGCTGTTTTTCTCTTTCACATCAACAAGGTTTCGACAAACAATTCGTAATTCATCGATAGTAGACAATCCGAGATCATCCTCTTCCTTTGAGTCATGGTCAGTATCAGTGTCTTGATCATATTAACCGATATATGTCTGTCATGTCTCCTTGTTACCAGCCACATGGTCTACCTCTTCTGATAACTCGACTAGACCGAATTGTGCCACATGCACATCTAGATCATTGTTCCCATCTTTGTATTTTGTGTCACTCTCGCTCCAGCTTAGTAACGCCGTCTTGTCATTCCGCTTTGAAATCTCTACACAATCAGATTTCATATGACCATACCCTTGACACTCGAAGCACTTTAGTGTCATATTCCTTTTGATAGTTGGACAGTCAGCTTTGAAATGGCCATATCCTTGACACTCCAAACATTTTTTATCAGATTTATGTTGTTCCAACATGGCAATTCATTTTCCATGATGAGGTTCAGTTCCTTTATTGAGTTGAATTTCATATGCATGCATCATATCCTCGGCTGTCCATCTCTTCCTCTGTTTAGGAACATGTTCTTCTCCATTTTTCACAGTTGGTGGTGTTCATCCATCTTCGACAGCTCCCCAAGCCTCTTCATCAATCCTTTTGATGATCTGTTTCATCTGCACTTTCCAATGACCATAGTTGTCTTGATCCAGCGTTAATGATTCTCTGACTGCCACAGCTAGTGTCTGTTCTCCATACTTTCCGCAGGATATCACCTTATTTGGTTAGGTGGTCAGCTCTGATACCAATTGAAAATGTATAGAGACAAAGACACCCAAAATACAATCGAAAAGCTCTGATTCAACGCATCAACTTTGTTTTATTAATGTAAACTTTTCTTCAAAAGTCTTACACATGCTGGTTATAATTCTCACGAACACAAAATGAAAAACAACACTTCAACCTAACACAATGGCTCTCAAGATTTTTCTCTCTCTAAACCTCAAATTAAAACTCACCCAATTTTTCTAAAGTGATAGACGGTCTCTACACACCGTAGGACCTTTTTATAGGTCGAATGCCTTAATCTAGAATAACCTAAATCCCTCGGAAATGGAAATTCTCTTGTTAAGACAACTTTCCATTTTTTTTAGCTCCTTGTCCTAAACTTCACATTGATCAGCAAGTCTCCGTCCAGCTTAGCTAGAATCTTCCAAATCCCCCAGAAAAGGAAATTCTCTCATTAAGACAACTTTCCATTTCTACTCTACAACGATCTCTCATTTCCGTTAACAACTCTCTGTCTTGATCTCCTCCTTGGTCAGCAAAACTTCATCCAGCTCAGCTTTGACTTATTCTTCTTTCTTTCTTAGTCTTTGACTTAGGATCCACGCATCTTCAGCTTCTAAAGATGAGATTGATTGATCGCATATTATCGATGTGGTGTCGAGTTAATCATAATGTAGTTCTATTGTTGTAATTTTCTTTTTGGTAAACCAAAATTTTTCTGACTTTTGATTTTGAATTGCAAACCAAAACATTTTAATGTTTATCATTTCTCACATCATAGATCCAAACTCTTGATCTAGAGATAGGAAAGTTGTGGCTGATTTATTTTGTTGGCCTCAATGTCTCTTAAAATACTTTGATTGTTGTGCATTGGATTTTCATTCTAGTGATTATTTTCTACAAGAGTTCGACTCCAACTAAATATGTAATTTTATGAAATAGAATTTAAAAATTTGGTTATGGATCGTATCTTGTCATGTTTTTCTTTTTAGATTACTTAGGTCTATCTAAAATTCTATTCAAATACAATTTTAAGATTTAGTAGGAGCTCGACAAAATTTGAACGTAGTTTATATTAAAAGATATAAGAGAAAATATGTGTTCCAAAAGCAGAGATATTAGATTTTGTGTTCTTGGATGATTTATAATAGTTAGAATAAAGGAGATTACTATTGTCTCTCGCATCTTCTTACAAAAATTGCTCATTCTTAGTTAGAACCCAATTTTGATCTACAAAGATTTTGAGTTTACTTGATAAGTATAAATCCTTCTGAAACTCTTCCATAGCGTTTTAAGATGTTGCAATGTTATACAAAATTTGGCATAATTTTTTGCTGATAACTAAGGTATTTTTCTCTGATATTTTCACATGCGGAAATTAAGAAAGCCTTATTCTCAATTCACCCGTAAAATCCACCTGGTGCAGACTACTTATCATCTAATTTCTTCCAAGCCAACTGGTCTACAATGAAGACAAGCATAGTGAAGGGAAATCCAAGGTTTTTCAACTCGGTTAATATGCCAAAGAAGTGTAATGAAAAACAAGTCGGACTGATCCCAAAAATACCAAACCCCGAACATGTTGCAAACCAATCTCCTTATGCACCATATACTACAAAATAATATCAAAACTTCTCACCAAAAGACTACAACCTGTCCTCTAACTGGTTATCTCGAAAAACCAGTATACTTTCATTCCAGGAAGGTCAATCTCGGACAACGTGTTACTCACTCATGAAGTCCTCCACTTCCTCAAGACATCTACATCACAAAAAAAAATCCATCAATGGCCATAAAACGGACATGAGTAAGGCATACGATATGATAAAATGGGAATGCATTTAACTGGTTTTATAGAGGTTTGATTTCCACCAAAAATGGATAATGGAGTGTGTTTCTACCATGACTTACTCTTTTTGATAAATGGAGCTGCACGTGGACTAGTTGTTTCACAACTGGGAATAAGGCAAGGGGATACCCTATCTACTTACCTTTACATTCTCTGCACTTCAATCCTCTCGGCTCTGTGTACAAAAGCTATTCAGACCAGAACTCTTTGTGGCGTGCAAGTGGCAAAAACAAGCCCAACCATTAATCATCTACTATTTGTGGATTACGCTATGTTCTTTTGCCAATCAAATAAGAAAAGTTGTGATGCATTATTGATAATCTTAAAGAATTATGAAGCAGCATCGGGCCAAAAGATAAACTTCCGGAAATTAGGGATAATCTTCTCAACAAAAACTCATGAAGAGATTCAAGAAAGGGTAAAGAGAATGCTGAAGATAGACAAAAAAATATGAGGCATGGGAAAATACTTTGGATTACATGAATTACTTTGGCGATCCAAAAAGGATCTAATCACCTCGATAGTTGATAGAATAGACTAAGAGCTAATAGATGGGCCACAAAGCAACTGTCTCCTGCAGGGAAAATTGTGTTATTACAATCGACCTAACTGCAATCCCAATTTACACAATTTCTTGCTCTAAACTTCCCGTGAGCTTAAAAAAGAAGATTCAATCGACTCTTACCCAATTATGGTGGGCTGGAAATTTGGAACAGAGGAATATGTGCTGGGTATCTTGGGACAACCCAATAAAGAAAAAAACATTGGTGGATTAGGCTTCCAGGACATACAAAGATTTAACAATGCACTTCTAGCAAAACAAAGCTGGAAACTATTAAACCAACCAGATTGCTTACTTGGAAGATTCCTGGTGGGAAAGTAGGTAAAAGATGAGAGCTTCTTGGATTGTAAACTGCCTCAGAACTTATCCTATGGATAGAAAGGAATAATCCTAATAGGTCGAGACCTACTAAAAGAAAACTTAGGCAAAGCTATCGGTAATGGTGAAAGCACAATGGTGCGGAGTGAACCATTGCTCTCATTATAGAAGCCAGTTACCCTTTTCGGACCTACAAACATACACAAGGCATGAAGTCTCATACATCTTCATTTCTGGGACAACAAAATGGGATAAGGAGAAGGTAAAGCAAATATTCCCAGAATTGACTGACACTATCTTATGCATACACCCGAGCATATGTAATTCTGTAGATAAATATCTATGGCTAACCAATGGAAAAGAAGTTCACCCGAAAAAGTCGGGATACCACTCTGCAAGAAAAAAAGCAAGAGAGCAACCATTGAACATTGAGAACCAATTCAACTGGTCTAAGAGCATTTGGTCCTCACATATATCACCAAAGCTTCATTATGGAAAATAATGAAGGAAGCCCCGCTAACTGGTGAAAACCTAATGAAGAGACAAGTATTGCAAAATCCGGAATGCCAAGTATGTAACAAACTATAGACAACAAAGCACATACTCGTGGAATGTCCAAAAGCTCAGGAAGTATGGCAACTAGTACTTATTATATTCCTTGAAGCCATAACAGAGAGTACTAGTTGTACGAGATTGATTGAGCTAGGCATCAAGGGTGTGTGTCTACCAACAGTAGAAGATCTAAAAGGCCCAGTCCTCCTGTGGATGTTATAGTATCTCTGGAAATCAAGGAACCAACTAAGATATGAAAATAAGACATATACAAAAGCTGAAACGTTAACCAAATGACTAGTGTATGCAAAGGAATAACAGACAGTACAACCTGATATCTCCGACTAGAAGAACCCTCTGCGACCTCTCAACCTTCTGATGGCGGAATCGGAGAACCCTAAGTTTTACACGAACGTTGCTTGGAAATCTGATTCAAACTTTGCAGGAATCAGATGGATCTTAACCTCAAAGGAAAGAGATTGTCTTCTTCAACAAGCATGCCCAGAATCTTTGATCAATCGGCTCTCATTGCCGAAGCCATAGCTATGCGAGAAGCCATCCGCCACACGTTGTTAGAAGAAATTCAATCGTTGAATGTCTACTCAGATTCTCAACTCTTGATCAAGGAAATTAACACATGAGAAGCCCCAATTGAGATCAGTACAATCGTCGAACACATGTAGTAATGACCGATTTACCATTCACAAATATAAAATCATAATATAGAACATTTATATAATATACTAGAGAGAATAACTACCAAAACAAACATAAAAGTGATTTTTCACCAAATAATGTAAAAAACAGAAATTCTATATTAAATAAAAGTTCTAAGGCTAGGATCATAATTTAGGGAAAAAAATCTACTTTAATAGATTCTCTCTCCTCTAAGAGAGTTTTCTTCTCTCTTCCGCCATTTGAAATCCCAAATCTCTCTTCTCAGACGGTCATCCTTTAGAGAAATTTAACTTCCGGTATAGTTGATATAGTCGGTATCTTGTCTGGTTTCCGATAACTCTTTTTTGTACTTGATTATCAAGGTTTTGTGTTGAGTCTTTTGTTTTTGTTTCAATCTAGCGGTGTCGGTTGTGTTTTTTTCTTTATTTTCATTGTTTAAATATCTTTTTGTTTTAATCGTCGGTCTTCTCTTAGAATTTCTGGCGTTTTTCTCTGTTTTTCCTTAATTTGTTATCTTCTTCTTTCCAGTTTTGGGTCTGGAGAGAACAATGTGCATGGACCAGTTCTCCGGTCTAGATTCATGATCTGGATCTTCTCCCTTACCATCAGAGGTTGTAATTCTCATCTCCTTCAACACTCGACCAACACCTGGTCGAGTCATGTTTCTGCACAATTTTTCTGCTGACTTTTTCTCAGCTTTGACTTTTTTAGGTTTATTTTGTAATTGGGCTATAAATACCCTCCTTAGCCCACAAACTTAGACACACTTTTCTTTATCATTTTGGCGAAGTTTGAATCTCTTTTCTCTCTTAACCTTTGTATTTTCTAAAATTTGATACTAGATTTGTGTTTAATACATTGAGTATTTGTTTATGCTTCTTTAATCACTCTTGTTTATATTTCCATGAGCTTTCTAATCATGTTTAGTATTGCATTTTCTAAGCTATTAATGTTTATTAGTGAGTATATTTTCTTTACGGTTTAAGAAGAAATGGTTAGATTAGTGTAAAACTAGGGTGTTTCCAGCTTTCTTAAGCTCTTTCATGCTAGGATCTATTTTAGATTTGGTGTCTCACCCGTAAGGTGTTTGATTAAATGCTTGATTAAATGCTTGTTTGAACCAAAATATGAGATATGCTTGTCTAACCCAAGGGATTGGTTGCTTAGAGAGTCTATTGCCTAGAGATCATTCCAATTAGGTTGTTAAGTGAGCTGGAAGTCCCTAGTGTAGCATTGATCATTAATCTGGATCCTCTTAAACCCTTCTCTGCATTTATTGCTTATCGTTCTGTTTTCATTCTTTGTTTGATTTTACTTAATGAGTTGTTTACATTCAATTACTCTTTGCTTTGTTTTCATTTATGTTTCTATTACTATTGTTCTGGTTTCGTGACAATCATTGACTGAATACTGGCTTGGATTAAGTTGATCTGCATAGTTTCGATTTTTAGCATCATACTCGTTTGGATTGACACCTATTATATTTTAATGACGAGATTGTGTAATAAGATATTTGAACAAAAGTGTAAAAATATTGTTATCAACAGCCTCGCAATTTGCGAGTCCATTGCGAGGGCGAGGCATAGTATGTCGCAACAGCCTCACAATTTGCAAGTCCATTGCGAGGGTGTGGTATAGTACGTCACAGTGGCCTCGCAAAACACTTAAAAGTGGAAAGGTAAAACCGTTTAACCTAAACCTTATCCCAAACACAAAACCGACTACCGTATGAACGTATGAAAGTGCAATTCGAAGAGGCCAAGAATACATCAATAATCATTCATCAATTAGATTCACTACATTTAATTCTTAGAATCAATCTTGAAAATGTTGTATAAGTATTTTCAATATACGTGTATATGTGCAACACAGAGGATGAAAACTCTGATAATGAAAATAACTAAGTTGTTGTAGCTTATATTTTGTTGTATCTTAAATGAATTTTTGTTTTTGTTTAAAAAAAAACCATCAAGTTGCGGGGCCACTGTGAGGAATAGGCCAGATTCCTCGCAAATTGCGAGGTTGTTGCGAGGATTCTTGCCTACTCCTCGTAGTGGCCTCGCAAAGCACTTAAACTGGAAAGGTAAAACTGTTAAACCCGAACCTTACCCCAAACATAAAATCTATTGTATGAACGTAGAAAAGTGCAATTTGAATAGGCCGAGAATACATCGACAATCATTCATCAATTGGATTCACTACATTTATTTCTGGATTAATCCCGAACATGTTGTATAAGTATTTTCAATTACGTATATGTGCACCCCACTTTATTTAGTCTTCGTTCGAGTCTACTACGTATCAATTTCATTCTCTACGTTTAACTGTCCACAAAAACGACAATGTTATATAAGTGTTTTTAATCAAGTATATATGCATTGCTCTTTGTTTAATTTTCGTTTAATCCAGTTGCGAGTCTATTACGAGGGCAAGACAATGTGTGTTGCAACAGCCTCCCAATTTGCGAGTCTATTGCGAGGGCGAGGCACAATATATCGCAACAGCCTCGCAATTTGCAAGTCCATTGCGAGTTTGTTGCGACATACTTTGCATCGCCCTCGCAATGGACTCGAAAATTGCGAGGCCCAAAAACCCTAGTTTTCGTTGCAGAGGCCTCGCAGAGTATAATTAATACCCACCGCGTGTTTCTTTCTTCTTCTTCCATTCTTCTCCTACGCGACTTCTCTCTTCCTCTCTTATTCTCCTTCGCGAATTCTCGGCCTATCTTCTTCTCCTTCGCCATTGCTCTTCCTCTCTTCTTCTTCTCTTCTTCTCCTTTGTCATTTCTCTTCCTCTCTTCTTCCTCTCTTCTTCTTCTCTTCTTCCCTTTTCTCTTCTTCTCTTCTTCTCTTCTTCCATTCTTCTTCTCTTCCTCCCTTCGCCGAGCGTCTCTTCCACCGAACCGCCGAGCTCCTCTTCCTTCCAATGTAAGTTATTTCTTCCTTAAATCTAGATGTAAATTCTTAGATTTTAGGTTTTGGAAGTTAGATCTAGATTCTGGAAGTTAGAGCTAGATTCTTAGATTCTAGATTTATGTGTTAGGATGGTAGAAATTGCTAGATTTTCATATTTGAATCTAGATTTAGGTTTTAGGATTGTGAAATTTTTAGATTCGCATTTTTACAAAACGCTTTTGTAATTTTTAAAAACGTTTTTGTAATTTTTAAAAACGTTTTAATAATATGTTGTAATTTTTAAAATATTTTTAAAAACGTTTTGTAATTTTGACATTTATTACAAAACGTTTTTATAAAAAATTTTAATTTTAAAAGACATTTTTTAAAACATTTTTTGTTATTTTTTAAAACGTTTTTCATATTTTTTAAATCATTCATATAATTTTTAAATTATTATTAGAATATTTATATTAAACAAATTTAAATATTTATCATAATTTAAATTGTTATAATTTTTAGATGTCAAGATTTTATAACCGTCTATTGGTTTATTTAGAATATTTATAACAAGTCCGGAGTTCTAAATTGTTGTAAATTTAGATGTCCGGAGTTCGTAACCTTTATACTCGTTACCTTACCGACTCTGCCGGATTTCATCTACCGATGCCTCCCAAATCGCAACCACAGACGTCTCTATGAGAGCGCAGATCTCAGCCTATGTAGTCCTCGGGCTCGAGATCCGTACCATCAACGCCCATTGGTAGTTTCAGTTCTCAGCCGGGCTACACCCCTATACGGGAGATTGATTCGGCATTGCATGCTGCCAATGTCTACGAGCCATTATCGCCCGAGGTTGCTGTGCTGATGGTTATCGAGGATATTCTGAACGAGTCCAACCATAACTATCTTACTAATCTAGTTCCACAGCGCCCACCGGAAACTCTTTGGTATGTTTATAAACTTATAAATTTATTTATTGTTAAATTTAGTAAAATCAATTTTAATTTTTTGTTTGGTTTAAAATGGTAGGTTCAATGATGACGAGATACTGGCGACTACCGTGCGAGAAATCTTTGAAAGGAATTTCAAGGAATCGCACACTAATTTTATTCAAGTCCCGAACCACATCGTCGATAGATGGTTTAAAACTTTTGCGGTAAGTTTTTCGTTTTATTTAGTTCTTTTTTCTTTTTTTTTACCACAATTTATGAGTCACATATATTTTTGTTTGTACCAACGTTACCACTGGAGTCCCTCGATTACAAATGAAGTTCGTAACAAGTTCGAGGAGGTGTTGAACAGTCGCTTATGCGACCAGGTTGGCTGTTGGAAGGCTAAATGGAGGACACACGACAACGATGGAATGCCCCTATGGTTCGATACAAGGGTCTGGGACGGTCTTGTTCGCTATTGGCAAGATCCAAAGTCCAAGAAGAAGAGCGAAAGTGTGCGAGCGGCACGGTTAGCTGGTCCTTATGGCGACGGTCCACACAAGCATTGCTCGGGGTAGATTTCGTTTAAAGCCCAAGCCCGCAGGAAGGTAAATATTTTGTTTAATATATTATATAAAATTTTATTCAATTACATATATTTTTTAATACTTTTAGCAAGAAGAAACATGGGATCCTCACCCTGATCTGGTAGAGACTCTTTACCAGATGAAACGGAACAAGGTCGGAGTCTTTGTCGACAAGAGAGCGAAGAGGATCTACAATGAGGTCACTACAAAGATGCAAGAGCTGACTCAGGATTACGGTGATGAGAGCATTGGATCTGTCGTACTATTTACCGCACAAAAGAACCAACTATACGCCAAGATAAGATTGTTTTAATTTATTTCGTGTATTTTCCGTTTAAATTAGTTACACTAACATATTTATATACTTTTTTCTTAGGGAGACTGTTTGGGACCGGTCGCTCACTCGGATCTAGGATAGAACAGTGTTTTACGCTGCAAGGATCTCAATCTCAAGGCTCTGTGGATTCCTCTGATATTACAGAGGTGAAGAATGAGCTAGCGGAAGCAAAAATGAAGATATCGGCATATGATAACTTGTTCTCTATTTTGGCTGAGAAAAACGACCGAATAGCTGCTAGGTTGAAGCTGCTTCACACCGATCATCCCAGATCTAGTTCGTGGAACGCAGACCAGAACGCACAACAAATCTCAGACATTTCTGAATACTTTTAGTTTTTTTTCTAATAAATAATTTTAAATATTTTTTAAAATATTAATTTAATATATATTATTTTTATTTTTATTTTAATAATTTAAATATATTTTATTTTCAAATTAATTATATTATTAAATTAAAAAAAAAAATTTCTAGACTGTCGCATTGGACTCGCAGAGGTGGCCTCGCAACGGTTTCCTAAAGGTGGTCTCGCAACGGCCTCGCAAAGGACGCTTCGCAATATACTGCCTCGCAGGTAACTCGCAAGACTTGTGACGAATCTGGAGGCCCGTTTCCATCGCAGGTTTGCGATGAGATTATGACGTCGTAATATTTGCGACGTTGCTGCGACGAACTGATGACGTCGCAATGTTTGCGACGTTGTTACAATGAATGTGGATTGCGACTAACGATTTGCGTCGAAAAGGTTGATGTTACAGTGGTGTTGCAAAAGGAGATTTGCGACACCACTACAACGCCCTTTTCCATCGCAAATTGCCAGTTTTCTTGTAGTGAATGACATGTGGTAAGTCCACTAAAAACAGATGTATTTACACATCTAGGAATCAAGTCTCACTGCTTACATTATGTAGAAATTTGGATATTGGGTCGACCAGTTGTAATTCAATGTTTAAAAAAAAACAAATATTTTCTTAATCTATTTTTAAATAATTTTAAATTTAAGAAATAAAAAATTAAGTTAAAAAAAAAATATTAAATTACGAATTTATTTTATATAAATATAAAATTCTAATTTTTTAATTATTTGATCTAATTATCTATATTAAAAAATAAAAAATATTTAAATATAAAAGTAAACTAAATTTTAATATTAGGAGTATTTTGTAATCAATTACGTTAAAATTCAACGTGATATTGACATTAAATTTTTTGATAAAAATCACTTCCCTTCTCTTATAGTATATAAGATTATTTTCTCCAATATTTCTTTTTTTTTCTCCAATAATTTTTTTCCTCCAATAATTCTTTTATATAATTAATTTGAAGTTCGTTTTTTTAATAGAAAAAATGGAAAATTGCTTATTTCTTACAATTGCCGAAACATCGTGTTCAGACAAAAAAAAAACCAAGAGAAATCCATTTTATTTCTAAATTTGCAGAACCCGAAGAGCTCACTCTTGCTCTCTCTTCACCAACGCAAGTAAACTCCCAAGAAGACTTTCCCCAATCTCTGCGCGTCTCTCTCTGGGGACCTTACTTCTTCCAGACTCCAGACTCCAGATCCAGGTTTGTCTTCTCCTCATTCTTATTCTCATCATAACTAAAACAGGGTTTCTGCTTCTGCTACTTGTCTTCGTTTGGTTGCTCGGAAAGTCAGAACACAATAATATACGAATAAAACGAAGAGAAAGAAGCTATGAACTTGAAAATATCTGCTTCAGGGTCCGTCCGATATACAGAAATTAGGGTTTATGGTGATTTATGCTAAATATGCCTGCTTTCAAATCATTCGCTCACACTCCTTTTTGGGGTTACCTGATTAATTACTAAATTAAGGAATCACTTCTCATTTTGTAACTTTGTTAGACATTAAAGGGTCTGTAATTTAGTGAGTTTATGGAAAAGCTTAGATTTTCAATTTACTTTTAACTTCCCATTTTAGTGCTTCACTGATTCTTACTATAAAAGATTATGTCGCAACATTGGTCAATTTACTTATTGGCCTTTTTGTTTTGGTTCCACTAGAGTTTGAACATTTTTCTCATTGTAATTTGTAGTTTCTTTGGAACATTTGGGTTCTTGAGGGTCACAAAATGGAGGAGATACAGTCTCAATCTGATCTTTACCGTTCATCTTCATCTTCTGCAAGTAGTCCTACAAGTAGAGTCCCATCTAGTCACTTTTTCTATGTAAGAAAACCCGGTTCTCTTCGACAACCTATATCCTTTGAGGACTCTCCTGAATGGGAAGACACAACAGATGTTGATGGAAGAATGGAAGATGAAGCTGGTGGTGGCGATTCTATTAATGATGCTACTACAACTCCAATTTCTCCTTCTCTATCGAAAATCAATAGCGGATCAATGGCTTCTCCTCCTGTGCCTGAAGGAGGAGCGGCTGTTGTTAGGAAAATTGCGGGTGCTTCTATTGCGTGGAAAGATTTGACTGTTACTATGAAAGGAAAGAGAAAATATTCTGATAAGGTGGTAAAGAGTTCGAATGGTTATGCCTTTCCTGGGACTATGACAGTAATTATGGGTCCTGCAAAATCTGGGAAGTCTACTTTATTGAGAGCACTTGCTGGTAATGCCATAAATATTTTTCAGTTTATTTGTTGTTAGTTATAAGTTCCTTTTTTTTTGTATATTAATCTTTTCCCTAATCTCACGTTCTATAGGAAGATTGCCTCCTTCAGCAAGAATGTACGGAGAGGTGTTTGTGAATGGGTCAAAATCACATATGCCTTATGGTTCCTATGTGAGTAACTATTGTCTACAGCTTTCTTGGAACTTTTTTTTTCCAGTTTGTTAATGTTTTGGATATCTTCTCTTCTTGTTCATTCTTTTCTACTGTGCAGGGATTTGTTGAGAGGGAAACGGACCTGATTGGATCGCTTACAGTTCGTGAATTCCTGTACTATTCAGCCCTTCTTCAGCTTCCGGGTTTCCTCTTTCAGAAAAGGAGTGTGGTGGAAGATGCAATCCAGGCAATGTCTCTGAGTGATTATGCAAACAAATTGATTGGTGGTCACTGTTACATGAAGGGTCTACGTACCGGTGAAAGAAGACGTGTCTCTATTGCCCGTGAACTTGTGATGCGACCGCATATCTTATTCATTGATGAGCCTCTTTATCATCTTGACAGGTTTTTGACCATATCTAGACTGATGTTATTATCTCTCCTCTATTACAAGGTTAAATCTTGCATTATAAAATTGGCACTTTTGCTCTCTTAATAGTGTTTCGGCATTGCTTATGATGGTGACACTGAAAAAGCTTGCAAGTATGGGATGTACCCTTGTATTCACGATTCATCAAAGCAGTACTGAAGTGTTTGGTTTGTTTGATAGAATCTGCCTTCTATCAAATGGAAATACGCTCTTCTTTGGGGAGACACTGGCTTGCTTACAGGTAAATATAAAATGTTTTGAACGTGAAATATATCTGATATCAAGGCCAAAAGATCACTGAATCATATGTTCTTTTTATGTGTCTCCTTAAAGCACTTTTCAAATGCTGGATTCCCATGCCCGATAATGCAAAGTCCATCAGATCATTTTTTGCGGGCTATAAATACAGATTTCGATAGAATCATTGCAATGTGCAAAAACTGGCAGGTAGGTATACCATCATACAGCTCAAGTTTATATGATTAGGTTTCTTGTAAAGTTAGTGATCTGGTATGAGCTAAATTTTAAAAAACAGGACGATAATGGGGACTTTTCAGCAGTAAATATGGATACTGCTGTTGCTATTCGCACCCTCGAGGCGACGTATAAATCATCTGCAGATGCTGACTCTGTAGAGACTATGATATTGAAACTTACCGAAAGGGTAACAATTTGTCTATTGATTTTATTTCTGGATCCTAACCTCATAAATATAAAAATACATCTAAGTTTCTTTTTGTTGCCTATATAATCTTATTTTTGCAGGAGGGCACACAGCTAAAATCCAAGGGAAAAGCAGGTGCTGCTATGCGTGTTGCAGTGCTCACGTGGAGATCACTCTTAGTTATGTCAAGGGAATGGAAATACTATTGGCTTCGACTTATCCTCTACATGATTCTTACTCTTTGTATTGGCACATTATATTCTGGCTTGGGTCACTCTTTGTCTTCTGTTGCTGTAAGTCTTCTAAAACTTTTCTCAACATGTCACATATGAGTTGGAAGACTTGAAATTTATTGTTCAATGTAAATATTTCAGACAAGAGTAGCTGCTGTTTTTGTTTTTGTCTCATTTGCCTCACTATTGGGAATTGCTGGAATACCTTCACTTTTGAAAGAAATTAAGGTAACCAGTTCTTCATGATTTATCTAATCTTTGATCACATCTTCTTTTGATCTGACATTTATGTGTTTTTTTCTTTTAATAGATATATAGAAGTGAGGCATCGAACCAACATTCGGGTGCTTTTGTCTTCCTATTAGGGCAGTTTCTGGGAAGTATACCATTCTTGTTTCTCATGTCTATTTCCTCAAGTCTAGTGTTCTACTTCATGGTCGGATTAAGAGATGATTTCAGCTTGTTGATGTACTTTGTGCTCAACTTCTTCATCTGCCTATTGGTGAACGAAGGATTGATGCTCTCCATTGCGTGCATTTGGCGAGATGTTTACTGGAGCACTTTAACTGTCATCTCTGTACACGTGAGTTTTGTCTTTCACTTTTAATCTAATATAACGTTATGTTTTTTACTGTTCTTGTTCTATCTATTTGACATGGATTTAATTTTATTTGATACACTTTATACAAGTTTTACATAGTTTAAAAATTAGGGAAATCCAATTCAACAAAGTGTTCAGTATAATTCTCTTGTCAAAATTAGAATGATAATCTTTGCCTAAACCAAAGAAAGTTAAAATTTAGGAGAGAGTATATGCGTTTATCAAACTTGTTTGTTGCTTACAAATGAGAATGTAGTACCTCTACATGATCAGTAAAGGAGATTACTGCATCTAGGATTTGATCTTTTAATCTTCCTCTGCATCATTGCAGGTGATCATGATGCTCTCTGCAGGTCACTTCAGAATCCGTAACGCCTTGCCAAAACCTGTTTGGACTTACCCGTTCGCTTACATCTCATTCCACACTTACTGCATTGAGGTCACATATTCAATACTTAAACTACTCTTCGCTTCCTTTACAGAAAACTCAAAGAACATTCTTGTTTGATTGAATGGTTGCAGGGTCTTTTAGAGAACGAGTACCTTGGAGAAGTGTTTGCAGTTGGAGAAGTGAGAAGTATATCGGGTTACGAAGCTATCCGAGGAAATTACCAGATATCTCCAGACAAAAACTCAAAATGGAGGAAAATGCTTGTATTGTTGGCTATGGCTTTTGTTTACCGTTTTCTTTTGTATGTTTTACTTCGTTTTGGCCTAAACAAGAAAGTCTCTGGTCGTTTACTGCTTTGTCATAGGAACATAAACAGTTCTAGGTAAATCAATTATTATTTTTAGATGATATTACTTTAGCCTCTATTGTAATTTTGGTAGTTCTAAACATTTCGGTTGGTAGCACTTTTTTTTATATATTAAGTTTTGATACTTTTCAAGATTCATTTGCATATGTAACACTTTTGAAACAAAATTAAGCTTTGAAGATGATTTTATGAACCAGTGAAGAAAAGCTTACCTTCTTCAGAGGTAATTTATGTAAGTGTTACAAGTGTAGTAGTTATAATATATATTTTCCTCAAATAAGAAAAGCTTAATCCCTAAACCCTTAAACCCTTTCGTCATTTTTTTTAGAATTTGTAAAATGACAACTTCCATCGGCCACTTATAACCCAAATCGTAACTTTTTGCCTATTATTATCGTAATCTTTTATTTATTTAGCCTTAATCCTAGCTCTTAATCATTTCTTTCTCGTTAATCCAAGCTTACCAATCTAGTTTAAATTAAATTAAAATTGGCATACGTAGAGCAAACCAAATTATGTTTTTCTTTAGTTTTTTTTCATGAAACAAAAAAGTGAATTAAACCGTATAGAAGTTTCTCCGAAACAAAATTTATGAATGGAAACAATTTTCATTATGATTTCAAGCTTTTCCATTTGATAAGCCAACTTTAGCTCTAAGCCCATCAATAAACAAACCCAAATTCATTTCCGAGGATCCAGTGTTTCGCAGCGCACCTTCCAAACTCATTTTCACCCGTCCAATCTTCTCTTTAGATATTCCACACATCAAACGGTTAATATTCCTCTCAACTTCATCTCTCCCAAATTCACTCCGATCTTCACAAAGATTAATCCCAATCTCCCAATCATCAACCACAAGCTTCCGATTCGTAACCTGATCAGTCAACAATGGAAAACACAATAATGGAACTTCACACCAAATCGTCTCCAAAATCGAATTCCAACCACAATGACTCAAAAAACCACCAATACTCTGATTCGACAAAACCGTCATTTGACAACACCATGGAATCACAATCCCACGATCTCCAGCTTCAATCTCAAAATTTTCCGGTAATGGATTGTTCTCGTCGGAGCTAACAATGTCCGGTCGAACAACCCAAACGAAATTAACCTTACTCTGCAAAATCCCATGAGCGATTTCGATCAAATCTTTCTTAGTCACATGAGCATAACTACCGAAAGAAATGTATAACACTGAGCCTTTTGGTTTAGTGTTGAGCCATTGAGTACAATCAGATTCAGACCAAAGTGACGTTGTGACTGAACCAGTTTGGTGACCAAATGGGATGATTGGTCCAATTGCGTAAAAAGGGATTTTTGAATTTAGGGCTTTGGTTGTTTTGTCTTCGAATTGTTGAATTGTGTTGCATAAAACGAAATCAACTTTTTTCACATCTTCGAAAGCTTTGAAGATGATTTGATGAACCACTGAAGAAGTATCAGTTTCTTGAAGATATGAAGCTGTGTCTTTAGGGTTTATCGCTTCAACTCCAGGGATGTAATCGATTAGATCGCCACGAGTTTCTGATTCAGAAAGGGGGAGAAAAAACAAATAGGGGAGATTTTAGATATTTAAGGAAATTGAAGGATGAGTTTAGTAAAATTGTATATAATAAGAAAAAAAAGTGAATTTATTAATGGACGACCCCTGACATTTATTCACATGCACCATTTCATGACAAAAATTAAAGTCCCTACGAATTTATGTAATGTCTACCTACTTTGTTATTTTCCCATATTTATATCGTTACCATTATTTTTATTATTTTGCCCTTTTTGGTCGGCAAATCGTAACTAACGCTCTGATATTTAAACATATTGCTTGAAATTAATAAATGTTGAAAATAAAAAATAGAATATATAAATATTGTTGTAGATTGATTAAAAAAATTATGGTACATTGATTAGAACAACTATGGTACATAATTTTTAAATAAAATCAAAACTATGTTTTTGATATTAAAATACCATAATGTCAGACCAAGTAATGTAGTAGTTGTTTAAATCACATGCAAAATTTTTACAATTGTAACCAGCTATAAAACTTACTAAACGGCATAAAAATAAAATCAAAATTCAATTTTTTTTTTTTGTTTCTCAAAATTCAATTATTTAGGTGATGAAAATATAATTTTGGTAATGTTTTAACTCAAGAAAATGTTTTAAGAAATCAAATAAACCATACAAAATACTAATAGAATATTCGAATATTGGATTGATTAACATGCAATTAATGAAATAATTTTTTCGTTTTTTTTTCAAAATTTCATTTTAAAATAATTATATACGTTGACCAAAAAACAAAAAAGAAACTGCTACTCAAATATGAAAAATATATTGAATGAAGCAAAAAAAGAAAAAAAAAAATTGAAGTAGAAGAAGTACCTTGAGAACCAAAATGGCCATGAATCCGAAGCAGATCCATATGGTAATAAAGAGAGAAAACTAAAGCAGCTTCGGTCCAAAACGAGACACAAACCAAACCGAACTTTCTCGCAACCACCGATGGCCATACGAAGAAAGTGTCGGCGATCATTACATTCACACCGGAATCTTCAACGAGATTCGCCACAAGCTCTTCCATGTGAGCAGAGAATACATGAAGCAACGCCGATTGATAAGTGTCATGGTTCAAAGAGCGGTCAAAACCAATGGGAAGACCATCGGAAACAGTAGCGTATCTAATGTCGAGACCAGACTCTGACCTAACTCCGGCGAATATATCTTCATCGGAACCGTTAGTGATTTGGTGGTGAATGTAATGAGTGTTGACGAAAGTCACGGTGATCCCCTGCGACGCGAGCTTGATAGCTAAGTGTACGAATGGATTTACATGTCCTTGAAATGGGTATGGAATTAAGAGAGCATGAAGATGATGATTGTGATGGTTTTTAGGGTTTTTAAATTCGGCCATTAAAATGGGAATTTTTTTCGGAGTTTTAGGTAATTGAGAGGAAGAAGAAAATGAGACAAATTTAAAGGTTATATTTTGTTTTTCTTTTTTAAAAAGAATTTAATAAAAGGGAAGAGATTCTGTGATTAAAGGGGAAAAAAAAACATAATTGGGACAAGTTGAATGACTTTGCATTGATTCGCGGAAATTCCCCATAGAAGTGGATGGTTAGTGGCATTTCTATGCATTTTCATCAAAGAATATAATTGATCAAAGCCAGTAAGATGCCAATAAAAGGTTATGACCATCTGGATTAGGATGGCAGAGTTATCAAGTTGCTAAGTCAAAGTGGTTAATTTGTCGAATATATCCTCTTAATTGTAAACAAGAACTTTAACACAAAAATAAAATGTAAACGAGAAAAAGAAAGGTTGATATATGCATTTAATTAAAGAAGTGTATTCACCTTTTTCTAGAGAACGATATAATCTATTCCAACAAATGATGATGAAGTGTATTCAGCCTCCAAAATTCTGCAGGAAGCAGTCTCTACCATTTGGGGGCTAGCCCATTATGATTTCTAGTCTGGCCCCATGGGCCTTTATCTTTAAGTTTGGCCTCTTTCTATTTGGATTTATAGCCTTTTTCTATTTTAGCTCTGTATGTAAGGCTTATGATTTAGCAATCTTCTTGGGCTCAATCTTCATTTGTACTATGCATAATCTCTGAATTTTTAAATTCAGCTACTTTTTTTTTGCTTTGTTTTACCAGTTAAGATACCTGAATTTCGAGAGGAATTTTTAAATTCAGTTTTTTTTTTTTTTTTGTCTTTATTTGTTTTCTTTCCTCACAGCATGTTTAAATAATTGTTCTTCTCTTCTACTTTTTTTTTGTATGAATTCTTCTTTCTTCCAACGTGTTTCTTTTATTTAAAGACCATTTCATAAAATACTGAAGTCGATCCACTCAGAAATTTATGGTTGGTTCGATGTATTTTTGTTGCTTATTTCTTAAAATTAAAAATTTTCTTTACACTCATATGTTTCATCTTTAAAAAGAAAAAAAAAATCATACGTTTCATCATCAACCAACTATTTCGTGAATTCAGAGAATTATGCGTATTTAATTGTTTAATTAGTTATTTAATGGGTAAATAGTTGTTTGAACGCAATATGGAAGAGATTTCAACGGTATTTCAATTATCTAAATTTAAGAAAGAAAATAAATATTTACATGTGAATTGAACTAACAACTATACAAAAAACGAATTGTGGCCACAAGTTTGTGTTAAATATGGAATTTAAAACTGTAGTCTGAAGAAATTTGAAGTGTTATACATACAATCGTTTACATGGTGATAAATAGACTCAGAGAATATTTACAATAAATGACAGAATCACAATCCTTGATTCCTTGTGATTCCGAGCTTCATATTTGGGAATTGCTGATCTCACGGAGATCGTACCTTTAGCACTGTCCCTCAAGTTAGAGCGTGCAAGTCTTGCCCAACTTGAAACAGAAATTGTCATGTTATTGCCGTCCTAATGCTTTTGTGAGGATGTCTGCTAACTGAGTCTTGGTATTTACGTGATGTAGAGCAATGTTTTGGCGCAACATTTCGTCTCGTACAAAATGGCAGTCAAGTTCCATGTGTTCTACACAAGACTAGATTTGTTCCTATATGAATGGCGGCTTTGCTGTCACAATTGACAATCATTGGTTGGGTGTGGTGGACGTCTAAATCGTGTAGTATTTGTTTAAGCCAAATCAATTCCTAAGTGAGAAATTCCATTGATCGGTACTCTGCCTCCGCTGATGACCTGCTTACAATCTTTTGTTTCTTCATTTTCCATGATATTGGTGAGCTTCCAAGTTGAATGATGTATCCACTATCTCCGTGTGAGAGGGTAGCTGGCCCAATCACTATCACACCATCAAGTCAAGTTGAATGTTTCATTTGCATGAAAAAGTATATCTTGGCCATGGTTGTTTTTAAGATAACAGACAACACATAATATTGCGGACCAGTGATCATCGAGTGGTTGTTGCATGAATTGGGATAGGACTTGAACACCATACGCGAGGTCAGGTCATGTTACTACCAGATAGATCAACCTCCCAACAAGACGGCGATACTTTTCTAGATTTTGGACCAATGGTGAATCAGATAGTACCAGATGATGATTTAATAATATTAATAATTAAAATTTTGATCATGTAATATTGTTTAGTATAAAATAAAAATATACTATAAATTAAAAAATATTTTGTAAAGAAAATTTCTACTCAAAAAAATATAGAAAGAAATAGAGTTTTCCAAATTTAGAAAGAAATATAGAAATTTCTATTTCTAAAGCAAGAAATAGAGTACTATTGGAATCACTTTTTCTCTAAATATAGAATTTAGAGTGAGATTTATAGCACCATTAGATATGCCTTAATAAGACCAATTTTGTAGAAGATGCAAAAAATATCAACTTTTTATTGTTATATGGTCATTCTTTCAGTATTGTTTATAATAGTGATAGTTCCACATATTCTCCATGAATTATCATTGACAAAAACAGACTAAAGCAAGGATGGCTGACCCAAGGTAACATATTGTAAGGACCTATAAACTCGAACGAATTAAACAAATGATTAAGGTAATCAAAACACAAAGCTGAGATGAAAGTTTCGTTACCTTAACTCAATAAACGTATGTAATGTATCAGAATGATGCGTTTTGAGTTCCAGGATAGAACCCTAGATAGATCGTCGACGTTAGACCTAACAAACAAAATTAGCAAACATTGTCTACTTCTCACTCTCAGACTAGACAGAACTCTGTGATGGAAAAATCTGGCAGCGTTTAGTGCTTTCAAAAGTGTGTGTTTGAGAAGATTTTGAGACTCGCTTTTATAGAGACGAAGACGTGGAGAAGAAGTTTAGAAGATGCTGAGCATCTTTTTAAACATGGTCTTAGTTGGTTCCAAAAATTTCGGAGATTGAGTCACGCAGAAGTCTTAAGCTCAAGATTAGAGGCGGCAGTTACTAAACTAAGTTAGAGTTTAATTTTTTTATAGAGTTTTAATAAATATTTGGTCCAAGAAAATAACGAGCAATGTGGGCCGAAAGCCCACAAGCCCCCAAGCACCGATACCAGCACGACACAATTCTCTTTTCTCCTCCATACTTTTTAAACAAGCATACACGTATTTCTCTATATAAACACAAGAAAAACATTTTTTTCTTAGCAATGTGAGACTTTTTAAAAGTGTCTTAAGTTAATAAGGCCTTGCCAATCACATTTCTCATTCACATAACCAACATTATGTAAACTTAGTATTTGGGAATAGAGTTTAGTAATTGGTCCATGATATGATACTGAATAGCTTCAAGCAAGGATTCAATAAGCAATCATGCACAAAGGCAAATTGGGAGCTTAACCAAGGCGCAAAAACTAACAAATGCAAGAAAGGCATTGGCGATTGGTACACAAACACTCAAGATCTATTAAGAAGAAGCAAATACGAATCACTCAATGGGTAAGTGAGTCATGTTGTGCTCTTTTTCCCTCATCCAAGTTTTGTCCTAATGGGTTTTCTTGGAGAGGTTTTTAAAAAGGCAAACGGCCCACTTGTCAAATGGCCCATTGGTGATTTTCATTAAAGTCCAACAAGCATAAGGAAGGCATATTTACTCTTGGAATGGCGTGGGAGAGTTCCAAAGAGACCTTCCAACTATCCATTTATGTTGTTTCATTTTCTAGATAAATCTGCATTTAAGTTTGTTGCATTTTCGAGATTAGCTCTTAGACTACTTCATCGTCTTTTTTCTATTTAAACTCCTTAGTATTCCTCATTGTAATCATCCTGGAATGGATCACCAACTAATGAAAAGCTTTTGTCAAAACTATCTCTCAAAAACATGGGTCAAGTTGTCTCTTCAACTTTTGAAACCAACTTGTTGAATCTTCAACACTTCTACTCGATTTGCTGTAACTTCAGCCTTTGGTCTCTCTTCCTCTCTTGGACGAGTCTACTACTTGATTGGCATATCTGCATCACTTCCAACCATCACTCTATCTCTAACTCGATCAGCCATCAGTCAAGGGTCGTTTCTCAACCACAACAGAAGGATTTTCCGCACCTTTATGTTCTCTTAAGCATTATACCATCTTCTCTGTGGGATCTGTGGGTAGGATTGTATCAGTCCAACACATAAGATTGTCGGTAGGGGTGTCAATTAGGTTGAGAACCCGCGGGTTGCACCCAATCCGTACCACTATGGAGTGGGTTAGGGCTCAAGTTTTTATACCTAAAAAAAAGTGGGCACTGCAAATCGGTCCACTATGGTCTTGCAGATATTGCAGGATAAATATGCACGGACAATGGGTTAACCCGCAGATTAAAACAATATGTAATTTGCATGTTCTATTAATCAATTAATCTTTATATTATTTTACAAAAGTTTCAAAATGTTTAATTACCTTATATGATTCAACATTTACCTTTATATACACATTTTCTATTTTCAATATTGGATATGCTACTACACATTTTTGAATTATTTTATTTTCAAAAATTTTAAAAATCTTTTTTCTTGATTTTTCTTAATAAGTCAGAGATATTGTTTGCTTAAATTAATTTTCAATTCTAAACGTTTACCTAATTAATTATGTTTTCTTGGCCTTGATTTACATCAATTTTTGGAATAGTTTTTGGTTTTTGTTTTTCAAAACACCATTTTCGAGCCAATCATAATTTTGTAAAAATGGTTTTTCAAAAACAAATTTTTAGACTGTTTTTACTAATTCAACATAAAAGCCAAAAATCAATTTTTTGAAGTTTTTGGTGCAGATTTTCGTTGGTTTTTTTCTAAACAATTTTTTTTCTTTTATTTTATTATTATTTGACTAGAATTTAAATCAAATCTATTTAACTAAAATAATTACTTATGAAGAACATAAGAGTTGTATTTTTATCGATAGTGACTTATGATTATAATTGGTAGGCATAACACTATTTAAAATTATATATATAATATTTGAATAAAATAGTTTATGAATCAATGTATTTTTTATGAAATAAATTTTTATATGCATAATTTTTATATTTTTAATATTATTTATAAAAATTTTGACAAATTTATTTTTCTGATCAAAATTTTTATTACTTAAATTTAATATTGTATTTTTCAGAGTTTTGGGAAAAAATAATTTAAAATGAAAATATTTAATTAAAAAAATTGAAAAACCAAAAACTATAAAAATTATCATTCATGTTTTTGAAAAACTAAATTTACTACAAAAACTAAAAACCAAAATCTAAAAACCAAAAACTAAAAACCAAAAACTAAAAACTAAAATCCAAAAACTGGTTTACCATTCATCACCTTTATTTTTCAAACTATTATTTGTAGTTTTGACTCGACAAAAATTCACTGATAGATAATTTTAATTTATAAAACATTTAATTTTATGTCACTTTTTAATTACTTAATTACACAAATATGTCGGGTTAGCGAGTTAACCCATTAAACCCGCCGTATAATACGGGACGGACTAGTGTTATTAGTTTTAAACCTATGGATTATAGCAGGCTGCAATTAAACACAACCCGTAATAGGATAGGTTAAATGGTATGGATCAATCATAATTGACACTCCTAATTGTCGTCGATCTTACAAAGTCACATTTTATGCAATAAAAGTGGCTCCTCGCTGATTATATTTCTCCTTCCATTTTCCAAGATCCTAAATCTGAAAGACTAGGCTTGGCCCTTTTATTCCTCCTTCACTCAAGAGGATCAAGCCTTCAAAAATTCAAAAAAATCACCATTAAATATTACATTTGGACCTAGAATGGTATGAACAGTAGATAATTGTCATGAGGGTTTTCTATTCACTTCTCTGTAGCAAGAGTTTATTCATTGTAAGTGTAGACTCCTTTGTAGAAAATTTCTTCAAAATCACTAGTGTTATTGAAGATGAATTGGAAGTCACACTTTGTGCGATGAAAGTGGAACTGGTTCGCTCAAATCAAACCATCCAAATACTTCTACAAATTCATTTTTTATCCATCTTTTTTCTTAAATGCATTTTTTTAAGAAACATGATAATCAAAAAGTTAACTAATTTTGTATCTAAATTGCTTTGGTCAAACTTGTTTCTGCCGAAATCAAACAGGTTTTAAGTTCTCAAATAGCTTTAGCTATGAACCTTAAACGTATGCATGCACATAATATTGTTTTGAGGATTAATTCATTCTTGTTTTAACCGCCGCATATAAATTCGGTTTGGTTAATCGGTTAAAGTCATGATCATAAATTTCGATTAAGCTACGCCCTTAATAGTAAAAGATCAGTGTGCGTTTATGAGACGAATTAAGATTTTCTAACAGTTTAATGTAGAAAATGTTTTACAAAGAATTTTTTTTTTAAGTAGAAAATTATGGTTTTGTATTTTTGTGTGGAGGTGTGACTCGATCACCCAAATGATCGAAAGAACATTTTCAAAGTTCGTCGTTTTCCTTAATATACAAGAAATTTCTATAACAACTCCTGACGAAACGAACGTATTATTGAAAAATGTGTGCGTTGGAGCAATTTAATGCGCGGTAATAAATTTGTTAGTTATTTAACATATTTATTATCTAGATAACATATATGTTATCTGCGAACACTTATATTACCTGATAAAATATATGTAACACATCTATTATACAACTAAAATATATATTATCTGTTAACACATTTAATATCCATTAAAACATTACTTACTGGTGTAACATATTATCTGAGTAAAAGAAATAGTATCTGCTAACACAACAATGACGACGGTTAGCAACACACAACGAAGAGTTTGAACGGCTTGTAAAACACGACGAAAATGAGAATATATAAAATTAGTGGAGAGACTAGAATCGTGTAAAAATTTTGGAAATGAAAATGAGAAAGAAGTGATCCACATTTTACAAATTTCAAAATCATGAACCATCGCGAAAGCCAAAGCCATTTTTATTTCTAAAATTGTCCACACGAACTAGTTTTTTCTTCCATGCATCCATTTTGATATACAGGAAATATAATCTTCAAAACATTGTACTTTTTATATTAACTAATAATGAGTATAAGTATGATTATGATTTTGTTTTCATCATTGTAATTTTTTTGGTGTTTACAAAAAGAACTTTGATTACAACATCAAAAAAATTACGATTTCATTGTATATTTAAGGTAATCTAAACACAACTATATCCTATTTTAATTAAAGCCAATTTTTAGTCAGATTTTAGTATGAAGATTACCACATCTTTTATCTTTATATATTATTACCCAAAAAAAATTAACACACCCGACCATGCTTAAGATTGGACATTTGAAGCATAAAATTTGTGGGATTAGATATACAAAGGTGATTTACAATCGTATTAAGTTTAACTTATCTCCAAAAACTAGCTTAAAGTAGGAAAATCGACATATATTTATATATTGCCTAAAAATTATAACCTAAGCGTAATGTGGGATATTCTAACATTAGAAACTATAAATTGAGAAAACTTTATATAATTCCCATATATATTCAGATCCATCATAATCACCTTCATGTGTATGTACACATATATGGAGATATAGAGGAAACACTGATTGAGAAAGTGCAAGTACGTATTGGTGTACAGTGTCCTACCATTTCCTTTGTTGTTTTGTGTACTGCTCATCTTTAAAATAATTATACAAACAAAAACATCAATAAAATATCTACAGGATTTGATATCAATGAATGACGTCTCATAGATCCCAACATCAGTGTTTACTAGGCATGGTCTACCAATATGCTAAAAGTGTACTCTTAAAAATGTTTTTTAGTTATTTAGGTTTTAGACTGATTTGAAAGAAAAACAATATAATTCTGAATGAAATGAGTACAGAAATACAGGATCGGCAAGGTACAAGAAATTAGCTTGATACTAACGAACGGATCCGTCAGATATCTGCTTAGATATGATTTTCTCGACGAATTCGCTATGGAAATAACTCGGTTGTCAGAAATAAAAAAAACTCCTTAACATTAAAATGACTAAAAAGTACAAAGAGTGAATAGTATTGGTCTATTACATATGTAATATCAAGTAGAAGATTAGTAATAATTACAGCATACACTCTAATTACATGGCTCGGTCAATATCCTCCGGAGGTGGCTAGGTCGGCAAGGAACCATCAAGGCTCCATCTTGATAGAATCCATATTCTTCCTCTGCGCGTTCGAGAAGCTTCTGGAACATTGGATGTTCTAAGAACACCAATGGAGCAACGAATCTTTGTGTAGGTTCATAATACCCATCAACGGCTATAACTGCGAAGTGACCTTCCTTAACATCTTTTGGGACACAATCACGGTCATATTCTTTGGATGATAGTTTCTTGGCCGACGAAAAGCCTTTGATCTGGACCAACTTCTCTACAACATTCTTAAGCTTCACAATTCCACCTTTAACTATCTTCTTCGATGGCTCGACTGTAATTGTTCTTTGTCTCGCCATTGCTAATTAGGTTAATTTGGGGGAGGGGGGGGGGGGTTGTTCTCACAGAAGTATATGTTCGAATGTAGACATGTAATGAGGAGTATATATATAAGGAAGAATGTTACAAAAAGAAGATAAGAAAGAAGAGGAAGGAGACCAAAGCATGTGGCTGAGTTGGTTTGCATTCCTATTGATATTTTCCACAGAAACGGTATAATTGTAAGTTTTACTTTGTTTTCTTTTTGCCTTTTACTGTCTGTAAAATTAACATCGACCATTTGAGGAAAACTCTCAACCATGACGATCCATAAAATCCACGTTTGTATGTATACAATCTAATCAATCTTTACATTACAATCTTACTATCTAAATCATAACCTAAACCTGTATACTATAAAAGCCTTATAATCTAATTACCAAACAATCTAACTAATGCATCAACCTAACAATCTATAACACATACATCTTTGTATAAAATTTCATAAACATATATAACAATACTTATATACATATACTTATATATATGTGTGTGAGTTAAAAATTAACCTTAGAGAGAGAGAGCTAGAGAGAGGAAACGGAGAAGAAATGTCCAATTTTTCATGACAGATTTACTCAAGAAATTGAGTTTTAACTGTATGTTTCTGCGGTTAAATTTTTGGTTTCCAATGGATTTCAGAGGACACATTCGTTGGAAACTACATTAGGTAGTTCAAATTTTCAGTAGGAATGATCATTTCTGATGGATTTTTTATCGTCAAAAAGTATGTATTATAGATTGGTGTGAATATCTTTCAAAATATTTTTCATATAGAGCTCATCACAAAGATATTTCAAAATGTTAAAATCAAGTTATAGCATAACTCTAATACTATGACAAATCACAAGAATACAAATTCAAATTTATACGTCAATAAATATTCAGATTTCATCCTTGGCATATCGTTGCATATATATGCGTTTGGACTTAATTTATGTTTTCTATATACAAAAAAGGTTTTAAGGTGAATGTGGATTTAGTCTAGTGGCATGTGGTAAATCCATTAAAGACATACGCACTTGCATATCCAGGGATCGAGTCTCACTGCTTACATTATGTAGGAACTTGGCTATTGGACAGGCCAGTTGTGATCCAATGTTGAAAAGAAAAAAACGATTTTAAGGTTTTTTATAGATTAAAAATTCTTAAATTTTATTGTAAAAAGTAAATTTAAGTTTAGTGTTTTATACACTTTTACTATTGATGAATATCACAAAACTTATTTCTCATCTTTATTTAGAGAATCTACAAGAAACTTCACAAAAAAAAGAAATTAAGTTGTCCAATAATAAACAAATAATCGTCTATGTAGCTGTGGCTGCATAAACGCCAACCTTCAACGTACATCGGTCAGTCCTTGTTGAAACTATTTGCAAAAGTACTGTCATCAATTTTTGTTATAAATTGAAACTCAGAGAACCAGCTATGCATTATTATATATCAACGATCGATATAATATAAATTCTTGTAATTTTCTTAAATTTGTGTGAACATCTTTTACTACACGTTTTCAATGAATTTGCCAGAAAAATAAAATTAAAAATCAGCAAATATTATACTGTATTTGTAATAGTGTACATTAATTGAATATCGAATTTACATGGTAAGGTCCAAATATCTAGACGAGTCCAACTTAATGGCTGCAGATTCTGGCGACGATTCTCCGCAAGCAATACATGGTTAATTTTGTCACGAATTTAGCAAGAAGGTATTTGTTGCAAACATATCCACACATTTTACAACATAGTTTTTAATTTGTTCACCTTTTTTACTCTCATTTCTTTTGAAATAAATAAAAACTAAACCCTAAAAAAAAGCCCTTGAAACTTTATAGCTCTTACATTATGATGGTTATAAATTGTATACTCAGACAGAAGCAAAAAAATGATGGTCAGATCTGTTGGTTACACGTTATAACAGGTATCTTATGACGAATTTTTGAAGAATTACAAGCTATTGTTTTGTTATTGTCGAAAAACATAATCGTCGAAAAATTCCTATAGATTGAGAAAACGGTCAATAAAATACTGAACTTTCCCGTTTTTGCAGAAAAAATACCAAACTTTTTGATTTGCCGAAAAAATAATGAACTTTAGTTGAACTCGCCAATTAGATACCCAATTAAGTCAACGTTAACAAAAATTAAACTCTGTTTAACGGTATTTACTGTCCGTTAATTGGTCGTTAATGGCATATGTAAAACGCCGTGTTTTGACCAAACTGGGTTAAGTCTGAGAAATATCAATCCCTAATTTATGTTCAACGAAATCGAAAAAATCGATTGTTACAAAGATAGCGTAATCGTGAGTTAGAGAGAGATTGATTGAAATTAAGATGCTCAAGATGAAGAACAAAACCAAAAGAAAAGGTCCGAGCAAATTAGAAGATGACGAGCTTGAGTGGATTTCGGAAAACGCAGTGGAAGGTGAGAGAGAAATCCACTTCCATATAGTGTTGTTGATGTCGAGATTCAAATGTTAATTCACTTAACCTGCATATGTCAACTTCTAATTCGAGGAATAAGTAACAAAATCAAAACATATAAAGCAAATGTTAATTCACTTATGAAATTGCTGCAGCATTCTCAAGCTAAGATCAACGAAAACTGAATTAAAAGAGACTTAATCTTTTAATGTAAAAGAAGAATCAAACCACAGAGAATCAAAACAAAGAAGTGATTGAAAAAACAAAGAAGAAAGAACGAAGAGAACAAAGAAAGAGATGAGAAAAAGAGATAAGAAATCGGAGAGATGAGAGAAATTAGGGTTTAATGTTTGATTTGGGGATTTCAGTGTAAAAACACGGCATTTTACATATGCTATTAATGACCAATTAACGGACAGTAAACGCTATTAAACGGAGTTTAATTTTTGTTAACGTTGACTTAATTGGGTATCTAATTGGCGAGGTCAACTAAAGTTCATTATTTTTTTGGCAAATCAAAAAGTTTGGTATTTTTTCTGCAAAAAGGGGAAAGTTCAATATTTTATTTACCGTTTTCTCAGATTGACAATATTTGTTAAAAAAAATCCGATTATTTCGGAAGATAAAGCTATCATATAGATCTTTATGTCGAGATTCATATAGAACTTTATATCCAAAGCTATCATATAGCCTTGGATAAATCATGATGATCTAGTATTTAGGAAATAAAAATTACCAACTAAGTTCGACGGCTACTAATATGTCGAAATTTTGATTCGAATTCACTTAAAAAACAAACATACACTACAATTTTAACCATCCTACAATTCATATGGTTTTCAAGAAATTAAGTCTTTATTTTAACCTTGAATTTCCCTGGTATATATATAAAAGATACCCTTTGTTCATATTTTTCACGTTTCATGACATTGAAGGTTTGAGATATAACACCCAAATATAAACAGTATTTGTGTCTCTTTGACAAAAAAAGAAAAAACAAAAACAGTACAGGCCGTCCTTAAGAACTGTGTAGTAGTACTGTGCTTTGTTTATCGGTATGCAAAGTCGTGGTCGGTTCCATAGTACATCAATTATTATCAATATACCTTATGTTTCCAATTCTAAAGAACAATTTATATATTTTCCTATTTAATAAGCTGTTTTATAGTACTTGAAGAGATCTATACCGATCTGCAATTAACAACTACATGTGGTACATAAGTACTGTAACAAAATCAAAATTTAAAACTTATGATCTATATCTTATTCACATAGAAGTCTATATACCTAAGCAGGTAAACATATACATATATTTACTGAATATATAGAATTATTAATGTAATAGCTAGCTATAACAAGCATATAACAAAAAAAAAAGTACAACAAGAATTCTCGAGGCTAAGTTCTTTATTCCGCTCTATCTTTTTTTCTGTACTACTGAGATCCCTAAATCATAAAACTGATATTCATGCTCGTCATATTAGAGAGTCCGCTAATGATTTATTGATGTAACTTTTAATGACTCGTGGAGTTTTATTAATATATTTAGCATTAGACAAAGAAAATATAGATAAATGTAATAATTTATAAAGATTATATGTAAATGTAATGCGTAATTTTTAATTGACTTTTACGAATGAAAATGTATTATATTTACTATATAAAAATAAAACTCCCATGAATTTCATTAGTAATGTCAATTCATTTGTAATGTGGGGAAAAATATCAAATCCTAAAAATGATTCAGTGGTAATTTATCAAACCATAAACTAAAAATGAAGATCAATTTGAAAATTAAAAAAAAAAAGAGTGTAACATCAATAAACATAGCAGTAGAACATGTGGCAATTTTAGAAAGGTCATTGTCGAAGACACTTTAGAACGTGAGTCGAAGAAGGAAATTTATAGAACTAAACAGAAGTATCGACCAATAGCATCTTCACATAATGTGATCTAGTTGATAAGATATATGATTGCGTAAATAATTCCACTTTTTTTTATAACAAAATTATATATTAAATAGTTGAAAAGTTGGGAAGAAAAAGGCTTATAATTTAGTTAGCAGTCGACAGTCCAAATTGGATTCGAAAGCTACGTGACTCTAGTTCCGCTATAATCGGGGGCTGGTCTGACACGGGTTTATTTTTCTTTTTTGAATATATAAATTTGGATATACACTTTCTGTTCAACTCTATGATTACAGGATTCCGCATGCAAATGAATATATTTTGGGTAGGATATTTTGGTTTTAAAGCAAAATATCTAATCAACAAAAAAGAGAAAAAATGGTATTCTAATTTATCTAAATAATATGAACAATAGCATGTGATATTTAGTTTAGTGGCAATGGTAAGTCAACTAAATACAGATGTACTTGCATATCTAGGAATCGGTTTTTACTATCTACATTATGTAGGAACTTAATTAATGGACCGGTCAGTTATGATCTAATGTTGATAAAAAAGAAAAACAATATGAACAATAACATATTAGACTACAATGAGTCATTATCATGACAATGAACAAGGTGTTATTTAGGAAAATAGGAAGTCTACTCCTTTTATTCAAGAAACAAACAAGGAAAAAAAAAACTGATAAAATTATTGACAAAAATATGAACCGTCAGAGAATTTTCAACTAGATAAAAGATCTATCTATCGAAAATTGGTAAGTAACTCTTGGCGATTTCAAAATTATCAAAATCCTGTCAAGAATTTTTATGACTCCCATCATAACTACGAACTTTTTGGAAGATTCTATCGTTATATAAGTTATTATATGATAATGAATGAATACTATACTAATTCTCTATGTATAAATAACTAGTATATTAGTTAAGAGTTTTATTTATGTTATTAGAGATGATTTTCTATACCTCAACGATGAGACATAACCAAAGCATGTCTAAACTATTTTCTTATACAAATTCCAGAAAGACAGAGGATGAGTACTAAACAGACACGATCCAGCACCCATCAGTGTGTACATGATCCAAACCGATGAAATCACACAAAATAAAGGATATTTTCTGGTGGTTTAGACTTTAATTTGATTATCAATTGGATCTACAAAAGTCGATCCATTGCATGTGTTGTGGCTAGGCTACTACCTAATGTTAAACACTAATAGAAAACATTGCATAAATGGATATTTTTAGCACTTGATTAAGAAAATTCTTCCATATGTTATCTAGTTTTAATGAAAGTTTTAAGTATTTTTTGAAAAAATGTAATTACCTTTCCAAAAAATAATTGCAATAATGAGCAGTTTATAGTAAAGATTTCAAGTCCAAAATTACTACGTTGAAAATTGGTCCTCTCAACAAAAAAAGTATCGTCATTGCAATTAGCCTAATTCCAATATATCATAAAAGAAAATAGTGTAATTTTTACTCATCTCATGTGATGAAGAGTCGAGACCATCACAAAATGTCCCTCTCTTGACTTCTGATTTTTTCTCTTCTTCTTTTTTGTTTCCTAATTAGTTTATTTACGCTTCCTAGGCTTCTATATAATGTGTGATACTCTACTTCTTTCACATAACTTTGCAAAAGCTCTGATCTTCCTCACTGAAAAACCCACTGATTGGGCCTTCTGCGAACTTGTAAGGCCCACCAAGCCCATGATTAAGACAATAACCGGGTTGACTCGGAGACCCGACTTTGGTGATTCCCTCTCCATTGTCCTTATCTTTCTTCTTCTTCTTCTTCTCAGGCACGACCTCAACAGTTTTCTTCAGCTTACGTTTCAGATTCTCTGTCACAGACTTAACATCCATTGTCCCTGTAACTGTTACCAGTTCTTTCTCCTTGTCTGTTTTGACTTGGTACACTCCTTTTGTATTAAGACGGCAAGTTGTATATATGAGTCAATACCGAAAAAAGAGTTTATTACCAGTTAAAAATGATGAAAGCAGAGGTTATTAATTTGACCTTTGGTCTTAGAGACAGTCTTATAAATCCTCTTGATGCAACCATCACATGAGCAACCAAGTTTCAGTACCACTGTGCTCACAGCAACCTAGAACAAGAAAGTCAAGATCAGAGCAACGTAAAACAGATCATAAAGTCATATCAACTATTGAGAAAGGCCATAAGTAGTAAGTAATGTAATAGGAGCAGGTAGAAGATAATGGCTACAGTTCATGTTCTACAAATGATTGGAAGGAGTGATCTCAGAAAATAATGTTACTTGAGCCTCAAGTAATTCTACCTTTTGATACTCTCTGCCTATTAATCATGGTTTGATTAGTTGTGGAGAACATATATTTCACAATCATATAGACTCTAAACTCAAAACAATGACTGAGGTGAAGCTAAATTTAGAGCCTAACCATAGTTACGGTGTTATTATCAGCCTTCTTCTCATTGTTTTCATTGGTTACTTTCTTTGGTTTTGGAGATAACAGCTCGACCTTCTTCTTGCTCTTCTTCTGCAACTTCTCTGCAATTTTCACTGGGTCCATAAATCCCAGTAGAGTCAGTTTGTTCGAGATAGGATCTGGTCTCACTGTATGAACTCCTGATTCAGGAAACAATCAGAAGAAGTTAAAACCAGCGTTTGAGCATCACTTCCAATTTTTTCTTATGATTATATACCAAACAAACAGATCAGGAACACAAAAAAGACCCAAAAGTCTCAAAATGCAAGAGATTCAATGGCAGAAATAGAGATTTGTATAATTCTGAATACACTTTTGGCCCAAATTACATCAACATAATAGTCTGTAACCCAAGATCATCAATGAAATCATATTCAGTCTAAAATCTTTTCTCTACTTTAATCATATTCTTGTTCAAGCTGTTTACCTTCCAAACGACGTGCTAATCTGACGATCCTGGAGACACAGCCATCACAATGCAGATGAATCTTAAGAACAACGGTCATCGGCGCCATATCCTTCTGTCGTTTTTTGTTCTCCTCCACATCTCCGTCATTGTTGTAACACACCACCAGATTCTCGATTTTCGGCTCCATCTTCTTCTACAATCACGAAACAGAATGAATCATAAAAACTCAGACGCATTTGATAGGAAACAAAAACAGAGAACGAGTGAGAATATCTTAAACCTTGATCTACTTCGAGATTCGAGCTTCTGGATATTTACTAAGAAGAACAAAAAGAATGTAGAAACGACGACGAGAATGTTCGGAAAAAAAATCACAGAAAAAGCAGATAAATAACACAAAATCCGAAACGCATTCGCCGGCGAGAAAAAAAAACAGAGATAACGAAGGAGTGAGTACCTAAAGCTGATGAAACAATCTCCAGAGATTCGAGTTTCTCGAGGTCTCTTCGGAGAGAAAAAGAGGGAAATCAGTGAGAAAATGAGGGAAAACTTAGAAGACGACGAAAAGTTTCAGAGAAGCGCCTGCGTACCAGAGAGTGTGTGTGCTCGCAGTACGTACGTACACCTTTTGTTACTTTTTCTAATTTTGATTTAATTAAAAATTGATTTAGTTAGTGAAATATTTCAAATATTAAGTGAAGAATAATTAATTCTGTTTTCGAAAAAAAAAATCTTTAATATTTTGTAATTTGAAATCAATATGATGTGTTTCTAATATGTTTATAAAAAAATTTGTGAGTTTATTCATAGAAACTAGATGAACACCCTTGTTTTGCACGAGACAAATTTATATTTTTTTGTCTGATTTTTTGTATATATATAGAGATGATTATCAATAAATATAGTATATTTATTGGTATATATATAGTATGATGTATTTTTTATATATAAGCTACTAATAAACATATAAATATATATTTTTGTTTTTTTTTGTTTTAGCCATATATTTATACAGTGGCGGACCCAGAAAAATTATTTACCGGTGTCATAATATAATAAAATAATTTTTCAAAAAAAATATAAAACATTATTGTTTCATAGATAGTAAGTGATAAATACTATATAAAAATATAATCGATAAAAATATCAATATAGTGATTAGCATGATTCAGCTAATGATTCATGCATCAAGGGTTTGATCTCTTCTCACTACTTATAGTAGATTAAAAATAGATTTAAAAGTGTAGACTTTAGTTATTGATCGGACCTTGTCGATTCAATTGTTGACAAAAAGAATGTATTAAAAATTAAATTATTTTCAAATAAAGAAGTTATTAAATAAAGTAATTGTGCGGTTATGAGAGTATAAAAAATTTTTTTTTAAAGAATTGGTGAATTGATTAAATAGATGTTTGTGAGTTAATTTTTTGCTAGTTATTAAAATTTGATTAATTGCATGGGTGTCAAAATAATAAAGTAGTTGAATTTGGTTATAATAAACCATAAATGTTTCATATAATTTTTTTTTCAAAAAAAAAAAGAAGAATCAAAATTTAAGGGGGTTCAATTGAACCCCACCCATACAACATAGGTCCGCCTCTATATATATATATATATATATATATATTTTGTCGTGTTTTTTTATTTATAATTATAATTTCTTTGAATTATTTTATAATTTAAAAACATAACTATATTGTTAAGTTTATTCTCTAATATAATAGATGTGGTTATGTTTTTTAATTAATAGTTGCGTAGTATGAATTATTTGATTTAACACTTCTTTTTCCATTAGCAAAAAAAAAGAAATAGCATAAATAATTGAAACATACAGTCTTTTAGTATTAAAGCTAATATTTAAAAAATGAATTTTTTATAGAAGAGTAAATATTTTACTTCATAAAAATAAAAGTGAATGTTTTGATAAATAAAAAAAATAGAAAACTTACTTTGGAACCACATATGTCACATTGAGATTGCAATTTGAACAATTTCACATGCGTTTAACAATTGCAATATCTTCAGAGTCACTTATGTTTTCAAAACAATCAATTGGAAAAGTTTTGTTGTGGCAAACTTTGCAGCTTAAGTAGCACAATCCATAATCAATATCAATCAAATGAATTTTGACATTTGTAACATAAGAATCAATCTAAAAGAAATAGAAAAAAGTGATTTAAAACTAACGAAAAATAAGTCTTTAAAAAAAAAATTATAAAACGTTTACCTCTTCAGTTTATAGAAGTTCTCTTATTGTTTTTTTGGGATATCGTTTAAAAAAATCCTCATTAACTGATAAAGATTTTGACTCATTTTTTGGATATCATCGGTCAATTCAATCTGCAAATCATCACTAAGAAGCCTACAATATAGATTCGTATATATGAGTTATAATCTCTTTTATAAAATATTAAAATTGACGAAACAAATCAAATTATGAAAAAATAAGTACATGTTTTTAAAGTCTAAGACCTCTAGGATTTTTTCATTATCAATATAGATTTGAGTACACTCAAAACTATTAGATAGACTTATGATAATTTTAGTCTGAATATTTATATAATTTAAGTAAATATGAAAAAACGAAATATATGAATAAATTATGCATTAATTAATTTTAATTATAAGATATCAAAGACATATATATACTTATGAATACTTTTATCTTCCCAAACTGCAAAACAATTATGGTTTGGAAGACAAATTCATTCTTAGCTTTTTCTTTAATAATTTCAGCATATTTTTCCCACAACACACAAGATACCCTAAAAACTCTGTATGAAATAAATAAATAAATTTATATCATTAAATGTTTTATAAATAATAAAATATTTGTTTTAAACAATATAACACAACTTACTCAGCATTCCAAATAGAAATAGTAAGTCACTTCGTTTATTTTCCATTCACTTCAGAAATTTCAGTAGGGCTAACACGTACTAATTGTCCAATGATATCTATAAAACAAAATAAAAAATTTTCAAAAAAATTAACACTTATTTTTAAAAAATTAAAAACTATTTACCTATAAGGTAAATATCTTTAAGACGTCCATCAAGCAATTCACGTAATCAACAAATTTGAATCCCAAAACCGAATCTGGTAGATGATCAGTTGACTTAATTGAGGTTGTGTACACAAATGAGAGTTTGTACTTATGAGTGGAATTATGGTAAGTTCCGGTTACAAGAGAAACTTGTAGGTTTGTAATGATTTTAGTATTTTCTTATTCAAGAAGATTTTTGAATTTGGAAACCAGTTATTTTTTCACTTTACAATGAATTTTATCACCCTAAAAAAGTATCAATTAATTAAAAAATATTCTTAATCATTACAAAAATATTCAAATAAATAAATTATTAATAACATACCTTATAATCACAAAGAACAATATCAATGGTTTGACCATGTTCTTTAGTGTATACATTCCAAAGTCTTAGAAGTTTAACTTTAATCCTCCATGTTTCTTTGCATGGTTTCAATGAAGAAATTTCTGAGAAATATATGATTAAGAGAAACAAAAATCGAGAGAAAAAAGAATGCTAAAATCGTTGAGAGAAAGAGAGTAGAACTCGTTGGTGTTGTAAAATAAGTCTTGGGATGCTTTTTAAATAGATTTCGTTTAATATTTTTTTTATTAGGATTAGGAATATCTTTTATTTAATTTTTCCTAAATATAAGATATTATGACTAGGAATATCTCAATAGAATATCATTTGGTTGTTTTCTATTGTATTGACCAATAAAATTTATTGAAATTAAAACAAACTATTTACTTAAAACAAATCTACCAACAATGTTAATGTCTTAATCTTTATTTATTAAAAATCAAAATAAACTAATTGGTTAAAAATTCTAACAAACGAACTAATTAAAACAAACAAACCGATTAAAACAAACGAAGTTCTTATCAAAACTAATAGATCAATATAATTAATTAAAAATTTTAAAAACTAATTAGTTAGAAAAGGGTCTTATCAAAACAAACGGACAAATTAAGTAGTTAAATCAAACCGATCAATCAAAATAAGTCAAGAGATTAAAAATTATTTTTTATTACTATTAAAAATACGGAAAATCTTTTAACGCTACAGTTTTATTATATATAGATATAGGAAGATGAATTTTAGAATTTGATTTTGGGTCACGTGATGTATGCGTGCGTTCACTGATTGGATAAAATCATAAAACCAAATGCTTTGGGCACTTTTGTGTTTTTTTTTTTTTTTTAGTTCATTGAATAGAGTGGTGATTGGAAAAGGTTTTTACTCATATTGATATCCAGAAATTTATTTTATTGACCCAATTCCTTCTCATCTATAGTCTTGTAATTAAATATTTGTATCTGCCAGATATCCAGATTCGTACCTAAAATTTTATTCGAAAAATGAATATTCAGCCAAAATAGATACGGATACGGATAATAAAATTGAAGATCCGGCAAATAAAGATATGGATACGAATAATAGGATTTTTGGTCGGATATCCAGGTATTCATTTTTTTGTATTTTTTTATTTAACGTTTTTAATACTAATTTTCACTTTTTTTTAAGTATATATTTTTAGTCATTATTTATTATTTAAATTTTTAAGGAAAAAATCAGTTTTTTAAGTTTTTAAGAAAAAAATTCATTTTTTAAAGTTTTTAAGAAAAAAATTCTTTATTTTCTAAATGTTGTAGGCGGATTCGGATACGGATACATATATCCTTAAAAAATCTAGATATCTGCTCTGTTACAGGGCTACCATTTATAGCTCACAGATAAACTGTTAAAATTATTAATATAACTTTTTTTTAGGCAATAAATTTTTTTAAAATATTTTACAAAAAAAAAAATTGAAAAGTATTTCTTATAAATTAAGGTTTGGTGATCCAAATGACCAATTAGATTTGTTATTTTAATACAACTGAAAAGTTGGTCAGTTGGTCATCTCCATTGTGATCAAATCTCAAAAGTAAGAATCACATATCGAGGTAAGGAAAATATCAACATATAATTCTAATGAATGACCTCTCAATATGTTGGATTTTCTCGGATTTGCTTTAAGTATGTTTTGTTGATAAAAATATCAGCATAACTTCGAAATTTCTTTACCAATTAATTAAGAAAGAAAGATATATTTATGTCTAAAGCTTCTGTTAAGATAAAAAGGACTGTAAAATTGATTAATATACACTTTGGACCCAAAAAAAAAAAGAGAGGGATTTTGATACTTAATTGTGGGTCATGTGAGACGTGCACAACAATTTAATGCATTCTCTGATTGGATAAAAACAAAATGCTTGGGCAAAAGGTACTACACTTTACAGAAAGAACTTTCTTTTTCTTTTTCTTTTAATTCAGTCCAAAATATATTATTGATCCAACCATCTTTAGCCCCAATAGTCAATTTAGCCAGTATTTTAAAAATTAGTTTACAAGGTACACAGTATACAAAATCGAACATATGTATCTTATAAATTTTATGTAAGGCAAACACGAACAATTTAGATACGTAGTTTTCTTCACCAAAATTAGACTCCAAATAATAGGTTTAGAGTATGAAGGGATTTTTGGTTAAAATTGGTGTTTGTTATCCACACAACTTGAAATCGAAAACAGTATATGATTTATCGTCTTTAATAAGAAAATAATATTTATTGCGTTTGCAATAAGTTCTTAACCAATCAACTAAAAAATAAAGAGAGAGAAAAAAAACTCGAGTGGAAATGGAAAGAGACACTCCACTCCATTGAAGGACTAGAGAAGAAAAAAGAAGAACAATTAATAGAAAACAATTTACTGAAATCCTTAGGACTCATGAATTCTCTTATCACTCTTCTCTTCTTCTCAGTACTCTTACTTTTCAAAATCTCAAAGTCAGCTCCATTGAAACCAGATCCTCTTCCAATTTTACCCCTCCCGACATCCCAACAGCTCCAATGGCAGGTCGGATCTATGGCCATGTTCCTCCATTTTGGACCCAACACTTTCACCGACTCCGAATGGGGAACCGGAAAAGCCAACCCCTCCGTTTTTAACCCGATCCAACTCAACGCAACCCAATGGGTCCAGATCGCCAAAAACTCCGGCTTTTCCCGTGTTATCCTCACCGCGAAACACCACGACGGATTCTGTCTCTGGCCTAGTGATTATACTGATTACTCTGTCAAATCGAGCCCCTTTAAAGGCGGAGCCGGTGATGTCGTGGCGGAATTAGCTGCTGCCGCGGCGAAAGCTGGAATTGGACTTGGTCTTTACCTTTCTCCATGGGATCGCCACGATCAATCTTACGGGAAGACATTGGAGTATAACGAGTTTTATCTGAGTCAAATGACAGAGTTATTAACAAAGTAAGCTTCTTTTCTTATATCAGACAAATGGGTTTTAGATTCCAATTCCAAATTTTGAATCTTTTTAGGTACGGAGAGATTAAAGAAGTTTGGTTAGATGGAGCAAAAGGAGAAGGAGAAAAAGACATGGAATATTTCTTTGATACTTGGTTTAGTTTGATCCATCAGCTTCAGCCAGGAGCCGTTATTTTCTCAGACGCCGGTCCTGATGTCCGGTGGATTGGTGACGAAGCTGGACTCGCCGACTCCACTTGCTGGTCCCTCTTTAACCGAACCAACGCCACAATTGGTGCCACCGATCCTTTGTAAGTCAAAACTTCCATTGATCTCCTTCAATTTCAGAAGTAATAGTTTGGAAGTGTAACAAGTGTTTGATGTTGCAGGTATTCTCAGAAAGGTGATAGATTTGGGCAAGATTGGATACCTGCGGAATGTGATGTATCGATTCGACCAGGTTGGTTTTGGCATGCGTCAGAATCACCTAAACCGGCTGTTCAGCTCTTGGATATATACTACAACTCAGTTGGAAGAAACTGTCTCTTCTTGCTCAATGTGCCTCCTAATTCTTCAGGTCTGATATCTGAACAAGACATTAAGGTTCTCGAGGAGTTCAGCAAAATGAAAAACTCCATATTCTCGAACAATCTAGCCCGTAAAGCGTTGATTAGTTCGAGCAGCATCCGTGGTAACCAAAGTTCACAGTTTGGTCCTAAAAATGTTTTGGAAAAAGGGCTAGACAAGTATTGGGCACCAGAGGAGAATCAGAAAGAATGGGAGTTGCACTTAGAATTTCAAGATCCGATTAGTTTCAATGTGTTGGGAATTCGAGAACCAATCCAAATGGGTCAGAGGGTTGCGTCTTTCCATCTCGAGTCACAGAACATCAGAAGTGGAAAATGGGAGAGAATTGTGAGTGGCACGACGGTTGGGAACAAAAGGCTTTTACGGTTTTCAAACGTCAAGTCACGGTCTCTGAAGCTTGTGGTGGATAGAGCAAGGACTGATCCGCTTATATCGTACCTTGGAATATACATGGATAAGTTCTCGGTTTTGACTAGAAATACATCAAAGGTAACAATCACAAGGACACTTCAGGAGGAGCAACAACTATATGATTCTTAGAAATAGCCTCTCGAGGCTTCACCACATGAATGTTGAATGTTGTAAGATTTGCTTTATCGAATGATCTAAGTTTGTGGAAGGGGAGCAAGTAAAAGTTCTACATTTGAGTGAAATATATTTTGATTGTATTTCGTCAAAGTTTCAAATTGTTTGGGTGATTTGGGTCTTATTAAGTATATGTAGGCCCAAATGTATTGTAGAACTTAATGGGAAAATGATGAAAAGGAGAGAAAATCCCAAAAGTAATAGGAAATGGAAGCCACTGAAACTGTTGTTTGCTCATTGCTTGCCGTCGATCTCACCGATTATTGCTACAGAGTTTGTTCTCGTTGCCAAAGAGTACTTCCCTCCGATAACAATGGCCTTGCCTCTTCTTCATTATGCAAATTCTGCAATTCTAGAGTACCAAAACTTCTCTACCGGATTCTCGTAAGAAACCCTTTTGCCCATTCCTCTTCCTCCTTCGAATCCAATATCACTCTGTGAATTAAAGATTTGGGCTTTGTCTGATTATAACTTGAAAGCTTCCACCTTTTTTCCGAATCTAACAGATGTCTATAGCAACAGACACATCAGTGAAAACTGTGATCTGCTTTGATAGAGCCGCGAGTGTTCTCTTTGGTTGCTCAGCTGATGAGTTCTTCCACTTCACCAAGCCTAATCCTTTAGCTGGTAAAATCAATTGTCAGATCACTTTACGAAAAAGCTTTAAATTTACATTTTGTTGTCCCTTTAATGTTTTGTTTTTCGATTGCAGCATCTATGGTTAATCAGGTGTTTGATGGAGAGATGCTAAGGATGACATTAACTCGGCCTCAGAATCGAAACTCTCAACACATGAGAGTGACTTCAATTGTTCCTTTGAGATCAGGTTTTCAGCCTGCAATTGTAACCCTCACTCAGCTCTGTGCAAAAACTACTTCTTTGGGGAATTCTTCCGCAGCAAATCAGAGTTAATGTTGTCTGTTATACTACTTTTACTCTTGGTTTAGTTGGAAATACTCGAATTTGTTGTTAAGTTCCTCCTCTGATTTAAGGTTTCATTGGGTTATCAGAAAACGACTTAGAAGTGGTATTGTTGTATCATTCTATACTACAAAATTCAACTTTCTTCTAGTTTCTTACATTTTCTTGTTTAGCTAAATTAACAATATAACTCAACAATTTATTTAACAATTGATAGTTGCATATACTATTTTTGCATAAAATAAATCTATACTCATTTGTAGTGCAAAAAATAGCATAATCAAACTATGACATTTCTTATATAAATGATGCAATTAAAAACATATCATGTAAATTATGGTGTTATTGGATAAAATAACATGACATGTGCCTTGGTAGGCTTGTGATTCTGTTCGGAATTTAGAGTACTGTTTTTTGATTAGTTGGTTTGAAATCTCTTTTTTTTTTTCAAATTCAAAAAGTAATAAAAAATAACATGATATTGTTAAAAGGTTGTACAAAGCCTTTTACCCATTTAATTTTTTTTTAAAAAAATTCGTTGGTTAAATACCCAGATCTGAGGAACCAAAATCGATCCGAAAAAGCAAGTTTAGATCTGGGTCTCGATCTTACATTTTTACCCTATTGGATACTTTTATAAAGTACTCGTGGGTATCAGGTTGGATCCAATTCTTATCTGGAGCCGATCGGATATCCGATCAGTTCTTGGGTACCCCAAAAATTCTCTCGAGCATTCGAGTATACGGGTATTGAGTTTAGGTTCGGTCTGGGTCCTTGGATATTTGCCAAGTATTTAAGTATTTTTAGATTATTTTTCAAATATTTTGAATGATTTATAAAAAATAACCAGATATTTTTCAGGTATATGATATTTTTTGGGTATTCGGGTCTGGATTCAGGTTCGGGTCTTCGGGTAATTTTTAGGTACACATGTAATTTTCAGGTACACGAATATTTTTCAGTTTTAAAAAATTCGGACCTAAACTAATCCAGATTCGAATAGATTCGATTCGAAACCGAATCGAAATTGTAGCACGTCGTCCTAAATTGATATAAAAGAACCAACCGAACTTGAATGGCCAAGGCTGTCAAAAACCATATGAAAGTTATACGGTACCTTGGCAATTAAGCAGCTATTACACTTTGGTTCTAGAATCTCACATTTATTCCTTTTTACGGGGTCAAATTTTAGTTTGCACAAAACAGAAACAAGAAATCTCAAAGCCATATAATGCACACGTGTCAAAATTATAGTGGTTTACAGGAAAGAGTTTGACCTTCTAACAGACCTATTCAATTTCTTAGACAAAGACTCCATAACTTGCCACGTGGCATCTCCCTCTTTAGGAGGAACGTTAAACATAAGGGCCCGCTTAACAGACGCATCTTCGAGGTTTCTCTGTATGACAGACAAATTAGTAGCCGCCACGTGTTCCAAAATCTCCCCAAGCTTTTCGACATCTCTCTCCGCCACCGTGAGCGAAATCTCCGGCCAACGCACAGCGGAAGGAAACGGTAAACGGATTCCATCGGCTATAATCACAGGCACACAGCCAAGAACCACCGACTCAACAAGTCTCGGACTCCATGGAGCCCACCCAAGAGGACATAAACAGAAAACAGAACGAGCTATTTCTGACTGGTAACCGGCAAATCTTTGTCGTTGGAGATGAAACCGCCGGTCACCGCCATAACTCCTCCATATCTTCGTCCTTATTTGCCTGATATGATAAAAAAAAAGAAGTTGATCAATAAGTTAATAAATTAATTTTAGATATTTAAATTTTACTATTTCATTAAAATATCTATTTATGGTTGTTCAGTGGTTTCCATCATACAAAATTATCTGTTTTTTTTTTCCATTTAGAGAATAAAGTATTAAAAAAAAAGATTTGTTTACTTGCTATAAAAGCGTCCGCTGATGTTTTTGGGATGAATTTCCATTTTTCCTCGGAAAAAAACCCAAATGTCTCGTTCATTAGTTACCGGAATATTCTTTTGAGTCTTCTCTATACTTTCCGGCGAGATATACGGTGGTATCACCACGTTCTCTACCTCTTGACATGGATGTTTAAAAGTAACACCAAAAGTTTGCAAAACTATAGAATTTCTCAAAATCTTTGGTACTCCATCAGCAATTGCTCTATCTTCCTTCAAAGAAAAGAAAAATAAAATTGAATATTACAAAAATATTTGGCAGAAGAAATCATTATGAAAAACTTGTTAGATTGTGACATAATTTCTGACATTGAAAATTGGTTCAGTCTAACTTAATATATATGATATAAGAGTCAATTTACTCATAACCAATTAGTTTTGAGATCGAAGTCCATAAGTTGTCAAAACTAACCATAGTATGGAAGCAAGAGCCAAAGTCGTGTGTGGCGGTAAAGACGTGGTCAGAGCCACTACTTCGATTCCAAAACGGGTATTGAACCGTGACGAGCTTAATCGCGTCGTTAATGAGTGATCGTGCGTGACCAATGGCTGGAAAACCATTGATGGTGCTGAAGTTGCAAGAGACATAAACAGGGACGAAAAAGAAATCGGCTTCGTATGGATTCTCTGTACGTACTTCTCCACCGAGGCTTAGCAACGCCTTGTGAAGAGCCACCTCTGCCGCAAAGAGGTGGTTGCTGCACCTCTCGTTGGCTAACCACTCGGTGTTGAACTTTGATGGCAAGTCGTAGACGTAAATTTTCAAATTGTTGAATACATCTAAAAGAAATTAAAACAACCAATAATATTTGTTATGACAAAGTGAGATTTTTCAACCTAAGTGGACAACTTAAACATGAATTAACCCGGATTAAATTTTAAACCGAAACCTAAACTAATCGACAAGGAGCTTGTGGTCAAGTAGTAGGGGCGGGTCTGAGATTTTAAAGAGTTCGCAAGTTCGATTAGTCTGCTATGCGAAACTAAAACATACCATAAATAGATATAGGTTCATGCTTTCGGCCTATTTAAATACCCAAAAATGAGAATCTATCTGTAGGCTACACCACACCAGAAAAATAGTTCAAGCCCCTTTTATAAAGTTTGAGAACCCCGAGTTACCCAAAACCTAGACTAATCTTTGATAAGGAATACTTCTCGAAGAACAAAACCTTAAAACATGAAGTAAGAAGTACCTGTTGTGATGTTGGGACGTTGAGGGGCAAAACCAAGAGTGTGATCATGGATTTTAGATTCAAACATGGCACGAGAAGCGAAAAGCGTAGGTTTAGGGTTAGTAAGAAGAGGACTTGGTGGAGAAGGATGATCTTGGTTTTGGTCTTGGTCATGATCAACAAAGAAAGAAGCAAGAAAATAGAGAGTAAAGGTAAAACAGAGGATCCATTTGTAGTATTGTTTGAAACACAGAGGTTTCTCTGTTCTTCTCTGTTTTTGTGTTATCATCGTTGTTGTTTTTGTTTTTTGGGATGAATCTTATGGTCTGAGATACTTGTTTAATTCGAAACATGTGATTGTTGAAATTAGTTAATAAGGTTTCGAAGTTGGTGAAGAGAGGTTTTCGGATTCGGGTTTGAGCGATAAAGTAGAAATTAAGGAATGGTGAAGGTGGAACAACAATACAAGAAGTTGGAGAAAGATTGATGAAGACTATCCAATTTATATATTTTTTCTCTGTTGACTCTTAAGATATGTTAAACTTTCACATTTCTTCACGACCAAAAAAAAAAAACTTTCACATTTCTAATTTTTTTTTTTTTTGGAATTAATGGTTTCGTCATTTTTTTGTATTTTTTTTCTTTTCTATAGGATCATTTTATTTTTGTAACTTAAGAGTTCCAAAATTTATGGGAGGGCATGAATTATTCTCCTGGGGATGATGCAGCCCACGGATAGACCCATGCGTATTTAAATGGACCAAAAGCATAGACCTATATCCGTGTAGGGGTGACCAGAAAATTGTGACTAAGTTTCGTATAGTAGAATCAAACCTACAAACTCTTTAAGGTTTTAGACCCGCCTCTACCACTTGACCAATAACTCCTTATCTTCTATAGGATCATTTTGTTATTAATAACTTAATATACTCGAACCCGACCCTCGAACCAAAATACAAAGTTTTATTTAAATTTGTTTGACAATGACTGCATATCAAATGTTTAAAAAATGAACTTTAAATATAACTTAATCAAAGGTTTAAAAAAAAAAATTGGGTTTAGACATATCTTTTGTTACGGACTGTAATATGAGTTCGACGAGTTGCTATGTGAGCTCAAGAAACTAATGTGCGAGCTCCGCAAGATGTTGATCGAGTTTGGCGAATTATTTAGCAAGCTCAGCAAGCTATTGGAAAAGTTTATGGAGCTCTTCAACGAGCTCGTCGAGCTTTTGGGACGAGGTCAACAGGCTATCATCTAGGCTCATCAAGTTGGTAGTATGAGTTCCTCGAGTTGTTGGTACGAGCTTGTTGAGTTATTGGGACGAGGTCAACAGACTATCATCAAGGCTCGTCGAGTTGTTAGTATAAGCTCCTCGAGTTGTTGGTACGAGCTTGTCGAGTTCTTGGTACGAGCTTGTCGAGTTCTTCCTACTATTTCTCTTATTTTGCTTTAGTATCCTCATGTTTCCTCTCATAACGGTTTTAACTTATTGCTAATTATTTCCATTCACTTATTGCTCTTTATTTTTCTTATTTTCAGCTTGTAACATCTCTCCAACTGGTAACGTTTCTTTGTGAGGAGAAGAATTCAAATCTCATTAATTTCTTTTGGGTTTCTCTCGTTCTCTCTTATTGGGCTTGTGCCCGGTATCTCCAGTAGCCCCCCAGACCTTTGTTAAATTTGAATTTAAAAAGGGCGATGCAGCTAAGTCGAGTTTGTTACCTTGTAGATCTTGAATGTGATTACTCTCTGAACTCTATGATCTTTGTCACGAACCTTATGAGCTAACACACAAACTCTGTAGGCTGAACTATTTTTCTCGTCTTTGTTACCGTGTTCAAGTTGTGATCTATTATTGTTTGTCATGGATGATTCCAATATGTATTTTTGTTAGTTTTGTTTGGAGATTTAACATTAGTGCGCACTCAGTTTTGTTGTTTTTTCTCTTGATAGTAGTCAATTTCTTGGCTACTCATTCGCTAAATAGATGAGTGTTGAGTTGACCTTTTTTTGGTCAATCGAAGATTTTTGGCCTTTTTTTTAATTATTCTTTGTTCGTAGTCATTTGCTTGACTACTCACTCGCTAAATATCTTAGTGTCGAGTTGACTCTTTCTTTGGTCAATCGCAGATTTGGCCATTGCTCGTTTTTATTCTTTTTTTTAGGTCAAACTCAATGAGCGGGTAAACAAGTAGTGCAAGTCTCATATGAGCTATCATACGAGTACAATGAGATGTTGTTTGAGCTAGTGCAAAATTCCAAATTAGGAAACAACAACAAAAATCCTTAGTTAGCCTCATATCACAAAAATGAACCTCTAAATATAACTTAATCAAAGGTTTAAAAGATATTAAAAAATTGAGTTTAGACATATCTTTTGTTGCAGACTGTGATCTGAGTTTAACGAGTTGCTGTGTAAGCTCAATGAACTAATGTGCGAGCTCTGCAAGATGTTGATCGAGCTTGGCGAACTATTGAGCAAGCTCAGCAAGCTATTGGACAAGTTTATGGAGCTGTTCAACAAGCTTGTCAAGCTTTTGGGACGAGGTCAACGAGCTATCATTTGGGCTCGTGGAGTTGTTAGTATAAGCTCCTCGAGTTGTTGGTACGAGCTTGTTGAGCTGTTGCGACGAGGTCAACGAGCTGTTGGTGCAAGCTCGTCCAGTTGTTGGGACGGACTCAACGTGCTGTTAGGCGAGCTCGGCGCGCTATTGAGCTTATGCAGACTGGTGAGTGAGCTGCGCGGGCTAATAAGGGAGTTGTGCGGGCTATTGAGGGAGAGCTCCACTTGCTGTTGAGGGAGAGCTCTACGTGCTGTTAAGGGAGAGCTCTACGTGCTGATGAGGGAAAGCTTTACGTGCTGTTAAAGGAGAGCTCTACGGGTATCAACAAGCCTCTATGTGCTGTTAAGGGAGAGCTCTGCGGGTTGCTGAGGGAGAGCTCTGTAGGCTCCATAAAGTTTCACCCTGGTAACAAGCATTAAGGAGAAATTCATTCTGTTTGCTTTGAGATATGGAGCCAACTTCAAAACACGAGTATCTATAAACATCCCCACAATTAGCGCCAAATTGTTGATCCAAAAATCAGCAATCAAAGATTTATGATATTTTATGAAAAAAAACATGGGTTAGATACTCATAAGAAAATCAAGGCTATATATAAAATATTCAGACAATGGATTTAAGACCAAAAAATAGTTTCGATAGAAAGATTTACATAAAATAAAATAAAATAGAGAGAAAGTAGTGAAATGAAAGATTAAATGGTGGTTGTCATGAGAAAAGTGATGGATCTCTTTCTTCTTCCTACTATTTCTCTATTTATGTTTTAGTATTATCATGTTTCCTCCCATAATGGTTTTGACTTATTGCTATTTATTTCCCTTCACTTATTACTCTTTATTTTTCTTATTTTCAGCTTGTAACATCTCTCCAACTGGCAACGTTTCTTTGTAAGGAGAAGAATTCAAATCTCATTAATTTCTTTTGGGTTTCTCTCGTTCTCTCTTATTGGGCTTGTGCCCGGTATCTCCAGTAGCCCCCCAGACCTTTGTTAAATTTGAATTTAAAAAGGGCGATGCAGCTAAGTCGAGTTTGTTACCTTGTAGATCTTGAATGTGATTACTCTCTGAACTCTATGATCTTTGTCACGAACCTTATGAGCTAAACAAACTCTGTAGGCTGAACTATTTTTCTCGTCTTTGTTACCGTGTTCAAGTTGTGATCTATTATTGTTTGTCATGGATGATTCCAATATGTATTTTTGTTAGTTTTGTTTGGAGATTTGACATTAGTGCGCACTCAGTTTTGTTTTTTTTCCTCTTGATAGTAGTCAATTTCTTGGCTACTCATTCGCTAAATAGATGAGTGTTGAGTTGACCTTTTTTTTGGTCAATCGCAGATTTTTGGCCTTTTTTTTAATTATTCTTTGTTCGTAGTCATTTGCTTGACTACTCACTCGCTAAATATCTTAGTGTCGAGTTGACTCTTTCTTTGGTCAATCGCAGATTTGGCCATTGCATGTTTTTTTTTTTTTTTTAGGTCAAACTCAATGAGCGGGTAAACAAGTAGTGCAAGTCTCATATGAGCTATCATACGAGTACAATGAGATGTTGTTTGAGCTAGTGCAAAATTCCAAATTAGGAAACAACAACAAAAATCCTTAGTTAGCCACATATCACAAAAATGAACCTCTAAATATAACTTAATCAAAGGTTTAAAAGATATTAAAAAATTGAGTTTAGACATATCTTTTGTTGCAGACTGTGATCTGAGTTTAACGAGTTGTTGTGTAAGCTCAATGAACTAATGTGCGAGCTCTGCAAGATGTTGATCGAGCTTGGCGAACTATTGAGCAAGCTCAACAAGCTATTGGACAAGTTTATGGAGCTGTTCAACAAGCTTGTCAAGCTTTTGGGACGAGGTCAACGAGCTATCATTTGGGCTCGTGGAGTTGTTAGTATAAGCTCCTCGAGTTGTTGGTACGAGCTTGTTGAGCTGTTGCGACGAGGCCAACGAGCTGTTGGTGCAAGCTCGTCCAGTTGTTGGGACGGACTCAACGTGCTGTTAGGCGAGCTCGGCGCGCTATTGAGCTTATGCAGACTAGTGAGTGAGCTGCGCAGGCTAATAAGGGAGTTGTGCGGGCTATTGAGGGAGAGCTCCACTTGCTGTTGAGGGAGAGCTCTACGTGCTGTTAAGGGAGAGCTCTACGTGCTGATGAGGGAAAGCTTTACGTGCTGTTAAAGGAGAGCTCTACGGGTATCGACAAGCCTCTATGTGCTGTTAAGGGAGAGCTCTGCGGGTTGCTGAGGGAGAGCTCTATAGGCTCCATAAAGTTTCACCCTGGTAACAAGCATTAAGGAGAAATTCATTCTGTTTGCTTTGAGATATGGAGCCAACTTCAAAACACGAGTATCTATAAACATCCCCACAATTAGCGCCAAATTGTTGATCCAAAAATCAGCAATCAAAGATTTATGATATTTTATGGAAAAAAACATGGGTTAGATACTCATAAGAAAATCAAGGCTATATATAAAATATTCAGACAATGGATTTAAGACCAAACAATGGTTTCGATAGAAAGATTTACATAAAATAAAATAAAATAGAGAGAAAGTAGTGAAATGAAAGATTAAATGGTGGTTGTCGTGAGAAAAGTGATGGATCTCTTTCTTCTTCCTACTATTTCTCTATTTATGTTTTAGTATTCTCATGTTTCCTCCCATAATGGTTTTGACTTATTGCTATTTATTTTCCTTCACTTATTACTCTTTATTTTTCTTATTTTCAGCTTGTAACATCTCTCCAACTGGCAACGTTTCTTTGTAAGGAGAAGAATTCAAATCTCATTAATTTCTTTTGGGTTTCTCTCGTTCTCTCTTATTGGGCTTGTGCCCGGTATCTCCAGTAGCCCCCCAGACCTTTGTTAAATTTGAATTTAAAAAGGGCGATGCAGCTAAGTCGAGTTTGTTACCTTGTAGATCTTGAATGTGATTACTCTCTGAACTCTATGATCTTTGTCACGAACCTTATGAGCTAACACACAAACTCTGTAGGCTGAACTATTTTTCTCGTCTTTGTTACCGTGTTCAAGTTGTGATCTATTATTGTTTGTCATGGATGATTCCAATATGTATTTTTGTTAGTTTTGTTTGGAGATTTGACATTAGTGCGCACTCAGTTTTGTTTTTTTTCCTCTTGATAGTAGTCAATTTCTTGGCTACTCATTCGCTAAATAGATGAGTGTTGAGTTGACCTTTTTTTTGGTCAATCGCAGATTTTTGGCCTTTTTTTTAATTATTCTTTGTTCGTAGTCATTTGCTTGACTACTCACTCGCTAAATATCTTAGTGTCGAGTTGACTCTTTCTTTGGTCAATCGCAGATTTGGCCATTGCATGTTTTTTTTTTTTTTTTTAGGTCAAACTCAATGAGCGGGTAAACAAGTAGTGCAAGTCTCATATGAGCTATCATACGAGTACAATGAGATGTTGTTTGAGCTAGTGCAAAATTCCAAATTAGGAAACAACAACAAAAATCCTTAGTTAGCCTCATATCACAAAAATGAACCTCTAAATATAACTTAATCAAAGGTTTAAAAGATATTAAAAAATTGAGTTTAGACATATCTTTTGTTGCAGACTGTGATCTGAGTTTAACGAGTTGCTGTGTAAGCTCAATGAACTAATGTGCGAGCTCTGCAAGATGTTGATCGAGCTTGGCGAACTATTGAGCAAGCTCAGCAAGCTATTGGACAAGTTTATGGAGCTGTTCAACAAGCTTGTCAAGCTTTTGGGACGAGGTCAACGAGCTATCATTTGGGCTCGTGGAGTTGTTAGTATAAGCTCCTCGAGTTGTTGTACGAGCTTGTTGAGCTGTTGCGACGAGGTCAACGAGCTGTTGGTGCAAGCTCGTCCAGTTGTTGGGACGGACTCAACGTGCTGTTAGGCGAGCTCGGCGCGCTATTGAGCTTATGCAGACTAGTGAGTGAGCTGCGCGGGCTAATAAGGGAGTTGTGCGGGCTATTGAGGGAGAGCTCCACTTGCTGTTGAGGGAGAGCTCTACGTGCTGTTAAGGGAGAGCTCTACGTGCTGATGAGGGAAAGCTTTACGTGCTGTTAAAGGAGAGCTCTACGGGTATCGACAAGCCTCTATGTGCTGTTAAGGGAGAGCTCTGCGGGTTGCTGAGGGAGAGCTCTATAGGCTCCATAAAGTTTCACCCTGGTAACAAGCATTAAGGAGAAATTCATTCTGTTTGCTTTGAGATATGGAGCCAACTTCAAAACACGAGTATCTATAAACATCCCCACAATTAGCGCCAAATTGTTGATCCAAAAATCAGCAATCAAAGATTTATGATATTTTATGGAAAAAAACATGGGTTAGATACTCATAAGAAAATCAAGGCTATATATAAAATATTCAGACAATGGATTTAAGACCAAACAATGGTTTCGATAGAAAGATTTACATAAAATAAAATAAAATAGAGAGAAAGTAGTGAAATGAAAGATTAAATGGTGGTTGTCGTGAGAAAAGTGATGGATCTCTTTCTTCTTCCTACTATTTCTCTATTTATGTTTTAGTATTCTCATGTTTCCTCCCATAATGGTTTTGACTTATTGCTATTTATTTTCCTTCACTTATTACTCTTTATTTTTCTTATTTTCAGCTTGTAACATCTCTCCAACTGGCAACGTTTCTTTGTAAGGAGAAGAATTCAAATCTCATTAATTTCTTTTGGGTTTCTCTCGTTCTCTCTTATTGGGCTTGTGCCCGGTATCTCCAGTAGCCCCCCAGACCTTTGTTAAATTTGAATTTAAAAAGGGCGATGCAGCTAAGTCGAGTTTGTTACCTTGTAGATCTTGAATGTGATTACTCTCTGAACTCTATGATCTTTGTCACGAACCTTATGAGCTAACACACAAACTCTGTAGGCTGAACTATTTTTCTCGTCTTTGTTACCGTGTTCAAGTTGTGATCTATTATTGTTTGTCATGGATGATTCCAATATGTATTTTTGTTAGTTTTGTTTGGAGATTTGACATTAGTGCGCACTCAGTTTTGTTTTTTTTCCTCTTGATAGTAGTCAATTTCTTGGCTACTCATTCGCTAAATAGATGAGTGTTGAGTTGACCTTTTTTTTGGTCAATCGCAGATTTTTGGCCTTTTTTTTAATTATTCTTTGTTCGTAGTCATTTGCTTGACTACTCACTCGCTAAATATCTTAGTGTCGAGTTGACTCTTTCTTTGGTCAATCGCAGATTTGGCCATTGCATGTTTTTTTTTTTTTTTTTAGGTCAAACTCAATGAGCGGGTAAACAAGTAGTGCAAGTCTCATATGAGCTATCATACGAGTACAATGAGATGTTGTTTGAGCTAGTGCAAAATTCCAAATTAGGAAACAACAACAAAAATCCTTAGTTAGCCTCATATCACAAAAATGAACCTCTAAATATAACTTAATCAAAGGTTTAAAAGATATTAAAAAATTGAGTTTAGACATATCTTTTGTTGCAGACTGTGATCTGAGTTTAACGAGTTGCTGTGTAAGCTCAATGAACTAATGTGCGAGCTCTGCAAGATGTTGATCGAGCTTGGCGAACTATTGAGCAAGCTCAGCAAGCTATTGGACAAGTTTATGGAGCTGTTCAACAAGCTTGTCAAGCTTTTGGGACGAGGTCAACGAGCTATCATTTGGGCTCGTGGAGTTGTTAGTATAAGCTCCTCGAGTTGTTGTACGAGCTTGTTGAGCTGTTGCGACGAGGTCAACGAGCTGTTGGTGCAAGCTCGTCCAGTTGTTGGGACGGACTCAACGTGCTGTTAGGCGAGCTCGGCGCGCTATTGAGCTTATGCAGACTAGTGAGTGAGTTGCGCGGGCTAATAAGGGAGTTATGCGGGCTATTGAGGGAGAGCTCCACTTGCTGTTGAGGGAGAGCTCTACGTGCTGTTAAGAGAGAGCTCTACGTGCTGATGAGGGAAAGCTTTACGTGCTGTTAAAGGAGAGCTCTACGGGTATCGACAAGCCTCTATGTGCTGTTAAGGGAGAGCTCTGCGGGTTGCTGAGGGAGAGCTCTGTAGGCTCCATAAAGTTTCACCCTGGGTACAAGCATTAAGGAGAAATTCATTCTGTTTGCTTTGAGATATGGAGCCAACTTCAAAACACGAGTATCTATAAACATCCCCACAATTAGCGCCAAATTGTTGATCCAAAAATCAGCAATCAAAGATTTATGATATTTTATGGAAAAAAACATGGGTTAGATACTCATAAGAAAATCAAGGCTATATATAAAATATTCAGACAATGGATTTAAGACCAAACAATGGTTTCGATAGAAAGATTTACATAAAATAAAATAAAATAGAGAGAAAGTAGTGAAATGAAAGATTAAATGGTGGTTGTCGTGAGAAAAGTGATGGATCTCTTTCTTCTTCCTACTATTTCTCTATTTATGTTTTAGTATTCTCATGTTTCCTCCCATAATGGTTTTGACTTATTGCTATTTATTTCCCTTCACTTATTACTCTTTATTTTTCTTATTTTCAGCTTGTAACATCTCTCCAACTGGCAACGTTTCTTTGTAAGGAGAAGAATTCAAATCTCATTAATTTCTTTTGGGTTTCTCTCGTTTTCTCTTATTGGGCTTGTGCCCGGTATCTCCAGTAGCCCCCCAGACCTTTGTTAAATTTGAATTTAAAAAGGGCGATGCAGCTAAGTCGAGTTTGTTACCTTGTAGATCTTGAATGTGATTACTCTCTGAACTCTATGATCTTTGTCACGAACCTTATGAGCTAACACACAAACTCTGTAGGCTGAACTATTTTTCTCGTCTTTGTTACCGTGTTCAAGTTGTGATCTATTATTGTTTGTCATGGATGATTCCAATATGTATTTTTGTTAGTTTTGTTTGGAGATTTGACATTAGTGCGCACTCAGTTTTGTTTTTTTTTTCTCTTGATAGTAGTCAATTTCTTGGCTACTCATTCGCTAAATAGATGAGTGTTGAGTTGACCCTTTTTTTGGTCAATCGCAGATTTTTGGCCTTTTTTTTAATTATTCTTTGTTCGTAGTCATTTGCTTGACTACTCACTCGCTAAATATCTTAGTGTCGAGTTGACTCTTTCTTTGGTCAATCGCAGATTTGGCCATTGCTCGTTTTTATTCTTTTTTTATAGGTCAAACTCAATGAGCGGGTAAACAAGTAGTGCAAGTCTCATATGAGCTATCATACGAGTACAATGAGATGTTGTTTGAGCTAGTGCAAAATTCCAAATTAGGAAACAACAACAAAAATCCTTAGTTAGCCTCATATCACAAAAATGAACCTTTAAATATAACTTAATCAAAGGTTTAAAAGATATTAAAAAATTGAGTTTAGACATATCTTTTGTTGCAGACTGTGATCTGAGTTCAACGAGTTGTTGTGTAAGCTCAATGAACTAATGTGCGAGCTCTGCAAGATGTTGATTGAGCTTGGCGAACTATTGAGCAAGCTCAGCAAGCTATTGGACAAGTTTATGGAGCTGTTCAACAAGCTCGTCGAGCTTTTGGGACGAGGTCAACGAGCTATCATTTGGGCTCGTGGAGTTGTTAGTATAAGCTCCTCGAATTGTTGGTACGAGCTTGTTGAGCTATTTGGACGAGGTCAACGAGCTGTTGGTGCAAGCTCGTCCAGTTGTTGGGACGGACTCAACGTGCTGTTAGGCGAGCTCGGCGCGCTATTGAGCTTATGCAGACTGGTGAGTGAGTTGCGCGGGCTAATAAGGGAGTTGTGCGGGCTATTGAGGGAGAACTCCACTTGCTGTTGAGGGAGAGCTCTACGTGCTGTTAAGAGAGAGCTCTACGTGCTGATGAGGGAAAGCTTTACGTGCTGTTAAAGGAGAGCTATGCGGGTTGCTGAGGGAGAGCTCTGTAGGCTCCATAAAGTTTCACCCTGGTAACAAGCATGAAGGAGAAATTCATTATGTTTGCTTTGAGATATGGAGCCGACTTCAAAACACGAGCATCTATAAACATCCCCACAATTAGCGCCAAATTGTTGATCCAAAAATCAGCAATCAAAGATTTGTGATATTTTATGGAAAAGAACATGGGTTAGATACTCATAAGAAAATCAAGACTACATATAAACATATTCAAACAATGGATTTAAGACCAATTAATGGTTTCGATAGAAAGATTTACATAAAATAAAATAAAATAGAGAGAAAGTAGTGAAATGAAAGATTAAATGGTGGTTGTCGTGAGAAAAGTGATGAATCTCCTTCTTCTTCCTACTATTTCTCTATTTATGTTTCAGTATTCTCATGTTTCCTCCCATAATGGTTTTGACTTATTGCTATTTATTTCCCTTCACTTATTGCTCTTTATTTTTCTTATTTTCAGCGTGTAACATCTCTCCAACTGGTAACATTTCTTTGTGAGGAGAAGAATTCAAATCTTATTAAATTTTTTGGGCTTATGTTGTTCTCTCTTATTGGGTTTGTGTCCGGTATTTCCATGATCATTTTGTTATTAGTAATTTAATATACTCGAACCCCGACCCTCGAACCAAAATATAAAGTTTTATTTAAATTTGTTTGACGATGACTGCACTAAAAAATTGAATTTGATATATTTGGATTATGAATCAAGTTTTGTAAATTAAATTGTTGAAAAAAAACTTGAAAGAATATGAAAAGGAATGGAATTGATACGTTAGCAGCCAAAAAGGCCAAAATTAAAAAATCTAAACCGAACCGAATGTTCATCTTCATTAGGATTAAATTGTCCAAGTCTTGCGTAGGAGATATGTATATTTTATTGCAAGTTTGATTTCACTATCTGCATTTAAAAAAATCATTATCTGATTATACAGGTAAAGAGACTCAATCTACACTTGCATCATCTCAAAGTGACAAAGACAAATTTAATACAATTACTAAACCTGTTTAGTAATAATATTAAGTATCACCTGAGTGCGTTTTGTAAAACGTATCTTTTCAGACGCTGTTCGATTAATCCTTATTTAATTCAATACCCTTTTTCTTTTGTTGCTCTCATTTGCAGTTTAAGAAAGTTTATGCATATCTAAAAGAGAAAGAAAAAACTATCTAAAAATATAAACATGACGAAAAGGAGAACCATGAATACTTGAACGATATGATAGATAAATGTAAATATTAAATATATAACTTCTGCAACAAGGAAAATGAGAATATGTATGGGAGTAAAAAAAGAAAAAAAAAGGAATTGTGTTAAAGTTTGGTGACATATCCAAAATAAATAGACTCTTGTTAGGCAAGATTGTTTGTGGTAGACCAAGTGTTGGTAACTCAACTGGTTGAGATTGTTCAAGTAACACATGTGTGAATACAAGGTTAGGGGTTCGATTTTCACTTTAGAAAGGGATTTCACACTGGGGGTTTCCGACCCCAAAAAGATGTACAGACTGAAGACCAAGAACTTCTTACTAACAATAAAAAAAAAGATTGTTTGTAGAACACGATTCAGTGTGTTACTTAATATTGAACATAGATTAAATACGAGATTAAGAGAAAAATGTGTGTGATCCAGGGCTTTAATATTCCGATATCTATTGTTTTGATTATTGGGTTTCCATATCCTTGGTACTAGTGTCATAAGTCTTATTCAGGTTCAATTATTTATAAACTAGTGAGGGATTGTGATTATCAGTAATAAAACAGCTGTGTTGATGAGTTGAGAGTTGGATTGAGGATTTATTTTTTTAAACAATTAACCATTAAATTGACAAGACCTGATTCATAATCTAAGTTCTCCAATTGGTTTAAGTGTAAGTTTCAAGATAAAAATCTATTATGAAGAAAAGAAGATTTCGATATATATTTTTAAATACATCTTAATTAACATATGTTAGTCACATCCTACTATATAAAGTTGGATTTCAAAAGTTACTACTCAACAAATTCTTCTAAGTATCAAATCCAACAATCCAAATTTTATAGTTTTTTTAATATATTTTTAAATAACTTTTTAAAAATAATATTTAGATTTACCACAAACTATATATTTCTATTCACAATCCTAACATAAAAAAATTATAAATAAAGATAAATATTTACCTATATACATTATCCTTATCTAAAAAAGAATCCAAATTTAAAAAGGAATTGTGAATATTAATTGTTGTATATACATAAACAGATAAAATATTTTATTAACACATAAACTTTCAATAATTTCTTAGTTCTCTTAAACCTTTACAAAGAAAGTTTACTATTGCTTGCATCAAAAAGATTGGTTACCTTATCAATCATGTCTCTTTCGTTTACATCTAACAAAATTATGGAAAATAAACAAAGCATGTAAATAGTAAAATTAAATGTATCATTATTTTTTTATAAATAGTGCATCGCACGAGTCCATATCTAGTGATATATATATTATTCTCTTTTTTTTAATTAATGTAAGGAATATTATGTAACATTCTTTTTCTATATTATGTGATCTTATATTGATTTTTTTTATTGGGTATTGCTATTATTTAGTATATTTGCTATTTAATTATATTTAGTACCAACAAATTTCTATTTTGATAGATGGTTGAGATTGAATGCTTAAGAAAACTTTAAAGAAGAATTAAGTTCTCTTTCCGCCTCTAAGTATAAGGGAATATTGTAAGAAATGTATATTTTAAGTTTTAAATTACAGAAAATACTTATTTTTTTTGTCTTGTACGAAATGCATCTTTTGAATTTAAAATTATAAAAAATACCATCTTTCTTTTAGTGTAAATTGTGTCCATGATGTACAATTATGTAATATTGTTGTCTAGTGTAAACATAATGTAGTATTTATGTCCACCCTGTACAAGTATATTTGTTTTTGTCCATTATAAACGTAAATTTACTATATATGTCATTGTAAACCATATAATTGTTTATTGTTGACGAAATTATGTTTTATATTGTCATTTCGAATATTTTTTTCGTGAAAAGGTACATTTCGCATAAATTTTTGAAAAATGGTTTGTTTTAAGATTTAAAACTTAAATGGAATATTTCTATAATTTTCTCTAAATATAATGTTTTTAGTTCATCATAAACGTCTTCCAAATTATATATATAAAAAGCAAGGTTAGTTTATCTCCATGTGACAACTCAGCTTTTTGAGAGTCTGCGGTGATGACACATCAGTTCAAAACATTTAATTTATCAGCCAATCAAAACAAAATATTAATACACATCATAACATTTAATCCTGAAAAAATATCTCAATCATTTATGGAAGTAAAAATTAATTATCGATACTTGGTAGTTTATTGTCTATGTCTTTTGATTAAAGTGTTGGTTTCGTAGGTCATTTAGCTATTATTTTTAATTTATTTGTGGTTCAATTGCTTATTATTATCTTTCATTCGGGATCCCTTTTTCATTCCAATCTAATATTTTAAGTTTCGAATTCAAGACGAGGTATATATTTGAAATGTGGTGGCAGTGTAATTTTGGTAAGAAGTTATAGTTTTTAAACTACTTAAATAAAATAAATAACATATATTTATAGTTATATATTTTGTTTAGCTTGAGTTTCTGAATTGCTAATAAATGATGTAGATATAGGCGTACTTGCATATTCAGAGATCGAGTTCTACTGCTTATATTATATAGAAATTTGACTAATGGATCGACCAATTGTAGTCTAGTGTAGACAAAAAAAATGATGTAGACATATAAGTTTTTCTGGTTTAAAGGATGGTGGAAGGATTGTGGATGATTTTTCTTGTTTTTTTTTCTTATTTTTTTGGTTCATTTCACCAGATGATTTATACTAAAGATTATATTAGATTATAGAGTGAAAAGTCGAAATTTTTTTATGTAAACATGTTCACGCGCATCATATGGATACAAAGCTAGTAACATATAACGACAAACTTATAGGCAAGGGCAGTGGCGGATGCAAGCTTATAGCTCATAGGACAGATGCCCTATACTAATTCTTTTTTTTCCCCTTTTAAATATAACTTTTCTAAAAAAATTTATAATTTATTTAATGAGTTAGAGTCTACTAAAGTAAAAGTGCCCTATGCACAAAATAGTTAATACAAAAAATGCCCCAGCCCAAATTCCTGCACATATGAATTGATCAATTTAATTAGCAATATATAATATTTGTCTTATTTTTATATTATTGATTTAGTATATTGAGTTTTGTGTATATTTATGAAATTTTGTGTACAATTTGATTACTTAGTTTAGAAATAAGTTCTTTTAATTGTTTTTTATATAACTTGGTTGGTTCTAATATGCTTGTTTTTAAGGTTCCAATAAAAAGATATTTCAAAAGAAAATTTAAAACAATCTCTTAAAAAAATTCAAATTTTTTTTTTCACATCTTCTTATTTATTAATTTTTGAAGTTAATTTGATTTTATCAGTAGCTACCACTTTCAAGATATTTTCATGCAATGAATATTATGAAACTACCATACAAAACTGAATAGGTGATAAGTTTTTAAAAGATTGTCTGCTTTATTTACTTAAAAGAGAATTGTTTGATTAAGTGACAAATGAGTCAAAATATGGAGAAACCTAAAATAATTATTTTGTATTTCTTTTGTTCATAAACTTACTTTTATATATATTAGTAATTCTTTTTAGTTAAATTTTATATACAGATATAAAGTGTTCCAGAATAGAACAAAGAAAGAAAAACTTAAAAGTCCTAAACCTTAAAGACTACACAATCTATTTTTGGTATATATGTATATATTATTTTAACTGAGATAGATATAAATTATATTATATTTGATATAGTTACCAATCATACAAAATCATACCTTCTTAATTTATTATTAGTTTTCATTCTTGTTCGACTAATTTATTGTTAGTTAATATTTTTTTGTCAATGGTATCATATATTCTAAATTTCTAAAATCCATTTTTATTATACTATTTGTAGTGAAAAAAGATTTATTAGGTGGATTATTTTAACTACAAGAATTCAACTAGTTAATATGTTTATTTCAAGAAATATATTTATATTGTAACATCACTTTAATTAAAACAAGTAATTCTCACAAGAGTAAATATTTGAAATATATCGAGGACGATATAACAGAATTGGGCCATAATATGGAAGACCTGAACAACAAAAATGTCACAACTAAGATATACTGATTTAATTTCTGCAATACTTTTCAATAAAATTAAAAATTAATACATATCATCGGTCAGGATTACGTGAAGTAATAATTCCGCACACGCAAGGGACAATGGACCCAACTTGTGAACCAACTGGAACCTTTGTAGCCACCAAAATTTGATATATATCCTTTACTTAACGTATATATATATATATATATATATATATATATATATATATATATTATGAAATTAGTTAAAGCTATGAACATTGATTTGTCAATCATTGTATTTTAAAATCCAAAAATAGTTACTTAAGACGTAGATTTTTTGTAAACGTTCACTGTAGCTAGTCATGGTTTTATTTTGCGATTGCAACACATCATCTTAGTATATATTTAGCACTTTGCTCTAAAATAAGTACAAGTAAATAATTAGGTGATAAACTTTGCTCTATTTATTTAAAAAGAATCATGAAACAAAAACTTAGAATTATCAGATACAACTATAATAAATATATTCATTCAGCAATCATAAAAAGGATTGCTAGTTTTTTTTTTTTTTGTGAAAAAGGATTGCTAGCTTGTAAGATATAATTATGGGGTATAATATATTAGATAGACAATAATAATTTATGTACTTATTATAAGCTTAGATACAATGGCAGAGCTAGAAAATTTATTTATTGAGGTCAGGATTAGTCCATAAAATTTTATTTTAGGCAGCTACTTAAAGCAAAAAAAAAAAAATTATGTCCATTAAACCAAATTTTATATCCCTATAAAATTAAACAAATAAATGATAATTAAAACTTAAATTTGTTAAGCTTTCATCCTGGACTTGTATTTTTAAAGTGGTAGACAAAGACCGATGAGTTCGAGGACAAGTATTTGTTGCCTAACAAGATAACATTGACAGACAAAGGCCGACAAGTTCGAGGACAAGTAGCCCAATCTGAGATACAAAATGCGCGTACACGAAAATCATTATCTGCTTTGAGTAGATACCTTGACCAGAACACCCCTTCAAGTAGCGGATCACTCTCATAGCAGCTTCCCAATGAGCCACACGTGGGTCGTGCATGAACTGAGACAAAACATGCACTACATAACACAGTTCAAGTCTCGTGAGAGTAAAATACACCAGACGTCTAACTACTCGTCTGAACCCAGCATGATCTTTACAAACAAGTCCATCATCAAACATAAGCTCGTGATTTTTTTCAATAGGAGTCAAAACTGGTTTGGCTCCAAGAAGACTAGCTTCAGCAACAATATCAAGTGAATACTTATATTGTGAGAGAAACATATCGTGAGGACCACAAGCGATTTCAATACCAAGGAAATATTTGAGTTTTCCAAGATCCTTCATGTGGAAACACTCACTCAGATATCCCATCATCTGGCTACTGCAACTTCAAGCAAAGCACGTATTGTGGTCATCTTTAGTACTGGCGCAAACGTTTCGTCATAATCCTCCCCTTCGACTTGGTGATTGCCACAACACACAAGTCGAGCTTTGTACCTTTCGATAGTCCCATCATCGTTGTATTTGATCTTGTAAATCCATTGACTACCAATGGTTGTCAGATGGAATTGTTTTACGTTGACTTCTGCCCAATGGTTGTTCTACCGAAGCTGACGGAACAAGCTCTAGTTCAGGTTGCTCTATTACAGTTTCTATTGGAACATGCACTGACTCAACGACATGTTAGCTTGAAACAACAGAGAATGAGATAATTGAGGATGTGACGATGTTTTCTCTTAACCTTACAGTTCTATTGTGGGGTGGCTACACAGGATGTCTGATACAATATTCCGTTTGTGCGAAAGTACGATGCCAGACACACAAACTCTGTGCCGCTATCACTACGAACTGTCTTCACTAGTTTTTCAAACTATCGTTGCACCATCGAACAAAAGTTATGAAGAATAATCCGAACTTCACATTATACAAAAAGCAAATACACCCAAACAATTCTTAAAAAGTCATCTACAATGATGTAAGACCCCCAAAGATCACAATGTATAAAATCAAATGTAGTAGAGAACTATCATCAAAGCTACAACGAGTTTGCTTGGACTTAAAACAAATGTCACAACCACCAAATTTTTCTAGATTACTTGGAACATTGGAAACAAAACTTAGATATCTCACACCATAAGAAGAATGTCCCAACCGACAATGCCACATAGCAGCTTGATCTTCAGCAGCTTGCACTCTATGACCTCTCGTTATTGTCACATCCTAATAAACATAGACACCATCTCGTTCTTCACCGGCTCCAATCAGGATCCTCGTAAAACGGTCCTGTAAAACACACAACGTATCAGAAACACAACAAAGCAACCAGTCTATTTAAGTAATTTGGCAATAAACAACAATGTGCAATTCAAGTTCGGTACAAATAGGACGTCAAACAAGGTAATTTTTTCAGATAAATGCAAATGACCACTCTTAGTTGCCATTACATGGCTACCATCAGCAAAGCTCACATGACATGACACAATTCCATGAACACTATGAATAGACTTATGTCTCTTGTCATATTATGCGAGGCACCTGTGTCAAGGATAACTTCACATGTTTGCACATTATCAGTCAATTTTTCTGGGATTGGTTGTGGTGTCCGCTTCGTCAGCAAAGCCGTCAAAGATGCCCAATGTTCAACGATTAGTGTAGGAACTACATCCAGTTGAGTTGCTTGAACAACGTTGACATGGGGTGGATTAGATCACCCACGTCCAGACCTCTATTTCCCCCTCTTCTACTACCATGTCCTATGTTCTGAGTGCATTCTGTATACCACTCTGGAAAGCCAACCACTTTCCAAAAGTCATGTTTTTCATGTCATGTTCTACCACAATGATCGCACACCACCAAATTTTTGTTGTGTGCAACTGTAGCTATTACACCACTCATCACCGATGAGTCTCCAACACTTATCTCTGTTATGGCCATAAAGCCAACAACCTTCTACTTTGATTCAGTCCGACTTGACTACAACCGTCTTTCTTCTTGTATCACACGTTGATACACTGAGTTGAGATCAGGAAGAGGATCTTGACCTATGATATTGTGCAAACAGTCCCAAAACGAACACTATCTAAACCCATGAGAAACTGATGCATTTTCTCCTCTTCATAACCCTTTACAAACACATCAAAAAGCTTTACACGTACAAACTAGGAATTAGCTTGTACTCGAGCAACTCTTCCCACATCTTTGACAACCTACCAAAGTACTCTATCACTGTTGAATCACCTTGCTGACATGCAGCAAGTTCAACCTTCAATTGGTACAAACGACCAATATTTCTCACCGAGAAACATTGCTTCAAACCGTTCCACATATGACAAGCATTCTGTGTAAACGGTACCGTTGAGCAACAGCTGGTGTGATGGAAGCACGAATCCACCCAACCACCATGGAGTTCACAGTTTGCCACAACTCGGCTTCTACATGTTTCTCATTTTCATCGGGTATTGGGAAACTCCCGAACACAACTTTACGTTTAGCACGAAGTGCGTTTTTGAACTCAGACGACCACTCTACATAGTTATCTCCTGTCAACACGACGGGAGAGATCGACACGCCATGATTATCTGACGCAGACAGATGATACACAGACAACGACGAGACTTTGTTTCACTCATGATTTTCCAAACAGATTTACTGGATCGATTTCACATGCTCTGATACCATGTAAACTTTGAGAGAGATAATATTTGGGAATTCTGTGTTGCCTTATATTCACAATGATACACACATTTATACAAATATAGTGTGATTAGACAAACGCTAATTTATACAACATTCACAAATCTCACTTATGGAAACATTCCATTGGACACGGGAAATATTCTATTTCCTAACATCCTTTTTAACTTTGTTTATGTAAAAAGAATGGATAAGAAGTTCATAATGTATCAATTTTTGCAAACCGACCGCATATAGATAATGTATTTGTAGATAGTTTAGTGTTAGCATTAGTGTCCAATCACATATTACTTATTAGGTATAACAAATCAGATAATATAAGGTATAAAGTCACTTTCAAAACGTTGCTTGGCCAAATTGGAATGACATAATACATAACGAATAATATAATGTCAAAAAGGAAAAACAAATAAAACATAAACAAAAAAAACTGTAGAAATTGTTGTATGGTTAGCACGTTCGTCGTTTAGTAAATGTAAATAGAACGATGTAAGATGATAAATGTATTTTTCTTTTTAATAACCCAAGTGCAGTAAATGGAACGTTCAAGTTCATATAGCATTTACGTTAGAAGGTTAGGACGTAAAATCTCTTTACTGCAGCACATAATGTGACGAGAGATGTCCGAATTTAGGTAGTCACTACAAAAAATAATACCATTCCAGATAAATGTATTTGTGACGAAACCGTATAGAATAACTAATCTAGACGGAATCGCGACAGATATCAACATATAGGTGGTCGGGAAATATAAAACTGTAACCAATCTATCACGATTTCCCTATGAGGCAAATTCCTCTGGATGTGGGTGTAATTTCAACCGGATTTATACTCTCGAGCAATATATAAAATTCGCGATAGATATTAACAGTCGCGAATTTGGTTACTCCTTGACAGACCAATCTATATGGAATATTTGTCACAGATTGTTAAAGAATTTTCACGTCTTGAAATTTACAGGCGGTTCATAACATTAAAGACGGAATATTATTTTATTTTAATATATATAAATATTTGTTTAATTTGGTTTAGTATTTAAAACGTTAAAAAAATAGATACAGAAAATAAATTAACTGAAATATAAAGTAATTATTTCGATTGTAAACAAACCAAAATTAAAATGTGTTAAAACCAGAAAGAAAGAAAAAACAAATGTACCAAAATGGAAAAAAAAGAAAACATAATAAAATCAGAGATTAAAAATCATAATTTTATTAAATAAAATATGTCCTTAATTATCTGTCTAAAGAAAGAAAAACGGCCAATTCCTATATGAACTATGTATATATATATATATATATATATATATATATATATATATTTTGTCACTTCATGAACTATTTTTGCTCATTGTTCCATATATAGATTGTTAAAAGCAATATAGTTTGTGTAGGAATTGGCCGTTTTCCCGCCTAGGCCCTAAGCCAATGTTCTAAAATTCTAAACTTCAAAGGTAAAATGGGCCTGAACATCCATGTTTGTCTTAACATCTATATATGCAATAATTTCTCCTCGAGCCTTTAATGGCCTCCTTCAATCATTGGTCTCCGTGGGCTCTATTTGTTAAAGTCCATCTACAATCCCTTCCTTTAATTAATTCCGTTTCTCAAGCTAATTTATTTCTCCATCGAAATGGAAAATCAGAGATTATGATTGTTACATAAACGACAAAAGGATTAATAATTTCTATCTGTTAAGGCAAATTTGGGTTCAGTCACATGCTTAATCTCGTTTGATTAAGTTCTCCGAGGCTATAAATGGTGACATCATTACATAAATAGTATAACAGTATAAGTATAATTTTTTTTTCAACCTTACTTATTATTATTAGCTAAATTTTTTTTTCCGGAAAGAATCAAAGTAATCAAACTGAATATTTATAAACTGATGACTCACCTGTCCTCGGCAGTATAAGTATAATTTATGACTACAAAATTAGAAAAGACAGATAAATGGTCATCAAGCTTTATTATATATTTCTGGTCTTTAATAATATATGGTCAATCTTCTGACAATCGGCTCTGTATTCAATGCATCATATAAAAATAATTTCTCACTTTTGTCTGATTACTTTAAAGCCCTCAGGGCTCTCTTAGTACTTTAATCATTCATCTCTCTGTTCACTCTGGATCAGTCCAATCCGGATTTCTCCATTTCTCAATCAAAATAATCTTAAAAGATTCTATCTTTACAAGATTCTAATTTACAGAGATCTTTATAACTTTAAGAGTTTTCAAGATGGGAAACGGCGAGACCGCAAGGTTTTTGATTCACCTATTCAATGGAAGATGGTTCATGGTGTTTGCTTCGTTCCTCATCATGGCTTGCGCAGGAGCCACCTATCTCTTCGGGACTTACTCCAAAGATATCAAATCTACACTCGGTTACGATCAAACAACGTTAAACCTCTTAGGTTTCTTCAAAGATCTCGGAGCAAACGTCGGAGTGTTCTCTGGGCTCATCGCTGAGGTCACACCGACCTGGTTTGTTCTAACCATCGGCTCAGCGATGAACTTCGTCGGTTACTTCATGATCTGGCTCACCGTCACAGGTAAAGTCACGAAGCCAAAGGTTTGGCAAATGTGTCTTTACATTTGCATCGGAGCCAATTCACAGAACTTTGCAAACACAGGAGCTTTGGTTACTTGTGTCAAGAATTTCCCAGAAAGTAGAGGAGTTATGCTTGGTTTACTTAAGGGTTATGTTGGACTAAGTGGCGCAATCATGACGCAACTTTACTTAGCGATCTATGGAAATGATTCCAAATCTTTGATTCTGTTGATAGCTTGGTTGCCTGCTGTGGTCTCTCTTGTGTTTGTGTATTTGATAAGAGAAAAGAAAGTTGTGAGGCAGAGGAATGAGCTCAATGTGTTTTACCATTTCCTTTATCTTTCTATATTCTTAGCTTTGTTTCTTATGGCAATGAACATCGCTGAGAAGCAAATTCATTTCTCGAAAGCCGCTTATGTAGCAAGCGCTACAACGTGCTGTGTTTTGCTCTTTGTGCCTCTTGCTGTTGTGGTTAAACAAGAGACTGAAGTGTGGAATATGAAGAAGTTGCCGGTAGAAGAACCGACCGAGCTCAAGGTTGAGAAACCAAAGAAAGAACTTGATCTTGATCACGACAAAACCGCGGTGGATCGAGAAGAGGAGAAGGAGACAAAATCTTGTTTTTTGACGGGTTTTTCTCCACCACCAAGAGGGGAAGATTACACAATACTTCAGGCATTATTCAGCATAGACATGATAATCCTATTTGTAGCGACTTTGTGCGGTTTAGGATCAAGCTTGACTGCTGTAGACAATCTTGGACAAATAGGAGAGTCTCTCGGCTACCCGAACCACACGGTTAGCTCTTTTGTATCTTTGGTCAGCATATGGAACTACTTCGGTCGAGTATTTTCAGGTTTTGTCTCGGAATACTTGCTTGCAAAGTATAAATTACCTCGACCTCTTATGATGACATTTGTCCTCTTACTGAGTTGTGCCGGCCACCTTCTGATCGCGTTCCCGGTACCAGGTTCGGTATATATAGCCTCGATTCTAATGGGTTTCTCTTTCGGTGCACAACTTCCTTTGCTCTTTGCCATCATCTCAGAACTCTTCGGCCTCAAGTACTACTCTACATTGTTCAATTGTGGACAGCTTGCTAGCCCTCTCGGTTCCTACATCTTGAACGTTCGTGTCACTGGAAAGCTTTACGATAGAGAGGCCTTGAAGCAACTAGCGGCTCGAGGTCTAACCAGAAAGGATGTAAAGGACTTGACTTGCATAGGAAGTCAATGTTATAAGCTGCCTTTTGTGATTTTGGCTGTTGTGACTTTCTTTGGAGCACTTGTCTCTTTAGGTCTAGCGATTAGGACCAGAGAGTTTTACAAAGGTGATATCTACAAGAAATTTAGGGAGAGTCCTGAATCTGAGTCTCAAATGGTTCTTGATTCAACAAAGTCTTGAATTGCATGACGAAATTCTGTTAAACTTGTTGGTAAATATAATTATCAAACAAATTGTATTTGTAACTTTAACTACACTTGAATAATTTTTTTAGCAGAGAAGTTTTTTTTTTGTTAACAATTGGATGGACAAGACTCGATCTATAGGTCAAATTTTACTCTCTAAAATCTTATTTTTTTTTCTATTTGTCACGAAGACGTAATCGTATCCTAATTGTCAGAGCTATTAGTTGAGACATTTGACTACCAGAGAAGAATTCGGTAAAAAACATTTCTTTTATTTTTTAACTTAGTTTATTTTATTCTCTAATTCAAGCCAAGTTGTTGAAGTGCCTTTGTTGTCGGTTAATCGAAAATACTTAAAAAGGTAATAGTGATCTTGTGAGTCATAAAAGTCCAAAGGAAACGTTCACGAGTTGCAATGTTAAGTTCGTAAGAGCTGTCATGTTGGCACTTGCGTCTCTGTCTCATTCTCACCAACTCTAGATAAAGGATAACGCATGCCGATTTGTCAAAGATTTACCGATTTAGTCCTTTAGTTTCTACAATTGGAGTTCTTTTTGTAATATTAGGGCACTTTATAGGCAATAGATTTTGACTTTGGTTGTTCATGTGTGTATCTTTGCCAACCGTTTTCGTTTTTTTATTTACATAAACGAAATTTTGCCAATGAATTTAGATAAGCAAAAAAAAAAAATTACTAGCAAAAGAAATTTTTGATTCTTTTTTTCCATGTGTGACCGCACATGGCAGATAACAACGCACGAATTTTGGACAATCCAAATATGTTTCTATGATTTATTTTCTTTTGATTAGGTTTACTTTTTATAATTAATTTTCTTTTGATTAGGTTTATTTTTTGTAATTTATCAGCTAATATATATAATATATATCAACAACTGGAAATGTAAGAAAATTTAGTCAATTATTCATAATCTGCAATTGCTATAATCATTTTTCGCTTAAAATATGCTCATTTCCGTTAGCAACATTATGACTATATGGATTGGACCAGCACAAGATCATGTATCACGTATTTGCCTCTTCAGTTCAACTAGTCAGTCAAAATTTTATTGGGACTACCTGAGTCCCGGATCGTAGCCGGATACGATTTGGACATGTTAAGGTTCGACACGTCCAAGATCGGACTAGTCACACTCATGACTAAGGTCTTATCGACCATGGATACTATCAAGCTCGATCCAGAATAAAGTATTCCCAACTGTCCGGATGCTCTTACGTGTTGGGTTTGATTGCAAAACAATTGGGCTGAATACAAACTCGTTGAGGCCCATGTTTGTGAGTTCAAAGTCTCGGATCCATTTGCTTCATAACTATGAAACAGAACATGTTATATATGTGAGTGTATATATATACATATGAAAGGAAGAAGATATGGGGATAAGAAAAAGAAACAAAAAAGAAAGAGAAGGTTGTTAAATGAATATGATCGCATCTTGATCCACATTCATGATCTCCCTCTAACGAAGCTTCTCTGTTTTTCTTTCTGTAATCTTCGTTCTTCTTCTTCTTCATCACTTTGTTTTAATGGCTTAATCATTGAGTGCAAGATAATTAAGCAATCGGAGTAAAAGCTCTAAGTAATCCTCACTTGAATCAAGCACTTGATAGTGAGCAAATTGCTTAAGCTCAGAAGAACTCTTCTTCGGCTGCGTTTTCTTTTCAGCTTGCAATTGTCAAAGAAAGATTCTTTTTGTATCTTTCTCTGACTTCTTTCACCGGAACCAACAATCTTAAGCAATTTTTTGATCGATTGAAAGACTCATGACGATAAAAGGGATAATACCAGACTTGTGCAAGCTTCAACCTCTTTCTGGTTCCAACTACCGAAGATGGTCAGAGGAATTGATGTTCTTCTTTCATGAAATCGAACTCGATTACATACTCTCTGAAGACGCAGGATCAATCGGAGATGGTATCACTTCAGATTCAGCTCAAAATCAATCAAAGAAAGATTCGTCGAATGATGTTCAAGATGGACTAAAGAAGCAAAAGAAAGATGGAACTTATGAAGAGCATAATCGAACCTGTAGAGGTCAAATCATTCGCCATCTTTCAGAGAAGCTATTCGATATCTATGTAATTTTTAACTCGGCTAAAGAGATATGGAGGAGAAGATGAAGGAAATAAACAATATATCACTTCACAATGGACCTGCTTCTAGATTCGAGACAATGAACCTGTTCTGGATCAACTTCATGACTATGAAGCCATCGGCTCCAGAATCCAAGCAGAGGGAATGCCTATAGATGATCATCTTGCAGCCTTGGTTCTTATTGATAAGCTACCAGAATCGTGGAACAACTACAAATCAAAACTCAAACACGAGAAGATAAAGATAAGCCTAGATGAGCTTATCTCTGATATAATGATCGAAGAGGTTAACATGATGTATGAAGGTGCAAACGCTAATACTAGTTTTTTCAAATCTGATGCCAATCTTGTGGAAAGTTCTTTAGGAAACAGAAAGAAGGATCAAAAAGGAAAGGAAAAGACTAAGGATAACAAGAATCCACAGAAGCAGACTATTGAATTCAAAAAGAAGATGAAATGTTGGAACTGTGAAAAAACCATGTCACAAGAAGCATGAATGCAAACTTCCTTCGAAGCAAAAGGGAGAATCTCATGCTTATCTAACTGAAGATATTATTGTTGTGGTCACTGAAGTGCATGCTGCTATAGACAAGGTGGAATGGATTGTGGACTCTAGATCCACTAGGCACATCTGCAATCAAAAGTCATTCTTCAAAAGGATGGAAGACAATGGCAGTAACACGGTATACTTGGGTGATGCAAGAGCACTAAAAGTCAAAGAGATTGGCGAAGTGGAGTTGATGATGTCTTCAGGGAGATCTCTTACTCTTACTAAAACACTGTTTGAGCTTGATATACGTAGGAATTTGATTTCTAGTGCACTATTGATGAATGTTGATGTTAAGCAAATTATAGAAAGTGGGATGTTAATCTTGTCTAAGAATGAGAACTATGTGGGTAAAGCTTTCTGCTGTGGTAATCTCGTTGTACTGGAGACTGATGATATGAATAAAGTGAATGATTCTGCTTACTTGGTTTCGAGTTATGACTCTTGAAATAGTAGACTTGGTCACTTGAATGCCAAAGCAATTAAGAGACTGAAACAAGCAAATCTGATTCATGATTCAATCGACTTCGGTACATTGAAATATGAAATTTGTGTAGAAGCTAAACATGCGAGATTGCCTTTCAGAAACACTATCACTCGTTCTTCATCCTTGCTTGATTTAATTCACACTGACATAGCAGACTTTAAGAACACTACAAGTAAAGGATGAAAGAATTATTACATCACCTTTATTGATGATTTCTCAAGGTTTTCTCGTGTGTATTTGTTAAAAACAAAAGATGAAGCTTTTGAAATGTTCTTTCAGCTTAAGAATGAAGTCGAAAAGCAACTTAATAGGAAAATAAAGAGATTGAGATCTGATAGAGGAGGAGAATACATGTCTGACAAGTTTAAATGATTTTGTATTGATGAAGGTATAATTAATGAGACCTTTGCACCATACACTCCGCAACATAATGGGATTGCTGAAAGGAAGAATATGACACTCAAGAACATGATGAATGTAATGCTCTTGAGCTCATGACTGAGTGACCAATTGTGGGGGGGGGGGGGGGGGGAAGCAATCCTTATGGCTTGCTACATTCTTAACATAGTGCCACACAAGAGAATCAGAGGAACTCCATATGAACAATGGAAAGGGTATTCTCCAAATCTGAGCTATCGTAGAGCATCAGGTTGCTTGGTCAAAATGGGACTACCAGAGTTCAAAAGAAGCAACATTGGATCAAAGACATCAGATGCTATCTTCATTGGATACACAAGTAACAATGCAGCCTACAGGTGCTTTACATTTGATAAAGAATCTATGATCCTGGGACATGTTGTAGAATCACGAGATGTTGAATTCTTCGAGGAGATCTTTCCCTTCAAGAAAGGAGATAGTCCTGATTTATCTTCACTGCCATCGTCTAGCTCTAACACTGACACTGATCTGAGTGTGTCAAAGAAAAGAAATGCAGAATCTGTAGATGAAGCAGAGCTAAGAAGAAGTAAAAGAATGAGATTCTCAACTAACTTTGATGCAGATTTTACTACTAATTTTCTCGTAGAAGAAGATGAACTAAGTGAAGAAATCGTGTATATCTTCTTGCTTGAAGAAGAGCCATTGTCCTATTCATAAGCTATAAAGTCTATTGATGCACTCTTTTGGAAAGAAGCTGCATATAGTGAATATGACTCAATCATCACTAACCACACATGGGAAATTATGGACCTACCAAATGATTGCAAAGCTATGAAGTGCAAATGGATCTTGAAGAAGAAGTTAAAGCCATATGGAACGATTGATAAATTCAAGGCCAGATTAGTCATTCAAGGATACTCTTAGAAACAGGGAGTTGACTTCTTTGATACTTATGCTCCTGTCACTAAGATTGCTTCAATTAGAATGCTTTTAGCCTTTGCTTCATCACATAAATTGATAGTACATCAAATGGATGTTAAAACTGCCTTTTTGAATGGTGATCTTGATGAAGAAATCTATATGATGCAACCTGAAGGTTATGTGTTAGAAGGACAGGAAAATAAAGTGTGCAGATTGAAGAAATCACTTTATGGATTTAAGCAGGCGCCTAAGAAGTGGTTTGAGAAATTCAGCTCAGTTCTAGTGGAAAATGGCTTTGCACCCAACACAGGAGACACATGCATTTTCAGTAAATACATTGAGTCTGATTATGTGATCATCTGCCTCTATATCGATGATATGTTGATCTTAGGATCAAGCTTGTCACTAGTAGAAGAAACAAAGTCATTTCTCTGTACCAAATTTAGCATGAAGGATCTTAAGGAAGTCGATGTAATCTTGGGGATTAAAATCACAAGAACTGATGAAGGGTTCAGACTTACTCAGTCTCATTACCTAGAGAAGGTTCTCAAGAAATTTGGTTACTAGGACAAACTAGCAGCTAGAACGCCTTACGACTCTTCACTACATTTATGTAAGAATAGAGCTGACAGTGTAAGACAAAGTGATTATGCAAATATACTTGGCAGAGTGATGTATCTAATGAATTGCACAAGGCCTGATATTGCTTACGTAGTTAGCAGGTTGAGTAGATACACTCACAATCTAACTGATGATCACTGGAAAGCAATGGATCATCTGCTGAGATACCTCAAAGGAACACATAATTAGAGCCTCAATTATAAAGGATATATGTGCGTCTTTGAGGGGTTCTGTGATGCAAATTGGGAGATACACAATGATGAAATCAACTCTACAAGTGGATACGTTTTCGTGCTTGGAGGTGGAGCTATCTCTTGGAGGTCTAGAAAACAAACTTGCATAGCGAAGTCTATAATGGAATTTGAGTTGATTGCTCTGGAATTGGCTGTACAAGAAGCAAATTGACTAAAAAGCGTGTATGCAGACTTGCCGATGGTTAAAAAACATTGTTCTTCTATCTTAATGAGATGTGACTCACAAGCCGTAACTGGAGTAGCTATGAACAAACTATATAATGAAAAGAAACGACACATTCAAATGAGACACAAGGTATTAAGAGGATTTATGGAAGCCGGTGTGTTGTCCATTGAATTTGTGAGGTCAGTAAAGAACATAGCAGACCCATTTACAAAAGCTTTATGCAGTCGACTTGTTAAGGAGAAAGCAAAAGAAATGGGACTGACTGAGGCTTGAGCTTTGTGAACCACTCTATAGGCTCCTTACCGTTGGAATTTATTCATTTAAACCCCGGTCAAAGCAAATAGAAGTTCATGGGAAAAGCTTGGATAAGTCTGTAGTGTATAAGTTGATTGAATGTAATCTCATTGTGCTGAGATATTCATGCTTATGATCTTGTGAGAATATAAAGTCTCATAAGTGATTATACAAGTTTCTTGTAAGTAAGAAACCAAGTGTAGTACATGTATGTAAAACAAAAAACGTTGTTTACAGTTAAGTATAAGTTTAAGTATGTGCGATTGTTGCAGAGTAGATTGATTCAAGTCTTAACGACAATCAATGATGTTTCAATGGTTTTGAAATCAAGTGGGGGATTGTTGGGTTTGATTGCAAAATAATTAGGCTGAATACAAACTCGTTGAGGCCCATGTTTGTGAGCTCAAAGTCTCGGATCCATTTGCTTCATAACTATGAAACATAACATGTTATATATGCGAGTGTATATATATACATATGAGAGGAAGAAGATACGGGGCTAAGAAAAACGAAACAGAAAAGAAAGAGAAGGTTGTTGAATGAATATGATCGCATCTTGATCCACATTCATGATCTCTCTCTAACAAAGCTTCTCTGTTTTTTCTCTCTGTAATCTTCGATCTTCTTCTTCTTCATCACTTTGTTTCAATGGCTTAATCATTGAGTGCAAGATGATTAAGCAATCGGAGTAAAAGCTCTAAGTAATCTTCACTTGAATCAAGCACTTGATAGTGAGCAAATTGCTTAAGCTCAGAAGAACTCTTCTTCGGCTGCGTTTTCTTTTCAGCTCGCAATTGTCAAAGAAAGATTCTTCTTGTATATTTCTCTGTCTTCTTTCACCGTAACCAACATTACGAACATCCATTTGATTGTACGAATGGTCATACAAACAATCATTTTGGACGTGTTTAGGGACTTGGCTACGATCTGATTGACCTCGACGACATATATTATACCAAGCGACCCACGATACAGACAGTTTGCGCCTCGATCAAGCTTGACCTAAACTCGACCAAATTCTCTCCAAGCTCGATCAAGGCATGTGGATTCCCCGAGCTGCACGAGGCAGAAGAACTCTTTCTAACCTTTCCATCCTAAACATTTATTGTCAAACATTCTTAGGTCGCTAAGCTGAGTCTCACCTCACATATTTTGACGCTTCGAGCAACACAATTGAGCTCAATAATTTGTGTCAATCAATAAGTAAACCACATGCATATAACTTGGTCCATTTGAGATTTATGCATGACTAGATTTTTTACTCAAGTTCACCAAACTCGCATAATCCTCCTTCGACGAACTAGAGGAAAAAGACAATTGGAGGTGGGTTTCATCCAAACATTAGCCCAACATAAATCAATATATAAATTTTCTACCCATCTTTTGTCTTTAATCATTCCATTAGGATTTATAACCCTTTGTGGTAAATCTGGTTTGAACACATGACATTCAGAACTCATGAAATGGATAACTTGCAACTAATAAAGCTATGTGTAATTAAAGACAAAACAATAATTACTGCTTAGGAACATATGAGCATTTTTATGTAATTCATTAGGCTCATCTAGACAAAGAAATCTTATGTCGTAGACCTGGTGGACCTCCTCCATAGAGTTCCAAGTACACTTAAACTCCTATACTAAAAAAAACAAAGATATTAACTTAGAGGTCTAGTCTAGTCAAAGTTTTCTCTAGAGACGCCAAATGGTCGTTCGTGCCAGTCAACTGGTCATTCGTCGACTATACTATTGTCGGGAGATGTGAGATCTAATTATTGCTGGTTCTAAAGCCTAGATTATCATTTGTGAGATGCATCAAGTCATTATAAGAGGTTTTGCCTTCCGCACGAGCCGTATTTGCTTTGCGGAGGCTTTGATCAATCGTATGGGATTTTTATTTTTCGTGTTTATGCCCTTATAGTCTATCTATTTCCATATATTTTAGGTTTTACTTGGTTGTTTATTTAAGCTCCCCTCTTTTGAGCTAAGCATTGGGAGATATTTTGTTATTCATCTACTTTTTTGTTTCTTTGCCTGAAAGTAAATCTATTTATGTTTCAAAACGATGAGACAAGACAAAGAAACAAGAGAGAGTTTATAAGGCAAGATAGCACATAGAAATTCCGTAGCAGAGAAGAAAAAGAAAAGGCTAAAATCCAATTACAACAATAGTAAAAAACCTGGAGCCACCAAGGGCACTAACTTCTTTAATTTGGTATCCTAGATATTCGGTTTTTTAGTTTAGTTTGGTTTTTTTGGGTTCCGGTTCTGAAAATATGATAACTAATGGATACCGACGATAATTTGGTTCAGTTCTAAATGATTACTTTTTTCAAAAAATAATCAAAAATCAAATCTCTAAAAAAATATGGTTACTTGTAATTAAAAAGTAACAAAAGTATTTTTACTAAGGACATTTCCAACACATGCACCAAATATAGTAAAAAATAACGCCAAATTTAGTAAAAAATAACACCAAATTTAATGTTTTGGTGTTCTATTTAAATTTTCATCTCCAACTACAACATGGAATCTCACACTAAAATTAATATTTTATTATTATTTTTATTGTTATTATTATTATATTATTAAATTTATTTTATTTATTATTAATTAACATTAATTTAATATTTTAGTATTTTTGATAAATAGTTAAGAAGAAACTATTTTAATAACTCATAAGATATTACATTTGATAATTTAAAGTAGTAAAAAGTTATATCGTACAAATTTCAGAATTAATATACTCATGCAACAACTATTTAGTTAATGCATTTTGTAAAGAATTTTTTAAATCGAATATTTTAGGGTATATTTATTCAATTACAACATATAAATATTAATTAGCCATTATGTTATTCGTTCGGACTGTTCCAATAAGTTCCGGATAAAATATTTAAGACTAATATTAATAAGTAGTGCAACATTATTCACAAAACACCAAAATTTAGTATTTGCTTTACTGTGTAGTTGGAGCTCTTTTTACACCAAATTTGTAGTTTGCCGTTTTGGTAGGAGTTGGACTAACTAGTTTTAGTTTTTATTTGGTATTTTTCAATTTTTGGAATCGAACCAAACTGAATCGAAAATTATAATTATCTAAATATTGGAACGAAAATATTTTTTTATTGGTTAGGTTCGGTTCACATCGATTTTTCGATTTCGGTTATTATGGCCAATGATAGGTTTTGGTATTTCAATGATCAATCCTTGGTTATTAAACTGTACTAAATTGAAAATCCTAATGACTAATGAGGGTTGAACGTAAACTAAAGTGCTGTCTCTTTTAAACGCTTCCCTTGTTCGCGCTTCCCATAGCTGTAAGAATTTCAGGGTTTGCTCCGGAGGAAAGAAGATTTAAGAAACCCAAGTTTCAGAGATAGAATCAGAGAGAGAGACTGACTTAACGATGGACTTGGATGGTCCTCTTGATTTCGAGAACGAAGACCCCCTAGTTAACCCCCAAGCGCCGATTGAGAAAAGGTCAATCCTTTTTGCCTAAAGCAACATTCTGATTGCAAATTTCTCTTTCTTCAGCCCATTTTCTGAATTGCGTAGCCTGATTTCTCTGAATTGTGTTAATCTCATAGAAATTCGATTTATTTTGTAGACTAGCGGTTTTATTACGGTTCTAGCTTCGTGTTTAGGGATAATGGAAAATCATCTGACACCTCCCTATTTTCTTATGCCAAGCTTTGCCCTTTGTCTGATTGAAGCTCTAAAGTTTGAGGTTTCTAACTCTTATCTCTCTCTTGTGTTGCAAAGCTTAAATTTTTTCTGTGACAAACAAACAGGGAAAAAGTCATTGGTTTGGACGATCTTCTCTCTGATTTTTACAAAGAGAAGAGCAAGATTATAGATAAGGCAAACAAGAAAGGGAATGCCTCCAATGTTAACGATTCATATGACGATGCACATGGCCGAGTAGCTTTGCTTTCTAAATGTGTTGAGGACTGTCAGAATCAGGCATGAGTAAAATGCATCTCTTTTTGAGTTTATGATCTTAGATTTTAGTGTGCAATGTTTGGTAATTATTGGGCTATTACATTTTTTAGGTGAATGAGATAGCTGGCCTAGACGATAATAAAGAGTGGGGATTATGCATGTTTGGAGATCAGGTTAGGCTGATTCATTTCCCATATTGAATGTTGTTTCAGAATGAGTGATAGTTATACTGATTTGTCTTTTCGATGATTATATACAGAAAATTCCAACACCTTCGCTACTTGCTGATTTCGATAGTTGCTGCTTGTTTAAAGAGTTTATGCATAAACAGTTAAATTCGGTGGTGGGTCTTAGCATAGATGAAGGTTGGTTTTGTATGACCTCATTGTGTTAGTTGATATTTATTTTCCTCGAGAAGATCCTAGTCTCTTCGTCTTATAGTGATAGGGTTCACTGTATGATCCAGGAACAACCTTTCTGGAAAGATTGCTGGTTAATGGCTGGCTCACAAGACTGGTCTTGACATGTGCACGTGTGGAAAAAGTCATATGCAAATGGACACTTAACTTATGTGCGTGTCTAGCTCTTTTTTTGTTTAAGTTTCTTTATTCCACAGACTTTGGCTTACCCAATGGTTTTGATTTCTGTGACTTTCAGTGTTGTATTCATCAAAAGAAGATCTAAGATCATCTGCTTGTCACTTCTGGTGTTCTATCCTGTTATCACAAAGCGAGGTACGTATGTGTACTCTCACTTTCTCCTGAGCTTCCCTGGCTTTGTGATTTTTCTTTTGACTGAAGCTGGCTCCTTAGACTAAAAAGGATGTGTTTCAATCAGGTTAATGGAGCTCCTGTTGAAATTTTCTGGCTTCCTAACTATCAGGAATTGAAAGAAGCTCTTGATTCGTATGGGTTCAGAATTAACCTGTCACAAGGTGTTGAACTAGCTGAAGCGGGTGGGTTTCCTGTTACTCTCAGTTCTTCTAATGACGATTATTTTTAATGTGAGTTTTATAATGTTAATGAAGTTTACTATCTTTTGACTTGAAGATCCTGAGTTTCAAGGGCCTCCTCAGAATATCAGAGCTTGGCTCAAAGTTGTCGCAGCTTGCTGTAGGTTTGTGGCACAGAATTCTCTTTTGTAGCTAAGTCCTTCATTCTTCTGCCTTTGCAGCATTAAGTCAGTAATCCTAATTTGTTGCATTTTATGTATTTAACTGTGGCAGCACTTACTAGTGGATCCAAAGAAGTTATCAGACTCTAAATCATACGTTTTAATAACTCCTGCCTTTTCTGTTTCATTCAGGTGTAAAACTCCTATTTTTTCTACTTCACAAGTTGAACAGATAGCCGAAATCCTTGTACTACTGCTCTTAGATCGCAGTCTTGTAGGTCTTTCACTACTCTTACAAGAGTGCTTAATATATGTTATTGGATCCTTCAAAGAGGATGAATGGGTCTCAAGCTGCAGAAAAATAGCAATCTCTCTTGCTTCCAGGTTCGACCACATAGTTTCTTGTAGCATCCCTGACCAGTTTTCTTATCTGTTTTGACATTCACAGTTTTCCATCTGGGGTTTGATATATATCCGCAGAGTACCCCAGGACATGAATTATTTGAGGGTAGTGGAATCTGTATCAGGTGATGATGCTCGAAGCAAGAATTTGAGAAGTTCCATATCAAATCAAATGCTTGTTGTTTTACTTGATCAGAATAAGGTAACCATGAATCAGTTTGCCTAATAATACCATCAAGTTAAAACTGTAGGAATGGTCATTTATAAATCCTCTGGTATTGATTCTCTATTAACAGGACAGCGACGAAAATCTTTTGAACTCACTGATGTCTATCAATGTGAAGGATAAAAGCTGTAATCTTTTCAAAACATACATTCTCGTGGTTTTGGCAGAGCAATGGCTCTTCTCCACTAATTTGTTAGACGAAAAACCGGCACTGGGAGACATGTGGGCTGTGTTTCTCAGAAACTGTTCTTGTCAGATCAACAGCGCCGATCTTCGGTCTTATGCATCAAAAGTGGGTAGAAAAGCAAATGAAATCGAAAGTCTTTCATGTTCTCTTTTTAACTTTGATCTGCATCTTTAAATCCCAGTTCCATCTGACAGAATGATTTTGGTTCTGTGATCAATATCAACAGGTTCGTACCAAAGCCGCCTATCTTCTTCAAGAGTGGAGCAGCAATTGAAGTGGTACATCTGAAACTTTAGCAGTCATGAGTTTTCTGAGTGAAAGTTAGTTAATGATCTAGGTTTTGGATCTACTTTACACTTTACTACTAAAAATCTAAAATGTAGAACGCTCCCTTTAATAGATACAGTACTTTGTGCCATTGATGGAGTCCTTGGTAAATATTTAACCAATCTATAACTCACTGAGTGGTACTACAATGCTTATATCATTTCTACTTTTGTAGTAATGATAACTAATCTACCCGATGCTGGCTCCAATTTGAAACATCATTTGTCACTTTATTTCACTTGTTATTGCTAAAACCTTGAAAAATATGGACCTCATCTATATGTTATGTATATAGTTTCCCTTTGAGACTAAGAGTGTAACACCCCTTACTCTATTGTGCAACTTTCAAGTTATATAAAATTATTTAGAACACAAATCACCCTCAAACGGTACATGTGCCTTTGGTAACCTAGTAATAATTAAAGTCGTACTACCTATGCACGAGCATGCTATGATACACTGGAATGATCTTGCTTAGGAAAGGTATTAGCCATATCCTTTATCTTGCTGGCTGGTAGTCGAAGGCGAAGTCATTGCAGCAGTTAAAGAATTCTTCTCCTTTGGGTAAACTTCTCAAATATTGGAATTCTACCAACTTGGTTCTATCCCTAAGATATCAAAGGCCTTTAAGCCCACATATTGTATTAAATCATCTATAAACTCCTAGTAATTAGGTGAAAGGTGGTGCTCCATGAAGTGATCTCTAGCAACCAGATTGCTTTTATTCCTGGTAGACTTCATTATGAGAATGTTCTCCTCCAATGGAGCTAGTCCACGGGTACAATAGAAAGAACATAACATCATGTTAGATCCTTAAGTTGATATAAAAAAAGGCTTTCGATTCTGTGAGGTGTGACTTTGTGATTGCTACTTTAAAAAGTCTGCACTTCCCGCGAAGATTTAAACTTGATCTAAACTGCTAGTAGTGAGATACACCTCAAATTATATAATTTTTTCATCCTAAAGCATCATCTTTGAAGTTTTTTCACTTGATATTTGCAGATGATTGGATGATAATTTTTGATGAGGGTTTCATCACTTCATAGAATCACTCGAGTTGTGGAAGATTTTGCTCGTTGGAGTGAGCGAGTTAGAAGTTTGTCTTGGACTAGTATAGTTTTTCGAAAGGCAAGCTACCTATCAGATACTTGGGACTCCTTTTCATGTCAAATCAAAATCTGCCGAATAACTTATGTTATGATCTTCTACATCCTAGGTCTTCCCGTTCAAAAATCTCAAAGTCTAGGGTTATTCGTTTCTGTTGGACAATATCATATCCGAGTTCTCTTTTGAGCTGTTAAATCTCTTTTGCCAGAAAAACACAATTAATTGCTCGGGTCATCACTAGTAGTATACGGGTTTCTTTTGGATATGAACTTTCGAGCTCCATGTATGTTGTATAATGGAGATTGAGTTGTTGTGTTCTCCATATTTATGGTTTGGAGGCATATCAAATCATAACAAATCCAAAGTCTCTGGGAGAACAATTTGTTTTCCCAAGTGTGAGGGTGGTCTTAGTTTAAGAGACTTATCAGATTTAAACACAACTCTAAACTCAAGTTTATTTAGATTAAGTGTTCCTCAAGTGGTGGTTCCCTATGGGTGGCGTGGCACCATCTACACCATTTCGCTACACCTTCGAATTTTTGGATGAAGAAAGACCTTTTTATATACTTGGAACTTGCAGCTCTTTTTGAGGTTAAGACAAACTATCAAAACGGCGGCGTCGATTTGATAATTATGTCAACAGGCATCAATTACCTTACATGTGTCGATGACCGAAGAAGATTGAATGAGACCGAAGTAGAAGAAGATTGAGTGAGAAGAAGATTACCGATGGAGAAGAAGAAGACCGATGCAGTTAAAGAAGATCAATGTTTAGAATCGCTGTTTGGTCGGAAGAAAGGAATAAACGCAAAGAAATGAGATGGTGGCTTCGAGAGTTAGGTTTAGGTTCAATGAATTTCGGTTAGCCGAATACAGATCGGTTATTGCCAACTAACCGACCCAAAATTGATAACCGAATTTCCCTTCCTTTCTCTTCCGATATAACTAAATTAGATTTCAATAATCAAACCGATTAGCCCAAATATCGATTCGGTTCGGTTACTAATCACCCAATACAATACAGAAAATTGATAGAAAGATTTAGTGACAATAAAATAAGATGTTTTTATGAAATCATGTATTGTACCTACCTATTCTTTTCAAAACGGGAACTCGAAACTTTCTGATCCAATGGCACCAGAATCTGGACTATTTTGCCTTTCACTTAATAAGCATGTGACATCTGTGTGTAAATGTGAGAAATATAAGCACAAGAGCGAGAGAGAATCCCGCCTGTTATCGATTAATTTTTCCTCGGGCTTCATATAGGGTTACGGCTCAAGAATTCCGGTGCAGTGATCAATCGATATACGCAGGAAGGTAAAGTTACATTTTCTTATGTAAGAATGAGGACCGATACTAAAATCCGCTAAAGCTTTTGTTTATTTCTGGTTTTAGGTTTGAACTTTGATTGTGAGCATGAGTACCGAATCTAGCACTTCGAGCAGAACATCAAGTGCTCGGGATAGAAGTCGAGTTTTTGGTGTACCGAAGAAATGTTGGTGTGGTGATAATATAGTCACAAAGCTATCGAAAAGCGATAACAATCGTTGTGGCTATGCTGCTTCTAAGAATGTAAAATTATTTGATTGTTGATTTCCTTTGTTGATTAATAGAATTTGATTTTGCTTCTCTTCGTTTGGCTGCTTATAAGAATTTTAATTGTTTTATTCTTTGATTGTTTCATTGATTATTGTAGCTGATGAATGATCCTCATATCTTCAAGTGGGTGGATGAGGCTATACTGAATGATATAGAATCACTTCAGGAAAAAGTCTTAACGCTTGAGATAGAGTGTTGACAGAGATGGGGAGTAAGATTTTGGACGTTCATAAGGTGTATGAGAGAATGAAAATTGATCTGGAGAAAGATATAGTTAAGAAGGTGGAATTTGCAGTGGCTGAAACAAAGATTGAAGCAGCTTCTAGGGTGAAGAAAATGATTTATTTTTCTGTAATTGGCTTTGCTAGTCTTTGAGGTTGTTGGAAATTCATGTTTTAATTGTGCTTGCTATGTTTTGTGTGATAATAGAGTTGTAGAGTTGTCTTTTGGCCTGTGTGTATTATATGTTCTCTTGTTTGTGAAATGACAAATTCTTACTAGTGTATGTGTCTCAATTCAAGATGTTTTCCCTTTATCAAAGTGCTATTTCTCTCTACTTAAAAATGTAGATTAACTTTGATTAATATTTTACAAAGCAATGGTCAGATAGCTAGCATATTATACTGAGTGGAAACATATTACAAGCCAATATCGTACATTGGACATAAAGAGTGGAAACATATTTTACAAGCGAAAAAGAGACATTAGAACATGAGCTTATGACAGTTTAACATGAAGACTTACATAAAGTATTATATTACAAGCACAATCATGTAGTCTTATTTTCAGATTTAGCACACCTCTCTTACCCTTATAGAGTACCAGTAGGCTAGACACTGGAAGCAGGTATCATCAGGGTTACATGAGTATTGAATACACTCAGGAATGACACCAGGTGGATATGAGTAAGTAAATGCGAAGTTGCCAACCATTGGGGGTTCAATGTCTGCAATCTGCGCCATGACTGTTTCACCTATCTCAACAAAGGCTCCAAACCACCACAATGCTTTGTTGTACATGTTCTATAAAGCTGAAATGCCAGCTTCATAAAAGCTTGAGCAAATAAAGAAATGCCATAAGCAAACTCTGCATATGGGATATCATTTGCATCACTTTTTATGAGATTTAAGCTGTCTTCTAATGGACCTATTTTCATCAGACGGCGTAATCCTTCAACATAATATGTTGTAGTGTTCTCAGCCGCAAAGCATTCTAGAAAAAAGGTCGATATATCGACTTTATTCGCCAGAGAACTTACAAATATGAACTCATCGATGTCAACCTGCCTCAGAGTCTCAGTATCAAGTGATGCATCTTTACCCTCACGGCCAGACGCTACGAAAGGCCCGAGCTCTCTAAGACCTTCATAGGCTACGCATCGAACAATGTCTGCGAGTATCTCTTTCGGAAGGGAACCTATTTCTTTTCTCTTCCTATGTGTTTGTTGAGTTACGACTCTGTCCATATTGTGTGCTTTTGTAGTGACTAAAGTGGTGAGAAGTTATAGTGGATTTTAAATGCAAACCTAACGCTCTTCTACATCTGAATTCTTATTAACTCATCTTAATTAGTCTTATCTCTGCACAGTTAACTTTACCTGTTTTCAAGAATTCAATATAAGCCTTTATTGATTTCATTTCCTATTAGTAATCTTTCGTTACTTGAAAATTTGACATCTATTAATTGCTTCTGCAGTCCTAGTAGCCTTCTTCATTATTAACTCCAATTCACTTGCATATAGTTTTCCTTGTTTCAAGAGTTGCATTATCCCGTTATAATATATAAGGCATTACGCATCATAATGTTTCAAGCATGTAGCCTAACATACAAATAATTACAAAAGTAACTTGACATGTGAACATCTAGTGATGGCAAGACACTTCGACATGTGTTTCAAGGCATCCAAAAAACAAAAGCCTTTGCATATCCGATTACTCTGAGCATGCTCTTTATATATGATGCTCTCTTACTACACCGAGTTATATGTGCACAAAACATTTCCAGTGGCTTCCTTTCAACATCATCTTCCTTAACCAAAAAAAGAGCTCTGTAATAATTATTTATAAGAGTTGAATCTATTAAATTGATCACACATACACGCTTGTACTACTCACCATTATGGAATTGGATTTCTACTGGTAGCTTTGTTATGCCCAGTCTCGTGACACCTTGAGCACATGCGTGTCTGAGCTGTTGGATTTCCTTTTCCCTGATTGTAATGAAGTGTAAATGTCAATGGTTTTTCATAGCATATGTTAAATTATTATGTAAGTTTGACATAGATGTTCTCACTGTGATGGAATTCTTCTTTTTCACGAACGTCCTGCACCATGCCTTGCCTTTGGAGGAAGTAGAAATGAACTGGGCGTGTCATTGGCGATTGTCTCCTCATCTGCAGTCGTAACTGGCATTACAACTTCCTCATATGAATTTCTCTATATTTTAGTTGTGTACAATGGATTAACAAGGTTTGTTATTGGTTCGACTTTCACTCTAGCAACTGTCAATGCGTGTGAACAAGATATTCATGTCGTGTCAAATACTCTGCAAGTGCAGCATCTTCTTGGGATATTAACTTTAAATACATCACTGTTAGCATTGTTCACTTGATATATTTCACTACTTGCTGGAGAAACACTGTAACTTTCTGACTCAATTAAGTTTTGCATCAATATTTTGTCAATCTCATGCGTATATGCATTGTCATGGCTCATTGCTTTAGCTCTACGAGTATAGAACCACCTCATTAACATCATGCGAATAGATTCCACCATTAAAACAATTGGGAACTCCAAATATTTTGCAACTGCAGCATTTAGACTTTTAGCTACATTGCTACTCATTATGTTGTATATTTTGCCTTGGAAGTAAACCCTGCTCCAATGTGAAATCCCAATTCCTTTTAGATAGTTTGCACATTGGATATTGAGACTCTCAATATCATGAAATCTCTGCCTAAATTCAGCCACTGTATAAGCATGTGTTGTCTTAGAAACCAAATAAGCCAATCCTTTTTTATTAATAAACCTTGCTTTCACATTCCTTGTCAAATGAACTGCACATGCTCTATGCTTGGCTTCTGGATAGACTTTCCTTAAGCATGCATAGATGGAGTTGTGACGGTCTGACACAAATACCAAGTTATACGAGTCGGGCAATGTTGTTCTCAATTCTTGTAAGAACCATGCCCATGATGCATCATTCTCACTGTCTACGACACCAAATGCAAGTGGCAAAATCTGAAAGTTTTCATCTTGAAAACTTGCAGTCAATAAGCATCCCTTGTATTTTCCTTTAATTGTGGTTGCATCAACAACAATAACATTGCACATGAACTGTGCTGCCCGTATACAAGCACCTAGTGAAAAGAAAAGGTACTTAAACTTATGTCTTGTTGTTCCAGTATTTCGGCTCACAATGGTTGCTATTGTTGCAGGGTTGTAATATTTCAGTTGCATGAAGTAAGAGCTGAGTAGTGAGTAGCTTGCTTCTGCAGTCCCGCAGCTATACGTTATTGCTTTCTCCTTTGCATTCCAGCCCTATGTATGAGACTGGGACATGTAACTCTTCCAAAACAATGCCAGGAATCTCAATAGCACATGGACCTCTCTCCCATTTGCATACTTTGCTTTTAGCATATCAGCTATCACATTGCATGATGTCTTATTCCTATAGTTTTTCCTTGTGCAAATATCACAAGTGTGTGTCAGTTTTGCAGTTTTGACTTCAATATTTTCAGAAGTTGGTCTAACTGTATGCCCATATACTCTCCATGTATAGTTCTCCTCAACACATCGAACAATTAAACAGTGTTTATCTGTCCTTGTCTGTTTGAATGCAAAAAACCTTTTAATTGCATATATAGCAAGTGTTGTTTGCATATCTGCTTTATTCTTGAAAATCCTTCCAATATAGATTGCGTCATTTGAAGAATTATACACTCTATTCTCAAAGTTTGCAGGTGTGAGTATTAGATCTCCAACACAAAGAGGAAAATCAAGTGTTGCTTGTATATCAAGGTCGACATTGTCATCATCCATCTCTGAGTATTGCAGCCTATCTCTCTGTCTATTCCCATCAATGTTTTCATTCATAGTATGAAGCTGCGGAAATGATGTCAACTTGCTATGAAGGCGCCCTACACCACATCGTGATGACTGTCCTTCATCTAACTGCCCATTGTTATTAATCAATGCATACTCTTGGCTAATTACTTTGCTCCATGCATTGTATTGATGGCCTTCCTCCTCTATTTCGTACCCATAATCAGCAAGTGGTTTCGCTGCTATATCTATAACCTTTTGTTTCCCTTTTCTAAGTCTTTCGAATTCTCCATCTTCGATCATTTCTTCAACCATTAGAAGTCCATCGAGCATATCTTGCGTTGTCAAGTCTGGTGAATTTCCAGTTTGAGCTTTCCCATAAACTCCTCATACACCTCCACAACATACTAACTCCTAAAAGTATCAATCATATCATCCATAATCTCAAGCATGCCTTCAACCAACATCCCATGGGAGTGCAATTCAATTAACTTCATACAAAAAGGCCCACAATCTCCAGACCGACTATTTGGAGGAACCCAAGGAACACGACCATAACAAAAGGGCTTGAATTCAATAGTACAAACATCTGAGGCATCATAATATGATCGAATCACATGTGGGAGCATATTACAAACATGTGCCATAAACCCATCAACCTTTCTCTAAGCATTAAGGGACAAAAGCGGATCAAGAATGTCGATGTGCCACTTATCAAGGTATATAACCACCACAACTCAATGGCGGTTACCCCAATTCATAGGTGAGTATAATGTCTTAACATCACTAAACCAGACCAAGGGAGAAGCAACACCTGGTATATTACAAGTAACATACATTCTAATTACCCGATGAGAATAAAAAGTAGCCAGTCTTCCAGAATTGACCCAAATCGAGTAGTCCGATGATAGAAGATGAGTAAGAAGGCTAAAAATATAGACTATTTTCCTTTCAGCGAGGTATGAACCTCGTTTTGCCCATAACATACTCCGAATCGCATCCATGTGCTGAAAATTACCAAATATTACAAATGTCAAACAGAGAAGAACAACCACCAAAATACACTAGATATAATAATACAATGAAAAGAAAACAAGAAACAAGAAGAAGCAAAACATAAAAGAAAAGAACAGAAGAGCAAATGCATGGAAAAGAAGAAACTATACCACTGTGACAACCCAATTCTGAGGCGTTAAAAGAGCAGTAAAGAATGGTGGAGACACCTCATTATAATCAACATGTAACTTACTACAAAACAATAAGAATGAGTTAGAACCAATACATCAGGGGAAAACCAAAAACTTTGAAATAAACTAAGAAAAATATACTCATCATCACACGCTTGAACCGCTTCAATTAAGAAGCACCCAGTTTAGCAGAAGGTGAGAGCTGGTGACGACTCAATCTTCTTTTGTAGTCTTTCCCATTCACCTTCAAACGCTTTGATGGACAGAGAAATTCAGAAACATTACCTCCATTTCCCACCGCAGGGAGATCAGGAAAGACATATGACGATTTCCCATCAAGAACATCCCCAGTGCTACCATGAACAACAACAATCTACATTTGAAATATATTACATAAACACAAATATCACAGCTGAAAAACAGAATCACAAAAGATAAACCAAAGAATAGAGAGAGACCACATCACTAAGCAACAAGGACAGAACCTGAAAAACATTCCCCTCAAGATCAAACCAGCCCCCAACATTACCAATAAAGTGAGATGTCACAGGAATAAGTGCAGATGAACGAATAGAGTCAGAACGAGAAGAATACGCACACAAAAAAACACAACACATTAGAAAAAAGCCACGACAACCTCATAATTTGTAGAACACAATAGAAAACATGCAGCATAACCACAAGTAAGAGCAAGTGTATAGAGGATGAAAGAAAACAAACACAACGCTTCATTCACACCCGCATAACGCGAACCACATGCCCCACCATTGAGATTACACTCTCTATGTACATCATCTGCCACATCACATGAGACTTTATCAACTGACAGGAAGAACTGAGAAGCAAGTGGAGAGGAATGAGAAGGACCTTCAGTACCGGATTTCTAAAAATCGGCAAAGCAAGACTTTAGTTCCACTCGGATATCAGCTCTTAGCTTCTGCAACTTAGAAGAACTCGGTGCCTTCAAAGTTAAAAGCTCCCCATGCAACTGTGAAATCTCTTTACGCAAATTATCACTCATACCTTCTTTATTCCCTTGCGCACCATCTGAAATAGAATAATTACTTCGGTCTGAACAATGACAATCAAAACCATTCCATTCTTTACAGGTGCAACATGTCGGTCTAGATCTATACTCAGGAAACCAGTCACCATATGTTAACTTGTACCCAGACTGAATTAAACTCTTCAAGAAGACAACACTTGGCTCCGTAGAAAGTGTCTATTTAAGAGACATTGTGGAACAATCAAGACGCAATACTTGAAGCTGCAGAATGAGACAAACTACTTAGAAACAATATTATAACAAGTACATAAACAATAAAATAGAAACACAATCATTGAAGAGATCACAACACATACATTAGGGTCATTCTCAATCTCAAGAATGGCGTCATTGTGAAATAATTTTAACGGTGGAAGATGACGAAACCGGCGATCCAGAAATATCTATGTAAAATCAGCTCGACTAATAGACTCCAGCAAATGTGGAATGCAGCAAAACAAAGAAGATTTGGATAGCAATAGGAAACCCATGAACTGTCAATGACTACTGTCGTAGCTTCTTTTCATCTCACAAACATCAACCTCAGCACTGCCACTTTTTAACATTCGAAGTGTCCTCTCAAATGACATCCTTCCCGAGGGGTAAGAGAGGAAAAAATCTACATCATTCACCATCTCCACAGTTTCAAATGTCGGCTTCACAGGATGTGTACCACATATCAATATCCCCTCAAAAATGACAATCAAAACTAGACTTAACTTTCGCCAACCAGGCCTAGCACAGTCAGACTTTAGCATCTGCAAGATATCCTCAATAGTCACTTTTTTTTATATGCAACAAGCGTAAAAATAAGGAGCCACACCAAGCAATGGCTTTTGTGATCCTTCACAATACAAGAATCTGGGAAAAAGAACAACAAAGCCCAGTTATTCTAGCAAACTCCATCAATGAAAATCTCAAAGGTTGGCCTCCAAATAGAAACCAAAGCTCCTGAGAATCCTCTGTCACCAACTGCCGAGCCAAGAAGTTATGCACAAGTCTTCCAGAGATTGAGCATTGCCTAACAGGCAACAAGAACAATCCACCAAAAAGAGATGATAACAACATCTCTAACTCAGGTGTCCCATCCAAAATACAAAGGATATTAATCAGGTACTCAATTGTAGAGTAAGAGTTAATCATTCCTACAATGGGATACCGATTAGGACTGAGAAGAGGCTTAGACAACACTTCTTTCAACCTTATAACAACGACAAAGTTAAAATAGAACAAACAATACAAATAAATAGCAAACTGTCAGCATAAAGAAATACCAGAAGAAGGACCTTCAAGTGAGCCACGGTGTACAATACCAAATTCACCATCAACACTCTCTGCAAATGCACATGTACAAGAACGTAAACATACAGTCAATAATAAGCATAAGAAACAATACACATGTGAACCAAAATAACCACAACATAGTCATATATTCGAGACGGCAAACAAAATGAAACAAAATGAACTACATGTTGGCATAGAAGTTAAACAAAGGAAGAATAAAGCACAAGATAAAGCAATTGAGCAAAAAAGGTGAAAACAAACTACGTAAACATCACACTATGCATTCCCAATATGATCATCACAACTCTATGCAAACAGACATATAAATAGCAACATTCACATGAACTGAATAATAGCCGCAATTAACATTAGAGATGGGAACGGAAAGAATGACGACATTATGAAATCATGGACATGGTACACAATATCCAACAAAATGAGCTATATGTACTTGTAGAATGTTAAGAGAAAAAAGTGGTTTATAAAGCAAGTAAGGAAAACTAGATGAAGAACAACTTCAAAATTACTCAATAACAAAACAAAATTGAAATAAAATTTTATATAAACATAGTATAGTACAACAAAACTTAAATAAAATTCAAAATTAGCAAAATCAACCGGAGAAACAATGCGTAGAGCTCAATACAGTTCGAGAAAACTCTTTACAAATTGAAATCTCAAGATTAATCGCAATAATCCAGGAAATTACCTTCCAATCGATCTCGTGCATTAGGACCAGATTTTCCAGATATTTGTTTATTGGAAACCCGCCCTCTGCCGTTCCGATTCTTCACCTTTGCCACATGCACTGGTAGATCATGCACCACTGGCGATGGATTTCTCCGACTACGGGTTTCGCCTAAGGAAAACTGAACAGACGAATCATCTCCATCAACATCGATCACGACACAATGTTCTCCACTTCGCCTCCGCAAAATGCCTTCCGTTCCAGATCCCTCATCCGCCGCATGGCCAGATGTGCGAAGTTTTTGAGAACTCCGAGTCCCAACCATACCTCAAGCAAGCAGAATTAGTGTTGAAGAGAATAGCAAAACAATAAATAGAAGAAAATCTAAAGAGAAGAGAAACAGTCACACACACGTTCAAAAAAGAGTAATGTAATAACCTGAGGCTACATTCGACAATTAACACCTTCTAAATATTGAAATTATGTAAAAATATGTACAATACCTATTTTGGAAAGAATTAATCATTCTTGTAGTCTTGTATTAACTCATAAAATAATTATAAAAGACAAAGAATGAAAAAGACATATTTCCCACTTATACCATATCACAATCATAATGGGCACCGTTGAGATTGGACATAAAGGCTTTGGTTGTTCCTTATTTTTCCCTCTTTTTGAAAAGTTTGGTTTCTTTTTCTCTTTTCTTTTAACCCACAAAAGATAATACTTTCACTCCAACATATCACTTGTCTAAAAAAATTTCTCTAGCTTCCAATGTTTGCAACATAATCTATCTATGAATTAAAGTAGTGATGCTTTAGAATTACATAATGACTAGTTAATTGGTCATGGCCTCTAATTTGCGGGGTCCTTTGTATGTCTTAAGCTCGCAGACAGTAATTCTTGCATACTTTTGGAAATGTGGTCTTAAAGACTATTATATTTATTAACTCTAATGTTAAAGATTGACTAAATTCTTAGAGAATCTAATAAGTTTCAGTCAAAAGCCAGAGTAGAGGAATACGTAGCAAATAAAGTTTCATATTCTTCACATAAAGTTTACTTTATCTATTTTCTGTTAGCATAGGAAACAACTTTGTTTGAAACAAATGAGGGGGCAGTCATCAACTCCTATAAGCTAGAATATAGGGAAACTGGTGAGTGATGAAGCGCACACACAAAGTGGAGACTGACTCACCTTATTGAACATTTATAATTAAAATCTGTTAAACAAAATAAGGCTAAAATCTTTATAAAAAATGAAAATAAAATAAGGTTAAAAACTTTATAGAAAAAGAAGGCTAAAATAAGATTTAGCTATTAAACATAATAAATTTGCAGGGAGAGTGAGTTGAACTAGTAGTCTTATACTACAAGGGATCTTGGTATGTAAGGGTAGTTTTGGACATTCGAGTCTTCAAGTCGAGTTCAGGTCGGGTCTTTTCGGATCCAAGTTTTTCGAGTCTAGAATTTTTATATCAAAATAAGACATATTATTATTTTGGTTTGGTTACAAGTCGGTTCCATTCAGCTTCAGATCAGTTCGAATTGCTTCGGTTCCAAATTTAAAAAACCAAGTATTATCCAATTACCCAAAAATATCATAAAAATATCCTAAAAATACCACAATAAAAAAACTAAAAATATCCTAAAAATACCACAATAAAAAAACTAAAAATATTTTTAAAATACCTAAAACATATTTGGATACACGTATTCAAAAAATATCTGAAAAATATCTAAAAATATTAAAAAAAACTCAAAAAAATAACTAAAAAGTATCATAAAATTAGGTTTTAGGGTAATTGTTTGGTTCTCAGTTCGCATCCGGTATTTGGTATCCAAAAATTTAAGACATGTTCAAATATTTAGACAGTTCGGATTCGTGTCTTCTTTTTCAAGTCGGATCCAAATATGAATTTTTGGGTTCGAATATTATGCACATAATTAGTTGAGGAGTTCTATATCCAAAAATTACCTCCTACAGTAAGGTATAAAACCACTAGGTTATATATGATGACAACAAAAAAACATAATCAATTTGTTTTTTTTCATTCTTCGGACTCCAAATCACTTCTTATAACTTACGAGAAGTAACTAAATTATGTCTCTCAAATAGTTGAAAAAGAAGATTAATTATGTTCTGCTAAAATTGGAGTTTTTCTATTGTAAAAAATTTTATTGAATCATTTATAAATGGAGAAATGTCTTTGGTTAATGGTTGATGATCATTTTTTTTATATTAGAATTTGAATTATGATAATTGCATTTGTCCCCGACAATATTGTTAAGAGTCTAGTTAGCAATTGATGGAACTCTAACAAACATTTTAAATAATGGAAAATAATAATTGATATGAGACCTTTGAATAGAAACAAAAGGGTAGATGTTAGGTTATCGGTTCGCTCCTTTTGCTGACCAACTTTTTCTCTACCCATGTTCACATCACACCTTTTATTTCAAACCTTTGCGTATTTGTGATTTATACAAGTATATAAACACTCGTGTGAATTCACATACATTTAAAAGAATTTGCGTGCGTGTGGACAAATGTGATCGACTCAACTTTAGAAATATATATGTCGTATTGTAGCAAAAATAAATTCTTTGACGTGAAAGCTATTTTAATTTTACCTCTTTTTTTAAGAATTATTTTAGGGTCCCATTGCTATTGGCACTTATTATAATCTCAATGCCAACGACGGTAAGGAAGGGAAGTGCCATAACTCATATTTCATTTTGATATATGTGGGACAAATATATTTAAAATTAATTAACTAACTCTTTTCCAAAAAAAAAAATTAATTAACTAGAGAAAGAATCCAATCCATTCAAAAACATATTAAATAGATAAAATAAAGAGCTCTATTGTAACCAATCAACTTTTATCTGAATTCTAAAATTTACTTCGTAGAAATCATGGTTATTTGGTGAGATGTTGTTTTCTTAATCTTTTCAATATATCCTAAACTACAAATCTATACAATGACTAATACTGTTGATCTCTAACCCCAAAATATTGAAGTATATTTTTTTTATTGACGGGTCAATAAAATCAAATTTGTAATTCAAATTTTATTATACGGATTTATATGACTATTTGAAATCAAATTCTAATAGGAAAAGCTGAAAATAGACACTCACTCACATATACTAGTTAAGTAAACAAAGTTAGCACTTTCTTATGTTTATTTACACATACGAAATTTAAAACAGTGTTTAGTTATTTTTTGAAACCGTAAAACAGTGTTTAGTTGCAACTTTAAATTCTCTTCTCCTCTCAAATCAAGGCCGAGGAACCCCATCGAATATAATAATGTTTCCAATAATAATAATCATAATTACCGTTAACGCGTTCCATTTTTTTTGTTTGTTTATAAAAATAAAACAAAATAAAAAGGAAGCAAAAAAGTCAATAAAGATTTTCTTTGATGGAAAAAAGTTTCAGACATTTTCTTCCCGAGTCTTGTCCCAACCTCTTGTGACAAATCTAAAAGTAAAATAAATTTTCATATATCACCCACTAAAATAAACCCAATGCAAAATCTATTCAATAGATTTTGTTTCAACAATCACATCGATAAGATACAATACATAGTCTAAAACTCATTTTTTTTTAAAACTCATTTTAGTTTCGCAACTACAGATGGGAGAGGTCGAACCTCTAATATCGGAATTATTAGCTAGATTATATTAACCACTAGACTAATAAGTATTCTGCATATTATCCTATATTTTGCTTTTAAATATGACAACAACAATACACTCAGCATAAGTCATATATAAGTAACTTACTGTCTATCTCTCTCTCTAAAATTGATCCAGTGAGGAAGATGGAGAGACAACAGAATTATCTACTTAGTTGGGCTCACCACAACCAGTGTGGTATGAAGGTAAGTATAAACACCATTCTTTATTCTTATCTTAAGAGATTTTTTCTTTAATCTTGTAGATTGTTCGATTCCTCTAAACTCAAACGGTTCTTTTTGGGCAGACAATGGAAGAGTTAAGACTTTCACTTCTACACACAACAATGGAACTAGAGCAAACAAGAATGGTGGCTCATGAAGAACTTAATGCCAAAGATGACCAGATAATGCAACTCAAAGATCTTCTCAACAAAGCTATCAAAGCCAAAGATGAAGTACAAGAGAGATACAAGAGGCTTCTTCTTGACCAAAACTTCCATCTTCAACACCAAACCGAGGAGGAGCTAGATCCAAACATGAATGGGTTTCCTTCATCGGACGGAGAAGAAAGCATTGTCTCATCTTTTGAACCGCCCATGGAAATAGAGTTAGATTTTCCAGAGATGACATTACCAGAGAAAGGGAAGCTTTTAAAGGCGGTTTTGAAAGCAGGGCCTTTGCTTCAGACTCTGCTTTTAGCTGGACAACTTCCACAATGGCGTCATCCACCACCACAGCTTGAGTCCTTTGAAATTCCACCTGTGATTATTGCTGAAGCAACACCATTGTCACAAAAGAGTTGTGGAAATAATCTAAACAGGAAGAGAGTTCACTGTAATGAATCTAATTCCAAAAAAGACACCAAGTACCAAAGGCTTTTGCCTTGATTTTTTTTTCCATTTAAGCTTCAATAATCAAGAATGTATAAAATGAGCTTTAACTTTATATTAATTTGTAACTTTTTTCTAAGGGTCATTATTTGCCAAGTATTGGAGCTTGAATGAATCATTTTCTCCCATGTGAGGTTGTTATATTGAGTCCAATCCGATCAGACTTAAATTAAGAGTCCGACTCGTGAGTTAAAATTTTGCCCATCAAAAAATTAAACCGGTCCTGGTTAGTCCAATATTACTGTGCCACCAGATGCGGATCCAGCTTGACTAAACCTTAAACTTTAAACTCTTACCCGACACATCGTAATTACCCGACTGCATTGTGTGTGTATGGAAAGGGAGGGCACAAAAGTGAGTTCAAGATATGAAATGATGTAAGGTTAATGAGTGTACAGTGATTGTGATTTGGGAACACACAAATCTGAACTAGTCTCTTCTAAGAAGACAACTTTGTCAGCGACAGTAATAGTGAGGTCTTGCCAAAATATCCATGAGTAGGAGTCGGTGGATCCTAAAGAAAAAAGAAAAAAGTATAAGGACACCTTTTTCTTTGCTTTACTTTGTGCACTTTTGTTTAACTAATTCACCCACTAATTCCATTTCTTTTTTTCCAAAATTACAAGTTTATAACTTTCTCATACTTTTAAGATCAATGGCAAATCATTTACATATAAGCTATAGAGGAGGAAAAGGTAAGTTATAGTGTATAGAAGGTGGGAAATTTTGTGCTCTTATTTATCAAAAAAAAAATTGTACTCTTACAATGAAGTAAGCGGAGAACATAATTTGATACGTAAATTTGTCTATATGAGCCTAAACGACAAGTAAATTCCCATCATTATTTGTAACAGCAAACAAATTAGAATCTTCATAAATGATATGATGAAGAAGTTGATAAGTCATGTAAAGTTGGGTCATCTTTAATATTGAGTAGTTATCAGTGGACCTATATTCGGAATGAGTTTCAACAATTTGTCCAATCTAGTACAATGTTTAGTTTTCTTTTTAACGATATATTTTTATGTGGTTTTTGTTTTATTTAAAATCTTTGTTCAGAAAACTATTTTTTCAAAAATTGGATCGATAAAACTCGATTTATAGCCTAAAAACTACATCCTAAAGCTCCTTTTTAATCTTACATAGTGGAAATGATTGAATTCATGATTGTAGAGTCACTATATAGATCATCCTAATTACCAAATTAAGAAAAACTCGCAGTCAGAAATTTTGTTTTTGTCAAAAAGTTAAATATATTAGACAAACCAAAAAGAACTGTAGACAAACCCAAGAGGAATCCAAGAAAAACCCAAAAGAGCCCGATGTTTTGTCATAACTCATAACCGATATATGTGTAGGGTTTCATTTTTTATATAAATACGTTTGTTGTGTTCTAGAGTACAGTAACTTAGGGTTGCCATTGTACAACATTCTCTTTCCTTTAATGAGAACAATCTAAAAACAATTCAATCTTGAAGATAATCTATAGTCTTACTGATGCATGAGGACTGCTCCGTTTATGCATAGTTTTTTTCCGATAAAAATCCGTTTATGCATAGTTTATACAATTGTTTTGCGGTAGAGTTATTTTGGTGTGTACCCAATTAGATAGTCGTTTAGATTTTTCCATATAAGTGTACTTTGTGGACAAAGGAAAGTTAATAGTTCATACCCAATTGGTGTTGATAAGATCAGTTTTGGTTGTCTCTAGTTATTACTCATCCTAGGTTAAGCATTTGTATTTCTTATCATGTTCAATCTTTGGCGGAATTCTCTTGAGTCTAACTTTATCATATACGGATTTGATACGCTCCTTGCTAGCACTATCAAGATAAGATCGAGATCTAGTTTCAGCCATAGTTTATGTCAAGGCGTCAACAAATCAACCCCGACAATACCATCACCGGAAGTCTCCAGAAATGAAACTCTATTCTTTATCATCGAGGTGCCCTTATTTATTAGGAGGTTTCACAATCTGTAATGGTCATATTCGACTTGTGGCTTGCTTTTTCATTTTTGAGATTTGTAATCAGTTATTTACCATTTGTGTCTTTTCATTATTGTTTTTTGGGTTAAAATATTATAAACTTTCTTTGTAACTTTGGGTTGACGTATTAATAAAGCTTAAAGACGATAAAAAAAAAAAAATCTAAAGTCTTTTCCTTCTTTTACATTTCTTGCACAATAAAACCGATCGAGCTATTCTCTCATTTTGGTTATAAAATGTATATTTTATAGATTTTCATCGGATTTTTACTCTCAATAATCCTATGTAACAGTGTTTGGAACTTTGAATTATATAGATACAAGTTTTTCTATTGAAAAAAATGTCAACCTAATTTCATTATTTGTATATTTATGAATTAAATGTGATGTATTTAATTGACTTATAAATATATTTTGAGCGAGACGTTCCGAGGAGTTGTTTGACGAGCCCCACTAATTAAATTGGGTTCCAGAATTTTATTTGGTTGGCCCTCATAATATTTGTCTTATGGGCTCCAAAGTATTATAAAGATAGAGGAGACAAGAGAAAGTGAAAGAAACAACTTGAAACAGAACGCAGCAGTATATTCGTTATAGATAAAAAAACTTGAGCAAAAAACATCTTGATCTTTTGCAGTTTTATTTTCTATCTCTAGAATATGTACATCAACACCAAATAAAATAATATGTGATATAATTCTTATGTAAAATTTTAAAGTTCTAATAATAGATTTGTATTATTTTTCACGAGAGATTTGATTTATCTTTTTGATAAAAGAGATTTGATTTATCACAATTTTAAAAATTTGATAGTAAGGATGGAGGATTATGACTCTAACAAGTTATATAGATATATAAAAAATTGGTTGGAGAATAAAATAAAAGGGTAAAGCAAATAAAAGTATCTGTTTTATATGGATGATTTTGTAAATTAAGAAAGACTGGTTATAACAAATAGGGAATATTGTTTATATATTGATGATTTTCTTTAAATGCCGTGGAGTAAAAATGAGTAATGTTACACTTTAAAGGGGGATTTTCTTAAAAGGTTATATTAGTGTGAGTTACAACTTACAAAAAACGATTTTTTTGTCAATAGTAGGATTAGCAAAACTCAATCTAGTGCCAACTTTTTTCCTTCAAAATTTCTAATACTATCACGTAAGACAAATATAATTTTTTGGAATTGAATCCGAGTGAAAAATATAGTAGAAATAACTCTAAACCATTTAATTAAAGTACTTCCCCAGTTACAAAAATTAGTTAAATATTAATTATTCATTTCAAAGTTTTAATTAAGTAGAGTAAAAATTGTTATCCTTTACACTTTGAAAGAAAGTTTTAAAATTGATTGAGAAGTAGACTATTAAATTAACAAGTTGTAAAAAAAATTGGTTACATATTTTGTATTGTTTGAAATTGAGTAAGATGTACACCATTAAAGTGATAACTAAGGTGTGATATATTTCACTTATACTTATACTATTTGTATCTTAAGTGAGGATTATGAACCATTTAATTGAGATATGTAATCATTTCAAATTTAGTATAAGAAAATTTAGTTAACAAAAACAATATATTGTGTTTTTTGTTTTGGTCGTGAAAATAATATATTTTGTTTATCCATCTGGATAAAGAAAGAAAGAAAAGGAGTTAAAGAATCGGCAGAGATTTAAATCACAAATCCTATACGGTACGTTTTGGTAGTTTTTCTTTTCACTGAAAATTACTTTCCATTCACCAAAAAAGAAAGGGTAAAATAGAAACTATTGGTCATCTACTAAGCCGGCGGTAAATTAATAAAATAACCTGGTACATTTTGGTAGTTATTTTTTATGTAATTTTCTCTATCTTTTTCATATAAAAATATTACAATACACCAATGTCTATATAGATATATTAGTGAAATGGTGTCCTTCAAAAATTAGGAAACCATTTAAATGTTTCATTTTAATGTTTAGGTCGGTCTCATATATGTAGAGCTCAAATTACAACTTTTTTGTTTTTTGACAAATAATCATTTGATCGATAAGATCCGATCTATAATCTAAGTTTTCCAAATAGAACAAAGTGAAATTCAAACTCACATTCGTACCTAGCTAAATCAGGAACAAACTAACTGAATCACATGTTTTTTAACCATCAAAACATTCTTAAAAAATAAGAATTTGCATATACCCAGTATAGTTATAGTGGGAATATGAAAATAAAAATACTGATTCTTTTTAAAATGATGCAAGAACATTACGAAACCCAAAATATATGTCAAAGGAGGTTATGACTTACTTATATATTACCAAAAAAACACAAATTATGTAACACACTTCTTTACATTTAAGACTACACATCTAAAATGTGAGATTAGACATTCAAAGGTGGTACTACAATCGGAATAACCTTATTATCATATTAGTATAAGCTTAATTTCCATCCAAAAGCTAAATCAAAAGAAAAAAACTATCACGTATTTATATTGTCTAAGAATCACAAATTGATATCGATTACAAGTGTGCCAGTTGTAGTGTTATCTTTACAAATTTTTAGACACCAAGGTACGTACCTTTTACATGTTATACTAGAAGTGGGATTAAAGGTCACTAAATTAATTTACCCAAAAAGAAGAATGCTCAACCGTTGTGGGTTATATATATTCTAACATCGTTGTCAAGTATGAATGTTAAACTTAACCAAGTGGTAGTGGTCTACTTTTCCATTTGAAGAGGATGTTGTTTTATTGCTCCAGACCAGAGATTAATTCCTCTCAAAAATAAAATTAATAATCATTTTCATTTGGCTGTTTAAATCGGAACTGCATCCTTGCTTAAAATATATATATGTGAATGCTAAACTAGAGGGTAAAGAGACGTCACCATATTACGAATCTTCCAAAGATTGAATCGAGATGATCCCCTGTTTTGTTTGCGCCAAAGTTCTTAATCAATTTCGTTATCAGTCAATAATTACATGCCTAATTGGTTTTGAAATACTTTTATAGTATTATATTACGGGTTATGATAAACAAATAAAAGCATGCACGTAAATCTAATAAGAGACATCTTCATGCACGAGTTTTTATTCCATTTCAGCTTTCCAACAAAGAAAGAGAAAGCAAATAATTCACTTTAACCTTTTCTTAAATTGCAAGTTAATTCTTCAATTTAGTCATATAATAATTTATTCGTTTCTTAAAAGAAAGATTCAATGAAATTTGAAATTTCTTTTAAATACCTATGATCTATCCATATTATCAGATGGGAGATTTTTTTTTTATCAACCACTTATCTTTTTAGATCCGCATTGATATTTTGAAATATTAATTTTAAAATATTATTTTAAATTTATTTTAATGTTAATAGATTAATAAAAATTATCAATTCATTTTTAAATATTATATAAATTTAAATTTTTATATATTTTTAATATTTTTAAAGTTTGAATTATTTTTTGAGTATATTTGAGTATATTCTTTTTTATGATGAAAAGTTGTTCAGATTTTGAATTCAATTATCAGAATTTAAAGTAGATAAAAAATAAATGGTTAAAATTAAAACTTACCATTCAGTTCATTCGGTTCAAATCATAAGTTAATTTTATTATATAGTAATATTAACCGAAGTTCAAAATGTAAATGTCATCGGTATTAATAAATAAGATATTTTAAATATATATATGTTCCAAAAATATATGCATGTGGGTTTTAGATTTTGGTAGACAGACATTTTGCTGGCACAGACCATTAAAAAATGATTTAGTCATGTTCCAACTCTACTTCTAAATTTTTCTTTTTCGTCAAACTCTAATTCTTTTTTTTCATAATAAAAAGTTATTAATCTCTTTCATATAACTAAATTAACAAAAAAAAAAAAGAATTACTAGCAGTGAAATTTGCTTCATTTGCATGAAAGTTGACAAAATAAAAAGAAGACACGAGCGAATAATAGTCACAGTGATTTTCACTGTTTTGTCTCTAAAATATCATTACAAAACAAAATAAAGGAGTGTGAAAAATAAGGTAAAAGCCAATAAAGCCTTAACTCTCGCTCTTCCACTGTTACTGTCGTCTCTCTGTCTCTCCATTAATCTTCATTGCTCAAAACAAAAAGTATCATTAATTGCAGAACTCTCTTTCTTTCGTCCTCGTCTTTGAGCTCGTCAAATCAATCTTCTTTTGAAATCTCTTAACTCTATTTTTGTTTCGTTTCCTCGTTCTGTTTTATTTTGTTATAATTTCCTTGAGGTTGATAGATCTGATTCATTTCTAGAAATGAGACGGAGAATAATGCAGAAATTAGCCAATTAGGGTTTTTTCTTAATTGGGTCAACGAGCAAAAAATGGAAGCGAGGATGAAGAAGTACAGAGAAGTGAGTCCAGAGAGAGCAATAGTCTGGACTGAGAAATCACCAAAGTATCATCAAAAAATTAAGAAAGTCCCAATTGTTTATTACCTCTCCAAGAATCGTCAACTCGAACATCCTCATTTCATGGAAGTCATGTTATCTTCTCCAAAAGGTTTATACTTAAGAGGTATTGTTAATAATGCTTACACAATTTAAAGGTTTTGGAGAATTTGCATTGGAAAATTTTAAGAATCATTGTGTATTGTTTTGTAGATGTTATAGAGAGGCTTAATGTTCTTAGGGGTAGAGGAATGGCTTCAATGTATTCTTGGTCTAATAAGAGGTATATATCTAACTCTCTTGATTTATGTAGAAGCAAGAAAGAGTTTCAGATTTCAATGTATTCTTGATTTGACTTGCAGAAGCTATAGGAATGGTTTTGTTTGGCATGATTTATCAGAAGATGATTTGATTTTACCTGCTAATGGGAATGAGTATGTTCTCAAAGGTTCTGAGCTTTTTGATGAATCTAATTCAGGTAAAAGAAAACACTTTTAATTAATCCTTTGGTCTTTGTTTCCATGAAGAAACCTAAAGAAAGTTATGTTGTGCACAGATCACTTTGGTCCAATTGAGAATTCAGCGACACAAAACTTGAAGCAGATAGTTCTGGAGCCTCCATCATCTAGAAGTATGGATGATTCGTCTTCATCTTCAAGCATGAATAATGGAAAGGGGACTAATAAGCACTCTCAAGAAGATGATGAGCTTTCTCCTCCAGCTCTACGCTCTGTTTCATCTTCTGGTGTATCGCCTGATTCTAGAGATGTAAAGAACTCATCTTCATGGTGTTTGGCTGAGTACAAGGTGTATAAGAGCGAGGGACTCGCAGATGCTTCTACGCAAACCGATGAAACTATGAGTTGCTGTTCTAAAAAACATGTAGAGACTCTTAGTAGAGGTGTTTCAACTGATGATGATGGGTCATCCGAACCTGAATCCAGCGGAAATAATATAGTTAGTGAGGTTTTGTGTGCAGGGAAGGAGAGGGAGATTGCAGAAATATCAAGAAACTCTGTCTCTCCACCCTTTTCTAACAGTGCTTCTTCGTTGGGTACAAAGACTGATACTCTAGAGTCTCTAATAAGAGCTGATGTTAGTAAGATGAATAGTTTTAGGATTCTTGAACAAGAAGATTTACGAATGCCTGCTAATTCGAGGCTTAGGGCATCGAGTATGCTGATGCAGTTGATATCATGTGGTTCAATATCAGTCAAGGATAACAATTTTGGCCTTGTCCCTACTTACAAACCAAAATTTGGCCACTCGAAGTTTCCATCTCCTTTTCTCTCCTCGTCCTTTATGATGGGAGATCTTGACCGTTTGTCAGAAACTCCAAGCCTAATGGGCCTGAGATTGGAGGAGAAAGAATATTTTAGCGGCAGTTTGGTCGAGACAAAACTACAGAAGAAGGATGCAGTGGATGGTAATGCTTCTCTTAAGCGCTCTTCATCCTATAATGGCGACAGGTATATTTATAAATCATCTCCAAAATACTCCTGCAAATGATTGCCTGAATCTGTTTAATTGAATGCTGTTTTATGTTTCAATGTGAAGACAGTTAATGTTTTCTAAAATGTAATTATACTAATGGTATCCATAACTAGAATGTCCTCTTAGAACCAAAGAGTAAAGCATCTAAGAGAACAAAAGTCTCTGCCTTTGAGATTTTCCGCAACCTCAAAAGTGTATGACATTCATTTCTATTGTTTGGTTATAATTTGTGATTGGAACTTTTCTTAATTTGAGTAGTAAACTCCATCCCTGTGAATTCTTGAGGACTTATCTCGTGTGAGTTTTTCAGGGCATCAAACCAAATGGGTGTAGCAGAGAACGGAGACTCAAAAACCAGTGATTTGAAATACAGTCCAGGGTCAAGAAAGGCTTCTTCCGTAACAAGCAAACAACAAGCACGCAGCGAGTCCATGAGATCTCCTGTCTCAAACAAGATAAAAGACTCATTAGTAGAATCTGATATGTGCAGTAAAAGAATATCTGAAACTTTGAGGAATCCTGATTCTTTCAGAGAAGACAAGGAGAAGGTGACTGAGATCGACGAAAGGTAAAACATAAACACCTTAAATCTTGTACTATGTATTGACTATGAACATATCATTCTTATCTTGATTCATATTACATTAATGTTAAACATGTATCTATCGTAAACAGGCTTGCTTCAGGAGCGCGGGTTATAATTCAATCGAAATCTTCAGGCTGTTCATGAGGAGCCCTAACCAAGCTTCTAAGGAGGGTTTTGGAAAAATTTGAAACCTTTTTTGTTGGTTCGTTTGTGGCGGCAACTTTCTCCATTTGATTGTATTTTGAATGTAAATCTGAAAGATTGTATGAGAAAGGGAAAGGTACAAAAAAGGTTTGGGAAAAAGCCTACAATGATCAGAGAAAGCACTAAATGTTGGCATTGGGCAGTAAACAGTTGTAAACTTGGAAGTAAATTGCCAAAAGGAAAATGGAAACAAAAGGTATTAATGATTTGATGTGATGTGAGATGGGGTAATGGACCACTGGTACTGATTGGTGTGGTCATTGGTTGGTTTGGTTTTATTGGTAATTTATGTCATTTTGGGTTTTCAAAATGCAACCACAAGTTACAATTCTCTGAATATCTGACACACTACTTTATTGATGTTCATCACTTATCCAGTGCCGTGGAAGAAAAAATGGAAAAGGTCATGAACGGTTTTTTTTTGTCATCTCAATTATATTAAAACCAAAAGTAAAATACATAGTTCGATTATCAAAGGCGACGTAAAACGAACTTCTCTGAAGTCTATGCCCAAAAAGAAAAGCTAAAATATAAAACTCTGGAAAGACTAGACTATGCCAAATACATAATTAGATACTGAAATCTACTATCCCAACCCCGAAGATTGAAACCATGGTAGACGGTTTTGTCTAAATGTTTTTTGAATGTTTTGATATCATATGGACGGTTTCATTACGGCACTTATCATAATGTTGACATGTATGAATTTTTAGGATGATGAAATTTGTAAATTTCAATATTGAAGATCATAACAATGTCTTTGGGGTTAATTAATTGAAAATTGCATCCTTAAATCTGTTGCTACTAACGATGTGCTTTGACATATATTGTAATGAATGCAAGAAGATGAATAGAAAACGTAAAGCAAATATACCAACTTTATGTAGTTCACTCCTGGCAAAAGCAAACCTATGGAACAAAGTTGAAGAATGTTTTTAACTTTCATTAAAATTGAAGAAAACAACTTTTTTAGGGCCATGAAAAAAATCTGTAAAAAAATTTGATTTAGGGATAAGTTTAAATCTTATTTAAGAAATTATAAAAATTTTAAAATGACTCTAGTGTGTTGGTTATATCTTTTTTGTTAACAATTTGATTAACAAAATCCGATCTATAACTCAAAACTGTCACGACTCTTTCAGGTTAAACTTTGAGAAGAAAAACAATATAAATTAACATTTAACAACTTGACAAAACCACTTATATGTGTCTCGGTTATGTTTATGCACCAAAAAAACTAATCTATAACTGAAGCAAAAGTTTCAGAATACCATAGATATTAAAATAACATAACTACATATACAAAATCCTGACAAAAAACCTTAATCCTATTTGAGCTCAGGCCCAAAAGCTCATATTGCCAATATGCAACATTCTGTTGTTGGTCAGTATGCAATTTGCTATTGTTTTTTTTTTTTCTTTTTTTTTTTTAAAAATGCAATTTGCTATTGTTGATTAATCTACAATATATTACTATATACTACTGTTGTTTAAATCTGCAATTTGTTGCAGATGAAAGTCTAGTGGTACAAAGTTAATTCATTAAAGACATGTATATTTGCACATTCAAGAATCGAGTTGTATTGTCTATATTATGTAGAAATTTGGCTAATAACCGGTCAGTTGTGACCTTAATAAAAAAAATCTGCAATTTGTTACCGCAGTTTAGTGTACAATTGGTTGATCTATTAAAATTTTTAAAAACCACAATTTAGTATAGAATAATAGTTGAAGATTCTCCTCGCCGGCCAGGACAATTAATATCCTTATTTTTTATTGTCTGTTTGTTGAGTCAATAACCAAAACCGTGCATTTAACAGGCTTCTTCTTAATTAAATGATATTATCTATAAATGATTAGGACGATGGAAATGGTATTAATATTCCACTGTGTCAGCGCCCGCTCAATAATAGTATTAAGAATCTTATGACTTTTGTTTAATATTTAGAATCTTAATTTGAGATGAGACAAAATTTATTGTTGTTGGAATATTTTGAAATACACCATTCACCAATCTGAAAACTGAAAAGAACTTGAAATTATATAGCCAAATTAAACAGATGCACTGAGTTTCAAGAGAAAATGTATAAATAAAGCTTTCAGACAGTCCTTACAATTTCCTTTTTCGGTCTAATAGTAATATTCATATCGAAAAGGGAAACAGTTGGAAATAGGTTCAGGAATGCCTTAAATTTCTTTTAGATATTTGTTTATATGTGTATATATATAAAATATCATAAAATATTGGTCTCATATATTTGAATATGTATCAACTAATTAGATTGTGTTATTATCCAAAACACGAGCAATATATATATATATATATATGAATTTAATCCAAATGGTAACTGAAGAATTTTTTTAAATGTAAAATCAAGCAGAATTTTAGAAAATCAATAGTAACGGTAGAATTTGACTGAATTTTGCTATTTTGTTTTAATAATTAGATTGACAAAACCCGATAAATGACCTAAATACTCCAACTAGAGCATGGTGGAATTTAAATTTATCACTGGATCTGTTGAAATTTAAAGAATTTTTATTTTATCCTGCTAATAACTACTTAATACAAAAAAATTTAAAAATACCTAAAAAAAAATAATATTAAAAAATAAAACAATAAAATTTCGTAATCATTTAAATCATCCCTCATAGCATAAATGTATTAGTTATCAACTAATGAAAATTATCCCACAATTGTTGTTTAATTCTCTCTCGTATCATTTGCATATGAGCTCTATTTGTTATTCCCTCTTGTTCTTGCAAAAAAATTGTTTCTTCATTCTGTTCACCTATCTCAGTATTATCAAGCTGATCTCGTGGAATAACATTACTTAATTGTGAAGCATCATCAAAATCAAAGTCTTGAATTTGAGAAAGACGAATGAAGTTACGTAATCCAGCTGTGATTATGATTAATGTGTTTTGTGTCTCCACATCATATCTTGGAAACTCTAATAAAATCCTCTATTTTTTCTTCCAAAGTCCGAATGTTCGTTCGATAACTAAGCAGAGCGAAGAATGCCACCGATTGAATAATTCTTCTTCACCTATGGGATGAGAGCCATTTTGAAATTGTGTCAAATGATATCTATATCCTCTAAAATGGAGCTAAAAATCCCCACGTGTTAGCATAGCCACAATCTACAAGATAATACTTCATGGGCGGAGGAATTGGAAAAGTCTGGTCACACTCCATTACGTAAGACAAAATCTAGCATCATGCACCGACCTAGGACATCCTACAAATATATAAGTGAATATATCGTAGTTGCATATGGTTAACACATTAAATGCTTGTCTGTGAATGTCAGTTATAAAAACAAGTCGCCTCAGTACCAATGACCATCACTGTACAATGTGTCACATCCATTGCACCAATAAAACCATTAAAATAAGACCAATAACGAATGTCATCTCGTAGTCCTTGAGGCACTTGACGTATTTGCTCTGGAGATTTCTCTTTGAGTAGCTTCCTAACCAATTTTTTTATTGCTTTTAGACACTCTTTAAATTTGCGTCCAACATTCTCTTGTGCACGTCTGAATAACAATCCAACAGAATGATGTGTCATGTTATGACCACATATCATAAGAAACAATTGTCATAATTTCTTCCACGGATATGTTGTGTATGGATCTAATTCCAAACTCTGTACATAATGTCTCACAGAGTTGTGTAAACACCTCTATTTGCATCCTCAAAAGATGTAAATAATCTCTTGGATAATTATAAATGTTTGCCTTAATGTTACACCATCCTAAGCCCCATTCAGTTCCCATTGGTTACCTATAATAATATTTCTTGTAGTACTCTATCACAGGTCTAAAAAGTGCTTCCATAATATCCACGTGCTCTAATAAAATCAATTCAAGTAATTCTTCTTCTGTTAGATTATGTAATCCACGTGAATACAACTCGAAAATGCGCAAAACCTAAACAAAAATATTAATTTATTATGTACCCCTTAAAAAAATACAATAAGTAATATTACATGTAATTATTGTATTTAAAACATGAAGCAGAGATATAATTATCCATTTTTGTTTTCTCCATTATTATCACTATTTCTCATAGTACAATTGAAGTCAGAAAAATTAAAACGTTCATGTACGATTGAAGTCAGAAAAATTAAAATGTTCATATAAGATAAAATTGTTGTAGTGTGTGCCATACAGTATTGTTGTAGAGTGTGCAATAAGAAATACACAACCATATCCTTACACTAAAAAAATATAAAAATACTAACTATTGAATTCATGCAAAAAATGGAGAAAACAAATATAAAATACAAATATGTTAAATGTGGAAAGAGAGAGAAGTTGTCAGATTTCATTCCACAACATTTGTGTAACTGAAAATGTGGAAAAAAAATTATGTGGAATTAAAAAATTTCACAATTCCATATAATTACTCAAACACCAGTTAGAGCCTAAGCCTGCATATACTATTATTCTGGTAAGAAGTTGTGGTGTTAGTCTTTTCGACTACAAAGCTAATATTGAAAATTTGTGATTTTTAGTATATTAAAATTGGTATCCTCTTGAACATTATTAGATTTTTGTTGTTATATTGATTATGTTATTGACCATAATAATCTTAGTTTTCCAATTACCTAAATTTCTCAAACCTTTATCCTAAACATGTACAAGTAATATTCTTGGAAAATATTTCAAAAAGTGTTCTAATTGAAGTAAGAATAATAAAAAGATATAATATTTGTGATGAAACAAGAGATTTTATATTATGAATTTGTTCCACAAATACAAGAAAAATGGCTTGAGAAAACTCATAAAGTAACAAAAATATTGATTGAATGAATGAAAACGACGTAGTTAGGCGAGAATGTTATTGTAGAGAAGCAAGATGCAGCCGCAAGTAGACAAGATAACAATTCGTTTGCGTCTTGTCTCTAGACAAAAGTGCTGGAAAGAATGTCCATTCTTTGTTCTTTAATTCTTCTACGTATAGTTTTCTGATCGGTTCACCTTGATTTGGATTTGAATGTTTTTCTGAAAATTTTGAAATTCTCTTCCTTAATATATAGACTTTTTCAAAAAGATTGAGATTTCCCTAGTTTCTTGAAACTCATGTTCTGTGGTTAATCTCTGACTCCTAGCAAGTCTTGGGTCAAGCCAAGCTAGGACCATCTAGGTCAAACCGAGCTGGAACTATCTAGGCCAAGACGAGCCAGGACCATCTAGGCCGAGCTAGGTCAATCTCTTGACCTTGATCTTGGTCTATTGCATATTAAATCTTTTTTGCTTAATGGGTCAAGTTTGATTAGCTTATTGGGCCTCGAGGATGAAACTCACACCTTTAACCCATCCATCAACACGTAATTTTTGAGTACCAAATTTTCCGTACCCAAACTGATACTCTAATTACCCATCCCGTTCTTTAATGAGGAGTCTTTTGGATAATATATTTAATTTTTTGAACTATATAATCCAAGTTGGCGTTTCTTCGCGACACTAAATAATTTCAGAGGTGCATATAAGAACAGATTGACTTGCTTAAGCTGATATATTGGGTCAAAAAAAAACTCTGAAGCAAAGTTCGGTAGGAAAATAAACCATGCCAACATGATCTCGTGTCAGTTGACATAAAGGTGGAAAGTGGAACGTCATTTCTTGCTCGAGCCTCATCGGAGGAGAGCATTGGATTTAACTGGTTCGACTAGGTTCAAAAGACATGAGGGATGGAAAGCGGAACAGTAAAGTTTGATGGAAGGTTTAGGATCATCGAGGAACCGATGTGTTTTTTTCTCTGAGAGCATTACGATGTAATTTTTAATGCAAAGTTTGATTAGTTACATTCAAACGGTCATTTGCAAATGATATGCTTATTTTGCTACCAATCAATATTTTTTTTGCAACGACCATTTGCAAACGACATTTTCAAACGGTTGTTTGGACTTATTTATGATCGTTTGAATAATTATTTTCAAACGGAGCTATTTACGGTCGTTTGTAATCGTTTGTATTTTACGCATAATTATGATTTAAAAATTCACAAACACACATTGACATATGCATATATACATACATATGTATATAAAGTAGATTGACATATGTCACGTATAAGACAAAAAAATATGGTTATTATGGTTGACCTAACAATCAATATTAGTATATACCACCATTTTCTATCAGCTTCTATGCTTTTTCTCAGTCTATTGATCAAAATTTTTGATAAAATTGTATATATATATATATATATATATAAACTTTCTCAATATAAAATATCGTATATTTCTTCATATCATTTATTTTTCAAATATTCTAACTTATATAAACGTTTGACTCTAAAATTCTATATAGATGAGTTGCAAAAGAAAATAATACATTTTATTCACCTACATTATCAAATTATTCTTCTAAAATTTTCTTCATATATCTCTTTTGTGTAAAATAATTTTTCTTCATATATCACTACCCTTTTTCAAAAATTGGGTTATAGTTTTTTTTCATTCATCACCTTTTTTTTCTTTTTTTTTTTGCTAACTAAGAAGTGGTTAGACCTTCGGCCCTAATCCAGCTTTAGGCTTGGAACCAGCCTTTGACTATATACCATTTAGCTTGACCAGGTTAACATTACCCTTTTTGCTTTGCTAATTTATAGTAAAATATCAAACTGTCAAACCTTCATAAGTATTCATTACATTAAAAAAAAAAATAAAGCAGTATTCATTTATCGCATTTATCGAATTAACCCTAAACACACACAACAATCGCATCGAATTTGTTTACAAATTAGGTATTTGACAGAAGTTTTGTTTGATTAATTTCTCTCATATCCGATGACTGTGCTATTCCTGAACCAACAATTCATTAAAAGAAAAAAATGATATATAGATTTTAGGTCGAACACTTGATGCGAAACACTACAAGAAAACAGTCAATTTGCGACAGATAAAAAAAATTGCAAACTTGCAACGTACTTGCAACATCGTTGCGATGTATTGTAAAACATCCCAAAAACTTCGCAACATTGCGACGTTTTTGTGGTGCTCTTGCAACTATTTTGCGATGCACATTTTGCTATCGCAAGTGCGTTGCAATATTGCGATATATATTTTCCGTAGCAATTTTGCGAGTCATCTGCGATGTTCTTGCGATGTTACTTAACTCCATCGCAATTACATTGCAAATTTCACATTTTCCCTATAAATAGACCACATTGTGATTGTAAGTTCACACCAAATCTTAGAGAGAGAAAGAATTCGGGGAGAAAGATTTAGAGTGAAAAAAAATTTGAGAAACTTTTTTTTTTTAAGTTAAAAAAAATGGCGTCGGAACATGAAGTGTTCACATTACAACGATGGATGTATAAACGAAAAGATCCAGAGACGGGAGAAGTGACGAAAGAGTTTCGAGATGGGTTACAGGCATTTGTAAACCAGATGGCTAACAACCCATTTACTCCGAATGACGGTAACATTTTCTGTCCATGTGTAAAGTGTGGAAATACCAAATATTTGAAAGTTAATATGGTGAAACGGCTTGTATATAATATAGGATTTACTCCGAACTATTATGTATAGTTTTCACATGGGGAGAGGTATAGTCTCGGTGATAGGAGTAGTAGTATGGGTGATGGTGGTGATGATCAACCAACTGAAAAATGCTAATTATAATTATGGGGAAAATATGTTTGAAAGTTATGAGCATCTTCAAGGTAATAGATATCATGATATGGTTAAAGATGCATATCATGGATCTATTCTAGTTGGTTGTGAAAAATATCATTGAAGAACCTAACGCATAAGCGAAACAGTTCTATGATATGCTTGATGCTGGTAATCAACCTATCTATGAGGGATGTAGAGAAGGTCTATCCAAACTATCATTAGCATCTAGGTTGATGTCTATTAAAAGTGAAGGAAACATAACCGAGAGAAGTATGAACCAATTAGTAGATGCGTTTAAAGAGTATCTGCCATGAGACAATAATTCTACTGAGAGTTACTATGAAATGCAGAAGTTAGTTGCAGGTCTCGGATTACCATCAGAAACGATTGATGTTTGCATTAAAAATTGCATGATTTTCTGGAAAGACGATGATAAGTTGGTGGAATGCCATTTTTGCGGGAAACCGAGGTATCAAGCAACTAGTGGAAAGAATCGTGTCCCATACAAACGTATGTGGTATTTGCCAATCACTGATAGATTGAAACGAATTTACCAATCGGAAAGGACATCAGTGGCAATGAGATGGCACGCAGAACACACACCAAATGATGGGGAGGTTACACATCTGTCAGATGCAAAAGCCTGGAAACACTTTCAGATGGTACATTCTGACTTTGCCAAAGAATATAGAAATGTTTATCTTGGTTAGGTTAGCCATGAGTAGTTGAAGTTACATTAGTAAAGGTTGATATTATGGAGAAGCCACCAGATGGTATTGAGATATGCGTTAAATTCCATATTGTAGATGCTACCTCGTAGTTAAACAACACATGATTAGTTGTTTACACCTCTGTTTTACATGCCATGCAATAATCATTTTGACTTATTCCTCTTTGTTGTAGCTGTTTTGCCACTTCGAGAGCCAAGTCCTTAGAAAGCTTATAAGCACTTCGAGTGTCGTAAATTCCATTTGTATTCAACACCCATCTGTAAACATCCATCTTATTACGCTTGAGTTTAAGCTGAGTGATGCTTATAATATCTCTCCTATTAAACAATTGTTGCAGCTTTTGTGCATTCCAGCCTTCGTACGTTTCATCCCATAGACTTGCAAGGACATCATCATTAGCCAGATCAAGGTGCATTCGTGTTAGAGCTCGTGGGTGAGGGTCCAATATCCATTTTTCTGTCTAAATCTTAGTTGTATTACCATCTCCGAGTTGTTTCCCTAATCCCTTCTCCAAAAGTTCCCTTCCATGAAGAATGCTTCTCCATCCATAAGATGGCCTTGATCCAATACTGCATTCCAAAAAGGATGTGTTTCGGAAATATTTGTTTATTAGCACTCTTGACAATAGTGAATCTGGTTTATTGTTAATTCTCTAAGCTTGCTTCCCCAGTAGAGCTTGGTTAAATCTTCTAACATTTTTAAAACCCAAGCATCCTTCCTCTTTCTTCTTGCATAATTTCGACCAAGCAACCCATGGTATTTTCTTTTTGTTGTCACCACTACTCCACCAGAATTCTATCATTGCTATTGTAATTTTCTTATAAGTATGGATTGGAAGCTTAAAGCACATCGTCGCATAAGTGGGTAATGTCGAAGCAACTGCTTTCAGTAGTACTTCCTTTCCATCTTGGGAGAGAGATTTCGCATACCATCCATTCATACACGATATTATCTTTTCATGAAGAAAATTTAGAATGTTCCTTTTGGAGCCTGAGAAGCATTCGGATAGTCCTAGATACATACCTTAACCGTTCTCTTACGTGATACCCAATGTGTTCTTATTTTGTTGCTTGATATACCCTCTCCACTTTGTTACCAAAGAAAATCGACGACTTCTGGAAGTTGATACTCTGCCTAGAGACAGACTCGTATAACTTCAAGCAGTCTTGTATCGTCTTACTTTCCTCCACAGTGGCTTTGCATAGTACCAAGCTGTCATCAGCAAACAACAAATGGTGTACCGTAGGTGCAGATGGTGCAATTCATAGTTCGTGAATTTTCCCATTAATCTCCGCCTTGTTTAAAATATGCACTAATCCCTCAGCACACAAGTTAAACAGAAATTGGGAAAGTGGGTTACCTTATCGTAGCCCACACTCCGGTTCCATAAGACCATGGACGTTTTCATTAAGCAACACTATATATGTAACCGACGTAACACATTGCATTTTCCATTGGATCCAAGTAGTATCAAACCCGAGTTTCTCAAGTAATTTCTCCAAGAAAGTCCATTCAACCCTTGGACGCTGGACCATTTGTACGAAGGGAGTGAATCAGCTCATGTGCTATTCGAATGTTATCAGAGATAACCTGGCCAGACACAAAAGCACCTTGAGTAGAAGATATTATCTCAGGAAGGACTTGTTTAAGGCGACCACATAGTATCTTAGATACTATTTTGTAGTGAACCGAACATAGACTTATAGGTCTAAGCTCGGTCATTCCTGTAAGATTCGATACCTTTGGAATAAGACATATTTGAGTAAAATTTCATTCCGGAGGAAGACAACCTGTATCAAAGAATGCGTGGATGGCTTTACAAACTTCAGAACCACAATATATCAGAATTGTTGATAAAATTTAGCAGAAAAACTGTCTGCACCCATGTATTTCCTTCCGTCAATAGCGAAAACTGCAAGCTTAATCTCCTCATTTGTCATAGGAGAAGTCAATATGCGGTTCATATCTGAAGTAACCCGCTCTTCGAGATATGCTAATGCCATAGCAATGTTCTGGGAATGTACACTTGTGAATAACTTCTTGAAGTAGCTTACATCTACCTCTCCTTTAGAACCTTTAGTTATTTTTTCTCAATTGTAGTCATCGCGGAGCATCTGAATCCGGTTTCTAACCTTCTTGTTTTTCATACTATTCTGAAAATATAGTGTGTTCTTGTCGCCAGTTTGCAGCCATTGAATACGGTTGCGCTGCTTCCAATAGATTTCTTCTTCTTTGTAAGCCGCTGCAAGTTCCTTTTTCTTGTGTCTTAACACATCACTACTCGGTTTGTCTTTGAGCTTTCTGTTTCAATGTCTTGTCTTAACTGCTAAATAATCAGAACTGTATTAGTACCTGCATATATTTTCATTTTGATAATTCATTCCTACAACATCTGATTCGATTAGCCAAAGTGATTTATGGTCCTTCCCACTCCGCCTTCCAACCCTTTGTAACTGCATATTTAATTCCTTCTTTGGACGCCCATCTACTATTATAAGTGAGCCTTCTCTTATCCTTCTGCATCTCTGATTCACTAAAGAAAACCAATATTGGCATATGATCAGACGCCTACATATCCAAATACTGCGTTGTAAATTGGGGAAACAGCTTAAACCAATTGCCATTTCCGAAACTGTGGTCTAACCGACATTGAATCCAAACATTATCTCTCCATCCTGCCCAAGAGAATGTATTACCAGAGCTATGTATTTGCTTTAGTTTGTAGTTGGAAATCATGTCCCGAAAATCCCAAAACGTGGATTCTCTGCGAGTTAGACCACCCCGTTTTTCCGAATTATCACGTGACGTTCCAATGGAAGAAAGTTGGTCCCATACTTGTCTTCGGTTAATACGGATTGGGTCACCATAGACAAAGGACGCATAAAAGCAAACTGAATTTCTTATGACTTTCATATCGATAATCCGCTTATCAGTGTACAAGACAGAAACATTAAAAGTATCCTTCTAAAACACAACAAGTCCACCACTTAATCATATAGGATCAACAGTGAACATATTATTATAGCCAAGTGATTCCTTCAACTTTCTGATATAGTCTTTTCCTTTCTTGGTTTCCATGAGAAACATAAAATCCAGGAAATACTTCCTCCTGATTTCCAACTCAATAGACTCATTTAGGCAGCAGTGGTTTCACCTCGGAAGCCACCGCATCGTTGGAAATTCCCAGATTCTTCATCTCAGACTCTGTCTCTTTACCACTGTTCTTTCTTTTGTAGATTTCATTCACCTCATCACTCAAAAGTTGTTGATTCTTCTTAGACGACTCTGACTCCATGTCGCTTTTTTCCACTTGCAACTCTCCCCCATTGTACGGGTTGGAATCTTTGGCTTTTGAGGAGATGAAGCATCAGCAGCGCTTCTCTGTTTCCTTATCCACATAGCTGGTCGTCCTCTAACCTTCTTCCCTATTTTACCAGTTGTAGTTTCACCACTTCCAGATTGACCCACGCGGAATATTGGTGGAGAAGATAAATGATTTAACTCACCAATGCTTTTCGTGGAAGAAATTTCCACCTCGTAAAGTTTGATTGCATTTTCCTCCTCACTCACCTTTCTTTGTTCCTCTATATGTGCCTTCGTCAGTGTTAACTGGGTTTCACCTTCTCCTTTTAATAACAATGGCATGAGCACTTGATTTGTTAATTGGGCTAAGAAATCGTGTCTGTGATTTTTCTCTTCCAGTTTCTTCTTCGGCACCTTGTTGCACTCGCAAGATGCGTACTCTACATTCTCTGGGTCAGAGTGCTGGATGTACTTGATTGCCATATGTCTCTCTTTGTGCGGCATCTTCGCAAGTAGTTTAGGGAAACCTGGAGGAGGTTCCAGTATGTTGTGCAAGAAAGATGATATCGTATTCCTCGACATTTTTATATCTTGCTCTACGGTGCGCTGCCTTTGTTTTGCGTTTTAGCTTAGCCTCTTGTTCCTCTTTCTTCTTCCATGGACACATCACTTTCTCCCCATATGGAAAACTTAGGATGCGGGTTTCTTTCGCAGGATTGGTGATATTGATGGCGACCTTAACTCTCACATAATCCGTCTTTTGCGATACTTTTGGATCATACGCAATATCTTCAACCTCGCAAATTGCATCAGCCAACCTTTTAATTGTTTCTTTCATATAGTAATCCACCGGAATGTTACGAATTCGCACCCATACATACATCTTAGATAGAAAACTTGCTGGTGGATAAGGACGCCATTTTCCATGACCATATTCTAATTGTCGTAAGATTAGGGTCGCTCAGCTAAAACTATCTGCAAGTCTTTTTCTCTTTAAAAAATAAACTGGAATCGGTCTCTTGAAAGAGCAATTCCATACACTCGGGATATCATATTCGTACATTACTTTGTCGACATTTCTGTTTCACGCATCACCACTTTGAAATGTGTTAAACCCCCAAACATCATGCTCATGAATGTTTTCTGTTAATGCATGCCTTATCAAATTTGTTGCGCCATAACATCCTCTGAATCTGGAATACACCAGATATAATGTAATCATTATGTGTACATGTTTACAATTATGATATATCTACGCCTTATACATTATATTTTCACTTACTCATATCGGCGATAATAATTGTGTTATATGTTCATGTATTATAATTTCATTGTTGTTAGATAGTTACTGTAACCTGTAACTAGTAATCCAGCCATGTGTCTGCATCTCCACATCTCTCTTTTTATATACAGTAATTATCTCACTACAAATAATGATAGTGGTCCCATGTATCTTGTAAAATCTTCGCCCAAATTTTTTCATTTTTTAATTAAAGAATAAATTATGGGTTTACCCCTATTACTATTCATTTTTTTGAAAAAGAACCTTATCACAACCCTTTTAAAAAGACTATCACTTTTGCCTATGAAAAGTCCATCTTGCCCTCATCTTCTTCATTTTTTTTATTGATGAACCTTATTTTTTCTTAACTATGATTTCTCAATTTTAATATTTTTCCTTGGGTTTAGGTTTCCTAAGGGGTTTAGGGTTTAATTTTGATAATTTAATATATTATTAAATGTATTGAATTTGAAGATTTTGAAGAAGAAAAAGAAGATAAAATCAAAAGAAATTTTAATATTTTTCTTTGGGGAGGGGGAGTTTAGAATATAATTTTGATAATTTTATATAGTATTAAATGAAGGAAGAAAAAAAATAAAAAAATTGAAGAAGAAAGAGATGAGGACAATTTCAATATTTCATGTATAAAATCATGGTTTTTTCATAAAGGGTGTAGAAAAAATTCTAAAACACAACTTTACCTAAAATCTTCAATCTATAATAATCTCTTAGTTAAATAATATTAATCTACACTATGGATCTTTTAGTAACTTTAATCTTTATCTATGAGAGAGAATTAATTTTGAAAAAATATATGTCATTCACCTATTTGTTATAAACTTATGTATTCTTGACAAATTCATCTAGTATATATATCATTTGCAATATCATCAATAAGACAATTAATATCGCGATAAAAAATCTTTTAACACAGTTGAACTTCTGTTTAACACATATACGAATATAAATGTCGCATAACTCATTATTATTTCCCAAAAATCTGAGAAATTGGGGGATAAATCCTATTCAAATTACCAATTGAAAAATTAAGAGAGAAAACGAGAATGTCTATTATATAAGTTCTTGTTTCTGTTTCTAATCTATTACATTCCCTTCACCATAATAGAAAATGATAATGGTAAAATTTGAATACAAATTAAGCGAAATATAATTGTCATGCAACACGACAAATCAATCATTTATAAAACTAGAGCAAAAATTATATATATTTTCTACAGGTCATGCATGACATTATCATGACGAAAACTTAATTATTTAAGACCATTGAACATTTCTTTATCGGAGAAAACATAGCAATCGTATATTTTCTTTATTTTTTAAATTGTTTTCTTAAGTTATCATGTTAGTATAAATTGCAATGCTTTGGATATAAAAACTATTAAAAACTAAAAGTACGTTAGGTTAGTTTATTTATCATTTGTGGTAAATTTATTAATTATTTGTGGTAAATTTATTATTATTTGTGGTAGATTATTATGATTGATTTAATTTTAATCTCTAACCAAGAGTTTTGTTTTTCAAAACAACTAAATCAATCGTGCCTTATTTATCTTTTTGGTTAGATTTATTAATTAGTTATGGTTGATTTATTACTTATTTGCTGTAAATTTATTTGTTGGTTCGACATTGTAATCTGATTATTTCGTACTCTGATTATTTATTTATTGTCTTTTTCGTACACTGATTTTTTTAAATACGACAATCTCGTTTTTATATTTTGTCACTGGAGTTGATTGTAATAAAATAATATTGATAAATAAAACTGTCTATATATAAACTCATTTTGTCTCTCTTTCATTGTCAAAAACTTTCAGAACTGTCTTTCTTCATTACAGAAACAGACAAAACACACTAATGGAAGAAAGAGTCAACGCTGTGTCCAACATAAACGACCTTGAACTACAGAATTTCTTGGTCGATCCAAATTTCGATCAGTTCATTAATCTCATAAGAGGAGATCAAAACATTCAAAACCCTGTTTTTGATTTTGATCTTGGTCCTTTACAATCCAGCCCATGTTTCATAGACGAAAACCACTTCATCCCAACACCTGTCGATGACCTGTTCGACGAATTCCCTGAGTTAGACTCCAATGTCGCTGAATCGTTCCGTAGCTTTGACGGAGATAGTGTTAGAGGTGGTGGCGACGAAGAAGAAGACTACAACGATGGAGACGATTCATCAGCCACTACAACAAACAATGATGGAAGCCGTAAGACGAAGACGGATCGATCTAGGACTTTAATCTCTGAGAGAAGAAGGAGAGGTCGAATGAAGGATAAGCTCTACGCATTGAGATCTCTTGTTCCCAACATTACTAAGGTATTGAATCATAATCTCCAGACACAAATCTAACGTCATGAAAGTATAACTAATGAATGTTTGATGTTGTGTGGCATTTAGATGGATAAAGCATCCATAGTTGGAGATGCAGTGTTGTATGTTCAAGAACTGCAATCACAAGCCAAAAAACTCAAATCCGATATCGCGTCTCTTGAAGCTTCTTTGAACTCTGCTGGAGGGTACCAAGAACCAGCCCCTGATACTCACAAGATCCAACCTTTTCGCGGTATCAATCCTCCTGTTCCCAAGAAAATCATTCAGGTAATAATATCTCTCATAGAGCTATATATCTTCCCAAGAGTCTATATTAAAGTTTGTGTTTTCATGTGTTAGATGGATGTCATTCAAGTGGAGGAGAAAGTGTTTTACGTGAGGTTGGTGTGTAATAAAGGAGGAGGTGTTGCTCCAGCTCTCTACAAGTCTTTGGAATCTCTTACAAGTTTCCAAGTGCAAAACTCCAACCTAAGCTCTCCTTCTTCTGACAAATACCTCTTAACATATACTTTAGATGTAAACCAACTTGTGCTCTTCTATTTTGTTTTCTTTTCGAATGTATGTTTACTTACCGTGTTTCCTCGAAACAGGGAATATGCTTTGAACAGAGCTTGAACTTGCCTAACCTGAAGCTGTGGATAACTGGATCACTTCTAAACCAAGGTTTCGAATTCATCAAGCCATTCAATACTTGACTCGATGATGCTTCCTTCAACGTGAGTAAAACAGAATCCACATCCTATTGATCGTGTTGCTAAGCATGTTTCGTAACTTCCAGGGATCTAATTGTAGTCGTGATGTCATTGAGATTGTTGATTCTCTTTTGGATAAATACCTTGTTATAGAGTAATTTAGCGACATTATGTATGGTTAGATGAAGTAAATTTCATGTTTCTTTATAATCTGTAAGTCTTTTTGTTTGTGTAGTGGCTTTTAATTTCATTCCTACTACTCCAAGTAGTGTTCAAACCTTGGTGTCTAAGAATTTATAAAGAAAGTAATATTATTGACCCACATGTACTCGGGAATCTGTAAGCTTTTAAGTTCGCCTCTTCACTATATTATAATTTGGTTCATTTCTATACTTTTTTTCCGACGAAATGTAAATTGAAAAAGGGTCATTTAACTAATAAAATTGGCCGTTTTGGACAAAAGGTTGTGAATACGGAGTTGAGCCAAATAAAATTGACAAAACTAGTCAACTATAACCGAAGTTTAACCATCATTTAATCCTCGTTAAACCTCATTAATTCTCGCCTGATACCTTGGTTTAATGATGTTTAACTAGGACTAAATAGTGGTTAACATCTCTATAACCTTTGCTATAGTTGACTAATTGCGTAACTGATTGGCTTGGTCAGTCCATCTTAATATTTTATTTGGCTTGATCCGCTATATTCTTTTTAGCTAGAACAACGAAGACCGTTTTCTGAATATAAACACCAAAAAAATAGAATGTTGTATACAAATTAAAGGTCTCAGGCCTGAAAATAAAAGCCGGAGTTACGCTTAAAAGAGACATGACTCAAATTCAAACTCTTAACTCTTTGTGTTTCCGATATCTAAATAGATCTCTGACCTATAGTTCTAGCATTCCGTTTTTGTTTCTTCGTTTTCTTTCCGCTCTACAAAATATAATTTCATATAATACAAGTTACAATGAGCACACCAAATATTGATTGATGTGGCCTTATTTAAGAAATTTGTTTATTGTTATTTTCAAATTTCTTTTTGTAGATGCTACGTACAAAGGAGAGATATATGGAACAACAAGTATAATATTCGTGCTTCTTCTCTAATAATTGGCTACAGTTCGTTGTTGTTGTACTATTAATACAGAAGTTTTACTCGGAAAGTCTGGTGAGGCCAAGAAATCACCAATGATTCCGAGCTCCTCAAACTCACACCAGTTCTCTATTCCTCTGGTTGCCTCGTGGTTCTCACCGCAAGTTCTACCCACTATGAAAAGATCGTAATCGAAAGCCATGGAACGTAGAAGCATTGAGGTATCGGCTCCATCCACAATCTCTTGTTCCAAGTAAATTGTTGAACTTTCTTCTCTTACCATTCCTGAATTGGTAGTTCTCATCAACTCTCTTAGTTCTGCAGAGTCAAGCATTTGATCCCATCCTGTTGCGTCTTTGCTCTTTCCGGATGCTAGTAGTCGTAACACCGTTAATGTCACATTGTCTTGACGAGCCATTCGCTTCCCAAAGGCTAACGCTTCTCTATCGTCTTTTCCTCCCACGAATATCACACACACCTGTCATCAAATCAAAATGGAATCACTGTCAGTAATTTGGCAACAAAAAAAGCTAGTCCTTAATCGTGAAGTATACATATATATACCTTAAGGTTGTGCTGAGTCTCTTGCTTTTTTTGAACGAGATGACGTTCGATAAGAATGCCAACAGAGCAAGGAGCTTGTTTCAAGACGTTGAAATTGAGAAACCGAATCATCTCACTGTCGGAAACCACGGATGTTCGGTCTAGTGACCAAGTCCGGTGGAAAGGAAGGATGATAAGCGTGACAGCTTTATCAAGAGCTAGCCAACAGATATCATCCTGCATATGGTTCGCGTTTGCGATGCAAGTGAATGTATCTATGGAAATGGAACTGCAGACATAACGGTGGAAATGTTCAAAAGAGAGGATGACATTTTCTGAGTATTTTTTTCCAGTCCCTACTCCGAGTTTCTGGACTTTGTGTGAGACCAAAGTTGGAACGTCTTGACCTTGTAACTCGACGAGGTGAAGCACGTAGCAAGTAAGAGGGCTCTCTTCAGACTGATAAGAAGATTCTAGAAGGTTGATCATGGAAGATATGTGGTCTGGTCTATGAATGCACACTAGAGTCTTTAGCTCTCCATCATTCTTCATACTTGCTAAATTTCTCTTTTGGTAGCACACGAATTGCTTAGATGGGTCGTAGAAGAATCCTATAGCCATTGGTATGAGCATTGAATTGAGAACGATAGACAAGACTAGGATCGAGAAGGAATCTCTTCCAAGAATCTGTATCGAAGCATCAATCAGAAAAATATATCACTCAGTTTTTTCCTCTTTCTTACTTTTTAAGAATACAGAATCATGATCAAGATATCAAAAGAGGAGAGACTTACACCGATACCGTAAGAGAAAAGGTAGAAACTGAGTTCGATAATACCCTTATGGGTCATGATAAGGGAAAGGACAATGGAGTCTCTCAATGGCATTTTATAGATAAACGGTATGATTACTGAGACAGTGAGCTTCAACAAGAAGATGAGCAAGACGAGAGACGCCACTGCGAATTTCTTGTCATCGCTGGCAAAGAATGACAAACCGTCTTTCCAGGATCTGATATCAGCCCTGAGCATTGCAGCTGATAAGAAGAGAGGCAATATGATACCGAAATTGAAGCTCTCTAATCGTTCGACCAATGCAGATCCAATAGGAGGTCCATTGGGAATGGCGAGGCCGAGTATAAAGGCTCCAAGTGCAGGAAACTGCTGCATGTCGTTCCAATACATACACGATAGGCAAAGCAAGACGAGAATCCCGTAGATGTATTTGTCTTCGATGGGTCTTCCTTCTCGTTTCCGTTTGATTACTTTGAACATAACCGGTCTCACAACTGCAAATACAATGACGATAAAGAAGAGTATCTCTCCAAGCAAAGCCACACCATCAACGACTGATGACGTTTGAAGAGGAACGTTCACCACCAAGAACAAGAGTCCAACCATATCAGAGACTAAGGCAGAAGATAAAGCAACACGGCCTATGGATGAGTGGTTCATCCCGAGATCACGCAAGAGCCTTGCTATCCCTGAGAAGGACGTGAGGCTCTCCATTAGCAGTAACATGTCATAATCTCTGGCCTTAAGCGGTCGTTTTTCAGCTGATTTGAACTTGTAAAGCAATGAGCCAACAAATATAGGGAAAGTAACTGCTGCAACTCCAGTGACTCTTGCCTTTGCTTCAGCCTTGAAGATTCTCTTGATGTCCATTTTCACACCTTTGAGGAACCAAAAGATCATGAAGCCAAATGATCCAAGGATTCCTGGAATGTCTATTCTGTTTTTGGGGAACAAGATATCCCGAATAGCCGAGTTATTACCCGATGAAGTAAGCAGTACATTCAAAAGTAGCCCAGCCTTCAAATGCAGCAAAGATTTTGTCAGAAGCAAAAAGAAAATTATTGAAGAAGAAAAAGAATAAGAGGAAGAACTCACAAGCATCATAGAGGTGAAGTTGGGAACAGAAAGACCCAGTTTCTTGAACAAGATTCTAAAGACTTGCCAAAGGAAGAAGACAATCAAGATGACAATCTCTAGATTCGGAAGACGATATTGCCAAATGTTAAGACCTATTCGTTTCGAGATAAATTTCTCCCAAATACCATTTGAAGACAGCTTAGGAGGATGCTCCTCGCATATAAACCCATCACCTCTTTCAGCTTCACCATACCAAACCACATCAAATAACCATCTTACATCATTCGTATCAGGTATACCCATCTCACCTTCCCCCCCGCCATTTAAACCCATCCCAGTCTCATCCCCCATTTCTATGACTTTGAAATCTTCCAAGACTTCTTGTGGAAATAGGGAAGACAACGGAAAAAATGTTGATTCCCTTTCGAGAGTACAAAAGAGAAACCATTTGTAAACCAGGGAACATAGATATACATGCTGTTAATAGCCAATGCCGTTTTTAAATCAACACGCTTTGGACATCTATAGACATGTAGTTTTTAGACGGTTTTTGAGCTGTATCTCCACCACTATAAATAGTATTGTCTTCAACTTCTTACAAGTTAGACCATAGAAGCTGTCAACAAAGAATTACCAGAAAAAATAATTTCTTTAAATAAGATGACTCGTCTTTTTTCATGTTTCTGACTGCTGCGTTACAATAACAACTAAAGAGGTTCATGATTATCTTGAAAATGAGAGCAGCTCTCTTATCACACAGAGAAGATACGAAACTTCATAAAGCATATTTCTCTGGATAAAATAATCATCGGGTCTGGCTGAGATACCCCAACCCCAGTAACTTGTTTCCGCAATCATGGGTGAGGATGGGTTTGTCTCCACTACTCTCCAAGCGATCTGTATCACAGACCACTGTACCATATCTCATTACGAAAAAACAAAAACATTCAAAGATGTTTCCAAGTAAAGACCAAAAGGAATAGTACCTGAACTGCAGCTAGTCACGCTCATCGCTTAACCCTTCAGTTTATACTTTAACTTTCAGACCCAACATCAAAAGTATCTTATACGCAACTGAAGAATCATGGTACTGCAAGCAAATACAGAAACTAAGCGCTGTGTTTAAGCCACGAACGAGAAGAATATCGTTGTTCACCATCACTTACCGACACTATCTAGTGCATAGGAGCATGCTCAATGCACATCATGAGAGAGAGAGAGAGCATCGTTGTGGTGATAATTTGAAAGGTCTAAAGAACTTCACATTACGTCTGGAATTTCTCATCGAAATCATTCCCATTCTCTTTTGTTAGAAACTCAAGCACCGTGCCTTTGACAAGCCACGCAGTTTTCTCAGGTTCTTGTGCAGACGGCATAAGAGGAAGTTGTGTTCCATCTTCAAGTTGCACACCGTACACAAATGGAAGTCTTAGAGAGAGAAAACTATCAGGTGGCAAAATGACAGGACAACCAACGCCGAACTCAGACTTCTGTTCACGGTCGATGATAAAGGGAGGTAGACATGACTCCTGAAGTAGAAATATTGCCAGAGGTTACCGGCAAGCTATTAATATTTATCAAATTAAAACTTAGAGAAAGAATATGAAAAGAGTCAGAGGTTAGGTTCTTAGCACACAAATGATACAGAACTATAACCTATTAGTAGACATAGCTTATTGGCACGTATATTAGTTTGAGATGACTATAGTTAAGCATATCGTTTTCTGCTTTTGAATATAGACGGTTCTCCATATGAAACTCACACAAAAATGCTATTAGAGTGCGATAAGTACCTCAAATTTTATCACTGGACAGGTTGCCAACACTACAGGATACTGAGGCGTAACCTGGAAGGAAAAAGTTTGCAATGAGAAAGTTTTCTAAACCAGTTGTAATTCACTCATAAAAAAGAAAAGGGACATGAGCCTGAGATCATTGGAAAACGAATCTACTTGTACATCCTATACATTACAAAAGGAAAAGTGGCTTGTTTATTCTTTATATTTTGCCAGGTATCAATCAAAATATAATGTGAATTAATAAGCACAATTCTTAACAAAACTTAACACCCCAGGTTAATTTTCTCGCTCATTCTTAAGAAGGAAACAAACAGAAAAGATTTTATATGAATGCAAAGAGTTCTCACAGTAAAAACACAAATGGTCAACACAAATTCAATATGGAAAATATCTTACCAGAAAGATCCTTTGAAGCTGCGATATTGTACCAGCAAACTTAATATTTAAAGAATCTTTTTTTCCAAAACCACCTGAGCAATGTGGACAATTCATAAATATCGGCAAGTTTCTATTCAACATAGAAAGAGCCACTCCAAAATCTTGAGCTTTGCTAACTCGGTTGTTGGTCCCAAGGTTATGTATAATGGGTTCAGTATCAGCTGAACCCTTATTCCCTTTTTTTCCCAGAATCATATTATCTTTTGAGACCCCTTGATTGGACCTATCCATGTTTTTCATCCTATTCATTCCAGGAGCCATCCTATTTGACTTCGGTTGGCCTTTACCATAAACATTATTTCTCTCCAGCTTTGAAGTGTCACTCTTAAATTTTGAACTTTCAGCAGAATCAAGATCTAAATATTCTTCAGGGACAGAGTATAAAGGGCCAAGCTTTGCAAGATGCTCTGTATTCAATAAGAATCGATGACCACGGGGGCATTCATGCTCAAACCCTATGTAAGCGATCAGAGGCTTCTGCGTGGGATTTGACCTAAAATTCTCAGAAACTTTTATGCTTACTGGCACAACATTACTACCATTTTGCAAAGCAAGGTCATCGCCTGTTGCAGAGATGCCTCTAGACATGCCTAAGGTTTCCTTGTCACGGGAAATGTCCTTAGATTCTTGACATTCCTGGTTACAAGCATCGTGAATGATGTCCTCACTCTGACCATTACGAATCTTTTGCTTGACAACTTTTTCCAAGACAGGAGGCGGCTGCCTGCTTGGTTGAAGGGGAGGAAACAACAAATCTGTACTCTTCGATCCAGCAACAACCTCGGAGAACGGCTTTCTCATTAGTAAATTGGGAAGGCCTTTACCAAAACTAATTTTTTTGTCAGCAATTCGACCATTATCAACAATTTCCCCATGAGTTACAGTCGCCAAGGTAACTGGTGCAAAATCAAGGTTAGTTCTGATTGTCCTAGTGATAATTACATCTGACCTAGATATAGAAGCTTTCTCTGAATTTTCAATCGAAGAACCACTAAGATCATCCTCTTTCTGCGAAGAGAGTACCAACTTTAAAAGAAACTTCTGGATTGCAGAAAATCCACTTTGAAGTAAACCTTTTGAGGGCTCATAGTATCTTGAACCACCAACACGAACTAGAATCCATGACGATGATATCATAGGCCCTGCATTAGCAATTTGAGGAAGCTTAACACTGGGAAGAAGTTTGTCACAGTCTGGAAAGCAGTTGAAAGAAAAATTTGCCGAGTCAAAATCAAAAGGATCACAACGTAATTTCCTTGAACGGCCACAAGCACATGCGTGCAATAAAACATAGCCACTGGAATGTGACTTGACTTCTGCCTCAGGGAAAAATTCTTCCTCCAGGATATTGTGCCTCCGGTGCACACATGGTTTACCGGTTAAACTGGTAGCATCACACAGCTGCCTCCCAGATTCCCATATGGATATACAGTCATCCTCTAACCTCTTCATGAAAAGCTGCACTGAAGGTCCTCTCACCATCGAGCGGAAAGTAGATAAGGCCTTTTGTAGGTGCGTTTCATGCACTAAAGTAGGATAACAGGCAGGAAGATCTTTCAAATACACGTCTTTAGCAGCTGGAAGGGCTCTTTCACACCAAAGGGATGAAAAATTCACATTCAGACCTTTTCCACTTCTCAGCAAAGAGACAGCAATATTAAGAGTTTCTGGGGCTTTTAATGACCTTGCTTCATCTTTTACAGGAGACATGTTTCTTTCACGAGATTTCTTCTTGCCAAGATCAATTTCATCAGTAGACACAATTTTCGCAGTGATGATTCCATCTAGAATTTGATGGCTGCAAGAGAGCCATTGATCTAATTGTGGCAGCTGTGGTGCACTACACGTTTTTCTGGATGCAGTTGAGGCAGCTGCTGCTGCTGCTGCAACTGCGACCATTCCGACCCCAGCACTACTTGAATTAGAAGACAATCCTCCTTTACCTCTTAAAATATCAGAGCACCTATAGATGAAGTCTTTCACACATAGCACATCTTCTTTGTTAGACATATGGCAATTGTTTTCAAGTAAAAGAGAGTCTGAATTTGCATTTCCATTCAAAACATCATCGACAAGGGAAGAGGCAAACTCCAAAGCCTCTCCTTTCTTATTTGTAGAACGGTCTAAGAGAATGACAGCCTTTGATGCATCGAGCGAAAATAAAGGAGCAGAACTTGAAATGCTCCCACTTCTTGAACCTACATGATTGGTATCCGAGCCTGTGAGGGTTCTGCATTTCTTGATCAAAAACCTAATTTGTGCTTCGAGAGATGATTGTAATTTCTTCCGCAACCCGACTTCGGATTTACTTCCTGGGCGAGATAACACAACTACAGAACCAGAGCTTTTTGTTGGTAATTCCGATCTAGCAAGCTTTCCTGTGTTCATAGACTGATCATTAACAGATGAAGTGTTTGTTGAATCATTCACACTAGAACTGGACTTTGGCATGTCTGAGAAATCATCCAAAAACACGAACAATGTAACAGGATTACACTGTCCAGGAAACAGAGAAGTATAAGAGCCTCCACCAGACTTGAGAGACACAGATGAAGCTCCCCGACTAATGATGCCCCCACCTCTAGACGCTGAGTATGGTTGTGAAGAAGTATGCGACGATGAATTAGGTCTTGATGTCAAAGGTAAACCAGCTGTTTGAGACCTAACATATGGAGCTAATGCTTGTTTCGAAGCTTGCAAGACCCTAAATTTTTTCAAGAGCTTGGAATCAAACCGCGACCCCTCCTGGATGTTTATGATAACATGGCAAACCTGCATTGCTAATTGAATTACCTAAAAGTATAATTATTTAAGAAAATAAACAAGAGAAGTTCAGCTATCAAACCAAGATGCCTACTCTAAACTAGCTTAAGACAAACCAACATAACACAGATGGTTTTGTCAATGTCCTAAATCAAGCTTCATTGTTCCAATCATATCACTAGTATATCACTGCAACCAGCTGAAAACTAACAAATTCTTGAATCTTTGATTGATAAGAAGATTACTGAAGTGGTTTAAGCTCAAGAAAAGAAAAACAACTCACAGAGAACATGAAAAGCAAACCCTGAAGATCACCGAACTCACGTTCCTCTAGAAATGAATCAAAATCCGTCCCAGAACTCGATAAAGCTGGGCAAATAGTAGGGGAGAATTGCACAAAGACGATTCCTTTATCTTCTTCGTGGTAATATCTAATCTTCCGGAACCTAAACCAATCCTGAAAATCGGGTTTATCAACGGTAAGGATCTTGTTCAAACTCCCAGACCCAAAGGCGTTTGCGTCGAGCACTTGGTTGATAAGTTGCGAAGAATCATCTGGTCTTCGTGAGAGAAAACCAACCACAACGACTCCATCAGAAGAAGAAGAAGAAGGGATGTGATAATTTGAAGGAGAGGTGAATTGAAGCGGATCCGGAGTTGGAGGTGGCGGTGATGGACCGACCGGCCGGCGGATGAAGCCGGGAACGGGCGGTGGACGAGGAAAGTTCATGGCAGAGCTCTGAGTTTTGGGGTGTTTGTGTTTTCAACAAGTTTCCTTCATGAAAGAGACCTTATTGGATAAAGAAAGCTCACTTCTTTTGCTTTTGGGCTTCCGTTTTGGGCCTTTAATTATGTTCCTATATATTAAAATTACATAATTATATAACCAAATCCTTATATAATTTTCCAACAACAACCTATTTCTACAATAAGTGGCATAAGTCTTCGAAAATAGCCTTTAATTTTTAGATAGATATGCAAATGCGCGGAACAAAATGTATAAATAAATTTAATTGATATTCATAGTACTGCCTCTGCTACCACGTTAGCCTTACTTCTAAGTGGAAGGATCTGAGTGTCTACATCATCAGCTAATAAGATAAAACTGTGTACCTGTGTATCTGCATCATCAAATAATAACTCTTTGAAAAAGAATTTCTTTCTTTAAATCGTCATTCAGTTTCTTGAGATATTGAAAGAGATAAGACATCATTACTGTTTTTAATGTAAGCATTGTTGATGTTATCACTGTTTTTTTTTTTGATGGTAGAAAAAAAAAACTTACATAGAAGAAATTGATGAGGATTTGTAATGTAAATATATTGCCAATACCTTCACCATTATAATTAAGCGTGTTTACGAATCAAAAATTGCCAATACCTATACTATATAAGAATAAAGATATGAAATTGGTATATAAAAATGTTCAACCATCAATTACAAATTAGGTTTTCTGTTTATATATATTATTATATACAACCCAAAAATCTGAAATTTTATGTAGCTGAACGAGTTAATCCATTTTGACAATAATAAATGTGTAATTATGTTTAATAAAATATACAATTTCAATTATAATATCCTATAGTTTATAAAATTGTTATAATATAGATATTAGACTAACTACAGTTATATTTTACAATTATATATTAGATATTAACATTATATAATTTTATAAGTAATTTTTATTTTAAAATTTAATATTAGAAAACTATTTAAAATTTATTATAATAAAGTGAAAACAGAGGGGATACCTAAGATTGAAAAAGCTGTTAAAAAACTGACTGATAGCAGTTGAAACGGGAACTGAAGGGTGAGAGTTGAAAAGTGAGACCTCAGAGCTGAGAACTGGAACTGAGAGTTGAAAGCTGAGAACTGGAACTGAGAGTTGAAAGCTGAGAACTGGAACTGAGAGTTGAGAGCTGAGAGCTAAGAATTATTTTATATTTTTTAAAAATTATATAATAATTAATTAAAATTAGAAAATAACTAAAATTAAAATTAGAAAATAACTAAAATTAAAATTAAAAATAAATTATTACAACTAAAATTTTAAAATTAAAATGATAAAACAAAAACAAAATTTATCTACGATTTCTCCATATTTGTTCTGCAATGTTATTTCGAACACTAACCATGTATGCATCACCTGTAGGCACATATCTCTTCTTCGAATGTCCCCATCATCATCATTTGAATTTGACAGTTCAAACAATTCATTATCCATTTGTTCATACTCCTCAAAAATTTTATCAAAATTTGTTGATTTCCATATGTAATTATGGAACGCTATAGTTGCTACGACAATTTTGCATTGCGTTAGTGAAGAATTAAGCAAAATGAACGTGATATTTATGGAGAAATTGGAGAAAGATTGATTTTTTTAAATGACCAAATCTAGTATAAATTTTAAATTTTTATCAGAATTTTTATCATTTCAATTTATTTGTTTCTTCTAAAATTTGAATTTAAATTTTCAATATAATTTTTAGGTGTAATTTTATTAAAATAATATGTTTTTAAAAAATCAATCATTTATATACTTAAACAATTTTTAACATCTCTATTATCCAGCGCTATAACGCTCTACGTTTAGATGAAAGAATCACACGTGAGAGTTAAAGAACAATTAAACGTGATTGACTATACTTAAGAGTACTTAACAGTACTTAACGCTAACAACTGTCTAACATATCAGCCAATCACACTACTAGAAAATTTAGAAATAAATTTGAATAATTTGAATAATTACTGATTTGGTTTAACCACTATTAATAATCAGTAGGTTAAACTTTAACCACTATAAAAGACTTTTCTCAACATATGTAAACAGAAAGCAAATAAATTCGTAAAATAAATTCACAAGTTGACAGCAGAAAATTGGAGTAAGCAAACGTATAAATACAACACCAAAATCTATATTTATTAATAAAGTAGTGAATAAATTGACTAATTTCGGGATATTTTCCAGGAAATAATAAATTAAATATGAAACTAATATCTGATTTTTTTTCTTTTCTATGTCAACTATAACCAAACAAATATTGATTTCGTAAGAAAACGCACAATTTGGGAGCGACTATATATAAATAATTTTAAAAGACATTGGGTTGATGATGCATGCTTGCTGCAAGAAGACACTTTGTATACTTGTACCAAATATACAAATAAATATTTTGTAATTGGAGATTTTAGGTTTCACAAAGTACGAAAAAGGAATTTGAAGTACTCTCTATCAAACTATACGATCATTGCTCACTTAACTTTCGACTAAGGTAAATAAATTTTTGTCAATTAACCAAAATTATAGTTTGGTTTGCTACTTATAGTGACTAAATTATATATATCCTAATCCTATGCTCACTAAAGATACAACAAAAACGGTATTTTGTGTCCAACTCATTCCAAAAATCTATTTCGAATGCCATTAATAATCTAACTTTTTTGTTCTAATTATATATAAAAACATTTTTATTCAAGTATCATTCATATCATATGTATAATGAGTGTTATCCAAAATGACCTAAAATTATGATATATCATTTTCTTTCTTCTGTTTATTCGAGTTTCAAGATTCTATGATATGTATAAATATGTCTTAAGATTGTATCTTGTTATTTACCCAATCAATACAAAAACAAATAATAAGTATTCGCCTCAAAATATATTTTTTATTACACTTTAAATATTCATCTACTTTTGTTACTAGAATTGCCAACTTTATCACATATTTATGGAAATTTAAAATAATTTTTAGATAGCTACATATATATACGTTTTCATTTTTAAGTGCAACTTAAAAATTAGTCCAGACAACCTAACAAAAGTGGTTTAGTGATAGTTGAACCGAAAGACTAAATTGTTGAAATGTATTGCTTCTCCGCTTCGATTTCTGTTGGAAACTATTTTTCTTAGTTGGGTTATCGGGATTTTCAAATTGCCTCTGAAACTTTTTGAAGGATCGTACAGTCCTAAAACTTAGATACGAGAAAACAAAAAACAAAAAAGAATTAGTTCAGATATTTAACATTACTAACTATATAATTATATATGTAGCTCTCTTTTTGTAAGTGTCTTTTGATGCATAAAAATATGACGTATATATGTAGGTTAATTAATGTAGACGATATATAGTTCTTTAACCCAAAAAAAGAATTAAAAAGCATAATAATAAATAATAAAAAGAAGAAAATATAGAAGATAGGAGAAGGAAGTGTGAGGCACGTAAGGTTTAAGATGCACCGCCGCATCTTTAGTTGTATCATCCTCCACCAATTACACAACTCATTCCAACCATTGTTCTTAAATTAGGTTTACAAATATATTATATATTATATAATATTATTTGATCTAATTATCATTGGTGGGTATGAGTCTGGCATTACATGTGACATAGCTTCCAAGTTAGGATTAACCAAAGACCTTGTTTCTACAAAACCGGATCTCCCACTCTTTAGCTTGCTTTGCTTCACTTGCAGGTTGTTGTTTTCCTCTCAGTTACAAAATTACAAATATATACACTTCTTGTTTTTTTTATATTTTGTATCAAAATTAAACTAATTATTAGTTGTAACCTAATGATCCTATATACTAAAGACATAAAGATGTAAAGTCATCTAAAATACCATTCTCTGATTTGTCACAAGCATAAAGCTTTCACTTTTTGTTAAGATGTATTAGATTCACTATAAGAAAACTGATGATTTGCGATGGTAATGGACGTTGCAGTGGTGTCGCAAATCGCCTTTTGCAACACTATTGCGACATTAACAGTTTCATTGCAATATGTGTATCGCAAATCAAATCCGTCGTAGTCGTGTGGTAAACATTGCGACGTCGTTGCGAGGCAGCCTCTGTTACGCCTTCGCGATTCAATGTCTGCAACATTTTTGTGAGACTGTTCATTGCTAGTCTATTGCGAGGCAGAATCTGCGAGGCTGCTATTGCGAGATCATTGCGACGCCAGTTTGAAAAAATACTTTAAAAAAATTTAAAATATAATTAATTTTAAAATAAAATATATTTAATTTATTAAAAAAGTATTAAATTTAAAATAAAAAATATATAAAAATAATATATAAAAATTAAAATATTTTCCAAAATATTTAAAATTAATTACAATTAAAAAAAATTAAAAATCATCTGAAACGTCCGGGTTTTGTTCCACGCTCTGGTCCACATTCGCCGAACTTGATCCAGGCTTATCGGGGTGAGCTCCTTCAGCTTAGCAGCTAGTACCTCGTCTTTTGAAGCCAAATAAGAGAAGAGCTGATCGTATTAGATATTACGTTGTTGGGACGAGATCGAATTTGTTGTTGTTTTTAACTTATTCTCCATCTCAGCCATTTTAAAGGAATCTGCAGAGGCTTGAGACTGAGATTCTTGCGATGAGAAGCACTGCTCTATCCTCGATCTGAGCGAGTGACCGGTCCCAAACAGTCTGCTCGTTTTATGGGTAGCAACCTGATAAGAAAAAAGTAGATCAATACGTTAGTGTAACTAATTTAAACGGAAAAAACAAAAAATTAATTTGAATATACTTACTTCGGTGTATATCTAATTCTTTTGTGCGGTAAATAGCACGACAGATCAAATGCTCTCATCACTGCAATCTTGGGTCAGCTCCTGCATCTTCGCAGTGATCTCGTTGTAGATCCGCTCAGCTCCCTTGTCGATAAAAACACCGGTCTTGTTCCATTTCGTCTGGTAGAACGTTTCTACCAGATCAGAGTAAAGATTCCCTATTTCTTACTCTAAAAGTATTAAAAAATTATATATAGTATTGAAAGTATTTTGTTAAGATGTGTTAGGTTTAATCAAAGCATATATAAAAGATTCAGTCTAATTCATTTAATTGCATATCTAAATATGGTGAACTTTAGAAAGACTACCATATTTGAACTATATATGAACTAAATCAATTTTTCATTTCGAAAACATCTCAACTCTACACACAACTTAGCCAGGGTCAACTTATATTTATTGATTCTCCATGATTATATTTTGGGTTAGTACCTTATTTTTTAACTACTAAAATTTCAAAATTTTGTTAAATGTCTAATTTAGACTGTTTTTTTTACCCAAATTTGATTATAAATAATAACATAATCATACATAATAAAAATTTTGTTATGAATTTTGTTAATCTAATTAATTAATGACGAAAAAAAATTTATGACCTCTACTGATAAAAAGTGACTAAAGAAAATCTATATACACAAACAAACATATACATACATGTGTAGTGAGAAAGCAGGCAAGTTCATTAAATAAAAAATAAGGTGAGAAAATGTGTGGCATACCAAATAGTAGAGAAGAAAGAGTGGTGGTTGGGGCTTTAAGACAATTATATTTATGAAAAAAAGAGAAGTGTTTAATTTTGTCCAAAAAGGAGTGGATAGACACAACACAACACCTCACCACACTTGAACACGACAACTACACCTCACTCTTACTTCTTACTCCACTTCCTAACTAGCTGTTTCTTTTATGTATTTCCAACCTTTTTTCTGACATTACTCATTTTTCATTTTTAATTCAAATTATATGAATTTTATATTTTTTCCTGTAAAACTTATAATATGCTATTGCTACTATTTTTTTATGAGAAATATAATAATTTTAAATATAATAAAATTCGTATATTCTTCAAACTATATAGTACTGTTGAATAAAAGTGAAAAACAACAATATTTAATTCATTAAATTAGTCATGGCGCACACTTGCACAACCAGGGATCGAGTCACACCACCTATATTATGTAGGAACTTGGCTAATGGACTGACTAGTTATGACCCAGTATTAACAAAAAAAAATTAGTCTAGAAATAACTTTATTATAATTTTTCAAATTTTGACTAAGAAAAAAAACAAACTAAACAGAAAGTTCTAGCGACGAGAATACTAGTTTGAGTAATTCATAAAATTGTTTATATCTAAAATAATAACATCTGCTTCTTTTATATGATCTCATTTTACTTAAAAAGAAAATTGATTAATAAAATCAAAGTAAATATATAGTTTGATTATATAAGCTGAGAGACACAGATAAATTTTTGGCACCTACCAAAAACCAAAATCTCCACAAAGATCAACTGAGCCAACATAAATGACGAATCATACCGTTTAGACTAGTTTATGAAATTTTTTCTTTCTTTTATGAATAGTAGGATAAGCATCTAGATCATATCATCTTAGTCTTTTCCAAGACTTTTTAAATAATTCTTTTTGTATATAATAATTGAAATAGCAAGATAGATAGTTACGGTGCTATCAATCAATTTGTATAGTCCTTGAAAGATAAGAAACACATCATAATCAGAACCTAATATATACTTATGTGCGTATGTATGTATGGATGCATTTATACACTTGACACCTAAAATAAATAACAAAAAGAGGTATACAACTGAAAATATTTTAAAGATAATAATAATAAAGAAGATAACATAATGCCACTAAAATCCAAACTAAAATTATGACTCTACTTCCACTTGTTGAGGCTTGAGTGTGAGTATAAAATACATATGAGTGTGAGTACAAATGAATTATATGTATACATGATTTGTATGTCTCATGTGATGTAGTTGTCAAAAGTAGCTAGAAGTATATAAATCCCTCCTACTAAAGCTTTTTATTGGTTGTCACTAAACAAACCATTTATATTGTTGTAATTAACTACTTTGTATTGTTGTAATACATCAGATCCTATCATAATTTTCCACTTAAGTGTATTTGGGTGAAATTTATGGTAGAGATCGAAATGTATTTGGTTAAATGGTTAAATATTAAAATTTATTTTTATTTTTAATATATAATATTAGTTTAAATTAGTTATAAAATTTAAAAAAAAATTAATTTTCAGTCAGATGAAATAAATAATTTATTATTGTATATTTTTATTATTTATAATTATATATAGATCTTCAAAAACAGAAACATTAACATATAAAGATTCTAGACAAACAGAGGAAAAATGTATATTACAATATTTAGAAAACGTAATATATCTATTTGTAACATTATTTGTTTCATAATATATAACATTATTTAGTTATCACGATGTTCATACTTATCAAATATAATATAATATAATATATGGTTATTGAAAACAATGGGCCAAATCAAACAAAAGAATCGGGGACTGCGCCGTTGGGGAAAATGTTCTATGTTTTGCATAGGGGTGGGCATTCGGCTACCCGTTCGGATTCGGATCGGATCCTTTTGGGTTTCGAGTTTTCGGGTTTACACATTTTAAGATCCGTTCGGATATTTTACAATTTCAAATCGGATTCGGTTCGGTATATTTCAGGTTCGGGTCGTGTTCGGTTCTTATAAAATATCCTATTTCAGTTCGGATTCAGATATTTTTATTAATTCTTTTAAAAAAACTAAAAAAATTCTTTAAAAAATTATAATTTAATTTTAAAATTAAATATTTTAGTTTTTTTCATATTCTTTTGATTCAAATTTTAATATATTTAGATATATAATTATAATTTTGAATATTTAACTAACTAAAATTATATATATATATAATTATTTTTAAACTATATAATATATTTCGGGTATTTCGGGTATCTATTTGGGTTTCGGATTTTACTCGTTCGGGTATTTTGTCGGATTCGGTTTGGTTCGGTTCTTTTTATTTTGGGTCGGGTTCAGATCGGGTTTCGGGTATTATGCCCATCCCTAATTTTGCAAGGGGTTACTGATTCAAATCCTTTCCAAAATTTATATTTATATACTAAAATAATCCAGCTAACTCAAACTCATGTGTTACACACAAATACTCAAAAGATATGTTCATTTTAATTTCGATAATAATTTTTTTAGGAGGTGATAAAATATAGACTTTTTTGATAAATTTTGTTTTAATTTTCGACGATTTGTGACTTGCTCAAATGAAATACTCTCAATGCATGGTTCAAGTTGGCTCAATTATTTCAATTATGTTATACAGTTTTAAAAAACAATTAGATTAAAAATGTCTAACTCTAACCCAAATTCAACATAAACCCAAACAATATCACCTGAAGAATACATAACTTATTGAGATCGAATGCTGATGAGAAATACAATAAATATAGACTTAACTAGGTAGTAATGGTAGTCCGGTGGTAAAGATTGACTTGAGGTAATGTGTAAACTTATCAGTTTTAAGTTTGATTACCATCAGAAATTAAATTAATAATGCTTGGTCAGATGAAGATAGAGTCATGCTTTAGGCCTTATTAAAAAACTTGAAATTAGATTAGTCGTTAGCAATAACTCACTAAAGATTAGTTGGGTTTAGACCTACACCCTCAAGTTAACAAAAAGAAGAACCAAATATAAACATAACAAAAACATTTCCCCAATTGTGTTATACTTTTAATTTTATGTTATAGTAATTGATAATTCTTAAAAATTATTTTAGATATATATGGTTACCAAATACCAACAGTGTTTTAATAGATTTTGTTAAAAAAGAATATGAACTCTTATAAGTTATAATTTTGAAACAAAGTATATTTTTAAAATTTATTTATTTACTTCTTTTTTTTGTCAACTATACTACTGACTTATTATTTCATTTTCAGATTCTAGAGAGAAAAAATTTGATCTTTATGACTAGAAGATTTGTAAAGAGAGACTACCACTGATCCACCTGTTTTCGAAAAATATATTTTACCAATTTATAAACTCAATATTTTATTTTTATATTTTTATGCAAATGTTTCTATAAAATAGTATTCAATTATTAATATATATAAAAATAAATATTTAATTTTTAATTTATAAATATATTAAAATTTAGTTATTAATTTATAGATAAATTAGAAGTAATAAATTTTCAAAGTTCTAACAAAAAATTTCTGTATGGCAAAAAAATCAATATCCACAATGTGGCAAGCTTTTTCAATCAAACTTTAACTAAAATTGCAGTTCATATCAAACAATCCCATTGTTCAAAAATAAGAGTGGGATTGGATTAACTCAAAAGATTAGTACAGTTTTTTTTTAATATGAATTTTCAGTTAATTTGTTTATGTATTTTCTTTTCTCGTTGACATATTATGTGTTTTCTTTTCAGTTAATTTGTTGATGCAATTAGTATATAAAAATGTTCAACTATCAATGTTCACGAATCAAAAAGAAGAACTAATTCATTTCTAAATTTACTAGTAGCGTAATTGGCAGAGATGTTAGACAGCCATTGGCGTTAACTACAGTTAAGTATAATCAATCACATTTAATTGCTCTTCAACTCTTACGTGTGGTTTTTTCATCTAAACGTGGAGCGTTATAATGTTGGATAATGGAGATGTTAAAAGTTGTTCCAGCATATAAAGAGATTGATTTTTTTAAAATATTTTATTTTAATAAAATTACACCTAAAAATTATATTAAAAATTTTAATTCAAATTTTAGAAGAAACAAATAAATTCAAATAAGTAATATAAACTAAAATAAAAAATAAATTCGACTAAAAAATAAATTGAAATGATAAAAATTTAAAATTTAAACTAGATTTGGTCATTTTTTTAAAATCAATTTTTCTGCAACTTCTCTATAAATATCACGTTCATCTTCTTTAATTCTTCACTAACGCAATGAAAAATTGTCGTAGCAACTATGGTGTTCTATAATTACATATGGAAATCAACAAATTTTAATAAAGATTTTGAGGAGTATGAACAAATGGATAATGAACTATTTAAACTGTCATATTCATATGATGATGATGAGGACATTCGAAAAAGAAATATGTGCCTACAGGTGATGCATACATGGTTGGTGTTCGAAATAACATTGCAGAAATCGTAGATAAATTTTTGTTTTTGTTTTATCATTTTAATTTTAAATTTTTAGTTGTAATAATATATTTTTAATTTTAATTCTAGCTATTTTCTAATTCTAATTAATTATTATATAATTTTAAAAAAATTTAAAATAGTTCTCAGCTCTCAACTCTCCGGTTCTCAGCTCTCAGGTCTCACTTCTCAACTTTCACCCCTCATTTCTTGTTTCAACTGCCATCAGTCAGTTTTTTAACAGCTTTGTCAATCATGGCTTAGGTATACCCTCTCTTTGCACTTTATTATAATAAATTTTAAATAGTTTTCTAATATTTAATTTTAAAATAAAAATTACTTATAAAATTATATAATGTTAATATATAATATATATTTGTAAAATATAACTGTAGTTAGTCTAATATCTATATTATAACAATTTTATAAACTATAGAATATTATAATTGAAATTGTATATTTTATTAAACATAATTACATATTTATTATTGTCAAAATGGATTAACTCGTTCAGCTACATGAAATTTCAGATTTTCGGTTTGTATATAATAATATATATAAACAATGCTTACATTAAAAACAGTAATGATGTCTTATCTCTTTCAATATCTCAAGAAACTGAATGACGATTTAAAGAAAGAAATTCTTTTTCAAAGAGTTATTATTTGATGATGCAGATACACAGGTACACAGTTTTATCTTATTAGCTGATGATGTAGACACTCAGGTACACAATTATCAAATGAATTTGAGATGAGATCATATTGTTTTGTGACATGAAGCAATCCAGACAAAGCAGTTACTAAAGAGTAACAATGAAAAGATAGTTATGGTCTCAATAAAGAAAGTGAAAAGAGTAATTAATATGATGTTTACTGTATTCTTATATCATAACCTTCTTAAAAACAAAAGCTGATGCAAAAGATGAGAAAAGAAGCGAGTCCGAAAAAGAGTGATAGTTCATGGACACTCTCTGAGTGAAGAGAACAACAACAACAACAATGGTGACTCCAGCAGAAAACTTATCATTTTGCCTGATACTATGAAATTTCTACTCGAATTAGCTGGTTAGTTTCACTCTTCCATTGACTTTGTAGTTCTATAATTTATCAATATGTTTAATTTTAAATTTGTTTTAATAAATTATCTACTTAATAGATGTGCATGAGTAATAAGATAGTACACAGTTAACTACAATTGAAAGTAAGAAAGTTAACTTCAAAATCATTGAACGATAATGTCGCTTTTGTGTATAGTAGCCATGTCTTATATCATATAGATGTTTGATTTTTGTTATTATCATAGAATTTAAATTTTATTGTTAAAATTGTTTTTATATTTTAATTGATCAATTCTTTTTTTGTAAATAACATTTTACCAAGTAAACTATATTTCTAAATTATTAATAAACATTTTCTGCATAATTAACAAAATATTATGAAAAATTAAATTAAAATTTTCGTCAAATAACTATTGTATTTAGAATCTATTCTTGCATAATTTTTTTTATTCTACATAATTATTAGAATGTATTCATTTTATAAGTTTGCTGATATTTAAAACAAAAAACAGTACTGAAATCAATTCAATGAGTAATATTTAACATCAGACATCTTTGGGAAAATATATTCAAATAAAAACCGATCACCATAAAAATGTTCGTAGTTTTCAATTATTCCTACAGTTTTGGAAAATATTTTTTACTTAAAACCTCTTAAATCTTCAAAAAGAAATCAAAATTATATATTATTTTAATTTAATTTAGTTTAGTTTTACTCCGCATATTATATGTTAGAAGTTTAATTAGAAGTTTGACATTTAATTCGAAAAAGAATTTATGTTATTTAATTAGACGCATATAAATTATTTTATAGCTGTCAATTAGTTAAATCCTACCCTTTCATGATTAATGAAATGTTAACTTTTGGAATTTATAATACTTTTCTATTTTGTGTGAAAGTATTTGGAAATATTTTATTAAAATTTCAGCTGGTGTGACTGACAATTTATGATAGGGTTATATATACTTTGAAATGGGCTTGATCAAGATATATTCGTACCTCAATTGTAAGTCTTTTCAACCACGGTAGATTACCGCATCGACACATGAAATATATCTTCGGTCCTTCTCATTAATATCCCCTAGATATTTCTACTATCTCTTCCATGTTTCATGTTAAGCGTTAGATCTGCAGTAATGTTTTACCAAAATGAAAAAAAAGAAGATCATATTAAACATCATGGCTTATGTTTTCCTACTACATGGTTGAGAGGGTAATCAGATCAAAGACTAACACAAAATAAACTAAAAACACGATTTATTAGTCTCTAAGTAAAATTCTTAAAGCCCACCCAAATCATGTCTATGGAAAAGGAGCAAATAAAATATATCTTTACGGAATCTGGAGAAATTAGACAAACTAAAAATTCTGGATAAACAAAGTAAAAGATTATTTTAGGACAAAAGCAATAACTAACTTATGATGGATAGAAGCAGAATATGTACCTTTGGTTTCTGATCACGATCACATAAGCATAATGGAGAAAATATGTCTCAAATCTGCATCTTATAGGATTGCTTGCTTAACCTCTTCATTTTCTTTTTGCAATTCATGATGCAATGTCAATCACCTCGTCTTCAATTTCATAACCCTAACATTCCGTATGCTATTATTTTTCCCTTTGTTAAATTGTGTTTGTATCCCAACTTTTTTATTGTATTTTAAAATGTTTGATGACTTTACATATCCTCTCAATAATAGAAACTTCTGACCATTAGACCTTTTGAATTCCTACAATGAATGCTTTTCAATGTGTTAAATTGAATATATCTTTACCGTAAGCAAGTAGCCGTTTTGAATTTTTTTATTTTTAATGTATTAATTTTTGTTTTGGATTTTTTTTCAATGTACTAATTTTTGAAATTATTGCTGATGTGGCAACATTGTTTAAAATTTTAGAAAAGTGAGGTGGATGGCCTAAGAAGCCACAAAAGCTTCCTTTTATTACTATAGATATGGAGATCAGTTTAATTAGTGAATTCACTATAAAATTAATAATATACAAACGGTTTAGAATAAACCAATAGACTTAATTGATTTGAACCAATGGATCAATAAAAACTCAAACACTCTAATACCCTTTTCAAGATGGCATGTATATTGAAACCAGTGTCATCTTGTATACTCAATTGTGAAACCAAGATGGAAATAGAGACTTTGTGAGTAAGTCTGCAATGTTGTCTTCAGATTTGACATGTAAGAGTTTCATTAAAACTTCCAAAATCTTCTCTTTTAACTTTGTGGCAATCCATTTCAAAATGCTTATTTCTCTCGTGAAAAATTGGATTATTTGCAATGTGAATCGTTGTCATTGAATCATAGTAAAAAAACCAATATCTTGGCTGATGTACATGAAACTCATTAAGCAAATTGTCCAACCATTCAACCTCTCTAACAGAAAAGATAATGAAATAGTGGGATGCTTCTTTTAATTCCAAGATACCAAAGAATGTCCTAGGAACATGCCAAAACCTTTGCATGATCCATAATCAGCATTTGTATAAGCTTTTCATATATTATTAAGCGAGTTAAAAGGGAGACGTTTTTACTTTGCAATTGGACAAATACTGCATTGAAAATATGCCTTATTTCCTTTCTCCTATTCCAAGTAAAGTAACAATATAATCAACTTTAGAATCAGAAGGATGACCTAATTTATTGTGCCACCAAGGCATATCAACTACATTATTAGCAAAGAAAGTCGAGTAATGAAACAGATTATTTATAAAATAACCTTTTTCTAAAATGTAAAGATTAATTGGAGATTTCACAAACACAAATTTGTTTTTCGAATCTAAAACTATGGTCATACCTATACGCCGGATGTTGTAATTCGTTCCACGTAATCTCTCGGAAACGATGGATGAATATGGGTTATCATCACTAATGAGAAAAGTAGGGTTAAAAAACAAAAAATATGTGGCAAATTGTAGTTTTTATTTAGAAATATCATATTTTTGTATGTTTCATTAGTTTGTGGTTGTTATAGGGAGTTCTATTAATTTTTTGTTTTGTCTCATATTTTTATCTTACTTGTTTTTTTTATCGATTAAATTTTACTAGAAAATACCCAAATAGGTTGTGATTGTTATGGGTTACTACATTTCAAGAGGGAGAAAAGATAGATTACAATAGTTAAAGAACCAAATATAGAAGAGTGTAGAAGGTCAAACGTTCTTCTCATTGTCTCCCTCCCAATGCCACATGTTCGCTCGAAGTCAAGTCCACACCGCCGGCTGCCATCGAAGGAACAAGTTGGCCACCGAAACCGCAGGAGTTACTTTTCTCTCCATGGACTAACCCAATTAATGATCCTCGCTTCCAGATGATTCATCATGGAAAAAGAAACTTTGATCTAGAATCACTTGTAAATCTCATGGGCAAATTTTCATCTCTAAGAGAATATTTGAAATTATAAATGAGTAAGAGTACAAGACCACTAAACCAAAGAAGAGGGATAAGAATATAAACCAAATCTACGAAATTTTCAGATCACAGTGAAATCAATCCAAACGACAAATTAACGTCTAGAAAGAAATTTTGGAAAAATTAGACTTAGATCAAGTCTTGAATGTAGAGACAGTGAATGAAACAAATTTTGGCATAGGGAGAGCTAATCCCAAAAGGGAAACACTCACGATTGAACCCGAAGAGATTACTAAATGCCTAGTTAGAAAGCAACTCGTAAGACAACAACCATCATACCTAAAGAAAACTAGCAAACACAATCCACAAGAAATGAAAACTAAAAGAACTGAACAAACTGAAACCAAGGAACAGAAACGGCAAAATATCATCAAACCTATGTAGTGCATGGAAGGTATTCGGCGGGGAAACTCGGTAGAGACAAGTTTCCAACAAAGCCAAAAATTAATTCAAGCAAACTAAAGTTTTGGAAATTTAAAATCAATGCTTCGTGTAATTATTTTTATTTTATTATATTAAAAGAAAATAATTAGTGCTGTCAAAAAAATAAAAAAAATGTAAAAATAAAAAGATAAACGCAGAATCTAGTGACGGGTAAGGCAACTCAAAGCCAGGCGGACTTTCATATACTAGGATGAGCCGTATTGCCTATATTATTTAGAATTTGGCAGGACATAAAAGTCTCACCTTTTATCACTGTTGTTGCCCACTCGATTCCTCCAAACGACAATAGCAGCAACAACAGCAGCCATGGCTGCTCACACCACAATCCTCGCAATCTCATCTCCTTCTTCTCGCCTTCTCATTTCTCCTTCCGCTAACCATCGCAATCTCTCTTCTCCTTCTTCTTTCCGCGGCGTCTCTCTCAACTTTCGCCGTCCTCAATCCGTTTCCTTCTCCGTCAAAGCCCCATCAAAACCGTTGACAGTTGTTTCCGCCGTGAAAAAGGCCGTGGCAGTTCTCAAAGGTAACTCCGATGTCGAAGGAGTCATTACTTTGACTCAAGAAGACACAGGTCTGTCTCTAATTCTAATTGGGTCTCTCTCATATTCCCAGTTTTTTTTTTTTTTTTTTTTTTTTTTTTTTTTTGTATTCACCTGGGTTCCTTTTGATTGATTTGATGGGCATCTCTAATTTCATTCACATCTGATTTTGCTAAGTTTTGTTTGAGCTCCATTTGTTGTTTATATCATCAGTATTGTTGGTTCTCATTACTCTCTGTATTTGAAGGTGTGTTAAAGAAAAAGAACTACCTTTAGAATGTTTTCATTGATATTGGTAACTCTGGGGGATTTCAACTGTAGAGTCCTTGCTGATACAATGGTTCATGTATGATAGTGAAATCATGAACTTCTTACAAACTAATGTAATAGCTGTAACGAAGTTGGTTCTTATGTTAGTTTTGATTATGTAGATTTTCTAAGTGAATGGTTGTTAATCGTAACAAAAGTTTTGTTTTAGAATGTTTATTCTTGGGGCATTACTTAGAATGATTGTTAATGGTAATAAAAGGATTAGCTTGAGAATGTTTATACTTGGGGCATTCAATTGCAGTACCTTGCTGATGCAATGGTTTTTGTATGTTTAAAAACTTCGGACTTTACAAAGTCCGTTTCTCGCTAGTTATGACTATGTAAATTGTCTAAGTGAATGATTGTTAATGGTAAGCAGGTCCTACAACTGTGAATGTTCGTATCTCCGGTCTCACTCCAGGGCCTCATGGATTTCACCTCGTAAGTGTGGATGAATAAATCATCATGTGTTCTTCTGTAACTGATTTGTTATTACGATTTGGTTCTTTGAGCGATAATGTTGTAACTTATGTCTTTCTGTTTGCATTTTTTCCACAGCATGAGTTTGGTGATACAACAAATGGATGTATCTCAACAGGTTCAGTATCAAATACTAATGGTGATTCGTTTCATACCAATATAATGATTTGCCCTTTTTCTTAGATGATATCTTGTCTTAAACTCTTGTAGGACCACACTTTAACCCTAATAACATGACACACGGAGCTCCTGAAGACGAGATCCGTCATGCGGGTGACCTGGGAAACATAAATGCTAATGCCGATGGTATTACATCCTCCACTTATATTTTGGCTGCAATCTTCGATAATCAAAAACTTGTTTGAACTAAGTAGTGTTTTTGTAACAACAGGCGTGGCAGAAACAACAATCGTGGACAATCAGGTTGGGGATATATAACATGTTTTTGCATCTAAGTGTTTTGTTTCTCATAGATCCTCTTATAAGAAGTTTTTTTGTTTGCTGTAATAACCAATTGTGCAGATTCCTCTGACTGGTCCTAATTCTGTTGTTGGAAGAGCCTTTGTGGTTCACGAGCTTAAGGATGACCTCGGAAAGGGTAAACAACCTTTACACTCTACTTCTAACTCTTGTCAAAAATTGGCTCTAGTTTCACTACTCTTACGACTTACTACAAGATGTTCATTGACTTGTTAGTTGTTATTGAAATAGATGTCTCTTTCCAAGCCTATAAAGTCTCTTAAGCTAAGTTGTGATCTGATTACTTATCGTTAATTTGACAAATATAGGTGGGCATGAGCTTAGTCTGACCACTGGAAACGCTGGTGGAAGATTGGCGTGCGGTATGGTTCTTAACTTTCCAATCCCTATGACATAGGCTGCAATTGTTTCAAAAGCCAAGAATTGTAGTTTTGAAGTGAATTTGGAATCATTTCGTTTTGGTATGCTCACGAATTAAGCTGGTTATATTGTAGGTGTGGTTGGCTTGACCCCGCTTTAAGTCTGAAGGGATGAGTAAGTACCCTTCTTCTGTCTTCTATGTTGGTTCTTGTCTGTTGAATCAAATGTCAGAATCGTTGTTTGGCTGAATAAACTTTGATGTTAATGTTCATTGCATCAATTTCTTCTTTTTGAATTGTGACAGCGATGTGTTACGTTTGATTTATATATGTTTTTGATCGATTTAGTTATTGACTTTGCTTGGGAGCAGTTTTTAGCTTTTGTTTTTGGAAAAGATATTTTTTAGCCAATCATGATTTTGCAAGAATGAGTTTTACGTTATATCTTATCATACGAGTTTTTGATTTTTAGTTTCCCTAAAAACTAGGAAAAACTAGTTTTTGATAAATCAATGTTCTCTAAAAACCAAAAACTAATTTTTCTAGTTTTTGAAACCAACAATTAATTTTAAAACTAAAACCAAAATCTAAAATCCAAAATCTAAAATCTAAAAACTAAAATCTAAAATTCAAAAACTAAAATCTAAAATCTAAAAATTAAAATTTAGTGCATCCATTCATAGCCATTGGTTTAATGGTTTTATCTTGCTTCTTCTTTTTTGGAATAAATTGACTTCACCTTAGTTTAAGGTAATTGATGATAAGCATAAAAATTCTACCAACTTGTTATTGTAAAAAAAAGAACTAAATAAACGTAAAAATAAATGAAAGATTGTGTTATTTTATTTGAAGTTAAAAGTATATATATATATATAATTTTATTTTTGTGGATTATCCTTTTCTTTCCTAAAATCGAAATTCTACAATTTTAAGAGAAGAATTTTAGTTCTGACTTCTGATTTTAGAGTTTAATATCAAATGGTGAATGGACATGTAGTTCAATCGTAAATTAGGACTAATCCTTTTATTTTTATGAGATTCTGAGGAAAATATCAGGATCCTATCACAAATTGTGATTCTACGTTTTGATCAAAGTATCTTTTTGACATGCTTAGAAAAAACATAAAGTTAATTCATAATTCCTAAAATTAATAATAGGAAAAGATTTAATTAAGTAGATGCAGACCATCATTCGATCTGGAGTAATGAAATAAGTTAATTCATGATCAATTAATTTTAACTAATTTAAATAGTTTTGTTATTATAGTTGTAGTACAATAGTGGTTAAGATGATCTAATTAATAATTTTGGTATCGAGATTTGATCATTTCCTATAACATATAATATATTAGATAAAGAGATTTTAGGATGTCAGTTATGGATCAAACCAAATTATATAATATGTCAACGAGAAAAGAAAATACATAAACAAATTAACTGAAAATTCATATTTAAAAAACTGTAGTAATCTTTTGAGTTAATCCAATCCCACTCTTATTTTTGAACAATGGGATTGTTGGATATGAACTGCAAATTTACTTAAAGTTTGATTGAAAAAGCTTGCCACATTGTGGAAATTGATTTTTTTGCCATACAGAAAGTTTTTGTTAGAGCTTTGAAAATTTATTACTTCTAATTTATCTATAAATTAATAATTAAATTTTAATATATTTATAAATTAAAAATTGAATATTTATTTATTTATAAATTAATAATTGAATGCTATTTTATAGAAACATTTGCATAAAAATATAAAATTAAAATATTAAGTTTATAAATTGATAAAATATATTTGTCGAAAACAAGTGGGTCAGTGGTAGTCTCTCTTTACAAATTTTTTAGTCATAAGAATCAAACTTTTTCTCTCTAGAGGTAAAAAGTGGAATAAAAGGTCAGTAGTACAGTTGACAAAAACGAGAAATAAATAAATAAGTTTTTAAAATATATTTTGTTTCAAAATTATAACTTATAAGAATTCAGATTCTTTTTTAACAAAATCTATTAGAACACTTAAAATAATTTTTAAGAAATCAAAATTCTCTCATTTGGTTATCAATTACTATAACATAAAATTAAAAGTATAACACAATTGGGGAAATGTTTTTGTTATGTTTATATTTGGTTCTTCTTTTTGTTAATTTGAGGGTCTAGGCCGAAACCCAATTAATCTTTAGTGAACCATTGCTAACGACTAATCTAATTTTAAGTTTTTTAATAAGGTCTAAAGCATGACTCTATTTTCATCTGACCAAACATTATTAATTTAGTTTCTAATGATAATCAACCTTAGGACTGATGAGTTTATACATTACCTCAAATCAATCTTTATCACCAGACTACCATCACTACCTAGTTAAGTCTACATTTGTTGTATTTCTCATCAGCATTCGATTTCAATGAGTTGTGTATTCTCGAGGTGATAATGTTTGAGTTTATGTTGAATTTGGGTTAGAGTAAGACATTTTTAATCTAATTGTTTTTTAAAACTGTATAACATAATTGAAATAATTGAGCCAACTTGAACCATGCATTGAGAGTATTTCATTTGAGCAAGTCACAAATCGTCGAAAAATAAAACAAAATTTATCAAAAAAAGTCTATATTTTATCACCTCCTAGAAAAATTATTATCGAAATTAAAATGAACATATCTTTTTAGTATTTGTGTGTAACACATGAGTTTGAGTTAGCTGGATTTTGTTTAGTATATAAATATAAATTTTGGAAAGGATTTGAATCATTAACCCACTTGCAAAACGTAGAACATTTTTCCCCAACGGCGCAGTCCCCGATTCTTTTGTTTCATTTGGCCCATTGTTTTCAATAACCATATATTATATTATATTATATTTGATAAGTATGAACATCGTTATGACTTCTTCTTTTTTTGTTAGTAATCCAATCTATATAATTAAATTTAGTAAGAAGAGGATTAGCTTACCCACTTGGTTGGTCCAATTTGTATTCGTCTTCCACTTCCAAACCGTCTGTCTGTTACTTTAAACTACCTTTATTAATAAATATAGATTTTGCTGTTGTATTTATACGTTTGCTTACTTTTTATAAAAATTTGACTTAAAGTTTAACCTACTGATATATTAATAGTGGTTAAACCAAACCAGTAATTATTGAAATTATTCAAATTCATTTCTAAGTTTACTAGGGTTTTCACCGTATAATAATAAATTTTAAAATAGTTTTCATATCTTTAATTTTAAAATAAAAATTACTTATAAAATTATATAATGTTAATATATAATATATATTTGTAAAATATAACTGTACTTAGTCTAATATCTATATTATAACAATTTTATGAACTATAGGATATTATAATTGAAATTGTATATTTTTATTAAACATAATTACACATTTATTATTGTCAAAATGGATTAACTCGTTCAGTTACATGAAATTTCAGATTTTTGGTTTGTATATAATAATATATGTAAACAGAAAACCTAATTTATAATTGATGGTTGAACATTTTTATATACCAATTTCATATCTTTATTTTTATATAGTAATTCGCCTAGAGATATATTTGTTCATTCTGACCTGTAATACATTATATAATTATATAGTATGAAATAAATAATGTTACAAATAAATATATTGCATTTTCTAAATAGTGTAATATACATTTTTCCTCTCGAATCATGTTTGTCTAGAATCTTTATATGTTAATGTTTCTGTTTTTGAAGATCTATATATAATTATAAATAATAAAAATATACAATAATAAATTATTTATTTCATCTGACTGAAAATTAATTTTTTTATTATTTTATAACTAATTTAAACTAATATTATATATTAAAAATAAAAATAAATTTTAATATTTAACTACTTAACCAAATACATTTCAATCTCTACGACAAATTTCACCCAAATACACTTAAGTGGAGAATTGTGATAGGATCTGATGTATTAATGTTTGTACAATTGTTTAATTCTATGTTATATATCAAACAATATGATATGAAAGAAAAATAGTGTAGTAGCAAAACAATAGATTGATATTTAGCTAGTAATGTCCAATTTTACCAATAAAGTGTGGATCATAAAATCAGAACCAAACCACACAACCCTCATACAAAGTAGTTAATTACAACAATATAAATGGTTTGTTTAGTGCCAACCAATAAAAAGCTTTAGTAGGAGGGATTTATATACTTCTAGCTACTTTTGACAACTACATCACATGAGACATACAAATCATGTATACATATAATTCATTTGTACTCACACTCAAGCCTCAACAAGTGGAAGTAGAGTCATAATTTTAGTTTGGATTTTAGTTGCATTATGTTATCCTCTTTATTATTATTATCTTAAAAATCTTTTCAGTTTTTTTTGTCAACATTGGATCGACAAGGTCCGATCCATAGCCTAAAGTCCACCCTCAATAATTCCTTTTTTAAGTTACCATAATATAGCAGGTAAGAATCGAACCTGAGTGCCAAGTCATTAGCTGGATCATCCTAATCATCAGACTGAGAGCAACTCAGCAAAAAAAAAAATCTTTTCAGTTGTATACCTCTTTTTGTTATTTATTTTAGGTGTCAAGTGTATAAATGCATCCATACATACATACGCACATAAGTATATATTAGGTTCTGATTATGATGTGTGTCTTATCTTTCAAGGACTATACAAATTGATTTATAGCAAAGTAACTATCTATCTTGCTATTTCAATTATTATATACAAAAAGATTTATTAAAAAGTCTTTTAAGATGATATGATCTAGATGCTTATCCTACTATTCATAAAAGAAAAGAAAAAATTTCTTAAACTGGTCTAAATGGTATGATTCGTTATTTATGTTAGCTCGGTTAGTTTTTGTGGAGATTTTGGTTTTTGAGTAGGTGCCAAAAATTTATCTGTTGTCTGTCAGCTTATATAATCAAATTATATATTTATTTTGATTTTATTAATCAGTTTACTTTTTAAGTAAAATGGATCATATAAAAGATGCATATTTTATTATTTTAGATATAAACAATTATATAAATCACTCAAACTAGTATTCTCGTCGCTAGAATTTTCTGTTTAGTTTGCTTTTTTTCTTAGTTAAAATTTGAAAAACTATAATAAAGTTATTTCTACTATGTCATGACCAATTTAATGAGCTCAATATTGTTGTTCTTCACTTTTATTCAACAGTACTATATAGTTTGAAGAATATAGGAATTTATTATATTTCTCATAAAAAATAGTAGCAATAGCATATTATAAGTTTTACCGGAAAAAAATATAAAATTCATATAATTTGAATTAAAAATGAAAAATGCCAGAAAAATAAGGTTGGAAATACATAAAAGAAACAGCTAGTTAGGAATTGGAGTGAGTAAGAAGTAAGAGTGAGGTGTAGTTGTAGTGTTGAAGTGTGGTGAGGTGTTGTGTTGTGTTGTGTCTATCCACTCCTTTTTGGACAAAATTAAACACTTCTCTTTAAAAAAAATATATAATGTCTTAAAGGCCCACCACCACTCTCTCTTCTCTACTATTTGGTATGCCACCCATTTTCTCACCTTATTTTTTATTTAATGAACTTGCCTGCTTTCTCATTACACATGCAAGTATGTATATATGTTTGTTTGTGTATATAGATTTTCTTTAGTCACTTTTTATAAGTAGAGGTCATAAATTTTTTTTTCATTAATTAAATTGATAAAATTCATAACGAAAATTCTATTATGCAGAATTATGTTATTATTTAAAATCAAATTTAGGTAAAAAAACTGTCTAAATTAGACATTTAACAAAATTTTGAAATTTGAGTAGTTAAAAAACAAGGTACTAATCCAAAATGTAATCATGGATAATCAATAAATATAAGTTTACACTGGCTAAGTTGTGTGTAGAGTTGAGATGCTTTAGAAAAGAAAAATTGATTTAGTTCATATATAGTTCAAATATGATAGTCTTTCTAAAGTTCACCATATTTAGATATGTAATTAAATGAATTAGACCGAATCTTTTATATATGCTTTGATTAAAAACCTAACACATCTTAACAAAATATTTTCAATACTATATATAATTCTTCAATACTTTCAGCAAGAAGAAACGAGGGATCCTCACCTGATCTGGTAAAGATGTTCTACCAGACGAAACGGAACAAAGTTGGTGTCTTTATCGACAAGAAGGCTGAGAGGATCTATAACGAGGTCACTGCGAAGATGCAGGAGCTGACCTAAGATTGCGGTGATGAGAGCATTGGATCTGCCATGCTATCTACCGCACAAAAGAACTATATATACATTGAAGTAAGTATATTCAAATTAACTTTTTGTTTTTTCATTTAAATTAGTTACACTAACGTATTAATCTATTTTTTTCTTATCAGGTTGCTACCCATAAAAAGAACAGACTGTTTGGGACGAGTCGCTCGCTCGGATCGAAGATATAGCAGTGCTTCTCATCGCAAGAATCTCAGTCTCAAGCCTCTACGGATTCCTCTAAAATGGCGGAGATGGAGAATAAGCTAAAAACATCAACAAATTTGATCTCGTCCCAACAGCATAAGATATCCTAGTACGATCAAATGTTCTCTTATTTGGCTTCAAAACATGACGTACTAGCTATTAAGCTGAAGGAGCTCACCCCGATGAGCCCGGATCAAGTTCGGCGAATGCGGACCAGAGCGCAGAACAAAACCCGGACGTTTCGGATGATTTTTGGAAAATATTTTAATTTTAATATATTATTTTTATTTTAAATTTAATTTTTAAATAAATCAAATATATTTTATTTTAAAATTAATTATATTTTTTATTTAAAGAAAATATTTTTTTAAACTGATCGTCGCATTGGTCTCGCAATAGCGGTCTCGCAACGGCCTCGCAGATTCTGCCTTGCAACGGCCTCGCAGATTCTGCCTCGCAATGGACTAGCACTGAACAACCTCGCTAAAACGTCGCAGACACTACCTCACAAAGGCGTCGCATAGAATCCCTCGCAACGACGTCGCAGAGGCTGCCTCGCAACAACATTGCAGAGGTGTCCTAGAAAAGCATCGTAGAGGATGCCTCACAACAGCGTCGCAAATCCTACGACGTATCTAGAAGGCCCATTTTCATCACAGATTTGCGACGTGCAAAAGACGTCGCAATGTTTGTGATATGACTACGATGAATTTGATTTGCGACATATGTATTGCGATGAAAATACCGATGTCACAGTAGTGTTGTAAATGGCGATTTACGACATCACTGTAATGCCCATTGCCATCGCAAATTGCTAGTTTTTTTTATAGTGAACCTATCACATCTTAACAAAAAGTGAAAGTTTTATGTTTGTGACAAATCAGAGAATTGGTATTTTAGATGACTTTACATCTTTATGTCTTTAGTATAGGATCATTAGGTTACAACTAATAATTAGTTTAACTTTGATATAAACTAAAAAAAACAAGAAGTGTATATATTTGTAATTTTGTAAGTGAGAGGAAAACAACAACCTGCAAGTGAAGCAAAGCAAGCTAAAGAGTGGGAGATCCGGTTTTGTAGAAACAAGGTCTTTTGGTTAATCCTAACTTGGAAGCTATGTCACATGTAATGCCAGACTCATACCCACCAATGATAATTAGATCAAATAATATTATATAATATATAATATATTTGTAAACCTAATTTAAGAACAATGGTTGGAATGAGTTGTGTAATTGGTGGAGGATGATACAACTAAAGATGCGGCGGTGCATCTTAAACCTTACGTGCCTCACACTTCCTTCTCCTATCTTCTACATTTTCTTCTTTTTATTATTTATTATTATGCTTTTTTAATTCTTTTTTTTGGTTAAAGAACTATATATCGTCTACATTAATTAACCTACATATATATACGCCATATTTTTATGCATCAAAAGACACTTACAAAAAGAGAGCTACATATATAATTATATAGTTAGTAATGTTAAAATTCTGGACTAATTTTTTTTAATTTTTTGTTTTCTGGTATCTTAGTTTTAGGACTATACATCTCTCAAGGAGTTGCAGAGGCAATTTGAAAGTCCCGGTAACCCAACTAGGAAAAGTAGTTTTCAACAAAAATCGAAACGAGGAAGCAATATATTTCAACATTTTTGATCTTTCGGTTCAACTATCACTAGACCACTTTTGTTGGGTTGTCCGGACTAATTTTTAAGTTGTATTTAAAAATGAAAACGTGTATATATATATGTAGCTACCTAAAAATTATTCTAAATTTCCATAAATATGGGATAAAGTTGGCAATTCTAGTAGCAAAGTAGATGAATATTTAAAGTGTAATAAAAAAAAATTTGAGGTGAATACTTATTATTTGTTTTTGTATTGATTGGGTAAATAACAAGATACAATCTTAAGACATATTTATACATATCATAGAATCTTGAAACTCGAATAAACAGAAGAAAGAAAATGATATATCATAATTTTAGGTCATTTTGGATAACACTCATTATACATATGATATGAATGATACTTGAATAAAAATGTTTTTATATATAATTAGAACAAAAAAGTTAGATTATTAATGGCATTCGAAATAGATTTTTGGAATGAGTTGGACACAAAATACCGTTTTTGTTGTATCTTTAGTGAGCATAGGATTAGGATATATATAATTTAGTCACTATAAGTAGCAAACCAAACTATAATTTTGGTTAATTGACAAAAATTTATTTACCTTAGTCGAAAGTTAAGTGAGCAATGATCGTATAGTTTGATAGAGAGTACTTCAAATTCCTTTTTCGTACTTTGTGAAACCTAAAATCTCCAATTACAAAATATTTATTTGTATATTTGGTACAAGTATACAAAGTGTCTTCTTGCAGCAAGCATGCATCATCAACCCAATGTCTTTTAAAATTATTTATATATAGTCGCTCCCAAATTGTGCGTTTTCTTACGAAATCAATATTTGTTTGGTTATACTTGACATAGAAAAGAAAAAAAATCAGATATTAGTTTCATATTTAATTTATTATTTCTTGGAAAATATCCCGAAATTAGTCAATTTACTCACCATAAAGTCACTGATTTGTTCTTAGTTTATTTCTCTTTACTTTGCCATCGTTACTTTTGTTTCTATCTGAACTAAGTTTGTAGAGCTCTACAACATTATAACATATTTAAAGAAACTATTTATGATAAATCATTTCAATTTTATTAAATTTAATCGTAAAATAATGTTAAAATTATTAAGAACAATTATTAATAGGATAATATTTTATGTTTTAGGAAACTAAGTATCTTTTAGCCACACATCAGTTGGTGTCGTTGCTTTACGCAACATCATGCATCTCTTCTTCTCTATTTTCCTATTAATTTATATACTTTTCTTATTAATTATTTAGCAGCCTAATCATTTCAATTATTTCCTCATAATTTTAAACATGCTTCTGTACTCTATAATGAATTTTAAACATAATGATTTATATATAAGTATCTATGTGTGAATGTGTCTATTAACATTTTTATGGTGTAAAGGATGTGAAAGATACTTTAAGTATAAGACAATAAGATTTGGAATAGCTCAACGTGATTAAGAGTAACTTCTTCCAATCATTTTTATTGAATAATTGCCTAATTAAATCTTTATTAATTTAAAATTACGAGGTCTTTCATTTATGTATTTCGTACTACTTGTTAATATATTTATTTCTTATCAAGATTAACATATTATATTTGCGGCTATAGTAAATATAATACTGCAAAAGTCATAATCGTCCCATCATTTAATTTGGTATATTCGATTATATATCACTATAGCAAGTGGTAATTGGTAATACATTAGTTATATACACATGCATCGATACAGAAACAAACATGAGTATATGTATAGTCCATATATAGTGGCATAACTATTTATACTATTAACAAAAAATATTATTTATATGGAAGCAGCAATCCCTATGTAAAGTCAAAATGTTGCATGAAATTAGCAAATTATTCCGGTGAAGAAAACAAGTGATTGGTTTTGTGTATGTAATATACTTGTAGCCCACACACAACATTTACTTAGCACAAAAACTATGTTATATATATCCACTTGAGCTTTATTCTTTCATATATATTTTTTCTATATAAATTCGGGTGATTTACTAAAATAATGCATATTTAATGAAATATTATTTAAATAGAATAAATGTTTCAAAATTACAAGAATATGTTTTTAAATTCGTTATATACCGTTTTGTCTTTTTTTTTATGAGTAAACAAAAACGTAATTATGGAATTGCCATTAATGAAACTTGCCACGTCAGCGTCCGTTTATTACAAACTCTACTAAACAAATTGAAGGCAAAGTAGTAGAGTTGATCAAACTCTAATAGTGTTGATAGTTCAGTAATGTAGTGTATGGTAAAGTTACATATGATCCATGGTAGAGTTCTATTTTATCGTGGAAAATGTAATTTGTTACTTTAGTAGAGTTGACAGTATTGTATAGTATTGTATTGTAAAGTTGCAGATGCCCCATGGTAGAGTTCAGTTCCCTCGTGGATATTGTAATATGTTACTTTTAGTAGAGTTGACAGAATTGTATACAACTACTATGGTAAAGTTACGGATGGCCCATAGTAGAGTTTAGTTCCCTCGTGGATAACATAATTTGTTACGTTTAGTAGAGTTGACGTTACATTGTAGTGTGTAAAGTTCCGCTACACCCATAGTAGAGTTGATTTCCCTCGTGTTACCGATGGTAGAGTTGACAGTACATAAAGTAGTGTTTTGCATAGGTACACTACATTAGTAGGTAGAGGTATGCAAGTGTTTAGTAGAGTTGTGTTTGATGTTTAGTAGAGAGAAAGACAATGGTTAGTAATGTTAAGATATCGTGTATGGTAGAGTTGGTCTAAATACCTATCCATTCACATTTGTGAATTATGTATTTACCCCTAATTTACCTACCTTAACTGCCACTCATTAAGTGACGCCATTGGAGCTCGGAGCTCCATTTATGCTCATTTCATATACTTCATTGAAGCTCAATTTTCGCTCGAACTTATTTGGTATCCTTCAATTTTATTGTTGTACCCTAACACTTTTAGGATCTATGGAAGAAATCGTTTTGGTGTCTTCGAGTTGGAGTTTTAACCAAAACCAGTGGATTTTTTTGGTGGACAACACTTATGGTTGTCGGATCATTGAGACTGGCGAAGATCTTAGTTATAATGAATTTATGGGGATGGTGTATGAAGATTTCGGTTTGGATCAACAAAGTGATGAAGTAAAATTAAGCTACATGTCAAATCTAGTCATGCAATCACTGCCACAAGATACTCCCTTGGTCTTTGTGAGTAACGAAAGGAAATTTCATCTGTTTGTGCAACAATTATGTACAGAAGCAATTCGTCTCTGTGTAGAGATTTCCATTAAATCACGTGTTTCTGCGACATTTAATAGAGTTGATCCCCTGTTTAATAGAGTTGGACCAAAGTATGTGGATAGACCAGAAGATGTGAAACACGTATTTGAACAAGTTGACGACGAAGAGGCGGAATTGAGATTCAACTATTTTGATGATATGGATGGTGCAAGCTTAGATGATGAAGATTACATCAATGTTCGTCAGAAATCCAAGGAAGAAAAGAAGAAAAAACTCTCGGGGAGAACTAAAGAGTTGGGGTTTTATGCTGAGCATTTGGACATAGAAATGTCATCAATAGAATTGGCGGTCGGGCAATGATTCTCGTAAAAAAAAGAACTCAAGACGAGGTTGAAGATTATGTCAATCTTACCGAGGTTTGACTTCGATGTTGTAGAATCATCGAAGTCAGTGTTGGATGTGAAATGTTGGATAGCAAACTGTCAGTGGAGAGTGCGAGCTTCACGTATTGACGGTAGTGCATATTTTTTTGTCAGGGGGTATAGTAAAGAACACAATTATTCTTTTATAGAGAGATCACGTCGGGCACGCCAAGCATCTGCTGAAGTTCTAGGCCGGTTGTACATGGAATCCGTTGGTGGTATTGGGCCTTCTGTTCTACCTAATCATGTTGCATATTTCCTAAATAAGCGATTTGGTCTGAAGGTACAGTCATTATAACATGTAGTAGAGTTCACAAAATAGCTTAGTAGAGTTAGCAATAACGTGTGGTAGAGTTAACATAATAGCTTAGTAGAGTTCGGAATAAAGGTTAATAGAGTTAGTCTAAGCTTATGGTCGAGTTCACATAGTAGCTTTGTATAGTTCAATATATAGGGTAGTAGAGTTAACGTAATTGTATAGTGGGTGTTGTTACATGTCTGGTTTAGTAGAGTTCAGTATGTAAGGTAGTAGAGTTAATATCATGTAATGGTATAGTTGGTGTTGTTACCCTACTAGATTAGTAGAGTTAATATCATCGCGCAATTTATGCAGATGAAGTACTGGAAGGCACACCGTACTCTAAAGCAAGCACGTGCACTAGCTTCAGGAACTTCTGAAAGTAGTTATGAAGAACTTCCTTCGTACTTGTTTGCGATTAGAAGAACAAATCCCAGAACCTTTATCAAACTAGAAGTCGACGGTCAAGACATGTTTAAGTTTCTATTCATAGAATTCGATGCAAGTATTAGAGGATTTCCTTATATGAGAAAGGTTGTTGTTGTTGATGGTACGTTTTTGCAAGGAAAGTAAAAAGGTACTCTTTTAACTACGACCATACAAGACGGTAACTTCAACATATTTTCTATGGCTTTTGGTGTTGTTGATACTGAGAATGATGAGTCTTGGGAATAGTTTTTTAGATAGCTGAACCGTGTTATCCCTGATGACAAAGACCTTGCCATCATATCTGATAGGCATAAATCCATTGGAAGAGCCATAAAGAATGTGTACCTGCTTTCTTCTCGGGGAATTTGCACATACCACCTACGTAAAAAAAATTTGTCAAAATTTAGAGGGGGAGAGTCCTTTAAGTTGTTCAAGAAAGCTGCCACTGCGTATAGGGTTGACGAGTTTAACGCTATCTTTGCTCAGATTGAGGCGTTAGATCCAAGGCTTCACGGATACTTGCAAAGAGCTGATGTTCGGTTGTGGAGTCAAGTTTATTTTCCTGGGAACAGATACAATTTTACTACGTCAAACATAGCAGAATCAATCAAGCATACCTTATCCCAAGCAAGAACTTTTCCCATTGTGCAGCTCATAGATGCAATTAGGGCGATGCTAACACGTTGGTTCATGAAGAGGAGGACAAAGGCTTGTCTCACGACCACTATTCTAACTACAGCTGTGGAGAAGCTCCTAAAGGTATTAAGTTTGTGCATAGAGTTCATACGTAGTTAGTAGAGTTGATAATAGCAGATCAATCGTTTAGTAGAGTTAATATTATGATTGGTATAGTTGACTTTATGCAGACCAATCGTTTAGTAGAGTTAATATGTATCGTTTAGTAGAGTTAACATGTATCATTTAGCAGAGTTAACATGTAACATCTAGTAGAGTTAACATGATTTTTAGTAGAGGTAACATCATTTTTAGTAGAGTTAACGTGCATCGTTTAGTAGATTTCGTACTCCTATGGTAGAGTTCATACTTACTTAATATAAGCGAGTTTATCTTGTTTGTTAAATTACAGACTAGGGTTGAGGAAACTAGGCAGTACAATGTGCAAGACATAGACGAAGATCAGGTTGTGCATGTCATTGTCGTTGTTGAGGCGTGGCATAGATCAACAATCGATTTTATAGATCCCTACTATCACAATACCTACTTGTACAATGCGTACTCGAATCGTATAATACCAAGGGATGCATCAATTCCTGTTCCGGAGGATATGAGCCGTAAAGTGTGTAATCCGCCTAATGTACGTCAACAACCAGGAAGGCCAAAGAAATCTAGGATAAAAAGCCGGTTCGAGTGTTCAAGAGAGGCAAAACGACCAAGGAAAAGTTTCAGCTTGTTCTAAATGTAAACAACTAGGTCACAATGTCCGTTTATGTACTGTAAACAACTAGGTAGAGTACTTACTAAACATGAAGTTACTATTATGGTAGAGTTGATAACACTCTGGTATAGTTCATATTAGAATGATAGAGATCAAACTAGTATAGTATGTGATTGTGGCCTACTTGAAACCCGCGAGTCGTTCAAGAATCGAGGCGACTCTACAATTGCACATTGTGATTGGTTGTGGTCTTCTTGAAACTCGTGTTCTATACTAATGATAATAATGATATTGTCAACTCTACAACACAAAATGTTAACTCTATAAAACAGCATGTCAACTCAACTACACGACTCTACTATGGACTACTGAAGACGCGACTCTTCGGTTTTCAACTTGTATTAAACCGATAAATTGATGAACCAAACCCGAATTGATTTGACCCAACTAACCATCGGCTAATTTCGCAATTGATTTCGGTATTTGGCTAATTTGGTTCGTTTTTGTCATTCTCTCTTTCTCTCCTCTCTCTTTCGACACTCTCTCTCGTCCCTTTCTATCCTCACCTCGATTTGTTTTTTTACTTCGATCGTTCAGTACTTCTCTCATTCGTTCACGTAGATTACAAGCTAGCATCAACTCGTGCAATGCATGTTTCTTTCTTTCCGATTGATATCTAGGGTTTGGTTTAGGCGACTAGGGTTTTTTAAATTTGGGGGTTTTTATTTATGGGTTTTTACTTTGTTCTATTTTAAATTGTTTTTGTTATGTGATTGAATCTGTTTTTAGCTTATGTACTGTAGATGGATTCAGAAGGTTTGAAGCTAAACATCATGGAATCGGATTCAATTGAAGCTGCTCTTTTGGATTTAGTAGAGCTTATTGCTCGAATTGAGTGGCTCAAAGGCAAATTGATTCCAAGTGTTGGTGATGGTGAAAAATTAAATTGGAAGTATGAAAATTACCTTCCATCATCTACTAACTCTACTAACATCATGTTTAACTCTACTAAATGTTACATTTTAACTAGCCCAAACATTATTTTAACTCCACTAAACACGATGTCAACTCTGGTAAACATCATGTTTAACTCTACTAAACATTACATGTTAACTAGACCAAACATTATTTTAACTCTACTAAACACGATGTTAACTCTGGCAGACATCATGTTAACTCTACTAAACGTTCATGCAAATAGCATGTTAACTCTACGATGGACAAAACAACTCTTACCATGGAAAAAGAACTCTACCATGGCGAACTGAACTCTACTATACATTTAAACATGAACGTGACTCTCCATGGTAGAGTCCATGTTAACTATACTAAACGATTAGTCTGCATAAAGCCAACTAGACACCAATCATGATGTCAATTGTACTACACGTCATGATAACTCTACTAAACGTCCATGCAAACAACATGTTAACTCTATTATGGATACTAAACTCTACCATGGACGCGACTCTTCAGTTTCCAACTTGTATTGGACGCGACTCTTCAACTTACGGACACGATTCTTCATTCTTTATATAGGTTACCCCGACTCTTCAATACTCTGACTCTTCGGCTTTCTATCATTCCCCATCTTTTACTTGAAACATTTCCAGGCATATTCCGATATGGCTCCGTCAACTCCTTCTCCAGAATGGCCATACCCTTCAGCCTATGTAAGAGGAAAAGTACATGGAGGAAGAGGCATAATGTCAACGGTGTATCTCGGAAGATATAAATATGAAGACTCTAAGAAGTTCAAGTTCAGGGCTATAAAATCTATTCCATACTCGCAAGCCGATACTCTCTTTGAAGAGGAGCGTATTCTCGAACGTGTTCGTTGTCCATACATTGTCCAGTATCATGGAGGAGAGCTAGCTCGTGATGAGTTTGATCCGAATAGATGGAATCACAATCTGTTGCTCGAATACGTATCTGGCGGAAATCTTAAAGAGTTTATTCTCAAAAACCATCCTAGAAGAGTGCGGGTGTCTCACGTTAGAGAAATTGCCAAAGATATTCTCAAAGGGCTTGAGTCTATACATGGTATGGACGTAGTGAACTGTGACATAAACTCGACAAATATACTCTTACGCCCTGCCGATTACTCATGGAGATATGTCAGGTATATGTCTGCCATTGCAGACTTTGGCTCAGCAATGGATGGTGAATCAGAAGGGTCATTTGGCCATCGATTGGCTCATAAATCAAGAGATATGAGGTACCAAGCTCCAGAGCTTATACGCTTTAGGACATTACCTAACTCTACTAAACCCAAAGACATTACCCATTTCATTAGCTCCTTTTTTAAACCGACACCTACTACTATTTTCAACTTCTTTATTTCCTCCATCAAGATCTACCACTTCTTCGTACCAAACTGTGTTTCCTCTCATCCATAAAGGGTGAATCACTCATCGCAATTATATCAGAATCATCAGAGTAAAACTCAAAATCTCGCTCAATCTTCACTTCTACCAATTGATTCGCATCCGGATCTGGAACATTCGCCTTTGTCCTCTCCTCCTTCGCATTTTCCAATCTCTTTATTAATTCACCAGACTTGTTCTTCATCTTCTTCAGTTCCTTCTCTTCCAATGGGAGAGGTTGGGGACTCATGACTTTAGAAAAACTGCCTGAGAAGGAGATTGAGAACTTGCCTCAGGCAGTTTTTCTAAAGTCCTGAGTCCCCAACCTCTCCCATTGGAAGAAAAGGAACTGAAAAAGATGAATAACAAGTGTGGTGAATTAACAAAGAGATTAGAAAGTGCGAATGATGAGAGGACAAAAGCGAATGATCCAGATCCGGATGCGTATCAATTGGGAGAAGTGAAGATTGAGCGAGATTTTGAGTCTTGCTCTGATGATTCTGATATAATCACGATGAGTGATTCACCCTTTATGGATGGAGAAGACACACAGTTTGGTACATCGAAGAAGAAGGTGGTTGATCTTTATATTTCTCCTTATCGCTCCTAAACCCTAAATTCATATCGCTCATTATATAGCATGTGTTATGTGTCAAGCAATTAACGAGTGGCTGAGGTATCCTTGAAACTCTCGAGTCATTTCTTTATAATAGAGTTCATATGCGTAGTATTAGACTTCAACTTGACTATGGATAACTGAACTCTATAATGGACGCGACTCTTTGGTTTTCACATCGCTCCTAAGTTTGAACTCTACTATGGATAATTGAACTCTACCATAGACGCGACTCTTCGGTTTCCACATCGCTCCTTAGTTTGAACTCTACTATGGATAACTGAACTCTATCATGGACGTGGCTCTTTGGTTTCCATATCGCTTCTAAGTTTGAACTCTACTATGGATAGCTGAACTCTACCATGGACGCGACTCTTTGGTTTCCACATCACTCCTTAGTTTGAACTCTACTATGAATAACTGAACTCTACCATGGACGCGACTCTTCAGTTTCTATACCCCATCTTTCTATCATACAACATCTTCTAGCATAACCAATTTAAATGGATTTTTAAGTTATGAGCAGAACCAATTACAAAAGGTGTATATACTATCGAAGGACCAAAACTAAAAAAATTGGTCCTTTCAAAAGTATACCAAAAGTACAAAATAAACTGTACAAACCTACGCACAGTCCAAGAGAAAGTCTTGAGAGGCTAAAACGAGGAGGGCCTTATCACACTGTTGATGAGTGCCTGGATCAGTGTACGCAATTGTCTCCTCCTGCGGAAGTTGTTCTCTAAACTCAATGGCGTATTTCAGGCGAGTGAAGTTAATGTACTGATCCTCAAGTCCCTGGAAGTTGCATCCAAGGGCTAAATACTCGATGAATTTGAGGCAGTACATGCCACAATTGCCTGATAATTACGAGAAGTGCCCTTCACCCGCTGTATTTTGTACACAGCCGCATTGGGATGCTCACGCAACTCTGGTGCTGAATTTTTTTTTATCATCACCGAGTACGCCCTACAAGAAATGAACAGAGGAAATGTAAATGGATCAAAGTTGATGTTAACTCTACTAAACTCGAGTCAACTATGCTTATCAGAATGCCAACTCTTCTAAACATCATGTTAACTCTATCATTACGTCGACACATCACGTTAACTCTACTAAATGTTACATGTAAACATGATGTCAACTATTCCAAACATCGTGTTAACTCTACTAAACGTTACAAGTAAACTCTATATAATACCAAACATGAAGTTAACTTGACTATACATCACGTTGACTCTACCATATATCTTGTTAACTCTACTTACATTAAATGCACACAAAATGTTAACTCTACTAAACGTTAACAAAGTTGGATTTCTTACTTGACTGACTACTGAATGGTAAGAAGGGGAGTGACACTCGGGTCAGGATCGTAAATTCGAACCATTCCTTTCAGCAAATCAACCACTACTGCCACCTAGTGGTTGTTGTTAAGATTATGGGGAATGTAAACCGCATCTACGTCTCGCATCCATTGCTTGTTAGTGGCATAGAATGCAGACAATTTGCCTTCGAAGAGCTCTTTATACCCATGATGCCAGACAAAATTCTTCTCATTTCCCACATAATCTCTCTTGTATTGCTAACACCACATTCCACAAAACAGTGGATCAAGGAAAGCAATCCGATTACTCCTGAATGGACTGAGATTTTCCAAAGATCTTTTCCGGAAAAGATTCATACCGGCTGTCATATGCTGAAAACAAAAAGTCAATGTATTCAAGAATATTAATGAAAGAACTCTACCAAATAAGGAGTAAACTATATAATATAGTGAATTAACTCTACCAAAAGAATGTTATATCAAACTGACCATATCGTTAAGCCACCCATATTTGGCAAAACGCCACTTATCTCTTGGTGACAACATGCGGAGATAGAAATCCATAACAGGACTATGCGCACTGTCTACAGTTATGTCCCTACACAATTTGATGATATGCCATAAAACATGAGAGATGATGGTTAGATAGAGTGTTAATATGACGCAACAAGATATTGCTTACAATTCATGCTTCACATAGTCACATAGCCGAAGCATATTAATTTTTTGAACCGGCCCAAAAGGATCGTAAATAGCAGGAAAATGAACCACGTTTTTCATAATCCTCTTTACAACCGAACATCCTATGAAAAGGGATACATGTAACATGGAAAAACTGTTAAACGAAATATACTACATATTTATGAACTCTACTAAGAAAACCTGAACTCTACCAATTTGTACATGAACTCTACTAAGATGTACATGAACTATATCACGGCCAAATGAACTCAACTCTACTACAAAGGTCATGAACTCTACTAAATTACCTGGTTTGCAGCAAGTGCTACTTGGCGAGCCTTTCTCGGTAATACGCCCTCCACATAGACCATGGTCACACTACGGTCCTCATCCCCATCTGTATCTTTTGAGGGAGAATCAGCGATGTTTATGATGTCTAGCTGTGACATTCCCTTCTTTATTTGCGTTGCAAAAGGTGAGTAAGGTGAACTTGATTCCTCGTCAACAAGGTTGAATGGTCGTATTTCCAGAAATTTTTTTTTGCTCTGACCCGTCGACTCGGGGTTTCTAACAATACGTGATATTGGGCTCAGAGGGTCGGAAGTTTTTTGCGTCTCAATAATCCATTTATTATGTTAAACATCACGCATAAAGTCAACAATCCCAAACAAGATTTTAACTCAATTAAACATCTTGTAAATTCAACCAAACTTCATGTGTATTCTACTAAACTTGTGGTATGCTCTACTAAACTTAACTCTACTAAACATCATGTTAACTATACCAAAAATTTTGTGTACTCTACTACACTTAAAGTCTGGTCTACTAATCATGTTATGGAGAAATATACTCTACCAAACAGAAATTAACCTGGTTCGGGGGAGTGGTGCGTGTTGTGCCTTGTGACGGCATGGAGCCATCTAGGAGAGAATCTCCAATTAGACTTATCATAGGTTGCGACTTCTTGGCAGCTAAGCCGTCACTAGGCATTCTTTCTGAGTCAGAGTGCAACATATTCGGCTTATTCATTGCTGGTGTCTGCGAATACCATATTATTAGTAGTGTCAAACTCAACCATGGTAGTAGATGTACTCTACTATGATGTACTCTACCACGATGTACTATACCATGGTAGTAGACTACTTTGTTTGGTAGAGTCTATCAAACGATACACATAACTAGACCAAACCATATAACCTCTACCACAATAACCATACATAACTCGACCAAATCGTATAACATCTACCAAAGTTTACATATGTTAGCGTTTCAGGTTGTATTGTCTATTGGTATACACGGACAACATAAATCAAAGTAAGTCTCATTCAAATAGAGCCTTACGTACCGAGGTTTGATCCACATCGGTAGGAGCAATGTTGTCATTCAAAACAGGTTCACCTGTCTGACTTGGTGAACGTGTCTGACTTACGTCTTCAACGTGGGCCTTGTGGTACTCCAAGGTCTATATAACCGGCTTCGCCCTTTTCTCCTCCAGACTACGAACTCAACTAAGTAGATACTTAACGCTACTGAGCATACATGAACTCTACCATATCGACAGTGAACTCTACTACCTCAGCACAAACAACTTTTCTAAGTTTAGAGTAACTCTACCAAAAGGATGATCGACTTAACCATTATATAATCAACTCTGCTAAAGAGAGAATCAACTTTACTAAACTGACTGTGAACTATACCAAAGAGAAACTTAATGCTACTGAGCAGGCATTTTACCTTTACCAGTATATGATCAACTCTGTGAAACAGAGTATCAACTTTATCAAGAAAACTCAACTCTATTATGATGACTGTGAACTCGACTAAGCAGATACTTAGTGCTACTGAGCATAAATGAACTCTACTAAGTAAGAGTCATAAACTCTACCAAGCGGACTATGAATTATTCCACGCTGGCTGTGAACTCTACTAAGCAGAAAATACACTCTACCATATTGAATACGAACTCTACCATATTGACTAAGAACTCTACTACTTAAGCAATTTACCTTTTCCACCCCACTTTTTTTCATATCAAGCGCGACAATTTGGTCTGTAGTTTTAATGGATTTTTTCTTGATTGGTCTCCACCGTAGAATGGGAACATTCACACCGTCTCTTCTCACACCAAAATTTTCTCCTAACATGGAGATAAACTCAAAATGCCCAGATGAGAAGCACGTGCACAAACCCATGGAGAGAGTAGGACTCGTTTTTATATGATGCACATTTTATCGATCTGATCAATGAGCTAAACGCTAATCTTCCCCATTGATGCCTCTCAAACTGCTCTAGATCAGTAACCAATTTAGCAGAACTAGATGGAATCCTACTATAACAATGAAGACCGTAAACACCAACATGCAAAACCATTAGCAAGCCAACCATTTTCCTCTTCTCGGTAGACCATGATCTGCAGTGCTGAAGAACCTTTTTCAACTCTACCAACGTAGGGCCTTGACCAACTGATAAACCCATATCCTCCCACAAATCTCCATGGGCAACCTCCTCCATAGCAGAAAATTCATCCACCAAACCGCAATTAAGTTGTGTGATTTCCTCAAACTCGTGCAGAGAAAATCTTATAGGCCGACAACCAACCAAGACCCATAACTCATTCCGCTTTTCGATATCTAGCTTCTGCGCCAATAAATAAATTACATGCCTCCCTGCAAACATGTAGTCCGAGTCAGCTAGCTTCAAAAAAACTTCGAGGCATGAGTTCTGTTCTATGTCTCGGTATACATCTTCACCAATACCCTTGATCATATTCCTAATATGACCAATATTGCAATGGTGGTTTATGCTCCGGTTCTTCATAACTACAAGACTATCTTCAAAAAGCCTCTACGGATAGTCCTTCGCGGTAGCCATACGATAACCCAACTCTACCAATCTCATGCTTATATCTACTATACAATAAACCACTCTACCAAAACCTTGATTAATCTAACAGAAGATAACCCAACTCTATCAAACACATGCTTAACTCTACCATACGATAACTCACTCTACCAAACCCTTGATTAACTCTACCTTACGATAACTCAACTCTACCATACCCTTATCAACCTATACCTAACTCTACCATACTAAACTCTAACTCTACTAAACCCACTACCCCAGAAACCCAATGATGCAGAGAAAACCAAAGTAAACTCTTTCAAACCATAACCTAACTCTATTAAACCCAAAGAAGAAGAAGAAGATGATGAAGAAGATGATGAAATGCCGAACATAACAAATTCCCCAAACCCTAAACCTATTACGAACACCATAAATCTATGTTACTTGAACCCAGAAAACGATTTAGCGAGAAGATTAAAAAGAGGAGAAGATAGAAAATGAGTGAGACCGAAGAAGAACTTACTCATACCTTCAATAAAGAATGTAGCTCTGTTCGAACGTTTCATAATTAAACACAAGACGAAATATTGAGACGATAACGAAACGAGAGGAAGAAAGAAACGAGAAGGAATGGAAAACAGAATAAGAAATGGAAAATCGCGAACTGTCGTGGAGTTGTGGAGAGGAAGACGAAGAAAGAAGATAATTTTTTTTTTGTCTTCTAAAGGGTGCATATGTAATTGCACTATTCCCTTCTTTTTTTTTCAAACCAAAACTTATTTGAATAATTTGAGTATAATTTTACCCCATTTGAGTAATTTTTTCTATAAATTATGTAGGCTAAATAAATATTTCTGATTTGTGATAAGAATGTCCTAGGCTTTAATTGGAGAAAATACTTGTTACAGTTCTTAGATGAAAAAATATAATTGGTCAATTAATTATTTATTTAATTTTGCAATCTTTTCTATATAGTCGTGTTGCTCTATATAATAGGGTTTAGAGTTGATTGAAAAAACAAATACCGTAGTGATAAATTTTCACGTGAAATAAAAATAATATATGATATTTTTCAAATATCACCCTTTAATTTCATTTGTATTTTTTGTTTATTTTTATATTAATTTAGAGTAGGAATAAATCATATTTTTCTTGGATTTTGTTGGGTCGATATCCATTTTGGGTGTAATTAAGTAAATAACATCAATGGTGAAAATGAAATGGTATGTAAAAGAAATTATGATGTTTGCACATTTTTGAAAATGTGTGAGTTATGATGCCAACATGACATTTGGTAAAATAGTATATTATTTGGCGAAATAGTCATCATGTAATGGTAGTCAACTAAAATGTTGTTTATTTAAAAAAATGGGCAAATGTCATGTACTTAACTTATGAGACATGTAAGGCTACCTAATGTATATTCCATTTTCTTAAATCAAAAGTTATTATGAAAATTCAGGAGGTATAATTATTAAATTTAGCAAATATTATGATTTATATGGAAAATAAAATGTTGAGAACTGAAATTTAGAATATAGTATGCATGACAAAATAAAAAATTTCGACAATTATAATATGCTCTTCTTTTCTCAAATATAATAATAATCTATTCATAACTGTTGTAACGTAATTGTATCACATTTAAAATAAGACCATTTTAATTTACTATATATATATAAGATAAATGCCTCTCTAATTATTACTAATTGATTTTGAGTTGGAAGTCCATAATTTAACATGGTATCAGAGCCCAAGATTCTGTCCCATCAGACATGCATGATGATATGCGTATGTTGTGATGTTTCGAGATGTTCGGTTATACCACATATCATCTTGAGGGGACATGTTAGATTGTAATTGTCCCATATCAGAAGTTGTGACAATTCTAATCTACTATATATATAAGGTAAAGGTCTCTCTACTCATTACCAATTGGTTTTAAGTTGAAAGCCTATTATTAGGGAATAACATTCCACATCGGAAGTTGGAATGAATCATCTATAGTATATATAAGATATATGTCTCTCCACTTATAGCCAATTGGTTTTGAGTTGGAAGCCCATATTCAAATATGGTATCAGAGCCTACTATCCACACTGTCAAACCCGATACGACCCAAAGTTGGTACAATTATCAACAACTCAGGCCCTAAAATTGGTGTCGATCCATCTCCGAACATATCGAGATCAATGGCCAAAAAGCCATTATCTCGAGATAACGTATTAGGGAATAATATCTCACATTGGAAGTTGGAATGGATCATCTCTAATATATATAAGATATGGATCTCTCCACTCATAATCAATTGGCAATAAGTAAATTAACCTTTATCTTATATATAATATATTACAATGATCCTAACAATAATGTACTTGACGCATGCTAATAGTTTTTTAAAAATTCACTACACTAAAACTTACTTTGGAATGATATATTATATATGATTAACATTATTTAAGAGTATAAACGATTATATTAGAAATTTCATTGTTCTTTCTAATATATATATATAAACAGCTTATATATATATAGTCGAAATTGGTAGTTATATTATTATGTTCCTTTTCTACATAAATGAAGTAAAATGAAATTGTCTTTAATTATTATATAAGAAAAATATGTATTCTTAGATGTTTAAATTTTCATGTTTAGCTAGTATAAAATACTATTCGACGTCTAATTTATAATGGACAGCTATGTTAAACAAAATTAGAATGGTATTCTATTTTTTTTTGTCTATAATGGAGTACAACTAGCCGACTCATTAACCAAATTTTTACATAATGTAAACAGTAAGATTTGATTTCTGGATGTGCAAATACGTTTGCCTTTAGTAGATTTATCACATACCACTTAACTAAAAAATACATACGAATAATATTCTATTACATATTAATTTAAAATGACTTTCTAATTTAATTGTCAATTTTTGTAATATTATTTTAGTCATGAAGTATTTTACGCATGAAACACTTTTATATTACGTTACAAAGAATTTATTATTTTCTGAAAAACTACAAGGTTTTTATTTTTATTAATATTATATTGACGTATGCTAAAACCTCATTTGACTTTTCTTATGTTGTTATCTAACACCAGAAATGATATTTTTAAAAATCAAATTTTCTATTTTTGTGTTTTTTGTTTTCTAGGGATTTGTGGGCTAGTGGTTTAGCCACTGTGCCTTGTACCTTAGCCACATATACGAGTAAAATCCCAACTTCAAAAGTGTGTAAACAAATCAAAAGTTATTAAATCTTTCTAGATCAATATTTTAACTTAGTTTCGCCTAGTTAAGTAAAATAATTATTTTGTGGTACCTAAAGATTAATAGTTTTATTGAAATAAAAACATAGTAATAGTTAGCTAGGTGATATCCGTGCACATGAAATTAAATTTACGTATATTAATATTAAATTTATCAAAAAAATATTGTATGTATAATTTGTTTAAACACAATATTATCAAATGGATCATTTTGTTAGCTTGTAGAAAATTCATTAGGTTGAACAAATAATAATATTGCATTTAAAATTTCTAAATTTTATGTACATATTAAAATTTATTTATTTTTCGATCCAACTAATAACAAAAAAATTAATAATTAAACCAGTTAGCTTTTGACAAATCAAACTAATAGAGGCAATGGGAGAAAAATTGAATAATATAAGTAAATGTAAAATTAAAAAAAGTTGAAACAATGAGAATCAATGTGGTATCAAAATGCGAAGAACATTTTCATTCAATGGTTTTTCTAATGTGTAAAAGATATTTTAAAATAACTTTGATTTTATACATGATATTCAAAAACACAATATGCAAGTTGTTAAGTTTCTTAAGGGTAAATAAATAAATAGAATATTAGGTTTTATACTGAAAAGACATATCATCATTTATTTCAATACCAAGCATAGTGCTACTACACTACTTATTCTAAAATTCATAGAGTAATATCTTTTTGATGTTTCTTAAACTTAATAATAATCACTTAGTCTAAAATCATTAGTGTATATTATTATTATTATTATTATTATTATTATTATTATTATTATTATTATTATTATTATTATTATTATTCTTTTTAACTTACACATCAACAATAAATCTAGATTGTTTTCCAGTTTGTCAGTATCCAAATAGAACTTACAATACCATATCTATTAATTAAATTGCGAAAGCAGTAAATCACATACAAAGTCATCTTATAAAACTAATATCTAATTAGGATAATACATCTTTTGCTAACCCCCAAACGTTTTCTATGTTTTAGTTCTAATTTATTATAATGTGATATAAGTTACATTAAGGCCAATATATCACTAAATATTTCAACTTTTCAAGTCTTAATTATGATAACCTACCAATATATTGATCAATAGCTTTCAACTCTCTCTCTATAGATATATAACTAAATGTAAATTACGTTATAATTTAAGAGAGAGAAAGAGAAGTGGTGGTGTTGTCTCTTCACATTAACAAAGACTATATAAATATTCTTAACATTTAACCAAAAAAAGAATTAAAAAAAAGACTATATATATAAGGTTAGAATTGTTTTTAGCCTAACATGCCACCGATGAATGCACCTAATCTTATAAACACCGGCCATTAAATGTCACCTCCTAATTATCAACCATCTATGTCTCCGAATCATTACTTCCTTCATTACCCTAATCTAATCAAAACATTTTTCTTTATCAACATCAATTAGATAATTCGATTGATAATACTCGACCTATAGTATAAAATTAACTCATTAAAAAGTTTTATAATCAATTTGTTGTAGTAGACTTATACCAGAATAATTAACTGGATTATTTAACTAATAAATTGAAAAAAACTTGATAATCTTTTTTGTAATTTATTTTGTCAATAATAGTTAAATAATTGAATACCCGATCCATAGTTAATGTTCGCGATATTCAAACTCATCAAATTAGTTCTTAACGGTTCTTTATAGTCTTAAACACAACCATTAATAATATGTAAATAAATATATATTTTTATTTAATTTGCTGCCGTGAACATTTGTTACCTTTAATTAAGTTTTTCATTTGAAAGCGTAGAACTAATGACGTGGACCTAAAGTGCATGAAAGTAAAACCTTTTGCTTGTCCATTAAACTGAATTGTTCACACTTCAAAAAAAAAAGTAAAAGAAAAAAAAAAACGTGAAGTGGTGGCCTAAGTGACACTCAATTAATCACACTACTAATGAACCTTTGCCTAATTCAGTGGTTAACTCTTCACGGGTTTCACTTTCTCCTTTTTTTCCTCCTACTTTTGCTTCCAACAAAATTAATCATTTAATAATTATAATAATTCTCTGTTAAATCATGTATTATGAATTAATCAAGATCTAAGAGTTTGATTAATCAGACCAATAATATTAATATGTTTTTTTTTGTCGTGAATAATATTAATATGTTTGGTATTAGAAAGTATGTACTAGAAGAAGCTGTCTAATATAATAATAATTAAAATAAAAACGTCATGAAGAGTTGACTTATGGTACATAGATCTAGGTAGAGATCAGATATCGATTAAAAGTAGATACAACAGAATACAAACTAAAAAAAAGATGTAATATTGTCATCATTAATAATAAAAATTTGTTGAATTTCATGTTTTATAGAATTTGGCAGAGAAATGCAGAAAGTGTCAGGTAATGGGTTTAGAGTGAACCGTCAAAATGTTATTGGTTAACTAAAAAACAATAATATTATTATAATAATGTAAAGTGGATCAATGTGTAAAATCTTTTGTGGAGTAAACTAAAAAGATTAACAACCACCAAACTTATAACCTCTCCCTTTTTTTTCCGATAATTATATATATATATATATAAGCAAGCCCCACCATCGTCTTCTTCACTGCCTCTCTTCTCTCTTTGTTCTTTTCTCTCTCTTGTTAGTTCACTTCACATAATAAACACCAAGAAATTTCATTCCTTTCACCACAATTTCAAAATTTGTTGAATTGGGTTTGTTTGTTGATTGATTTTGTGAATTGGGTTGGTTTTTCTTTTTTTTCATTAGTATTGGATTATGATGATGGGTCAAGATGAGGTTGGGAGTGATCAGACTCAAATCATAAAGGGGAAGCGTACTAAGAGACAAAGATCGTCTTCTTCGACGTTTGTGGTGGCTGCGACGACCGTAACTTCTACAAGTTCATCTGCAGGTGGTGGAGGAAGAGCAGTTTCTGATGAATATAACTCGGCGGCTTCGTCTCCGGTGACTACTGATTGTACTGAAGAAGAAGAAGATATGGCGATTTGTCTTATCATGTTGGCTCGTGGGACTAATCTTCCATCGCCGGATCTTAAAAGAAAATCTCATCTCAAGATTTCATCGGAGAATTCGAGTTTCTATGTATACGAATGTAAAACATGTAACCGGACTTTCTCGTCGTTTCAAGCACTTGGTGGACACAGAGCTAGCCACAAGAAGCCGAGAATGTCAACAGAGGAAAAGACTAGATTACCCTTGGTGCAGCCTGTATCAGAAGAAGGGCAAAACAGTCATATTAAAGTTACCGGCTCAGCCCTAGCTTCACAGTCAAGTAACATCATCAATAAGGTACACAAAGTACATGAGTGTTCAATTTGTGGTTCAGAGTTCAATTCCGGACAAGCTCTCGGTGGCCACATGAGACGACACAGAACAGCCACCACCACCGCCGTGAGCCCTCCAACGGCCACGGCGGAAGTAAGCAGAAACAGTACAGAGGAAGAAGAGAGTGAGAATATGAACCGTTCGATGGATCAGCCAAGGAAATATCTACCGTTGGATCTTAATCTACCAGCACCAGAAGATGATCTAAAGTTTCAAGGGATAGTGTTCTCAGCCACACCGGCGTTAATAGATTGTCATTACTAGTTATTACAAAAATATTGATAATATTTGTGAATTTTACTATATTGTTTGATCATTAATTGGAACTATTATTTTTCAAGAAAATTGAATCAAATATTAAATTTTTTTTGTCAACAATTGGATTCTCAAAATTCGATTTATAACATAAATACTTTAATTGGAACGGAGTGAGATTCAAATTTAAGGGAAAGCTAACTGACCACCAGGTTGTTCGTAATATTGATATTTATTAATAGAAGAAAATGAAAAGTGCAAGTTATAATGAAAGAGAAGAATATAGTGGGAGTTAAGTAAAGGGTTGTGTGATAGTTAGATGATCTACTTGTTGAAGTAAGAATAGTTTGAGTAAGCAAGTGGTTAGTGTGCATTGTTGCCTTTCATTCACGAAAAGCAAGTGACTTCCAAGGCATCTTTTCTTTCCCTCTTTTTAAGGTTTATTTTATTTTATTTTAAATTTAACAAATTTGGAAATTTCTCAATTGTTTTTTCTTTTTTAACATGTGAATCAACCATTCGTATTGCTTGTAGACGCCTCTTTGATTCCACATTCGTATATCCAGACGCTATGTAGTGATATGAATTCCAACACTTCTTACAAATTATGTCATTCCATATAATTACAAAACACCACTTGAACTATCTACACTTATATATAGAAACAAACAGATAACATTTGTAAATAATATATATGTATAGATATATTAATTGAATTAAATAAGGTTGGAATACTAGAGTTGAACAAATTTCACCATAAATTGTAAAAAGAAAATTATCTGATTTTGACAAATTTTTGGAATATATGTTATGTTGGTTCTGGCCAAAAAAACATGTATATGTCAGTGTTTTATTTAAGTGACAAAGAAAATTTGTTTTTCATATATATAACATTATTATGGAGTATTTGAAATCTGACTTAAAAATCACCTGATTAAATAAAAATATCTAACTATTTTTTGCTATTTTATATAGATAATAATGTCAGGGGTCTCAGTCAAAATTTATAAACAATAAAGTAGAAAAATAAAAACAAATCAAATTTCTGTTGAAAAAAAAAAGGTATCATAAATTTAAAAAATAACAAGTTAACAATTTTGTTTTTGAAAATAACTCTTTTTGCATTTTTCTCTGCAAAATCATTCATCAAAGTTGAATAATCAAGATTTTTAAGCATGTTTTTTTCTATATATAGCATAACATTTCATTTACTCGTTCTTGTGATATAGTCGATCGTATGTAAGACTTTATCAACTTTAATAGAAAAACTTCTTTCAACTGAAACAACTAAAATCGGAATGGTGAACATTATCATATATGTAACTTATATATTAGGATAACAATCCTTGAATCTCTTAAAAAAATCAAATATTTTAAATGTTTTGGTGTAATTTATCTGAAAACTTTGATTTCCAAAAATAAATCATTCCCACTAATATCTGAAATTTCTTTATGCTTAAAAAAAATTTAAGCTTAGTACATGATATCCTCAAACTATCATAACTTGTCGAATTTAACTTGTCTGGACTGAACAAAAATCCAAAAATACCTTCATCCTCTTGAAATATTCTAACCTTGTACGAAAAGAAACCAAAACTTGATCAACGATTTTAATGAAATAATTAATTCTGAAATCCTCCTCCAAACTTAGAACAGAGTTAGCATCATCACTTTTTTGTGGCTCCTCATCAAAATGTGTTCTTTTTTGTATTAGTCGCTTACTCTTCTTCTGAAATATAGGTTCAATATCCATGACAATATAAACTATCAAGACTTCACCTTTGCTTTCTGAAAACCAGTTTCTCTACTTTTAGAAAAATAAACTAACTTTTTAAGTTGAAAAATGGCATAACTGATATATATTTTGTCCATAATTTTCTTTTATTTAAATTTTATAAGAATTTAATTATACAATTCTACTTGAAAAAAAAATTTGGGGATCATTAAAATATTTCATCTCTACGGACTCTAGTCCTTTATTATGACTTTAAGCTATAAGGACCGATGCTAGTTTCCAATCCTTCCTCTTTCATAACCAACATTTTCTAAATATAATAAGCTTATTAAATAAAAAAACCGCCTATAATTTCATATTTTAAAAGGTTAAAATAATAATTAAAAATTAATGTTATAATGTAAATAAATGTGAAATTGAGAAAATAGAAAGGCAGTGGACACGAGATGGACGTGGTGATGAATGAGCGGCTTAGGGTTTGGTCAGGAGAATCAGCACCACAACTAATAGACGTGGATTAGGTTCTTCTTTGGTTTTCAGTTGTTATTTTTTCTGGTCACCACTTTTACACTTTAATTTTAAAATCAATTATTATTATATACTACCTAGAGTTACAATTTATTTAATAATAATAGAAGAAGCAAAATTTAAAAAATTAAAAGAAAGGAAAAAGATAAACAATGACAGCAGAAACAGTCACAAGATTCACTCACCGCCTCACTCCTTGCTTCTTCTAATGCTTCTCTTATAATAATAATATTATTCTTGCACTTGTATCCATGATCCAACTTTTATTTACATAATTAAAGTCTTATAACAATATTATTCCTGTCTGTCACGATCTTAATTTCTCAATTATACTCTTCTAGGAGTTTTATGAAAAAAAGGGAAATTTTTTATAGAGCTGCAATGAATAAAAAGATTTACGTTCAGCATCATTCTCTAAACCAATAATATTCATATGTAAAATTTTAACAAAAAATAATAATATTCATATGTAAAAAGTATATAAGCAATAAAAAGTAAAAACACAAGTCACGAAAAGAACAATATTTGGACAGACAAGTGGCTGTCACTTGCAGTTCTCTAAGAGTGTGTTTTAAAGACCTTTTTGTTTTTATCGGATCCACAAGTTTAATTCTAGTACACAGTCAAAATCTTAATTAATTAGCCTTTTTATTTTATACTGATTACATATATAATTTGGTCTGATTAGAAATACTGTAATAATTTAATGCATTGACTTAACCAAATTATTAGTTAAAATGGGAAGAACAAATATCATCTTTAACCCTATAATACCACTACCACTCAAACATATTTCATTTTAGTTATTTCTACATTGGTCTCCATTTTCCTTTTTAATGTTAATTCCTATTAGAAATCTGTGGAATATGACTGTGAAATTTGTTTGTTGAAGGTTAACGTCAATTACTTGCTGAACAAATTAGGTGGATAGATTAAATAAGTTTAAGATATTTTAGGAGTTATCTAAAATATAGTTTTCTCAAGAAGATGTTGATGTTGTGGCATAACTTGCGAATTTAGGTTTTGAGAAATTTTCTTAAGCTAATAAAGAAGAGTTATTTCTTTATAATCTTTGTTTCACTTTCTTAAGTTCTACGATTGGTATCAGAGCTTTAGGAAGTAAGAGGGATCGATTAAGAATGTTCTTAATCACGAGAGAAAAGACAAACCGAGAACAATGGTGGACGATCAAGCCATTGTACCGGCGGAGAAAACTAAAAACGGAGGAGGCTTTTCCTCCATAGTGTGTCAGATGTTAAACTCAACCAACTACACCGTTTGGACCATGAGAATGAAAGTATGTCTCAAGATACACGAAGTATGGGAGGTGATTGAGGAAGAAGTTGATGACAAGAAGAAGAATAACATGGCAATGGTACTCTTGTTCCAATCTATACCGGAGGATCTTATTCTTCAAGTTGGTGAATTAGACACGACAAAGAAGGTGTGGGAGGCCATCAAAACTCAAAATCTAGGAGCTGAGCGTGTTAAAGAAGCAAGGTTACAAACCTTGATGTCCGAATTTGATCGTCTCAAGATGAAAGAAATCGAATCTATAGATGATTTTGTGGCCAAGTTATCGGCAATTTCATATAAATCTTCTTCCCTCGGAGTAAAAATTGAAGACACCAAGTTGATGAAGAAGTTTCTCAAGTGTCTTCCTAGAAAGAAATACATCCTTATGGTCGCACCGCTTGAGTAACTCTTAGATCTTAAGATAGCAAACTTTGAGGATGTCGCAGGTCGACTAAAAGCCTATGAAGAAAAAAATTCTCGAAGAAGAAGAAGAAGAAGAAGCTTAAGAAGATCAAACATAGTTGATGTATTTGGAATCACAAAATCAAACCAGAAACCTTAATGAAGGATCAAGAGGAAGAGGAAGAAGAGGTCGATCAAATTCTAGAAGAAGAGGTCGTGGAAAAGGCAATGGATATTTCGATACTCTAAAGTAATTTGTTATCGTTGTGACAAGTACGGACACATTGAATCTAAGTATCCGGATCAGTTGCTTAACCTTCAAGAAGCACAAGAGGATGAAAATGAACAAGAAATACAAGGAGACGATTTATTGCTTCACGAGATTGTGTTCTTGAATGAAGATAATTGCATGCAAGTAAATTCGAGACATACAATAAAGAAGGAAACACTTGGTATCTTGATAATGGACACATTTTACCAAACTCGATGAAACCATCACTGGCAAGGTGAGATTCGGTGATGATTCATGGATTGACCTCAAAGGCAAAGGTTCGATCTCTTTTGTTGATCAAAACGGGAATGCAAAGGTGATGAAAGACATATATTTTATTTCCGATTTGAAGAGCAACATAATAAGTCTTATAAAAATGACGGAGGAAGGTTGTGACATTAGGTTGAGAGGAGATAACCTAATTATGCATGATCAAGAAGGAAGATTCATTGTTAATGCAAAAAGGAGCAATAATCGCTTGTACAAGGTATTCGACATTGGGACATGAGAATCTCGATACAATGAGGAACATGGTTAATGGAGAGTTTGTTAAAGGTCTTCCAAGGATGAGTATTGACAAGGAAATTTGTGGATCTTGCTTACTTGGAAAGCAAACAACAAAGTTTTTTCCACAAGCAACCTCATATAGAGCAAAGAAGAGTCTAGAGCTTATTCATGGAGATCTTTGCGGACCAATAACACCATCAACGGCCACAGGTAATAGTTACATTTTTGTGCTTATTGATCATCGAAGTAGATATATGTGGATGAGTTTATTGAAGGAGAAAGGTGAAGCATTCAATAAATCCAAGAGATTTAAAGAGATTGTGGAGTAGAAACAAAAGAGAGGATACAAGTGTTTCGAACGGATAGAGGAGGAGAGTTTGTGTTGAAAGAGTTTGATTTGTTTTGTGAGCAAAACGGGATCAAGAGACATATAACGGCACCATATACTCCACAAAAAAAAAGAGTGGTGGAGAGAAGAAACTGAACACTTATGGAGATGTCTAGGAGTATCATGAAGCATATGTGTGTTCCAAACTACTTCTGGGGATACACAGTAAGACAATCAACATATCTTATTAATCGGATCTCTACTAGAGCTCTAAAAGGAAAAACACCATATGAGATGTTGAGGAGAAAAACGCCAAACATTAGTCATGTTTGAGTTTTTGGGTGTATTAGCTATGCTAAAATCGAGACACCACTTGCAGAATTTGGATTATCGATCACGAATGCTTGTTTATCTTTGAATTGAGACAAGATCTAAAGCATATCGTTTCTTGATCCACCAACTCAGAGAATCATCGTGAGTCGAGATGTCATCTTTGATGAGACTAAAGGTTGGAATTGGAATAGTAATAATACATCCACGAGTCAAGAGAATGGCTTCACTTTTGAGATCAAACTCTTGAGAATCACGAGAGTAAAAGAAAGAGAATTTTCTGTTAGAAACTCACAAAGAAAGGAAGTTTCTCACGCAAGTAATAGTCAAGAGAGTATGGAGGCTTCACACACAAGCAATGATCAAATGAATCTTGAAGATGAGTCCGATGAGATTCTTGATGATGAGTCCGAAAATTTAGGCATCAACAATGGATCTTCTCCAAACGTACGAAGGTCACAAAGACAAGTGACACAGCCAAAGTATCTAGAAGACTATGTCTTGATTGCAGAGGAAGAAGGAGAAAAGTTATTGTTATGTTTAAATGATGAACCAAGAAATTTTTCAGTAGCTAAGGAATTGAAGGTATGGATACTAGCGTGGGAAGATGTAATCTCATCTATCGTTAAGAACGAGACTTGGGATCTCGAAGATCTTCCCTAGGGTACCAAAGCTATTGGACTTAAGTGTGTCTTTAAGATCAAAAGAAATGCTGATGGAAGCATAAGCAAGTATAAAGCGAGGCTTCTTGCAAAAGGGTATGTGCAACGACATGTATAGACTATGAAGAAGTGTTCGCTCTGGTTGCTAGATTGGAAACAATCCGACTCCTAGTAAATCTAGCTGCATCTTATGGTTGGGAAACCCATCATCTCGATGTTAAAACCGCGTTTCTTAATGGAGAGGTTAAGGAAACGGTTTATGTGTCACAACCAGAAGGGTTTGAGGTAAAAGGAAGTGAACACAAAGTCTATAAGCTCAAAAAGGCTTTGTAGCTTGGAACATCAAGCTTAATCAAGTTCGTAAGGAACTAAAGTTTGAACGATGCACCAAAGAGCCATCGGTCTATAGAAATGTATTAACACAAGAAACTCTACTTATAGCGGTATATGTAGATGATCTTTTTGTCACGGGTTCAAGTAAAAGGGTGATCGATGAGTTCAAGCTAGAGATGTCATCAAAGTTCAAAATAGTGATCTAGGAAAGTTAACATACTATCTTGGGATAGAAGTATATCAACACGTCGGAGGAGTAACATTGAACCAAAAACACTATGCTCAAAAGATACAATAAGAATCGGGTATAAGTGATTGCAACATGGTTCATACACCGATGGACTCGGGTCTCAAGTTGTCAAAATCAGAAAAGGAGAAAGAGATTGATACTAAAAATTATAGAAAGAACGTGGGATGTCTATGATATTTGTTGCATACTCGTCAGGATTTGGCATATAGTGTGGGAGTTTTGAGTCGTTTTATGCAAAGTCCAAGAGAATCTCATGGAGCTACGATGAAACAATGTTTACAGTACTTAAAGGGAACAACTACATTTGGTTTGGTGTTAACGATATCATCAACAAAGGTGCCAAGACTCGTTGGTTTTTAATGATAGTAGCTATAATGTTGATCCCGATGATGGAAGGAGTACTACCGGGCACATCTTCTACCTTGGAGATAGTCTGATCACTTGGTGCTCTCAAAAACAAGATACCGTAGTGTTATCATCATGTGAAGCCGAGTTTATGGCAGGTACGAAAGCGGCTAGACAAGCGATTTGGCTTTAAGAGTTACTTAGTGAGGTAACAGGTTTGATAAGTGAGAAGATAGCAATATATATTGACAATAAATCAGCTATTGCACTTACTAAAAACTCGGTTTTCCATGGAAGAAACAAGCATATTCATACAAGATATCACTTCATAAGAGTATGTGTTGAGAATGGTCAATAGAAGTTTATGTTCCCGGGAACAAGCAAAAGGCGGACATTCTAACTAAGGCTCTTGGTATGATCAAGTTCAAGAAAATAAGAGACTTCATTGGTGTTAAAGACATAGTAGAAATCGATGTTAAGCTTAAAGGGGAGAATGTTAGTTTAAGCTTAACGCCAATTACTTGCTGAGCAAATTAGGTGGGTATATTAGATAAACTTGGATATATTAGATAAGTTTGAGATATATTAGGAATGATCTAAAATATAATTTTTCTAATTGTAATAGGAACTTATGTAATCTATATAAGGAGATATCAAAATTATAACATAACGTGAATTTAAGTTTTGATAAATTTTTCTAAGCTAATAAAAAAGAGTTATTTCTTTATAATCTTTGTTTCACTTTCTTAAGGTCTACAAAATCTCTCTAAAACTATCGATTTTTAATATAACTTGTTGTCTTACTGAGATAGATTTCCGACAAAAAGCTTGGTAAACCGAATTCTTGTTGTATACATTCTCTTTTCAACCTTAAATTTACAGATTTGGGTCATAAAGCCCAAATTATGTACAACTGTCTTCATAGCCAATCCTTCCATCTACGACTTCATGAATTGCTCCTTAAGGAACTATTATGTGACTCAAGACAAACTTAGCTATGTTTAGTAGGAAAACCTAAGAAAATCGATGACTACATTAAAACTTTCAACATAACTTTTATATATATATAACCTATTCTTGATGACATAACTTCTGAAAACTAAGATCAAGATGATGATGATGATAAGATAAAGATAGTAATAAATAATGTTTACGCCTAATTAAAATAAAAGTCCCTTACTTTGCAAGTCATATCGCACCATCCATTTTCTCCAACCGTTTTTATTTTTGGCATTTTTACCCCTAAATATCGCACTATATTACCATGTTATCATTATAGAATTTTAAACGAAAACAACAAATTGTAATAGCAAATTTTTTTCTTGCTTGGTTTAGAAGAGGGATTCGAGGATTTATAGACTATTAGAGTATTTTTTTTCTTCCTTTTCTTATATAAAATAATATTCTCTATGGAAAATGAGTGAGGATTGGATTAATAATAATACTTATATGCGTTGGAACAATGTTGCTTTCTTTAGACTTCGAATTAAATGAAGCTTCTTCAAACGTGAATTGTGTGGATATTATATTTACCATTTCCGAGGAAGATTCTACTAACAGCTACATTTTTGCATTCACATTTTTAAAAAAGTTTGTTAAAAATAATAACTCATAAAATCAATTATGTTTGCTCATTTAATTTTTCATCTTTCTCATTATTGCCTTGCGAATACTCCATATTAATATAGTAATGACCCAAATACTTCATATCAATTCATAATTACTGAAATACTTTTATAAAATTATAAAATATCATTTTACCTTTTTTTAGATGTGTACACAAAAATGTAACAACAAAAATGTCATTAATAAATTATGCCACGTTAGCGCGCTCCGCACGGCTAAGTCTACCAAAATTAGTGTCACGTCAGCGCAAACTCCACCACACTCTACCAAACTCTACCATGTTATTATTTACCTCCACCAAACACTTTCAAAGAACTACCGTACTAACCTTTGGGTTATTTGGAAGTCGTATTGCTCGAGACAAAGTGTATGAGGTGTGTTGACAAAAGTTTTCAGTTGGGTAAAGTTAATAGAGTTTAGTAGTCGTGAGACCCTTTGTAGTTGATTTTGGCGGAGTTAATATCGCTAGTGTATCATATTTTGGTAGAGTTATCTGTCACAACTTGGTAGAGTTAGTAAGACAGTGTGATAGAGTTTGATAGAGTTCATACAATGTCTAGCATATTTTGGCAGAGTTATATTTGATAGTGTGGCAGATGTTGGCAGAGTTATTCAGATAGTTTGGTAAAGTTAGGCAGAGTTAGTTCATTGAACCTACTTTGTAGAACGACGATTTTAGCCCTCAATTGTTAGATCACATACCTTCTTTCTCGCTCACTTCTTGCAGCCAAACACCATTGAAGCACACAAATCACCACTGATGCCACGTCAGCGTGCGCTGCGCGAGTAAGTATGCCACACTAAAAAACTTTAAGTTTGGTAGAGCTTGGTAGAGATGATAGAGGTTAGTAGAGTTTGGACATGGTGTAGCAGATTTTGACAAAGTTATTTTCATTGTATGGTATAGTTAGTAACGACAATGTGACAAACTTTAGAAGATTTTGTATCCATGTGTGACAGATTTTGGCATAGTTATCTCTCATAGCTTGGCAGAGTTAGTAATGACAGTTTGACAGAGTTAAATGATAGTGTGGCAGATGTTAGCAGAGTTATTTTTGATAATTTGGTAGAGTTTGACAAATTTATTTCATTTAACCTAGTTTGTAGAATGACGAGTTTACTCCTAAATTATTAGATCACCTACCTTCTTTCTCGCGCATTTACTGCAGTCGTACACCATTAAAGCTTGAGCTCATTTCGTATCTTTTGGATTTATTGACCAAATCATCTTAGTTTGCAGAAATTGGAAATTTGACCAAAATCATTGGTTATTTTTAGTGGATACTTCTCTTGGTTCTAAAATTCTGGAAGTGAGTGAAAATATACATTATGATGAGTTTGTGCGGATGGTGCATGAAGATTTTGATATATACCAACAAATCTATAAGGTAAAGCTGAGTTGCATATCAAGTGAACTCATGTAGACACTACCACAAGATACACCTCCTATCTTCGTGACCAACGAGAGACAATTGCGTGGGTATGAGTTGGAAGAGACTTGTAGAGTTAGAGGTTAGTTTAGCAGAGTTTACTCGATTTTGGAGGCTAGTTTGGCATACTTAGTAACGATAGTTTGGCATAGTTAGCAATGATATGTTAGCAGAGTTTGGTAGATTTTGTACCATGTGTAGCTGATTTTGGCAGAGTTATTTTTGATAGTTTGGTAGAGTTAGCAACGATAGTTTGATAGACTTAGCAACAATAGTTTGGTAGAGTTACCAATGATTGTTTGGTAGATTTTGATAGATTTTGTACCCTGTGTAGCAGATTTTGACAGAGTTATCTTTGATAGTTTGGCAAAGTTAACAACGATAGTTTGGCAAAGTTAACAACGATAGTTTGGCAGAGTTGGGTAAATTTTGTACCAAGTGTAGCAGATTTTGGCAGAGTTATCTTTGATAGTTTGACAGAGTTAACAAAAATAGTTTGACAGAGTTTAGTAGATTTTGTACTATGTGTGATACTGGCAGAGTTATCTCCAATAGTTTTGTATAATTCAGCAGTTATTTTCTCGCGCAATTATTACGGCCATACACCATTGAAGCATACAAAACACCATTATTAGTTGAACTAATTTCTTATCTTTCGACCTCTTTTTTTGTTATTGGATATATGAACTAAATCATCTTAGTTTGAGAAAATTGGAAATTCAACCAAAATCATTGGCTCTTTTTAGTGGATACTTTTCTTGGTTGTAAATTTTTTGGAGTAAGCGAAGATTTATATTATGATGAGTTTGTGCGGATGGTGCATGTAGATTTCGATCTAAATCAACATATCTATAAGGTAAAACTGAGTTACATATCAAATGAACTCCTGCAAACATTTCCACAAGATACACCTCCTATCTTCATAACCATCATCTACAATCCCCCAAACTCTGTCATGTGTTATATAACTACATCTAACTATGTCATGCTCTACTATGGTAGTTCTAAACTCTGCCAAGCATCATCTACACTCTACCAAGCTCTACCATGCTTCATATAAAATATATCAAACTCTACCATAGTAGTGTTAAACTCTGCCATGCATCATCTACACTCCACAAAACTATGCCATGCATCATCTACACTCAACCAAACTCTGTCATGCATCATTTACACTCCACCAAACTATACCTCTTTCAAACTTTACCAAGCTCTATTAAGACAGTTTCTAAACTATGCAAAGCTACCTCTAAACTTTACCACGATGTAGATAACTTTCACTCAACTTAACTATACCAAACTATAAGCAAACTCTACCAAATAAATCTACACATTCGCGGCAAACTATGTCAAGCTTTAAATAAACACTACCTAACTCTACTGAGCTCTACCAAACTATAGGCAAACTTATCCAAACTCTACCAAGCTATAACATACTTTACCTAACTCTACCAAGCTATAACATACTCTACCTAACTCTACCAAGCTAAACTAAGCATTATATGCAAAATATGTCAAGCTATAAACATACTCTACCAAGTATCAACTAACTCCACCGGATGAACCTCAAAATTTGAGATAAACTTTACAGAAACAACCTAATAGTTCGAGACAAACCTAGAAAATTCATTCTAAACCTTAAAACTTCACATCATAACATTTACCCTGAAGTAATCACAACATATTTTGCCTTAAATTTGTAGATTTGTTAGGTTATGGTTCGAAATCTTCAAATGCTATCCAAAACCCTATGAAAAACATAAACAAAATCAATATCTTAGAAACTGAGTTCGACTTCGTGAGAAACCTAACTTTTTGAGTTCGATTTTGTGAAACTCTAAATTTTTGAGTTTAATTTTGTGAAAACCCTAAGTTTTCGAGAGAAAAATTGAGTTCTTCTTCTGCGTTAGGTTTCGATAATAACTCTTATAAACTCTTCCAAGCATAAACAACACTCCACAAACTCTGTCATGCGTTATATAAACTCTATCAATTTTTACCATGCTCTACCATGGTAGTTCTAAACTCCACCAAACTCTGTCAAGCTATAAACATTATTTACCTAACTTTACCAAGCTATCAACTAAATCCACCAAACAAACTTCAAGATTTGACACAAACTATGCAAAAAAAACCTAAAAATTCGATACAAACCCAGAAAGTTCATTTCTAAACCCTAAAAATGAATCATGACAATTTTGTAATATAATAGACAACTCATTTTATTTAGGCACCAGATGGCGAGTTCGAATCCTACCAGTTTTATTCGGAGAACTTAGGCTATATATGGATCAAGTTTTATCGATCTAATGGTTACTTGTTGAAAAAAAACATTGTTATTACACCTTCACATTGCTTCTCAAGAATTTTCAATCATCCATTCGATCTTGGAAATCATGAATGTGACTAAGTGATATATGTAAATAAGTGTAAATATTCTGAAAATGTAACCATGAAAATATTTGGAACGTCGGTAATATGTCATGCCAAACTATTATGATATTCAAAATTAACCCACTACAAAGCTTACACTATGGCTTTTGTCTGTGAGCTTGTGTTCTTCATGTACAAGCATTTAAATAGGCATTGCTTAAGCTTTGTCATTCATTTATCTTGGTTTCTGCACAATATGCTTTTTTTTCAAACCCAAGTATCAAATTTATGATGTTTGCAGGGCCATTTATCTTGTTTTAAAGACTACCAAATTTAACATTTTCATCTAAGCAAATTACTTTAGAAGATTTTATAATAAATCTTAAATATTTCCAAAAAAATTAAAACTATAGAAAGGGCCATAACCTCGAAGTAGATAAAATGTTTCGAAATATATGTTCTAATTGGCAATTGTTTTGTTGCTTTGAAAAGCAAAATTTTTGTAAGAGATTGAAATTAAACCAATCATATTTTAGTTTGCTTTTAACTTTAAAATATGATTCGTTTAATTTAAATCTTTTATAAAGATTTTTACTTTTCAAAACAACGAAAATAATTACCAACAGGACAATAATTTAACAGTATCTCATTAAAAACAGTCATAAAATAAATATCTTTTTATCTACTTCGTTCCAAATAGTACGTACAATATTTAGAACTACTTTTGGACGAAACTATAACTGAAATTACTTTTTTTTTGGTTTTGTTTTCTTCTGGCCATCATGATGTAACTGTAAGACTATTCTAGAAAACCTATAAATCAAAATTAAATTACTTCACAACTATATCGAACATGTAAAGTCATAAACTTATTTTCTATATATTTTGAAGTCATACAAAAATTATGGGCATTGATAACATATCATTTTTTATAAAAATGTTATTATATTTTTGGATTTTGGTATCTCTATAATAGCATTGTTTAAACACTAACTCTAATAATAGCATAACAGATAGCTAAAATCTCTTTGAAAATTTATTTTACACTTAAAATGTTTTAAGAAAAATTTTCCGTTTTTGTCGGCAAAATATTTTCCCCATTTTTTATTTTCCATGTGTTCTGAATCAAAATTGTAATTTTTCTTTTCTTCTTTCCCTTCTTCTACTTTCTTCCATTATCTCATCTCACTCTTTCTTCCAATATTCGCTTCTCTTTTTCTTTTATATTTTATGATTAAATCTTTTATACTATCACAAAAAAAAACACGAAAAGAAAAAAAAAGGCTTATGTTGGCGATTAGAAAGACGATTGCTAGGGTTTGAGTTTTATGACGTTCGATTTTGGTGGAGAGGATCTTCTCGTTCTTCTTCGAGGTTTGAATGTCTCTTCCTTATCATGTTGTTCATTTCTTGTCTCGATTCTGGTCTGTCGATTCAGATTTGTTTGTTTCTTCTCTCTTTGGTATAGAGATTTCGTACTACGTTGGTTGTATTCTAAGATTTGTGTGGCACTTTCACCATGGTTCATGTAGAGGAAGCCATAGCAACTCTTTCCATATTTTGATTCATTTTGTTGATTCTTATGGTTCAATCTTGTTTGATTCTAGTATAATAGTTGTAAAGAATTTTTCTATGGATTTGATTGTTAAATTTGCTTTAATTTTGTTTATTTGTGCTGTAACGATGATACTCGAGTATAAATAGCTTAGAACTTGCTGGAAATGGAAGTGAGGAAGTGATTAGGTTGAGTTAGATCGACTAGAGCATGAATTAGAATGAATCCTAGCCAGCTAGGTTATGATATAGTGGAATAAGCCTTCATCACGTCGATCGTCGACGATATGCCTGAAAGGCTGAGCTAAAACCTATTTGATAGGCTCAACGAGAGTTGTAAACTGATCAATTAGTGGTCAATAGAATTAGTTCTTGGTTGTTTGCTTGTTTAGTTAGGGTCAACTACAGTTTGAATCCGAACTAGGCTTGTAGAGGAGTTAGAATTGATGAGAATTATTTGACTTTGATTGCATTTTTAATAATTTCGTTTAGTTTGCTACTTTGTCTGCTAGTTACCTATTGTTTGTTAGTTTAAATTTTAAAATTGGTTTTAGCCTACTCGGTTTTGTTGTTATGTTTATAATATATGATGATTTTATTTAGTTTCCGAACATTTAGTTAAATAGCCATTTAAATGATCATTCATCTGTTTAATTTGCGTGGATTAGATAGTATTGTGCATTATTAGAAGGACTAATACATTGCCTACTACAAACCTTAACGTCTAAACTAGTAAAATGCTGACAAGTTGGAAATTATGTAGAAAATTTAAGAGTTTAGCATTTGTCTAAATACCAATGTGAACCAAAACCACCTTACATTTTGATTCTGGTTAACTGATATCTTTGATTTATACTTTTGATACATATGCTTTTTACATAGTCTAAACATGTGATTTCAATAACACACTTATTTTATTTTGTTGCTATTGGTTACTATATTTTCCTAAGAACACTACTTTCCTTTGTTTAGCCATTCATGTTGTTGAATTTAATATGGTGTCTAGTAGAGAAAATGTAATGTCAACTTGTCTATGTGAAATTTGTAGAGAAACTCTAGTGGTCACTATTTTAGTGGAAACTCCATGCGATGAATTGATCTTTTACTTGGATGGAACTCACAGTCCAGAGAGCATGGAGGCTTTTGGTCGATGGTTCTCTACTGCAGTCAGAGGAAACAAAAGCTCTTTCCCTTCTTCTTCTAAATTTTTCTCTCTTCTTCTCTTAAATTTCATATTTATCTCAGATTTGTCTCGAGTTTTTTAAATCACCTAAATAAGGTTTGTTTTTTACCTTTTGAGATTTATTTCTTTATTTCATCTTGGAGTAGTATTGTTGTATAGATCTTCTCTTAATTTATTATTAGGTTAGGGTTTGTGTGGTTGCAATTGCTATTCAATTTTGATTCAAACGTTTGGGTCTTCTGGTGATAAAATCGCAAACGAGTTTGAAATTGTTCCTCATCGTTCTTGCTCTGCGCCGTGTTCGCTCTGTTGATTTGGTGTTTTAGATAAAAACTCTTGTTGATTTTCAAATTTATAACTTCCATCGTAATGTTTGCACTTAATATGAGGTGAGTTACTTATGTAAATTTGGTTTTTTTAATTTTCTTAATATGAGCTGTTTACGGTTGTATAAGTGTTGTAATTATTAGAATGAGCTTGACTCAGCGAAAACAGAGATCCTAAAGTGGAAATCACCGCTTAAGTCATTTGTTCTAGCTAAAACATATCATGGTTAGTCTCTCCATTTAATGTTAGTTTTCATATTTCTAGCAGATGTTCGTGATTTGAAATGTGATAGATAGCAATGTGGTTGATTTATTTGTGGTTTAACTTTGTAGGCGAGAAGATTGTTACTGGATATAAAAATTCATGAAGAGTTTTCACATTTTAAGGTTTGCACATACTCTTTACCGTGAAAATAAAGGTATAGCTTGTTCTACTCTCAGTCTTTAATCTAGAATTATTTGGATTTTAGAAAACCAAAAACTCATCTTCGTTCTTTATAGAACATGATTCATTGATTTCCTGAAGTAAGAGAAATTGAAGCTTTCCTATGTTACATGTGGCATGACAGATTTATTAATTGGTGATGAAGCTTACAATGCAGAAGTCTCAGAACGCATAACTAAGAAGTAATTGTGTAGTAAGGTTGTAGTCTTTTGTTGCCTAATGATGGATTTAGGATGGTATGGATCAGATATAATTAGGAACTTGTAGTCTTTTCGATGTGAAAAACATGTATGGAATGGTGTTTTTTGTATGTTCAATATATATATATATATATGAATTGGAATCAGAATAATTTCTTGTGTATGTTTAATGTATTTCAGAGTCATTATGAGCTAACAAACAACATCGAGAATCGCCAATAGCATACCAAATATTTTAGCGTAACTAATACCTTATAGCTCATAAATATTGTTATTGTTTCAAGAATTAAAACATAAAAGTAAAGTAATGTTATGAAAACATATTTTACAACAATGAAATAATGCTACAATAATATATATAGTAGCATAAAAGTAATGTTATAAAAACATATTTTACAACAATGAAACAATGCTACAGTAATAACGAGTATTATAAAATATTATGTAATAACGAATATATGATGCTATGATAGAGTAAGATATTGAAAAAAAGCGCTATAATATATACGGACTCTATTATAACTCCGGAGTAATAGCGCTTACGAATGCGCTATGGATTAAGTATAATATCCTGAACTGACCATATTTCTTATAGTGTGTATTTGATAATATAATTGGACCAACTTATCTATTTCTATTGAATGATTTCTTGGGCGCTTCCTACGATATATTTCATCATTCATTCGCTTATATCTACATGATAATTTTAAAGCTGCTCTTATATATATGACTTTGCTTACAAAGCTTCTATATTCTTTGTGGCATATTAAACAATAAAACCAACCACTCTCGTTGAGTTGAATACATTTAGGTGGACTAATAGTCTCTAAAAATCAAACAGTTTTCCTACCATGCATGATTCAATTTGGTCGCATACACATCAAACTAACCTGAAATTATCTATGTTGCTTCATATTTTCTTTCTCATTCGCCACAAAACTTTCCTCCTCTTTACATCATTATAAACGTGAAACTTTTTATTTGTTTCTCATTAAAAAAACTGAATACAAGTTTGATTTTTCTTATATTGGTTTTCCCATTAATATTTTTGACAAAATTGCACGTCGCAAGTAACATAAATATATATATTTTTGATATCAAATGATAAATATTTTTTTTGTTAGTTTTAAAAATCGATACAAATTTTAAATTGTAATGTATAAGTAGAATGATGTGATACTTGGATCCTAAAACATGTGTTTATTAATGTGCACTTACATATATATATATATATATATATATATATGCACTTACAAGCTTCTTTTTTTGTGGATATTGTGTATGTTTTGTAAGAACGAGCCTCTGCTGTACTTTCTTTCCGGTGATCTGTAATGTTCTAAAACGCACCAATGTCACGAAGTTTAGCAAATAACCAGAACGTCGTTGTGGTTGAATAATCTATCAAAGACTGATTTGTGGCTTTTGATGAAATCGACCCACAATTGTATGCAATTGGAGGTAGTGATCTTAATTTTGTTGTTAAGAGGATTTGATAAAGTTGTAGGTAGTTAAAACGTTAATGAAATTATTTGTGTTTGGTATAATTTTTATACATCGTTAAACATTGAATACAGCAAAATAAATGAATAGGCTAGGGTTTAAAATAATAGTGTTATTAGTGTTGTAGCATTATTGTCATATACATAATGTACATGCCAATTTTGTAATAATAAATAATAAAGAAATGTAAAGTGAATTTTAGAGTAAAATAAAGGTTTATTTTTACAAAAAATTAAATAAAGTATGAATGTGAATAAAATCTAGCAAAGGCAATGTAAAAGATCAGAAAGGAAAACTTGTAATAAACAAGAGTCAAACATGTCGTCTTGATTGGCATTAAAATAGTTAATATTAATAAGTGCGAAAAACGTGACGATGAGCCTGAAGTATCAACACATATGTACAAAAACATAAATCTCATCAACTATATATCTATTGCATCCAATTTGCATTCAACAAAACATTTATTTCCAATCATCATCATCAACAAAGATGGATACATCAAAAATCCGATGCTTTATTATCTTAGTTCTCACTATCTTCTTCACCATTGTCTCGTGTTCAAGAGCTGCAACAGATCATAGAGAAGTTGGTAAGCTACACCTAAATGTGTTACATTCATAATCAATCAACAATGAGTTGAATTGCCCGTATATCTCATATATTAGAGTAGAACTTTTTGTTTTTTAATGTGAGATATTTTTATAGATCCCCTCAAGATTGGGTGGGTTAGTCCAAACCCATAATCTCAAGATTGGGTGGGTTAGTCCAAACCCATAATCTCAAGATTGGGTGGGTTAGTCCAAACCCATAATCTCAGAGATACTAAACGTGTTAGTATTTGTTGGATATGGTCCACAAGTAGACGTGTTAGCATGTGTTGGGTCAACTTGACTCAGATGCTATATAGATTATGTGTTTTAAACTCAAAATCAATTGACAATGAATGAAGTAACTTATATATCTTATACTTTAGAATATAATTTTTTTTTTTTCAAATGCGGGGTATTCTTTTCAAAGTGATCTTTGATTATTTTATAAAACTAAATGATATGGTGAATGGATGAATGCAGAGGATGAAAGCGAGTTTAGCTACAAAGGTAAGGAAGAGAATGGACCAGAGAATTGGGGAAAGCTAAAACCTGAAATTGTGTGGAAAAGGAGAAATGCAATCACCAATTGATCTTATGAACAAAAGAGTTAGAGTTGCTTCTCATCTTAAAAGACTTACTAGATACTATAAACCTTCCAATGCCACTCTCAGAAATAGAGGCCATGATATGATGGTAGGTTCAAGTATTTCCATACATATTTATATAAAGTTTATTTGGTTTGATTGGTTAGGTTATCCTCCAAAAATATTTAGGAGCCCATCAGAAATTTTTGATGGATTTTTTTTAGTAATTATGTGATATAGTATGTGAGTATATAGCCTTGATAACTATTAATCACAAAAGCATTACTAAAAATGATATTTATAGCTTCTTCTTATGAAAAGTGGTATTAATAATCACATTATTTTAAAATGAACTACTGTTACAAAATAGCGTGATTTAAAAAATAAGAATATAAAAAAAGTATGTGACGTTTCAATTTATGTTATATTTGAAAGCTATGCAAACTAAAAATAGCATTTCTAAATGTTTGCTGAATTTTTATTAAACAGCTATCCAAATTTGTATAGATCAATGGCATTGAATTAATTGTTTGTAAAATATATATTTTTAATATTTACATATCAATTAATATATATATAGAGAATTCTGATAAATAAAAAATGGCAGGTTTGCTCTCGAGCTTCACATGGTTCATGAAAACATAAACGGAAGAATCGCAGTAGTCACAGTGCTCTACAAAATCGGAAGGCCAGACTCTTTTCTTCGATTGGTATTAATTTCAACAATTATGACTTATTAGCTTTTTATTTTTTTAAAATAATAATATTTACTCTTAACCAGTTTTCTTTTGTTTTTCTTTTGGTTAGTTGGAAAATAAATTGTCTGCAATTACAGATCAAAATGAGGCAGAGAGAAATGTAGGACTAATTGATCCAAGAAATATCAAAATTGGGAGCAGAAAATATTATAGATTTATTGGATCACTAACCACTCCTCCTTGTACACAAAATGTTATTTGGACCGTCGTTAAAAAGGTTTATTCATCTTTTTTTTCATTAGATATTATTATTATATACTCATAGATATATATTTTTATTTGCGTAATTTTTAGGTAAGGACTGTGGCCAAAAAACAAGTGAGACTACTCCAAGTGGCTGTTCACGACGTAAGTTTTATCTAAATAATAATAAACTTATCGATTTACAACTTTATTATATAGCTTAGAAATGAAATATATATATATATATATATATAGATGTTTGATTCATTTTCTTTCAGAATTCAAATTCAAATGCGAGGCCGGTTCAGCCTACAAATAAGCGTGTAGTAAAACTATACAGACCGAACTCTTTATGAATCTAATACAATACATTTTATTTCATTATTTATTGGTTCTTATGCTCAAATTTTTTTTTCATTTTCTGTTTTTTACAATTAGTATGTAAATTTTATTCAAATACAAAAACAAAGCATTTATTTCCTGATTATTCTTTTGATATCTCTTCTTACTTTATTTTACATGTCCATCAATATAATCTAATTCAAATATAAATGATTACTCTAGGTGGTCCAATTGGTTTATCTTTTATTTAGCTAGATATGAAATAGTGAGTTCAAATATCATCCTGCTATATTTGGAGAATTTAGGTTATATGTGTGATTTATTATCCATATTAATTTCTTTTCATTTTATGATATCCAAAAATCTCTAAAATAACATAATATATGTTTCATTCTTGGTGAATTGCTAAAAAATCACACTTTTAGTTTCACCATAAAATTGGTAAATTAGGATCTCTAAAGTTTGAAGTATATTTCTGACAAATTCGTTATAAAATCTTACTTTTTGGCTCACTATAATTTATAATTTAAAAAAGACAATTGTTAAATTCCATTTTTTTCATTTAGTTGGATCAATAAACTCTGATCCATAGTTAAATGTTCTAATGGGAACGGGTAGAAATCAAATTCACCACTTGATGCCTACGTGGATCAGGGGCAAGACAACTGAATCATCTGCTTCTTGACGTTATTTTTGGTTTCTATTTTCTATTTTATTTTCTCAAAAATAATGTAAAAATCCCATTTTTCCATTATATCGCTTAACTTTTCCCGTTTTTAATTTGACCTTTTAAGTATCACAAACAAAATGTTCATTATTGAGTTTCCTTAACAAATGACTTGAAATTGAAACTATATAAAACAGAGAACGTAAACATTTTGGTATAACGAAGTTATATAGTTTCCATTAATAAAAATGGAAAACCCGAAAACAAAAGTAAAACTTCGCAGCAAAATGTAATAGTTCCCTAAGTTGCAAGACCATAATAGAAATAACGAAACTAGACGAAGTTGACAAATTTGGGAAATTAACAATAACCACAGCAAAACCAAAAATGTATAAATATGTGCATGAATCAAGAGCATTGCATCAGCTCTGCAAAAACCATAAGTATTATTCGATCACTGATCATCATGTCTCTTGCAACCACCACACTAATCATTCTTTCTCTTCAAATCATAATAACATGTTTTCTCTTTACGGCCTCAGCTTCATCATCTCACGGCTTCACCGTCGACTTAATCCACCGTCGTTCGAATTCTTCTTTGTCTCAACTCTCTAAAACTCAGCTTGGATCACCTTATGCCGATATAGTCATGGAAACCGCTGAGTATTTAATCAAACTACAAATCGGTAGTCCTCCAGTCGAGATTGAAGCTGGCTTAGACACAGGAAGCGACCTCGTTTGGATACAATGTTTGCCTTGTCTTGACTGCTACGACCAATACGCTCCTATATTCGATCCTTCGACATCCTCAACCTTCAAACAGCGAAGATGCAATGACAACTCTTGTCCTTACCAGATTGTCTATGCAGATGGAACTTATTCCAAAGGAACCTTTGTGACTGAAACGGTTACGCTCCATTCAACTACAGGTGAACCCTTTGTGATGGCTGAAACCATTATTGCTTGTGGTCACAACATCAGGGTTTAGACCAACCTTGTCAGGCAATGTTGGTCTAGATTGGGGATCTTTGTCACTCATCAGTCAAATGGGGGAGACATTCTTAGGTCTTATCTCTTACTGCTTTGCTGGTGAAGGAACTAGTAAGATCAATTTTGGAGTGAATGCTATTGTTGCAGGAGATGGGACTGTATCAGCCAATATGTTTATGAAAAGAGAGAAAAATGATTCTATTACCTTAACCTAGATGCAGTAAGCGTTGGGGACAACCGCATCGAGACATAGGGGACACCGGTTTACTCTTTAGATGGAAACATATTGATCGACTCTGGAACCACTTACACGTACTTGCCTGAAAGCTACTGCAACCAAGTGATGGAGGCATTGGCAAATGTTGTAACAGCGAGTCGTGTGGACACAGAGGAGGGGTTGCTTTGCTACAATTCAGACACAATTGAGATCTTTCCAGACATCACAGTGCATTTCTCCGGCAGTGCTGATCTTGTCTTGGATAAGTACAATATGTATATGGAGTATGTAAGAGGAACCTATTGTCTCACTATTGTGTAATGATCCGACACATGATGCTATCTTTGGGAACAAAGCACAGAACAATTTGTTGGTTGGTTATGATCCTTCTTCACTCTTGGTTTCTTTTAAGCCCACCGATTGTTCTACATTGTGGAATTGAAGAAACAAACCAAGACATTCTCTCTACTTCTACTCGTATGGTTATAGTTTTGACTTTTAACTTCAAATTTTTGTTTCTTATTTCCTTTTTTTGTCAAAAGAAGGAAAATGTTTTGACTTTTAATAAAAGAATATGCAATTGAGTTACACAACATGAATCCAAATTAGTGCTATAGAGACCAGTTAACTGGGTACTTGCAATGATTTTAAGAAAGATTAAAAATCATAAATGATAAGACTGACTAACCAAACGATAGATGAAAATTCAAATCATAATCTGAAAAACATTTCAGGAGTTTTATCTAGAAAAAAAGGCTAAGAATATCCATTTTTTCTCATTGATTCTTGACCTAATATAGCAAAGCTAAGAACTTATTTTACCTACAAAAAAAGCTGTGTTTTTGTTTAGCCTCTCACAGGTTGAGCCGTAGCAATCATGTGAGCCATGACGAGAGCGTATCGAACAGCAGTGTGCTGTGGAGTATAGTTGTCCCCAAGTCCAAACTCCCCAAAGTTGAGATCTATGTGCACAAACTTACCCGGCAACGACCTCTTAGACAGAGATTCATGCCAAATCTCCAAGAACTCCTCCATCAATATTCTGGACCTTTCCATTGATGATATAGGAAGATACTCCACCTGCAATGATAATCATACGCCTCACTAAGGTTACGATGGATAAAAACAACTTCTTGATGCATCAACCTCACTTAGCATTCTAAATAGCATCAAGGATCATCACAGAAAGAGAAATTGCTTTACAAAAAAAGAGTAGCATCTGAGATCACAAGAAGCTCTGTTAACAAGATAATCTAGAATGATACACACGTACACCATTTTTAATTACAATCCACAACTTAAGAAGTAGACAAAAAAATTTGATAAAGACAAGGATTGTCGCCTTCTAAACGTATCAACACGATTCAATCTTCATAATCTATCCTAATATTGTAATTAAGCATTAAGATTCAAGGATCATCACCAAACTACCGTAGCTCCATATACCCATTGCGTGAAATGATTTGCAGTGAGATTACAAGAAACATACAGTCTGGATTAAGAATTTTTTTTTTTCTCAAGGCATCAACATTGATCGTTTTTCATGATCTGTATAAGCATTGTTATAAAGCATCAAGGATAATCACAAAAAGGGCATGGAGATTATAAGAAGAAAACTCTGTTTACCAGAAAATCTATAACAACGAGTTTCAATCATATTAATGCATCAAACATTGTTAATTCATCAATCTCAATTTGCTCAAAGATCTCTAAAACTGTTTACCTCCATGACAATTCCTCTAACGTTATCAGAATGAGTCGGAACAACTTTACCAACTCTCAATCTAAAATCCCCAAGTTGATACTGAAACCCTTCAAAGAATAGCGCGACTTTCGATTTGTAAGACTGGAGCTTCTCCATTATCAATTGAATCGACGAATCTGCTTCCAGAACAATCCTCTGTGACCTGATAATGAAATAGTACTTATTCGGCTGATCCGCAATCGAAATCCCTAAGAAATCACGCGGGAACTCCGACTGGTTCGCCTGGTCTGTGCCGAAAATTCCGAGAGAGACAAAATTAACGTAGAGAACGAAAGAGAAGAAGTAATCAGGGAGAGAGAAAAAGACGAACCTCGCAACATGGGTTTGTAATAGTTGAGAGTAGCTTTCCATCTTCCTTCTTTGACACCATTGATGCTCTCTACGCATTGTGTAGCTTCGTTTAGGATTTGGCTGCTTACTGTTGAACCTTGATTTGGTTGCCAATGTAAAACCCTAGAAAACCAATCCAGAAAGTAAGGTTAAGCAATAAAAATTCAAAATTCAAAATTTGATTCTTCAGTTTCTGTAATCATGAAACGAACCATTTGACAGGCATGGTTCTTCAAACGAGAGAGGAAACGGCAGAGAGCTACAACAACACGCACTAGCCAACAAACGCACTATACAATTAAATAGGGAAGAGTTTTTTTTTTCTCACTGTCCAAAACTATGGACTTCAGCAAGAGCTAAAGGCCCTTAAAGCCCATACAAAAAGACCATCACCGGTGTACGCACAACAATTATATCCAAAAAATGCCTAAACCAAACTTTGAGCGATGAGTGTTGCTCCTCTATTTGATCCAGGGGTAGTTAGTTCAATTCTCCTCTCGACTCTTCTCTCCAATTTTGCCGATCTTCTTCCAAATTTCTCACGCTTCTGTCTGAATTTATTACTCATTTGTCGAAGCATTTCAAAGCATGTAATCCGAATCTGTTTATTCTGAGGCCGTTTTAGGTTCTGCTGCTGGTATCGGATGCGTCGAGAGATTGTGAAACGCGAACGATTCATCGACGATCGTTTATTCGTAATCTGCAAAAGCCAGGAGCGATTCCATGTCACAGATCTCGTCAGGACGAAACCTTACCTCGTCGTCAAGGTCGCATGGCTTGAAGATCGGCCTTTAGTGGAGGAAAATCTGGACGAGTTGGCGAACGAGGTTGAGGTGCTGATGAAAGAAGTGATTAGATTTTCTAACAGATTGAATGAGAAACCAGAGAAGGAATCACATGATCTAATGAATAATGAGTTCCAATTCCGTTTTCGTTCCTCCTTAAAAAGCTTGTCAAAATGCTACCGTAACAAGTCTGCTTAATGAACCTTGTTTTCCTTAAGAATTGAATAATTAGATCGATTAAGAAAAGAGTCTTACCTGATTGCCTCTGTGATATAAGAATAGTCTGCTGCTGATGATGCAAGTAATGCTCTTGATACCATGCACTAAAAACCTATATAACATATACTATAGGTTTTTAGTGGATTTATTTTCGAGGGTTATAACTCTTTGGTCACTGATCCTTTTATCGTATTTTTTGTACGGTTGGAAAGATCTTGATTTCAAGAATCCGTACGTTCAAACCATTCGTTGATCAGAGTTGTATTGAGAAAGTTACAATCAGTTTAATGTAAGAGACCGAAACATTAACTAAAAACCTACATAACATAAACTAAAAATCTACAACACTTACTTGACAAAAAACCTACAACAAAGAAAAATGAAAATCTACAACAAAGAAACATGTAAACTTACAACACTTGACAAAATACTTACAAGAAAGAAACATGTAAACCTACAACATGTTTTTAGTATATGTTATATAGGTTTTTAGTGGACTTATTTTCAGGGGCTATAACTCTTTGGTCACTAATGCGTTCATCGTGTTTTTGGTACGGTTGGAAAGATCTCGATCTCAAGAATCTGTAGCTTCAAACCGTTTGTTGATCGAAGTTGTATTGAGAAAGTTATGATCAGTTTAATGTAAAAGGTCGAAACATTACCTAAAAACCTACATAACATAAACTAAAAACCTACATAACATAAACTAAAAACCTACAACACTGACAAAAAACCTACAACAAAGAAAAATAAAAACCTACAACAATTGACAAAAAACCTACAACAAAGAAAAATGAAAACCTACAACACTTGACAAAAAACATACAACAAAGAAACATGTAAACCTACAACATGTTTTTAGTATATGTTATATATGTAGGTTTTTAGTGGACTTATTTTGGGGGCTATAACTCTTTGGTCACTGATCTGTATATCGTGTTTTTGGTACGGTTGGAAAGATCTTGATCTCAAGAATCCATAGCTTCAAACTGTTCGTTGATCAGAGTTGTATTGAGAAAATTACAATCAGTCTAATGTAAGAGGCCGAAACATTACCTAAAAACCTACATAATATATTAAAAACCTACAATATTTGACAAAAAACCTACAACACTTGACAAAAAATCTACAACAAAGAAACATGTAAACTTACAACACTTGACAAAATACCTACAACAAAGAAACATATAAACCTACAACATGTTTTTAGTATATGTTATGTAGGTTTTTAGTGGACTTATTTTCGGGGGCTATAACTCTTTTGTCACTGATCCGTTCACCGTATTTTTGGCACGGTTGGAAAGATCTCGATCTCAAAAATCCGTAGCTTCAAACCATTCGTTGATCAGAGTTGTATTGAGAAAGTTATGATCAGTTTAATGTAAGAAGCCGAAACATTACCTAAAAACCTACATAACATAAAGTAAAAACCTACAACACTTGACAAAAAACCTATAACAAAAAAAAATGAAAATCTACAACACTTGACAAAAAACCTACAACAAAGAAAAATGAAAACCTACAACACTTGACAAAAAACATACAACAAAGAAACATGTAAACCTACAACATGTTTTTAGTATATGTTATATATGTAGGTTTTTAGTGGACTTATTTTTGGGGGCTATAACTCTTTGGTCACTGATCTGTATATCGTGTTTTTGGTACGGTTGGAAAGATCTTGATCTCAAGAATCCATAGCTTCAAACTGTTCGTTGATCAGAGTTGTATTGAGAAAGTTACAATCAGTCTAATGTAAGAGGCCGAAACATTACCTAAAAACCTACATAACAGCAACTAAAAACCTACATAACATCAACTAAAAACCTACATAACATCAACTAAAAACCTACATAACATCAACTAAAAACCTACATAACATCAACTAAAAACCTACATAACATCAACTAAAAACCTACATAATATCAACTAAAAACCTACATAACATGGAACAAAAACCTACGAAACAAAAATCTACATAACGTATGCTGACGTGGATTGAAATGAGATGAACATGGCAATGATTTTTAAGTAGACTTTCTTACTTTGCATCCTAGAATTACAAACTTGGACATTGAGGTTAATATTTAAGCAATTGGGTTGTGGCTATGAGTTTCTGAATTCACCTTCTTTCTCGGGACTGTGATGTTTGCTTGAGGACAAGCAAAAGGCAAGTCCGGGGGAGTTGATATTCGTCATTTTCGCATTGTTTTCGCTTAGGTTTCTTGCATAGTTTTCTAACGTTTTTAGCATTTTGCTTTGGTTTTAGTCTAGTTTTGCTTCACATTGCATCTTAGAGTTTTAGGATCATGTATTTGCATATGTGTGGTGTTTTGGGTCCTTTTTAGGTGTCTTGGAGCTAAACAGAGGAGTATCGTGCAAGACACGTGAGTGGAGTGCGAACGGATGGCAAAAAGGAAGTCTTATGTGGGAGCAATAGACGAAAAGGCAGTTTCATCGACCAACTGGTCGATGCCATTGGTCGATGGAATTGCATTTCTCTCTGGAAAAATGGGACATCCATAAACGACGATTTCATCGACCAACCGGTTGATGGTTGTGCCCGATGATATTGCACTTTCGTCTAGAAAAAGTCGACGTATAAGAGGGGTTTCTAAAAGACGATTTCATCGACCACCTGGTCGATGGAGGTGGTCGATGAAACGTGCACGCCGGGCAGAAAAATACAAAACAAGATTAGAATGCATGGACTCAAAACACAAAACAAGATTAGAATGACTGTCTCCTCCCCCGGACTTACTTTTCACCGTCTCGGTGGAAAAGCAAAACCGAAGTAGGAGTACTAAAAAAATGCGAAAGAAAATAAACTATGTACAAAAGTGGTGCTGTGGTACCTCTTATGGAGTGGAGGTCCCTTCGTCATCCTCCTCACCAAGGTCATCTTCGAACTCATCATCCTCTGGTTCATCTTCGTCATCATCTTCGTATCGTCGATCGTGAGCGTAACGCTCCTCTTCAGCTTCATCCCACTCTGGCATTTCTTCCAGTTAAGAACAAGGTTAGTCTCCACACACCTATTTAAAACCCTGCACAAATTTAACAAACAGGAGGAGAAGGAAGAGCCATAGACCGAAAAATCGTCCATGAAAACCTCAACCGACTCCTCTATCAAATCTGAAAAGATAGAAGTCATACAACGCTGAAAAGTAGCAGGTGCGTTACATAATCCAAAGGGCATTCTCCTAAATGCAAATGTTCCATATGGGCATGTAAAAGTAGTCTTTTCCTGATCATTGGGGTGAATTGGAATCTGAAAGAAACCACTATATCCATCTAGAAAACAGTAGTGTGAATGATTTGCTAAACGTTCAAGCATTTGATCAATAAATGGCAATGGAAAATGATCTTTTCTAGATGCAGCATTTAACTTCCTTAGATCTATACACATCTTATGGCCAGTGATAGTCCTAGTAGGTATTAGCTCATCCTTATCATTCTTTACTACTGTTATTCCCCCTTTCTTTGGTACTACATGCACAGGTGAAACCCATTTGCTATCAGAGATAGGATATATGACATCAGCATCAAGCAATTTAAGCACTTCTTTCTTCACTACTTCCTTAAGGTTAGGATTCAATCTTCTTTGAGGTTCGATACTAGAGTATGATTCGTTCTCTAGGTGGATCCTATGAGTACAAAGACTAGGTGAAATTCCTTTGATATCACCTAAAGAATAGCCTATAGCTTTTCTATACTTCCTTAACTCAGTCAAAAGAGAATGCAATTCATAATTGTTTAAAGCATCATTCACTATGACCGGATAAGTAGAATTAGGACCCAAGAAAGCGTACCTTAGCCCTTCAGGAAGAGTTTTAAGCTCTATGTTTGGTGCTGTAAGCTCGGACCAATCATTTGTGACTTTGTCATTGACCGAATTGGCTGGTCCCATTGAAGAGGGGTGGGCGTCAGTTTTAGTGGGTGTCGTGACTCGATTTTCGAGCTGTCTCTCCTCTCTTAAAGCGACAGCTTCAAAGCTACCCAAATCTTCATACTCATGTGGCCATTTTGTTGCTTTATGAGAGTCCAACAACTTCCTATAGCATTTTGTTTCTTTGTGAAGATACCCATCATCAGCTTTCTTGGTCAAAACAGTCCGTAGGTGATCTTCTTCTGTAAGTTCTTCTAGCAGCTCATCCGTAAGAGTGTCAATCTCTTGTACCCAAAATAACTGACCTTCTATAGTGGGCTTTCGCATGATGTCTTTGATATCGAACTTCATCTTGAAGTCTTTGCCCAAATTAAGCTCGATGGTACCTTTCTTGACGTCTATTATAGCTCCAGCAGTTGCTAAGAAGGGTCTACCAAACAAGAGAGGATCCTTAGGTTCTTCTTCCATCTCAAGAACTACAAAATCTGTTGGAATTTCGACATTTCCAACTCTGACTGGTAAATCCTCTAAGATACCATGAGGGATTCGGACTGAACGGTCTGCTAACAGCAGAGATATCTTACATGGCTTGTACTTATCAAATCCCAATCTTCTTGCTACCGAGAGTGGCATAAGACTAATAGAAGCTCCAAGATCACACAAACATCTTTCGAATGCCAAAGGTCCTAGAGAGCACGGAATGGTGAATGTACCTGGATCCTCAAGCTTCTTTGGAACCAAGCTCCTTTGGATAATAGCACTGCACTCATGGGTTAACACCACCATGCCTTCAACCTCTTTTGTTCTCTCCTTAACAGCATCCTTCAAAAACTTTTGGTAGGGTGGTACCAACATGAAGGCATCTAACAGCGGTATCTTCAGCTCAATTTCCTTCATCTGCTTATCAAAAAGAGCCTTATACTTCTCAACAAGTTCCTTCTTAAACCTCCCTGGAAATGGTAGATGGGGTTTATAAGGTGGAGGAACAAAGGGTTTAGTTTTCTGCGCAGATGCTTCTGAATTAGGCTCTATTTGGGTCTCAACTCCAACCTTAGCATCGCATTTGGCCTTACTAGGCGTTTCCTCTGAGCTGTCATCGTGCTTTTCAGCAATTGGATTATCCTCCTCTTCCTCGACTAAGCTGTCCTCAGCGACTTTCTCATAACAAAGAGGTGATTGTAGTTCTTTTCCACAGCGAAGAGTAATTGCACTAGCTGTATACTCTTTTGGATTTTGAACTGATTTTCCTGGTAGTTGACCTGTTTGCTTTGTTACCGAGTTTGACTGCATACCTTCAAGATATTTCACCCTTGAGTTCAACGTTTCAAATTTGCACTTCAGGTCATTGTGTGAAGCATCAATTCTGTTGTTTAAGTCAGCCTTCATACTGGACAGCTCCTTAGTTGTTGCTGCTTGTCCTTGTAGAATCTGCTGCAACATGTTCATCATATCACCTGATTGTTCTGTTGGCTGTGGCTGTTGTTGTCTCTGAAATCCTGGTGGAATAGCTTGCTGGTTGGAATAAGTGTTAAATGGCTTCTTGGGTATGAATGGGGTTTGTTGAGGTTGCTGGTTTTGTGGAGGGTACACCTGATCCTAAGGGTTAGCAACATTAGTACTCCGATACGAGAGGTTCGGGTTTTGTCTGTAGTTATTGAATTTGTAACCTCCTTGGTTCTGCAGAAAACTAACTTCCTCAATTTGACCATCCTCCCCTTCCTCTATTGGAGCATCATTTCCAACAAAATGCACATGTTTTTGAGCGCAGAGCAATCTGTCCATTTTTTCATGTAAAGCTTTGATTTCCTTCATGTTCACCGATTCAGATTCCAGAATTCCAGGCTTCTATCGTATTCCTCACTGTATTGACCATCAGCTTGAGCCAGATTCTCGACCAGATCCCAGCCGTCATCAACATCTTTGTTCAAGAAATTTCCATTGCTTGCTGTATCGAGAAGCATGCGTATCTTTGGTAGCACACCCCTGTATAGTGTACTAAGCAATGACTCAGTAGTGAACCCGTGGTGTGGACATTGAGACTGATAAGTTTTGAAGCGTTCCCATGCTTCAGAAAATGTTTCAGCATTTTTCTGTGTAAACCCCGAAATAGCATTCCGTAATTTTGCTGTTCTTGCATTTGAGAAAAACTTGCCCAAGAATGCTTTCTTGCACTCATCCCATGAATTGATCGATGCTTGAGGCAGATTCTTTTCCCAAATTCGAGCTCGATCTCCTAAAGAGAATGGGAACAGTCTTAGCTTTAGTGCATCTTCACTAACTCCACTTATCTTGGTCAAATTGCAAAGTCTCTCGAATTCATCCAAGTGATCCAAGGGGTCTTCATTAGGTAAGCCATGAAATTTGTTATTTTGTACCATAGTTATGAGACTGCTCTTGATGTCGAAGTTATTGTTTTGGACCGCGGGAGGTACGATGCCGTGTCTTTGAGTGTGAGTGTTGGGTGCATCACCCGCACCTATGATTCTCTGCCTCCTAGGCGGAGGTTGTTGTTTGTCAGCTTCGTTATCCATTTCTTCTGTATTCTGTTCGTCAAAGTTCAACCTTTGTCTCTGTTCCTTCAACTGACGTCGAAGCTGTCTGTCGTTTTCAAAAGTTCCGAGAAGATTTTGGTTGCCCTTAGAACGTGTATGCATACAAACGAGAAATCACCTGAATGCAATCACAAAACAAAACAACAGTGAGTTTGTAACGGGGAATGGAAAGCAAACTTGATCTCAATTGTTCTAAAATTCCGAATGAAGCAAATAAAACACCCAAATGGCAACGGCGCCAATTTGGTAACAAAGGTTTTGCGATGTAATTCAAATATCCCTAGCACTATCGTTGTCACTGTAGTCCTTAAGGTATCAATCCAATCGGGTGCATTGCAAGCAATCAAAACGTGATAGAACCAATTAATCCAAGCCAAATCAGTATTGGTGTGTGATTATCAAATGAAACTAACTGAATCAAAGTAGACTTAAACTAAAAGCAAGGAAAAATAACAGTGAAAAGAAATTAAAACGAAGGTAATTAATCAATGAAACAAAAGCTTCTAAGGATGGAGGTGACGATAAGCGAATCTCCCTAATCAAACCCTAAGTGACCAATTAACTCAATCAAGAGGTGATTCCTAGGTAGTAAACTCAACACTAATCAAGTTCATTGTCATGATAAATGATCTCAACTATATCTATATCCTGACCCTATCATCACAGGCGAATTATAGCATAGAAAGCATGAAGATCCAGTTTACTAAGGCCAATAATTACCTTAAACATCTAATCCCTTAGGTTAGGTATAATTATCTCTGAATTAGGTTAATCAGGGTTTTCAATCAATACTTCACAGTATGGAATTCCCTAGGATCTAATCTTAATCGGCCAAAGAAAGACTAGCATTAAGAACCCTAGAACAGAAGAAATCTAACCATTAAAACCTATCACTTAGGAGATTAGGGATTTCCCACTGATCTATTCCATCCCTAGAAACCCTAGGAAAACTACTCAGACATAGCAAATAAAAACACAGAATTCAAAGATGAAGAGAATTGCATAATTAAAAAAAATGATAGAGAAGATGAAACTAGAATGCTTCAATTGAAATTTCTCCCAAACGGGTTCTCAAAGTACACCTCAGTTCTCAATCGTAAAAAAGAGTGTCAAAAATAAAACCCTAGTTTTAGTATTTATAACAGAAAGAAAATTAAACCGAAAGAAAATAAGTTAAACCGAAAATAGACTATTTTTCTGCCCGGCGTGCACGTTTCATCGACCACCTCCATCGACCAGGTGGTCGATGAAATCGTCTTTTAGAAACCCCTCTTATACGTCGACTTTTTCCAGACGAAAGTGCAATATCATCGGGCACAACCATCGACCGGTTGGTCGATGAAATCGTCGTTTATGGATGTCCCATTTTTCCAGAGAGAAATGCAATTCCATCGACCAATGGCATCGACCAGTTGGTCGATGAAACTGCCTTTTCGTCTATTGCTCCCACATAAGACTTCCTTTTTGCCATCCGTTCGCACTCCACTCACGTGTCTTGCACGATACTCCTCTGTTTAGCTCCAAGACACCTAAAAAGGACCCAAAACACCACACATATGCAAATGCATGATTCTAAAACTCTAAGATGCAATGTGAAGCAAAACTAGACTAAAACCAAAGCAAAATGCTAAAAATGTTAGAAAACTATGCAAGAAACCTAAGCGAAAACAATGCAAAAATGACGAATATCAAAGTGGAATTATTCATTAATGGCAGTTTCGTAATTTTTTGTTCTTTTCAAAGGAAACATGGGTAAAACGGTATTAAAAACACTAAAACTAGTCTAATAATTTCAATCTTTTTAAACTATATCAGTAAGAGATAGAATCATAATAGACTAGTTGAGTAAATCACCCTAAATAGTAAGTAGATCTGGAAAAATTAGATCTGAGAAAAATAGATTTGAAAAGGTAATTTTGAAAGAGTATAATTAGTAAATCTGAAAAAATTAGGTAAATAGTAAGTAGATCTGAAAAAATTAGATTTGAAAAGCTAATTTTGAAAAGGTCTTAATGAACGAAGGTTAGATATAGTAATAATATGTACATAAATACTGTTATTATTTAACTAAAATGCAAATAATGATACGATAAATTTTTTTAATGAATATGAGTAAGAGAAATGTGTATATTTTATATTTTTTAGAGAAACTACCACAATAATAACCTTTCAATCATAACTCATTTCAACATTAACCATTTCAACACTGTCTCTCTCAACTGTTTTGAATTCCGATTCTACCTTGTCATTTTTTTCCTTTTTCTCCCATAAAATCTAGTTCCACAATGACGATTTATCCCTTTTTCTAAGTTCTCTTTTTCGGTGATTTGTTATTCTTTGATCTCTTCCACAAATCACCATTTTTTTCGATTTTGCTACATCGATTCAGATTTGTCTATTTCTTCTTTCCTTGGTATAGATTTCATCATATTTTGGTCAAATACTTCTGTGATTTTCTTTGATTTTATGAAGTAGAGAGCCGAGGTTAAGATGAGTTGTGAGTTTCAAAACAAATTCATCGAGGGTGTCAATCAAATCAGCAGACCAGACAGTTCTATTTCCATTGATTCGTCTCTCCATTTTGATAAATCTTTATAACATTTTCATTTTTAATCCAACTTGTATTGGTTTCTAAACGTGATCTTCTTCTATTGGTTGATCTTAGATTGAATTCGTTGAAATTAGGGTTGAACCTGATTACTAAATTAGATTACATCTACAATATAGTATGCTCTCTCGGTTAACAATCAATCCATGATTTTGATTTTTGACAAAATCGTAATTCTAAAACTGGGCCATTGGGGCTTTCCAACAATATGTTGATTGTCGTTTGGGTTATTTTGGTTTAATATGTTCTCGATATATGTGTTTTAGGAAAACCACTCAAATTTATATCCTTCAAACATCCCCGAATGGATTCGAAACCAAAATTCTAAATCTCTTAACCCACCAACTTTACAAACACGTGTCCAATCACCAGAAATGACTCATTTCCTAGCCTAGAAATAAAAAATGTTGTCTATGGTGGCAGCTGCAAAGTTAGAGGAAGAAATCAAGACAATCTTAGTGCGATTCTTACTTATAATATCAATTCAGAACTCTCAAGCGTCAGGAAGTGAACATGAGATAGACGAAGATGACTTGTTGGTAACAATTCCATGTAATATAAAATTCAGATTTTATACTTTAAAAAAAAAAAACAGAAAAAGAACAAAACACGTACAAACATTGGAATACAAAGAAGACATCAAATTCAAAATCCACAAAAATCTGCAATCAACTACAGTAGTTATCGGCGAGTTAAATCAACAATCAACTACAGTAGATATCGGAGACAAAAATCCACTACAAAAGGCGAAAGACAAAAATCATTATTAACCACTACAAAAAGTAGAAAACATGAAGCATCTCGAGGAGCATTCAGAAGTCATTAATGTTCACTACGAAAAGCAGGAGACAAGAAGCATCTCAAGGAAGCACTCAGAAGAAAATGCGCTTAATGCGCTTGTTATAATTTTAAATTTCTTTTAAAATATTATCAGAATACGCACTTGTAAACTTCTATACAAGAAGTATCGTGCATCTCTAGAAGCATAGACCTTCGAACTCTCTTTATCTTCCATCTCTAAAATCTTTCACCCCTTCCATCTCGAGTCAATAACTCTTCTTCCGTTTTTATTTGTAAGTTTAATATTTTTTTATTGTTTTTATAAATTTTTAAATAAAATCCAAATTTATCTTAAAAACTAAATCTTTCTCTTTTAAATTCTGGAATACCCTCTATCAATCATTATTCACTCTGAGACTAAGTTCTCAAAGGTCATTCATAAAGAATACATGCAAAAATATATTTTTAAATTCGATCCCCTTATGATATCAGAACCATTACAAAGCCAACTAAGTAACATAGAGATTAGAGAAAGTAAGATAATTATATATATATATATATATATATTTATGCATATAAATATTTTATATTAATGCATATATATATATATATATATTAAAAGTACATAAAAATACATATTATACATATAACACGAGTGATTTTGATTAAAAAAAAAGGGTTATTAAATCTTAACAAAATATTTCATATGAATTTGCTAAAATAATTTTTTCCTAAAATATAACTATTTATTTCAAATATATTAATGTAGCAATTTTTTTTAAAATATAATATTTAGAAATATACAGTTTTGCTACATTAAGATTATTTTAAAAAAAATAGAATGGTAGATTAGGATTATTTAATAAATATAAATGAAAACAATTTTTTTTAAATAATATTAATGTAGCAAAAATTTATATTTTATTTTATTTATTGACTACAAAATCAAAATTTCAAAATTTTGTAATCCAAAGAAATAATTCAAACTTTTCTAATTTTAAAATGTTTAAAAATAAATGAAAAAGTAAATTCATATAGCATTTAAAAGTAAATTAATATTTATATAGCATTATTTAATTTATAAACATTCAAAACTAAATTAAATAATATCTCGAAAACAACAGCTACTATATAATAAAGGATATCATTTTTAAACTATTAATATTTAATTAGAATGAATTTCATTCAAAATTATGTTGTTTTCTTAACAATTCGAAATTTTAGGAAATATTGATTATGTAATATCCATATTAATGATTTTATAGATTACAACTTATTATCTAATTATATATCCGCAAGTAGTCTAACGGCAGGCGGTAAGTCCACATAAGACATGCGCATTTGCATAACCAGGGATCGAGTCCCACCGCTTACATTATGTAGGAACTTGGCTAATGGGTCAGTCCGTTGTGACCCAATATTGACAAAAAAAAATCATATACCCTTAATCGAATATACCTTAAATATTTCTTAAAATTTCTTAAAAACACATATAATCATCCGATAATATAAACCAAATATTTGAAATGAAACAAACCATAAAATTCGATAACAATGTGGCTCACTAACATTCAGATTTTAAGTAAATCACTAACAATGAAAAATTTAAAGATATTACATGACTTTAATTAAACCACTAACATTCAAAATAAATTTATAATAACATCTCAAAAACAATATCCATAATATAAACGGGTCTAAATAAGACTAGACACAAACACGATTATCTACAAATGTACTTTTTTCAAATATAAATATAAATATAATAGATAAATATAAATACTACAAATGTATTTGTTTTCTTACAAAAAATATCATGTGCAACAAAATGAGACATCATTTAGTAAAATATATTTACTTTATGAGCAAAATCATAGAATCTAAGCAAAAGATTATTCGAGATTAAGTTTTGATGGGAAGTAAAAAATTATTTAGAAATATGATAATAATAATAATAATAATAATAATAATAATAATAATAATAATAATAATAATAATAATAATAATAATAATAATAATAATAATAATAATAATAATAATAATAATAATAATAATAATAATAATAATACTAATAATAATAATAATAGTTACCTATAAACATTGATATTTGTATAGTTACATTTAGTATTTAAAAATAATATGTATCATTTGATATTCGATAATTATAGATCATTTGATATTACAAGTAATTTAATAAAAATGCGGGTTATTTAAAATTACTTGTCATATGAGATATTTGATATTACAAGTTGTTTTTAAAAAAGTACAAAACATTTGATATTATGAGTCATTTGATTATTACTGATCATTACAAATTATCTAATAATTACGAGTCACTTGATAATCACATGTTAGATGACATTCAAATAATTACATTTGTATAGAATTTATCGTCTAAAATATTTTATTCTTATTATGAAAATCACCTTATATTTTAAATTAGAAATGATTTTAAATCACATTATAATTAATTAACCAGGACTAAGCTAGATAAATCCTAACTGAAGCCTAACTAAAGTTAACCAACTAATTAGACCATAAAACTAGATTAAGCAAAAACAAGATTAAACTGGGATAGAGAGACTAGACCAAGACTGAGAAAAAACGGATAATGGAGTTTCCGTTAACAAACCCTCTCAGTGAGAACTACGGTCCAATTGAGATCTCAAAAAGGATGAAGTCCCCACAACAAAAACCATACCAGTCGAGGTTCTCCTCTTGCATTGACAAGCATCTTCTTCACAACGTAACATATACATTGACATAGATTTTCACTTATAACACAACGCAAGAATAATCACCATATGAGTGTAAAAACGTGGAATAAAAATAAGAGATAAAGAGAAGGATGAGTATATTTCCTTAATCTCAAATGAAAAGAGTACAATACTTATATACAAGTGTATGTGGTTATAGAGAAATGATTATTACAATACAACGGAAATTGCATGAAGGAGAGAAGAATAAAAAATGAGTTAATGAAGTAGTTGTAGTAAATAAAGTTGATGCATGAACACCTTTTGAACTCATTCTCCTTGGAACTCTACACATATAGCATACCCATATTGATAATGGAACAAACAATTAATAATGACATGAAAATTGATATAAACATGAACGAAAATGATATTTAAAGATATGAACATCTAAACACGCAAATATAGACTGATAACTAAAATAAAATAAAACTGAAATGAAACGCTGATATGAGAATGAAAAGCATCAAGGACGCAAACATTAAACCGTGGAGAAACTAGTAGCCGAGGATGAATTATTCAATCAGTTTGGTTACAAAACGTGATTTCAAGCCAAAGAATCAATAAATAAATATGTGGTTCATTTGTACTTTTTTTTCCTTAGCTTTGGTTTTATCCCATTAAATTTTTCAAAGTAAGGTTTTTAATAAGGTAAATGAATCACATCCAAAATACCAATTTAATTGATTAAGGACCCAAGCATATTTTAAGCTAATTACAAGTTCAAGAAGGGTCCAAAACCATGTTTTAATTAATGGGAAGCCCAAGAAGAGTGACGAAAATTGGATTTTAAGGAGAAGACAAAATGATATGCAAAAACTATGATGAATTGTTCAAGTCAAAGTCTTTATTTCCTTTTTAGTCTTAAACTAGTTCCAAGAAAATCAAATGGCTTGTTTATTTCCAAAGCAACCTAGAGTACTCTTATACTTATAAAAATATGTAATCTATATGTAATCTCTTAGTTGAATTATAGGTTTGAATCTATTTTTAAAAACGAGATTAATTCTCATTTTTAGAATTTATGGTGTTTACTATCCATAGTTTTGTTGGTGTGTTATATCTAACAAATCTGATCCGTCTTGGTGCATTATATCTAAGGGATCATCCCGGTAAATCAAGAGTCTTCTACATCTCTTATGTGACCATTCGTTCTATCATTGCTAGTATATCTAGCATTCTTAATCATTATCTAGTGTGTCATATCTAACCAAAAAAGAGTCTAAGATCAAGAGTCTTTTCGCCACTCTTGATAGTTCTCATTGATTCCATTAACCTTGCCATCGAATACTCACGGTTTCCTTCACATTGAACCAAACAGTTCCTTTACAAGACCTATCCAATATGTTTATCAACTCTACAATGACGATTTCAGAGAGATTTACATCAAACAAAAAAAGAGTAAAAGAAATTAAAAATTACATAAAAATTTAACAAATAAAGAAAGTCGTGAAAAAAGAGATAAAAATAATATTCTTCTATTTCGTAAAGAGTGCCATTGTAAGAGAAAAACAAAGAATGTCATTTTACAATTTCAATGTAATTTTTAACAAAATTTTTTAATTTTAATCTCTAATTAAAATTTTAGTACAGAATATAATAAATTATTACCTTTAATTATTATGTATATAGATAATTTTTTTATATTATTTTTAATTTGTGTGAAAAATTTAAAATGACAGCTTTAAAAAAATAGTTAAGTAAGAAACAATAAGTAGCCGAGAAAAAAAAGCAGAAAAAAAACAAATAACTAATGAGGGTAAATATGTCATTTTCATGGCATTTGAGACCATTTCAATTCGTCATAGTGGGATTCTGGCTTTGAACCCTAGAAAAAATTTGAAGATCATCTTTGGAAGTTATATCCTCAAATCCTATTCAGGTTATTGTTTTCTTAAAATGAGGTAAGTTGTTCGAAATACTTTAAAAGCAAAATAGTGGGGCTTCACGTAGACGACGAAAACCTTAAATCGACGGTTACCAAATATCCTCCATATACAGGTAATGGTTTCTGGGTTTTTTTCTCTTTTCAATTTTTAAACATAATTTCACTAGTTTCTATTCATGGATTAAGATATCATGATTCTTCTTTCTTCCCTAAATGATTTCACTTTTGACCATCCTTGAGTTTGTTCGACATGTTTCTTTCTTCTAAAGTTGTATACTTGGGTCAATGGCGGAAATTTGTTGTTCGACAATTTTCACTGTTTGCTTCGATCTTCGTTTTGCATTTTCATTCAAAGCAAAAACCCTTTTCTCTTCATTTCCTTTTTTGGCTATATTTGATTTGGGTTTTCCAAGCCCTACATTTCGGATTTTGGATCGAGAGTTTATATACTTTGATTTTGGAGCAAAACCCTTTTCGATGTATAGTATATTTTAAATTTCAGTGATTCTACGTTTTAATACAATGTTGGTTCTTTGATATTAAGTTGAATAGCTTGGTTTTTTCTCTAGTAGTCTGAGATATATATTGTGATTGAAAGCAGAAAACTTGTCATCCTAAAAAGCCCCTGATGTGCAGGTCAGTCTCTGCACAACTTTATTGGTGAAGCAATTGATGTGATGGTTCCAGAATTCTGGAAACTCAATAGGCCACTGATACTTTGCCATAAGCACAAAGCAAATCGAGCATTACTCAAATAGATCATGGCCCTGGAATGATGGCTTCAACAAATATACCTGAGGTTTTGACTGCTTTTGACACAGTTATGTCACAGGCTTCAAATTCCGAAGCTGCCTGCACGGAGTCACCTTTGAATGTAGATAAAACTTTGATTGGAGAAGAGAATAATAGAACAAGTCATGTTGCTGATGCCATTTTAGACCAAGAGCTTCCTGAAGAGGTTGCATCTCGTTCTACCTCTATGTTAAATACTCAAGGTCCTGCTAGATCAGATAAGGTAATTTGCTGCATTTTTATCTTTCTATATATTCTACTGATTACATCTCATGCATTACTTATGAATTTGATTTGTCTTCTGCAGGGTGCTCAAGGTACAACATCAGCAAAATCTGGTCCCCAGGTAGAGAATCAGACTTCGAGATCAGCTTCTTTAGGTCAGGATCTGTCGATGGATAGTGATAGCTATACTTAAATTGAAGTTGGTGTTTACTAGAATGTTAAGACTTTGGTGTGTTGTATCTTTTGTGTAGTTAACCATTCAGAGGATGTCCGTGAAGGTGGTGCTCAGCCTCCTAACATATTATATAACGGATCAACAGTCAACACATCAATGTCTATGTCTCGTCCCAACAATCCTATGCGACAAAGGCCTCAGGTATGTTTGCCTTCGTTCAATGACATATATAACCACGAGCTGGAGAAGCTGAGCAGAGAACAGGGGGATTTACAGAAAAACTTTGAAGACACGGTTTGTTTCTCCTACTTCTCGGTAAATCTATCCTCATTCAGTTTTCTGTCCTCCTGCTCATTGTCTCCTTGTTAATAAGCAGACATTAGAGTTGAAGGCTGAACTTGAGAGAAAGATGGCTGAAGTACGCAGTGAATATGATAGGAAACTCCAAGAGGTAGATGCTGCATATAACGTCCAAGCGGAGAAGGAAGAAGCCAATAGGAGGTTAGTTGTCATGAACAGCCTCTTGGCAAAGACGTTCAAGTCTGAATATCTAGATAGGAGTTCTGGATATCCAGGTAAGATTGCAGCCACTGATACTGCAGCTGTAAAAGGTAAATATGAAGGGCGAAAGCAAAGTGAATTTGTGTAAAGTGAATGAGCTAAACAACGACAGTCATTCTCTTTCCTTTTTTTAACAGCTAGAAGCTCTCAACATTCAATGCAGCAGCAACAGGAAGTACAAACTAACATGCATATGAATTCAACTGCGCCTCGACCCTCGGCAACAGCAGTTGCAGCTCCGGTTCCGATTCTTTCAGGTCCTCTTGTCCGTATTCCGCGCTTCCACATGACTCAACCAAGAGTAATATCTCAACAAGAAGCAGTGCAATCAAAAACAGATATGAGTCCAACAGCCACTCCTCGACCCTCAGTCACATCTCAGCAAACTACTCCTTTGCATTTACCTTTATGCAACACGCGTCAGCCTGGACCGCCGCCTTTAATCCCCAACCATATGCCCTCTTCGTATTCAGCAGCTTCTTCCCCACCTGTTCACGGTGTAGTGCGAACCATGGCGCCACATTTACGATCATCTCGAACTCTCAACCCTGCTGGTGCATCAACAACACATCCAACAAGTTTGGTTCAAGAACAGCAACAGCAACCTCAACAACGAATGACAACAGAACAGACACCTCAACAAGAGAACTTAAACAGTGGCTTCGTCTATATTTCGGATGACGACTACTGACAAATCCTTGGAGTTTACACCATATATAATTTTTGTAGATTCTCTGAAGAGAGAGATATAGGTAACTATGCCATTAAAACATTGGAGAATGCTAAGGATCGCTCTGAAAATGTATGGTTCCTTTGGATATGTCAATTTCCTTTTTTTGGTCGAAAACCAAACCTAACCACTATGCTTTTAAAACCTACAAGGAATCTGAGCAGAGCCTGATAAAGTCAAAACCATGTATTAGATGGTTTATGGTATCATTTTGAATATCATAGAGCAAACAAGATTTCTCAACATCTGTGCCTCAAGATTTCATACAGAATAATATTTTAATTGAATAATTTTTCTTTGGAATAATTCTATTATTTTACTCAGTAGAGAAGAGATTTTTCATTTTTCAAAAGATATATATTTTTTGTGGTTTTGTGTTTTGTTTTCGAATTTTCAAAATAGTTTCCATGGACTTTAGCAGCTCTTCGATACATTACTAACCTCTGAAACGAAATCCAATACAACGTGATATAAATTTAAAGCCACGTGGCACGTGACATCTACCGATCTCTAATAAATGAAGTCTTTTTAAAAAACCCCTCGATATATCAGTTCACTGATCTGAGTCTGACTTAACTTGACCGCAAACGCAAACGCTGTCGCGGAAACTCTCCTCTGTTTTTTTTTTTTTCTTTTTTTTTTTGTTGTTTCTTCTGCATTTTGCTTTCTCAGTTCTCATCCTGATTTGTGTGACCAATGGGAAAGGTATCATTGTATCTTCATCACTCTCTTCGAAGAAAAGTTTTAACATGCTGGAAGCTCAACTGAAAACGCGATTTTTCTCCATTCAGCGTTTGCGTTTTAGCTTACTTGTGGTACTGGTTTTTGAATCTTCGTTTTTCTTCATATAAAATCTGTAGACGAAGGAGCTTCAGTCCTCGAAATCGACATTGTTGCTTCTTCAATACAAGGTGGGTTTTTTATTTTTCTCCCCAAAAGAACTTCACTTTCTTTTCTTAGAGAATCTTTGAACTTGTTCGACATGTTTCTTCTTCCCTCTAAAGAAGTTGCATTGAGTCAAACCGGTTTAAGAACCGGTTCCTGACATTGAAATTGTGTGCTCCATACCGGAAATCGGTTTGATGACCGATTCCTTACAACCGACACCGGAAATTTGTGGGCCCCACATCACAAACCGGTTTCCGACAACCGACACCGGAAATTGTGGGTCCCGACAAACTTCAACAGTTTGCTTCGATCTTCGTTTTGCTTTTTCTTAAAAGCAAATCCTTTTCGTCATCTCTTTTTGGCTATATCTCTGATTTGGTTTGTCCAAGCCCTTGATTTCGGATCAAAAGTCACATATGTTGTTCCTTATCATGTCGAATTTAATTCGAAAAAAGAGAATAATTTGAGCTTAATTACAGTAGCACAGGATTCTTTCTTGTTTGATTCACAAAATCTATTATTTATGAACTTTTGGGAAAGTTTAGATTGGTTTTTGAATATAATATGAAAATTTGCCATTAGTAAACAGTCTATAGTTAAACTTAAAAGAAGCTTTTTTGATATATAATTAAGGGTTTGATTTGTCTTTGATACTATAATGGTTGAAAGGTCACACTCAGATTTGCAATTCCGTTTCTTTCTAAAGGTGGTTGGTCTGTTTTCATATTCCATTTATTATTGTATTTCCCATTTCTGACTAATGCTAAATATTCATCATACTCAATCATTTCTTTATCATATCATATATGAAATAGTTTAATAATCCTGTATCCTCAAGATGCTCTATTTCTGTCTTCTTTTTGTATCTTTTGTCTGCAACTTCCTTTTCCTGACACTGTAAATCACTTTTGAATCTTGTTCTTCTTTCAAGCTCATCACTTTGCAGGGTAATGTAATTCATATTGGCTCTCTTGTTTTGTTTTGATGTTTTGCATTATTGGATCATTCTCTCGATTTTCGATACCTTGGAGATAAGTCTTGGTTCTTCTAGTGTTTGTTTCCAATAATGCAAATATGAAGAGCTAGGTTGTTGTGTTAAGGTGTGTGTCTTTATCTTAAAAACATAACCAACTTACTATAGAGGGAACTAGACTTTTGCAGAATTAGATGAATGTCAATGAATCTTAAATGACTGATGTGACCGTATTTCTATCGGTATGAGTTTACTACTTTTATTGATTGAAGGTTACTTGTATCCTCATTTAGCTCTGGGCCCTTAAGAATTGGAGTCTCTTTGATTGTTTTCTGACCAAGTCATAGAATGTTTTGGTTCCCAGTGGGTGCAACAGAGTTAGAATCTTTTGGATGTCTGTTCACCAACCACCCACTCGTTTATATTACACTGTAGATATACCTTAATTTGCTATAAATTTGAGCTCTCCTTGCAATCTGGTTATTCTTCTACATTCTCTAATATAAGCGTAATTTGTTTCAGGTTGTATACTGTTGCACACTCGGGAGTTGAGCTTAGTTTGAGTAGAAGGATGAACCCAATATGAAGGTCTTCCTCTAATAGCCTGTGTTAATGAATCATCCCTAGAGATACTTTTAAAAGAGCTCTAAAACTCAATTAGTTATTTCCTGTGGTGTAGTTTCTGTAGCAAACATAAATGAAGATGAGAGTAGAAACTGCACTTGCGATTTTCTTGGGTCTCATATCAATCGAGCAATGTTTTGGAGGTTAGTACTTTAATTTATACTCTAAATTTAAAGATAAGTTGGCAACATTAACAAAGAAATGGTGTGACTTTCAATTAAATAGATGAAGTTTCTGTGTTAGGCACAAACAACTGGATGTGTACGTGCTTCTCTTCAGGCAATCAAAGTGATATCTTCGAATCTAACTGTTCCACATCATGTAATTGCAGACCAGGTTGAGTTTTTACTTTCCTCTTTACCAAATAGGGATTTTTCGAGATTCTAGATAAAACTAACTTGTGACTCTTTCTCTTACATAGCAAATAAAGACCAATGGGTATGTTTGTGTCCTGCAAATGGATTTCCGGTAATAGCCAGTGGTGGTTTGAATTCTTCATGCTTCACTTCCTGCAACTGCTCTGCTGGTATTTTACTCTTATCCCTCGTTCTATGGCAAGCTCAGTCGATTATATGAATATGTTTGTCTACTTAATTGTACCTTGGACGTATAGGAGAGGCCAAATCTTCTAAGAAGCAATATTTATCAAGGAAAGCCATTATGGTTATAATTCTCTTCTGTGGTGTAATCACTTCACTAGCATTTCTTGCCTTTATGATTTGCTACGTTTGTCGAAGGAACAAGTTCTCTGGACAAACCCCTTCAGTCTCTTCAGACAGAGAATCTAGTTGGCATAGCTCTGCCAACTTAATATCTCGTAAATGCTCTGTTTCACAATCGAAAGTTAGTATAAGCTCCTCAGTGACAGGTAAACCAGTTTTCACCTCTTATTTCCTTAAATCATTTTTTTTTGCTTTGATAGATTAAACAGAAGCTGAAAAAGGTTTCTTTTTATCAGGTTGCTTCTTTCAGAATGCATCTTTGTTTTGCGTGAGCAAACCTGATACAATCCATGGAGCGATTTTTCAGTTCTCATACGCAGAATTAGAGCAAGCAACCAATAAATTCTCCAGCAATAATGTCATAGGACATGGAGGAAGTAGTTGTGTTTACCGTGGACAGCTCAAAGATGGTAAAACCGCTGCGATCAAACGTCTAAATTCCCCTAATGGAAACGATTCTGACATTCTATTCTCAACAGAAGTATGCACCTCTCTTCTGTTTCTTTTTCAATTGAGGATTCATATTCGATCGAGATTATGAAACTGTGTTTTTTTTATTAATGTCTTCACAGGTTGAGTTATTATCAAGGCTCCATCATTACCATGTAGTTCCGTTAATTGGATATTGCTCCGAGTTTCATGGCAAACACGCACAGAGACTTCTGGTTTTTGAATACATGTCTTATGGAAGTCTGAGAGATTGCTTAGATGGAGAGTTAGGGGAGAAAATGACATGGAACATTCGAATCTCTCTTGCTCTTGGAGCTGCAAGAGGCCTCGAGTATCTTCACGAAGCTGCTGCTCCAAGAATCTTACACCGGGATGTAAAGTCCACAAATATCCTCCTTGATGAAAATTGGCATGCAAAAGTAAGTTACACAAAGTCCGTCTGAATATTATCTTCAATGAGCCTAATATTTGAACTTAAAATGGGCATTAATTGTTATAGATAACAGATCTTGGGATGGCTAAGTGTTTGAGTAGTGATGGTTTGCAAAGCGGTTCAAGCTCTCCTAACACAGGATTGCAAGGAACATTTGGCTACTTTGCACCTGAATACGCAATTGCAGGATGTGCTTCACTGATGTCAGATGTTTTTAGCTTCGGTGTTGTTCTACTCGAGCTTATAACTGGAAGAAAACCGATACAAAAACCGAGTAACAACAAAGGAGAAGAAAGCCTAGTTATTTGGGTAACTAACACTAGTTTATGAATCTCTTTATGTTCTTGGAGTTGTAACTAATCTGAAGCTTTCCCCAATTGGTTGGTTGTGTTAGGCTATGCCGCGATTACAAGATAGTAAACGGGTGATTGAAGAACTGCCTGATCCACGGCTAAACGGCAAGTTTGCTGAAGAAGAGATGCAGATAATGGCATATCTTGCTAAAGAGTGTTTGCTTATGGATCCAGAAAGTAGACCAACCATGAGAGAAGTTGTTCAGATTCTATCAACCCTTATACCAGACACATCATCCAGACGTAGAAGTTTCCCTATAAATCACCTTTTCCAGGTATGTTTTACATGAAAACCAAATCTACAAACGAACAAATCATCCTTTGAGACAATCAAACCTTAATATCAGTGACATGTTTTTTGCGCAGAGTAAGGAGGAGAAGAAAGAAAACAAAGCAAGATGGTCAAGAGGTGGGAGCAGAAATGGACAAGAAGAGGAAACAGTTGATCTGACTGAGCCACGGTTCGAGTCCTTTTGCTTGCCAAATGTGAAGCCGGTCTTGCTTGAACCATCCGCACATATATGAGTAGATAGAAAACAAAGAACACTGAGCCATCTCACAATGTGTAGATAAAAAAAGGCTCACTCTGACGAGTGTAACGCTGAGAAGAATTTTTGGGAGTCTTTCTATGAGCGAGTGTTAAGACTTGTTCTGAACTAAAGGGTTTTTAATTTATAATCCAAATAAATTATTTATTAACAAGATTTATATAATGTTGGGGTGTTCAAAATTTATACAATGGTTAATTGGTTGTAATCTATAATATTTTGCTTAATTTATTTTGATAGATGTTACTTATCAAATCATCATTGTCTCAATTTTCTGATTTTCTTTGTATAAATCTTATGCAATTGATGACTTATAAGAATGTGAATAAATGAACGATAAATTGGAAATTTGCAGAAAACAATAAAGATTTCTGGATCTCTTAACAAAATGATTACTATATGATGTTTAAGCACTAAAAAAAAGCACTAAAAACATGTGTATAACATCAGTAAAGACATAATATAGAGTCACTTATTAACAAATGACATATTATATGTCATTTAACATTATTTATAATAAATGATATTATTATTGTATTTTTTACAACTGGACGAGACATCACATATAGTATGATGAAAATAGTTGTGTCAATTGCTTAAATTAATACTAATTATTTGAGTCACCACTTTTAGAGTCATTTTTATAAGTGATGTAAATAGTGGTTGTATCAATTAATACTGATGCAAACAAATAAAATAAATGACACTATACATCTAATGTCTTGTTGCAAAGGTAAATGTACAATAGCTAAGAATATCAACTATTCTCTCGGTCTTATAATACATAATGTTTAAGGTAAATGTACAATAGCTAAGAATACCATGTAAAATTATTAAAATATTTTAATAGTATAATTAATAGTGTAGTTAATATAAATAAATAATAATATTAAATAAAGAAAATAAATTAAAATTTTGTGTTGGAAATATAAAACATCAAATATTTTAAAACTAAAAGTTGAAGCAAAAACATTATCTATATTGAGACAGAAAAGATGATTGACAAAGAAGATATGTTTTCTATTATGTGGAAATAGACGTGATTTGCGGAAAACAGAGAATAAAAAACAAATTTAAAGCCAATTCTCAAAACAAGGAATCTCAAAGCGGTGTTTAAGATGTTAAGGAGTGAAGTTTCAAAGTGAAGAAGTCTACCAAGAGCTTAGACCGAACAATCTTTAGTTAGACCGATCAGTTTGTCTTTGCCACTTCTCAAATGATAGGACCAATTGATCCTATTAGCAGAAGAAAAATGACTTTTGCCTAATCGTCAGATCGGTTGATCCACCCCTAAATAGACCGGTCCACTTCCATCGTTTTAAATCAAAACCGCGTAAATTTTTAGATGGATCAACTAATTCACTTTTCGTATGAATTTAATATTGGAACTAGATTGATCATCTGGAACTTGATTGGAGAGATTTATGAGCACTTTAGTGTGTGGTAGGTTAAGATTTGGCTACATATAAGTAGACCAGTAGTAGATGCATGGCGTTCTTAGTAGAAGAGATGATATATTGTGAACGCAATGATTGTTCATGATTAATGCAAACATTATCCTAAAAATTTATTTAGAAACGAGAATTTAAATGTCTCTAGGATAAATTATTTAAGGATTAAAGTCATCGAGAAGTGGGTTAGTATATGAAAATTCTATATGCGAGAATAGGGCTTAAGAAACCAACGTATTAGTTAGTTTAATTTACAAAAACTTGAGAAACCCTGAAAACACCGGAGGCGAACTACATTTTAGTCTTTTTAGTTTGGTTATTTAATTTTTCGTCTTTTAATTTTATAGTTTAACAATAAGGTCCTCATAACCGACCAACCACCCATTTTTTGTATTGTCCTACCTTGGAGTCTATCTCCATAAGTGTTTTGTCCTAGCCACTTTGTTCCAAATGGATTGAGACCCGCAATACTATCTCAGCATTGCCACTGTACATTTGCGGTGTAGTACTTGGGTATTAAAATCTAAGTTACATCAGTTGCACTAGTTTAAATTTTGCAAAGTGGTCGAATAATAATTGAGTAGTAACATATTATATAATCCAAGCAGGAGAAGGTGTGAGATGATGGGATCAATCAAGAAAAAGCCCATATGATGTGTTTCCACAGTCTGGACTCACCAAACCTATTAATTGCCAACCCAAACTTTGTCTCTTAATTTATTCTCCTTTATGAAAATGACCATATATATATATGTATATATATATGCAAAGTTCTGTATTTTTCTATATATTGACAAGAAAAAAAATGTGAGTTCATGTGTAAGTTTTGCAAGTTCTTTTATAGGTTTCCTTTTGATCCAATAAAATTAACACCGTTAGCTTAAATTTCATTTTCGAAACTACCTCGGTTTCGAGTTAGAAACAAAACTTTCTCCTTTGATCACGTTTATATATATATATATATATATATTATTTTATTTTTTTATCAATATTACTCATTAGATCAACAACGTCTGATCCATAACCTAAATGCTCCAACTAGAATTAGTAGCATTCAAACTTACCACCTAGTGTCTAACTAGCTAAATCAGAAACAAACCAAGTGAATCACATATTTCTTGGCGATCATGTTTATATATAATAAAACCGATTCAAGCATGATTTGTGGATTCATATTCGCATTCCACAGCTTTGGATATATTCTAATTTCATACTAAATTTGTTTACTACAACTCTTCAGTAGTACATATACACATAAAGAGAAAAGTAATATTATAATTTGTAAAATTATTTTCTGAACAAAAAAAAAAAGCAACTGCTGTTAAGAAAAGTCAACTTAAATTGTAACCACAGTTTTTTTTCAAAAAAAATAATCTGGTTTGATCAAAAGTTTATAAATGGACATAAAATAGTTAATATTTTGTTTAAATATAATCCAAAAGACTGTAGAATAGTGCTAATGGACATAAAATATCAAAATGTCTATATAAATTTTTTTTTAAATATATGTTAAATATCTAATAAAATAAAACAAAAGAAAAAAATTTAAATACTTTATATATTGAAACAAAAGAAGTAGTAAATAACAATTGAAGATGCAGATTTGTTTTTAATGCATTAATAAGTTTTAGAAGTATATCCCAACTTATTTATAGTTTAAAAAATGTATCCTATGCTAGTGTCGAGACTACATTGACCTATTCATATTATACTAATATTAACAGCTTTGATCTCGATGATATTTTCAACATAAAGAAATGCTAATAGACCAAATGTGTCCATATTTTCGTTACCACATTCTCGAGATTTTATGTCTTTTTTTTGGTCAAGAAGAAATTTGAAGTTTGTACACTTGCATTTACTACATACTTTCACACAAAAGCAAATAAATAAAAATTGAGTTTGATCTTTGTAATTTAGTACTACTACTTTAGAATTTATATCCGTATTTTTTTTGATAAAGATTTATATATACGAAGACTATAAATAAAATAATGTTTATACTAATATTTCATACTATTTTAAAATTATTTTGATATTAATGACTTTTTTTTAATTAACCCAATAAGATATGAGTAAGAAACAAACAAAGCAAAATCAATAGTAAAAAAAATTATAAAAATAAATAAGAATCCTGAAAGTCAAGAGTGTGGTCCGTGCAGCAACTGGTACAAACACGTGGCTGGATTACAAAAACAAGTCAACTCCTCGGATCTAACGTACCAACATCGAATTAATTTGAACTCTCTGTTTACTTAATATCCATGTTACTGATGTGCAAACACTCAACTTATAATCTAGTAAATAAATGCAGGTTGCATTTATTATAATGCATGTGGTAAATTTATTAAAACAATCGTATTTGTATATTTAAAAATCAAATTTTATTGTCTACAGTTGACTAATAAACCGATTATTTGTAATTCAGTGTTGATAAAAAAAATCTAGTAAATAAATATGTCTTTCTCTTCTCTGATAACAAATCTCTCACATGTTGAAGCAAAGCAGATTATGTTTTCTTGTCATCAACAAACGCTGATCTATGACTAAACTTTTCCAAATTTCTAATAAAATCATGAGAATCAAACATAATTTTTTGAAATTAAATTCATAGAGTACACAATAAATGTGTCATTCAACTATTTTGACAAAAGAATATAACAAATCTCCCACATGTTGAAATCAACCGAAGCAAAAGGGAGATTATATGTGTAGTTGATATTTGCTGTTTTTACACAATATGAATAATTTAGGCGAATTAAACTAATTGAGCAAGTATAATAAGAATTTGTAGGTTATTTTCATATTAGACGAAACATCTAAATTTGAAAGACCGAAATTTATGACACTATATTAAATGAGATTTCATTTCATTCAAATAAATTTACTTACGACTAACTCAGAAACATTAATTCAGATCCATAAGAAAAATCTAATCAAAAGTTGATTAAAATTTTTACCAAATGTTTTACACACTTGAGTACCAATGAACTACAATCTCTCCCATTGATTAAAATTTTCTTTGTTGCCAACTATAGAGTTAATGTGAGGTTTCGAATTTAGGGACATCAAACAAAAGGTTTATGGAACCAAAGCTTGTTTAAAGTTGGGCATTGGTTTGAATGATTGTTAATTATGATCTTGTTCAAAAACTCGTCCGCCTAACCGATTAATCTTCCACGTATATATTAGGCGGTGATCAACCGAATCGACAAATGTTTAGACGTTTGTAAAAATTGGATTTTCGATTAGTCCTTGCCTAATCCGAATAATTTTCGCCTAGTCTGATTAATTTATGTCTAATACAATTAATATTATATTTTTTTAAAATTTAATCATACACATTAAATGTTTTAGAAATTAATTTTTTATGTTAATTACAACTAACAAACTATCTATAATCATTTAAAAAATTTCTTCCAGCCATATACGTTATTCAATTTCTACAATATACATTAAGCTTCATCGACCGTTCGTCTATGTTTTTATCTGACTAGTAAATTCGAATGCCGCCGACTGTCTTTGTTAATCATTACTCCGATCCCGAAAGCCAACATAATAGGATCGAAATCCTATGATGTTATCCCATAACCGTGATATTTAACTTATACAGTCGGTTCTAGTATAATGAAAAATATACTACGTAACAATACATTGAAAGACTAGACCACCACCCAACCCGACCAAACAAATTTTAATCATACACATTAAATTTGTTTAGAAATTAATTTTTTGATGTTAATTACAACTAACAAACTATCTATAATAACATTTAAAAAATTTCATCAATATATTTTATGAAATTGTAACACTAAATTTTTGATTAATAAAACTAAAACATAGAATAAATTAAAAACTAGTCCCAGATTACTCTCCGCGTAATATCCGATTAATTGATTAGGCGCTAGGCGCTACCTCACCGCACGCATAGCGTCTAGCGAAATTCAAAACATGGATTATGACAGTAAAATACAATTAAAATTTCCATTTATTTTTTTTAATTTTTTTCAATAAGTAGATCGAAAAGATCTGATCCATAACCATTATGTAGTGGGGAGAAACCAAACTTATAATGTCAAGTCATTAGCTGGATTAACCTAACCACCATACTCAAAATAATTCGTGTCATTTATTCTTTTAATGTTGTAATTTTTGAATTTATGGAAATCTCAACGGTATTCTATTATTGAGATATCGAATTTGCTTTTGCCTTGGGACTTATGTATGATTTTATCACTAATTACATATTGTAACTTTTGTGTGTAATCTTTGTTTTTCACACTATTTTCATTTTTCTGTTAGAGAGATTTTATTTCATTAAATTATATAGGATTCCAAATTCACCAGTACAACATTCAAAGGCACAAAAACATAATATTTGGGTTAAAGCCATGAAATAAGTTCTCTCCTTGAAAGAGGAAGGTGAGACTATTTTGGAATTGGATCTATAAGGTCCAAATCTTTAAACACATTGCACTAACACAAAGTTACCCACTAGGGATATTAGTGTTTCCATCCTAATTGTTTTGGATCTCCTCGATATGCTCTTATCGTTGGTGGACAGAATCTGCATGGATTTAGAATTGTTCCAAATTTAAAAGTTACGGTTTTTTGAAGAGTAATGGATCCATGTATTATATAACTTCTCAGAAATTATCAATTAAATTTGTAGTACATAAAATCCACTTGTATTTGTATTTGGGAGTGATCAAACCCAAATTTGTTATATGAGAATTTGTAAAATGAGCATTACCACTAGTCCACCTGACATCGGTTATATATATATATATATATATATATTTAGAAAGAAGATACCTTTGTTTATTTTAATTGTTTATCCCCAAAAATTCCAACTTGTCTTTGTCATAATTTCGACTGTACTCTAGTCTCTATATTATAATGATACATGTAAACAAATGTAGTTCCACAGTAACTACGTTTAGAAGGGTATTAATAAGTATGTGATTCTTTCAAAAAATATTCCACTTTGTCAATACACAAGAGTTCATTATAACCCTTTTTATTTTCTTTTCTTTTAACATAAAAGTTAATTTTTAATTTGCACAAAGCTTAACAGCTAAGATTTATCCTTTTTGTCTCTCCTTTATATTTATTTATTTATAAAATTAAATTCTATTTTGTTTCTCTCGCAACATTTTCTCACTTTTGGTCCTACTTCTCGTTCTCGATTACAGCTTCTTTTGTTTGTGACGTGTTGTGTCGGTGGCTTAATTTCAACTCTGCTTTTTTTTTTCACATCGAAAATTCCCATAAAAGTAGTCTTGAGGCTTTTACGGCCTTTTTACTTGTGACCTAAGCAACTGAAAACTCTTATCGCATCTTTCTGCTCATCAATCATTCGATTAATATTCCTAAACCAGATTACTCTCATCTGTTTCCTCTTATAATCAAATTTAGGCTTGTCTCTTAACTTGCTAATCATTTCTCCTTATCATTATTATCATTCGGATTTGATCTTTCGTACAGTTGTCTGCAAAAACACACGTGTCTGAACCGACTGGCTTTAAATTTTCTGGGAAATTAATGTTCCAAGTTGGCGTATATGGTTTCTTCGTTGATCAAAGTCACGATTCAAAATATCAACACTTGTAAAGTTTTGATATTTCTCGTGCCCGTAATCAGATTAGAGGCAGAGGATTTGATAAAGCAAAAATGGGTTATGGTAACTCGAGTTCTGTAAGGTTAGGACTTGAAACTATAAAATCTTTCTTCTCATTTGTTAAGCTTTTAAACCCATTTATAATGTTATAGATTCGAAGAAGATGAAGAAGCTGTTCATGGAGGTGAATTTGTAGTTAAAGTCAAGTTCAAAATCGATGGAACTCAAATCACTTCTAGAAACAATATGAAGATGACGAGTAAAGGAAAGTCTTTGAAAGCTAAAGTTTTGTCCAGAGTATTCTCTGAGGATTTTGAGAGAGTTAAAACCAAAATACTTGATCCTCGAGGACAAACAATCAGAAGATGGAACAAGATTTTTCTCATAGCATGTTTGGTTTCTCTATTCGTTGATCCTTTGTTTTTCTTCTTACCAGTTATGAGAAATGAAGCATGTATCACCATTGGAATCAGACTTGAAGTGGCTCTCACACTAATTAGATCTTTAGCTGATGTTTTTTATGTAGCTCAGATTGTTATACGTTTTAGAACTGCTTATGTTGCACCTCCTTCTCGTGTATTCGGTAGAGGAGAGCTTGTGATTGATTCAACAAAGATTGCTTGGAGATATCTCCATAAAAGCTTCTGGGTACATCTGGTTGCTGCTTTACCTTTACCTCAGGTATGTATATATGTTTATGTCTATATCATCCAGCTTCAGTGATTCTTAGACTCTTGAAGAACCTTGGTTTGTTACATTTCAGGTGTTGATTTGGATTGTAATCCCTAATCTAAGAGGCTCACCAATGACAAACACCAAGAATGTTCTTAGATTCATCATAATCTTCCAGTATGCTCCACGAATGTTCCTTATATTCCCACTCTCTCGACAGATCATTAAAGCCACTGGTGTTGTTACAGAGACTGCTTGGGCTGGAGCTGCCTATAACCTCATGCTTTATATGTTAGCAAGCCATGTAAGAAGCTATTAGACCATATAGTTATCGGTCTTCTTTATCTAATCTAGGACTGAATGTAGCAGATTGAACCTGTTGTGAGTTGGGTTAGAGATCAGTTTTGTGAGAATTTTGAATAAAAGTCTCTTTGGTTTGGTGTTCAAAGCTTAGTTCTTTATCTGTTTCCTTGCAAAGACCTCAAAAAAAAATTCTTGTCCAGGTTTTGGGAGCTTGTTGGTATTTGCTTGCAGTAGAGAGGGAAGAGGCTTGTTGGAGACATGCTTGCAACATCGAGAAACCGGTTTGTCAATACCAATTCTTTGTGTGCAGAGAATTAGAAGATCTGCAGAGAAATTCTTGGTTCGAATTGAGCAATATAACCAAAATTTGTGAACCGAGAAATAAGCTTTATGACTTTGGTATATATGGAGATGCAGTATCTTCAAGTGTTACTTCATCAAACTTCATAAACAAGTACTTTTACTGTCTCTGGTGGGGCTTAAAGAACCTCAGGTGATTCAACTGAGACCATTTCAAAATTGCAGATGTTGTTTTGTCTTACACTATTTCGATTATCAATAATCTGTTTAGCTTTCTTCAGCTCTTTGGGACAAAATCTCTCCACAAGCACTTATGCTGGCGAAATTCTCTTTGCCATCATCATTGCTACTCTAGGGCTTGTTCTCTTTGCATTGCTTATAGGAAATATGCAAGTGAGATCATCAAAACCTTGCCATAAACTTGTAACTCATTTCAATTACTTCTCTGATCGAAACTTCGGTTTTTTCTGCAGACATATTTACAGTCAACGACAATGAGACTTGAAGAGTGGAGAATAAGAAGGACAGATACAGAGCAATGGATGCACCATAGACAGCTTCCTTCTGAGCTAAGACAAGCCATAAGAAAATACGATCATTACAAATGGTTAGCCACAAGAGGAGTTGATGAAGAAGCTTTATTGATAAGTCTTCCTCTTGATCTTCGAAGAGATATCAAACGCCATCTTTGTTTCGATCTTGTTCGTCGAGTAAGTTTTCTATCTTTTCAAAGATCAATTCATGATCACTAGCTTCTCAAAATCTAGCACTGAGTATTAGGGTATATTATCCAACATCGGAAGTTGAAAAGAATTCTAACTAGTATATATCTATTCATTGCCGATTGGTTTTGAGTTGGAAACTTATGTTCTAATATGGTATCAGAACCCACGATCCACACTATCCAACCCGATCCAACCCACAAGTGGTCCAATTATTGATAATCCATGCACAAAATTGGTGTTGTCGATCCATCCTCAAATATATTGAGATCAATGGCCAAAGAGTCATTATCTCGGTGGGGCGTATTAGAGAATATTACCCCATGTTCTAATAATGAGAGTTGTTTTGAAAACAGGTACCGTTGTTTGATCAAATGGACGAAAGAATGCTTGACGCGATTTGCGAGAGGCTAAAACCAGCATTGTGTACGGACGGTACGTTTCTTGTGAGAGAAGGTGATCCAGTTAACGAAATGCTCTTCATAATCAGAGGCCATCTAGATTCATACACAACCAATGGAGGCAGAACAGGGTTCTTCAACTCTTGTATCATCGGACCAGGTGATTTCTGTGGCGAAGAGTTGCTTACTTGGGCACTAGATCCTCGTCCTGTTGTGATTTTACCGTCTTCCACACGCACAGTTAAAGCTGTTTGTGAAGTTGAAGCTTTTGCACTCAGAGCTGAAGATTTGCAGTTTGTTGCTTCACAGTTTAGAAGACTACACACTAAGCAATTAAGACATAAGTTTCGGTTTTACTCGCATCAATGGAGGACTTGGGCGGCTTGTTTTATTCAGTCTGCTTGGAGACGGTACAAGAAGAGGAAACACAAGACTAAATTGAGGGCAAAAGAGGAATTTCACAATAATTTTCAGGCTGCAATGGTTAGCCTAACCGTGAATGGTGGAAAGTTTATGCGTAGTGGTTCGGATTCTGGTATGATGTCTTCGATTCAAAAACCAATTGAACCAGATTTTTCTAGTGAATGAAATTTGTTCTTAAATCTCCTATATATTATTGGGAAATTTGAGTATATAATCAGTTTGCTTTTCATATTTAAGTAAACAGGCTGTTCTAGAAAACTAGGGTACTCCATATAAATTTGTGACCCAAAAGCCTCTATAAAAGATGAAAGAAGCAAACATAATACACATGCAGTTTCTTTTCTGACATAGGCTCATTATAGCCAAACATAAACATGTTGCTTTCTTGCCAAAGTGTAATTGTTTATTATTATATTATCTATATCATTTTTCATACACTGTTGAGATTTCACTTGGAGAAAAGAAAGCGAAACATTTTATTTGTTTCATCTTTCTCCCAAATGTTTCCATTACATAAGGACTTGTAGTTAAGAGATAATATATTTTCTGCTTCATTAAGAGCTAACAGTTACCACTTCTTACAAATACTAAGCCATCAATTAATATAGTATTCTACAATATTAACAAATAACATTCACATCAACACATAATAACTATCCGTTAACTGATACTATACATCCGCTTTATTAACAACTAACACTTTTCACTTCTTTAACATCATTATAACACTGATTATCCAACAATTACTTTTATGATTCACTTTATTTCCATTTATTGTTAACTGATTACCAACGTTAACAACTAACAATTACCACTTCTTTTCTTATCAATTAACAACAAATATCAAACCATCAGTTAATAAGTACTCTACAATATTAACAACTAATAGTTACCACTTCTTTTCTTACCAGTTAACAACAAATATCAAGTAATCAGTTAATATAGTACTCTACAATATTAAAAGGTAACAATCACCTCAACACATAATAAATGATAGTTAACAATTATTATATTTCTGCTTTATTAATGGCTAGCATTTTTCACTTCTTTAACATCATTATAAAACTAATTACCCAACTATTACTTTTACGATCCACTTTATTTCTATTTACTAGTTAACACAATCCGATTACCAACATTAACAGCTAACAATTACTACTTCTTATCAGTTAACAACAAATACTAAGCCATCTGTTAATATAGTACTCTAAAATATTAATAGGTAACAGTTACCTCAACACATAATAACTACCGATTAACAGTTACCACACTTCCACTTTATTACCTGCTAGCACATCCCACTTATTTAACATCACTATAAAGATTACTCAATTGTTACTTTTATGATCCACTAAATCTTGATGTTCAGCTTTGTGTTATCTTGTGGGACAGGAGACTAAGAAACACAATCTCACAGCATTATCTACACAAATTGTCTACAGTGTCGCTGCGCACGTTAGTGTTCTAAAATCTAAGGTATTTTCGTCAGAGTATACAAATGTAGGTCTATCCACCTAATTTTAAAAAAACTGTGACTACATTCTTAATTTCAATAACTGAAACGATTATTGACTTAATTCACCCTATGTTATTTTGGGAGGCAACCCACAAAGAATGTTTAAATAGCAGTATTATGACGTGTAATTATTGTTAATGCATACACAAAAAAATCTCATGGACTAAATGCTCTTGTTAAGTGGTTAACAAGCAATCAAATTCAATCTAACTAAATTCTCTTTCTACATTACTTTTCCTATTGGTATTTATACTTTTACAATTTAAACCTCCAATTTTTATTTTTTTTGTGTGTTTCAGTTTAAGCGCATCAACTAAATAGTTTTGCTTAAGAAACTTTCAAGTCACCATATTTATAGAGACAAATTAACATTGCCAGATTTTTTATTTATTTTATAAGAATATTTATTGTCGACTTTTTCTCAGTATCGTAGTTAAAATGATACAATTAATGACTCTGGTATCAGGTTCTTTCGGTCTGGTGGTTATGGATCGGATTTTGTCGATCTAAGTTTTGACAATAAAATAAAAGAATATTTATTAATTGATAAATTAATGTTTCTTATATTAAAAGGATTTGAACATGTCAATCTATCATATAAACCTTTAACAGACAACTTCGAAATTTTTTTATTCGAATAAAATGAATGTTTTGGATGTAATTTGAATAGTTAAAATTATTAGACTCTCCTAAAATCCCAAAAGTTCCTTGGCCATGTTAGCATTAAGCCATATATAGTAATTCTCGCAGCCAAAAATGTTACGAATTATGTCATTTCTTATTCAATAGAGGTTGCAGAAGATAAGCATTGAATTGAAAAGATTGACTTAGTTAAACCCTATATATTACTTAACCAAGTTGCTAATCAAAAATTAAATTAACTACTATATATGTCTCCAAATATAAATGTCAACTTTCTTTTATAAATAATTAAATACCATATTGTTAAAAATCATTGGCTGCATGATGTAGCAAATAACTTGGTCAATAGCTTTAGCTTTTGGTATTTATAGTTTACAAAAGGTAATTTTCCCACAAAACCACAAAACACCTTAAATTCACTCCAAAATATATAATGGATTCAAGAACAACTAGAGCTAAGCCAATAAACCGTCCATCGGTGAGACATGCGAGTCATAATCATCCATTGCGGGTCTTCAAATCCCAAGATGAAGATGAGATCATTTGTTCTGGATGAGAATGTGATCTAACTGGCCAAGCTTTCAAGTGTACAAAGTCAAATTGCGATTACTTTTGCACAAGTCATGTTTCGACCTTTCTGGTCTAATTCATCACAAGTCCCACACAGATCATCCTTTGACCTTGCTTCATTCCCCACCGCAGTAGTGACCTTGCTTCATTCCCCAATATAATTTTTGAGATTTAGTTATAGGGTAGTGGTAACATATTGTTGTCTTTGGGAGTAGTTTCGAGTTTCGAAACTCTCAATGTCTTTATTTTATTTTATAAAAATATTTTTTGCTTTGTGTGTAAAAAATGTTTGGGCCGGCCCCGCCCACCGTTTGGCCTCCCCACTTATACATGCGACGTGTGCGGTGAGTATGGATCCGCATTCAGTTACTATTGCTCAGAATGTCGATACAATGTTTATGTGGGCAGAGCCGGTCCGACGTTATCGAGGGCCCTATTCGAAACTAATTTTTTTTCGATTTCAAGCAAAAGAAACATTAATTCAAAAGTACATGAAATGTTTAAATTAAACAAAAACTGGGAAAAATAAAGATAAACAATCTCAATTACGAGTTAAACACAACTTTGATTAAACTACTTTTGACTAAATATGATCATTATTGTATTCTTACCTGCTTTTTCACAATAAGATAGAAAAATTAAAGATTGAACAATTGAAGAAGTCTAAATAAACTATTAATTCTTGTTGAAAAATTCTTGCAAAGTGAATCACTTTAATTTCTTTCTCGAGACGACAATAACTTCTATATCTGATAATCAACAATTTTTTTAACCTAAAACAAATTATTAACTCTAAAATTTTTGGATCCTAAAATTTTTATGCCCTAATCGTTGGCCTATGTTGCCTATGCCACGGACCGACCTTGCATGTGGGATGTGTTTTGTCCCTTAAAACATGGAGCGTGAAGATCATGAACACCCACTCACTCTGCTTTACAACACACCTTGCAAAGATCGTGATGACGGTTCAATGTTCAAATGTGATGTTTGTCGGAGAATCTTTGGGTGTATTACTGCAAAGAATGTGACTATGGGACGCATGTACATTCATGTGAGACATATGAAGGTAATGAGCCAAAGAGAAGAGAAGAAGAAGGAGAAGAAATAAGCTCATCATCAGCTTCAACTATAAAGTCGGTAATGGAGGCTAAGAAAAAGATGAAAGAGATGGCCATGATTCATCAACTACAGTTAGATGCTATTGACGCAGCAGGTAGTTATGTCGATTCAAGCTATACAAAGACAATATAGTATTGGTGAATGATGAAATGTTGGGAGGAAGAAGACGATGATATCAACTTCAAACGCCCAAAGTTGTGTGTGTATGATATCTCCTTTTTTTTGTGAAGTTTTTGTTTGTTAATAATTAGAATTTGAATTATGATAGATAGTTCAAATCCTAAACCCTATCACATAAAATTACACACGAATTAATATAACTATTTGAAATTGAATTCCAATAGAAAACACAGCAAATACGAGATTTTACGATTTGATTAATTGCAATTTCCCTTTGTAAATTTAGTATTAAAAATTTTAAACAAATATTTTAAACTTTATCTTCCTCTTCCTTTGCATGGTTTGCAAATTATATATTTTCATGCGATCGAATTGTTGTAAAATTTCATGTAATACCTTGTTGTATTAAATAAAATACTTATGAGCTATTTGAAACAAAATAAAAACATCGAAAAACAAAAGTATTTAGACCACTAAGTACATTTGAACTCAAACAACAATTAATTTGTGAGTTATTGTTTCTATGAATCTCTTTCTTAGTTGGCAGATATTTTTATTTTTGTCAAGGTTGGGAGGTATTTACGATACAAGAAGAGATAATCAACGATTTTTTTTTGTCAAACGAACTGCTTCTATAGAATTAAAGGTTCGAATCTACATTAAAGCAATATTTTTTTTTTGTCAAACCACTTCTTTTCATTAAATTATAATAAAAATTGTGCACCATAAAAGACACATTACAACATCAGAGAATAATATAAATTATAAAAACATCCAGATGGATGGAGCTCCAACACTATGGAGAATTTGGATAAATGAGGGAGATGTGATCTCGAAACTATACAAGATTAAAACTACTTGTTCTGTTGCCACAAGGATGGTTGAACATGCATATGAACTCTTTAAACTAATGGTATTGAGTTTTGATAAAGACATCCTCGACACAGAGAGATGTTGAGACGGAGTTCTCTCCTAAAAAGAAAAAAATTAAGGTCTAAATTCTCTAAAGAAAATAACCCTACGGGCAGTGTCTTTAACGCCGCCATGGAGGTTTGGCCACAATCCCAGAGATCTTCTCAGATGGTCCTTAAACATCAAAGAGATTAAATTGCTCAAAACATATAAGAGGACATACATCATTAACAGAAAGGTAAAGATGAACTCATTGACCAACGTTGTGTTGGGCTAGTGGTAAACTCCTGGTGGTAATACCAAGAGGTCATGAGTTCAAGCAGCGTTGGGAGGGGTCTTTAAAATTTAACATTGGTTTGGGCCCCGCCTCGGTATACAAAAAAAAAAAAAAAAGATGAACTCATTGAAAATCCGATCTTTGATAACACTTAACAGAAATGTAATAATGAGATTCAATTCTCTCTTTAAAAGAGGAAGATCTAAACTTAAACCTAAAATAATAATATAAATTATGTTAAAAGCCCAAAAAATTGGTTTCATACTCACATACCCAATTAATTAGAGTAAGGGAAGGAAATATAAAATATTCTGGACTAAGAAAAGCCCACGAAAAATACCTACTAACCAGTTTAATCTAGCTGAGCCCAACAGTAACTGATGGAGAGTTCTAACTAGGAAAAAAGATTTTCGTGGTGGCTGTCAACAAAAGTCTCTCCGGTTGATTACAAGTTTTGGCAGTAAGTAGAAGCACAACCAAAACTTCGCGTTACAGAGCGACTAACTGGAGTGGAGAAGAGTCCAATGAAATGAGCAGTGGAAAGATCTCCTCACTAAAACAATCTCGTATCTGTTTACACAGAGAGGGAAGATATGGAGTAATAGATTTGGCCTGACGGTGAGAAGGCTTTAGATTCAACATAAAACACACTGAAAATCTATTGTTGTTCACCGTAAACCAGTTCCAGAGAAAAGGTAACGGAAACAGAAGCTAGAGACACAAAGGTAATCGAAGGTAAGACCCAACGCCGGTGAGCTGGAGCTTAAACGGCGTCAAAGAATTTGGGTAGTGATATGACTTTGATTATCGTAGTTGAGAGGAGAGATTTATCTATAATCAACGACCATTATTGTTTCTTTCTTTTCAATGATTCTTTCAGCAATACGAACTATTTTGCAAACAATAAAAAAACACAACAAACTATGGTCATGTTATATTATCTTCTTCAACAAGATTTTAGTTGTCTTGATTTGCGTTGATATCTTCGGGATCAATAATGAAATAGCAACATCGAGATGTATATCATTATTTATACCATCGAAACAAGGTTCGACATTACTATAGATGAAGTTGGTTTCACTTTTTTTTTTTTTTATCTTTTGTGATTCTTGATACAGATCGGTCAAATTTTTTGGTGTATGACAAGTATGCGCCCAATGTCCTTTCACTGGTTAAATGAATCTCACGTTGCTTTTTCTTATGGAAATCATTTGGACGATATTTTCTTTCTTTTCCATGTCCATATTCATATCCTCCTCGTCCACGACCACAATTATTACCTCGACCGCCTCCACGTTCATTCCAATCATTATAGTTAGATGAAGCAACATTTTCTTGAAGGAATGAAGCTGATCTAGTATGACAGGATTTATGGTTTAACATTACAAGTTCATTATTTTGTTCTGCTACTAAAAGAACTTGCATTAGTTGTGAATATTTCGTGTATCCATTAGCCTGATATTGTTGTTGCAGGATTACATTTCAATGATGAAATGTTTGGAGAGTTTTCTTAAACATATCATAATAACTTATCTTTTCTCCACATAAAGTGATTCTGGAAGTAATTCCGAACTGAACAAAATTATATTCACTAATACTTTTATAATTCTGGAACCGGAGGTTCAACCACTCATGTTTGGCTTTTAGTAAGATCATATATTTCTAGTGATCAAACATATGTTTGAGTGATTGTTAGTGATCTGCATGATCTTCTTTTGTTATGTATTCATCTTTTAAACCATCATGGATATATGGTGGAATAAAAATATCATGCCATTTGCCTTTTTCCCTTCAGAAGTCTTTTTTGACTTATCGATGGTATCAATGAGCTATCTTCCTTTTAGATGCATCCTTGCTGCAACTTCTGCACCTCATATAATTATTTCCAAAGATATTGAGTGCAACTATCTCGAGTTTATCTAAATTGGACATGATAGCAATTTACTTGTCATTAATTTATTGATAATTCAATTTAACTATTCAATTTAATGATTATGATAATGCTTTAAATTTCGCATAATAAAAACATAAATCAAAATAACATAAAATAAAGAAAAACAATAATTCAAAATATTTTTTCTTCGTGATAAAATTTATTTTATTGTTCTTCTAAACCGTTTTCATAAATGTCTTATGGACATTTAGAAAAAAAATTATGGAGACATAGTCTACCATACCGATTTGTTCGGGGAATACAACGCCTATCATCCAAAAAATAATATACATGTATGGAAAATAAATCATTTATATGGCATGTCGGCCATATTGATTAGTTTGGGAAGGTATTGCCTATCATCCTGAAATTAATATTTAAATATAAAGAGCAAATTACTCATACAATATGTCAACAATTATAACAACATTTAAATATAAACGAGCATTATAATAGTATGTAAATATTATATATATGCTAAAAGAAAATAAATTTGATATAAATTAAACCGCACTTTTTTGGTATAGGAATACATCCATTCATGCTAATAACGTGTTAGAAAATATGTATCTAAATAGTTTATGATATAATATTCTTTTATGATGATATGTATAAAATTTTTATATAATATTCTTTGTATGAAAATTGGAGAGAAACAATGAGAGGTGCTAGGAGAAGAGAGAGTAATGTGAACTTTATATTATGTCAAGAGTACGTTTACAAAGAAAGTGTGAAGATATATTCATAGTGAAATGAAACTTACTCATCAAGTTTTGAAAATAATATAATATTCTAAGCTTGGTCACCAAGTATTAGAAAATAATATAATATTCCAATAGATAAGTATAGATTTATAACAATTTTCAAAAAACAAATTCAGAAAAATTCGTTTATAGGAGTTTTTTTTCTTTATTTAAGGGTATTCTATTAAAAAGATGAAAGTGTTATAGCATAAGTTGGAACGAAAAACAACACTTGGCAAGTCAGGGGATCTTATTACCAATGATCGATGAGAGATATAAAAAAAAGTTCCAAGATGTACCACCCCAGTTTCAGGAAATATGATATATATAGTATATGCAGAGAAGTTTAAAAGAATTAATTTGGTCACCTATATCACAAAAATGCATTTATCTTTTCGGTCACTTATCCAAAGAAAAATCCAGAGTTAAATGTGCTTAAGCTGGAGTAGTTGAATGATGGGTGACCTTTCGAAAAGTGATTTTCAGAACCGTGTGAGTGAGGACAAAACACGGGAAAAAATCACATGGTGATTTGTATGGTCGGTAAACAACAAGTCTTTAAAGCCTCCCGGACGTAGCATACCGACTGTTCGACTGGTAAGGTGGGCCCACAGGCCAAGAGAGGACGTGGGGCCTATTAAGGTGGCGGTCGGGGCATTACAAGTGGTATCAGAGCCGAACCCAGTCAAATGTGGAGTCTAGAGGGCTCACACCGCATGGGGTAACGAGGACATTGCGGTTTGTTAGTGGGGGTGAATTGTAACACTCCGGTTTCAAGAAATATGATATATGTGGTGAATGCATAAAGGTTTAAAGGAATTAATTTGGTCACCTATGTTACACTTGTCTAGAGAAAACTCCAAAGTTAAGCGTGCTTGAGCTGGATCACTTGAAGGATGGGTGACCTTTCAGGAAGTGATTTTCGAAACCGTTTGAGTGAGGACAAAACACGGGGAAAGATCACATGGTGATTTTTAGGATCGGTAAACAAGTTTTTAAAGCTTCCCAGACGTAATGTACCGACCGTTCAATCGGTAAAGTGGGCCTACGGGCCGAAATATGACGTGGGGCCCAATAAGATGGCGGTCGGGGCATTACACTAAAGGTTTCAAATCAAGGTGTAGGTGGGCATTCCACATGATGAGTAGAACGATGGATCTTCCTCTTGCAATCGAGATATGTAGAGTAATGAAAATATGGAGAACTTGAACAAAAAGACAAGGATACCAATAATGATACTAAAAGTCAAGCCTTGAGATGAAGGGGATCGAGTTTGAGGTAAAGGAGGAAGTTTCTTTTTGATGCATCATGAGACAGCTATAGAGACAAACGAAACAAAGATAAACTGTGAAGAAACGATGAAGTACTAGTCGAGCTATACTTCAAGTTGCATCAACAACAAAACCATGTGATCCCACTCAGCTCTCCAACCCTATACTCAAAACAAATACACCCTCTAAACATAACCATACATGCAAAATCAAGCAGAAATTTGAGTGGGACTAAACCAAAATTTTGAGTTATCTCCAGTATTTGCAACAATTATTTCAAAATAAAAACTAACTAAGATTAAATAGATAAAGTCTAACAAAATGCAAAATGTAAATGAAAATTTGAGTGCAAGTGACATTTAGTCTAGTGGCAGGCGGTAAGTCCACTAAAGACATGCACATTTGTACAACCAGGGATCGAGTCCCACCGCCTACATTATGTAGGAATTTGGCTAATGGATCGGCCAGTTGTGGCCTAGTGTTGACAAAAAAATGAAAATTTGAGTAATTTTGGTTTTTTGTTATTTTGATCAAAAATGAATAATATATTCTAATTTATAATTATAATTTTAAATATTTAAATAATAATATTTGTAGGTATATAATTGTATTTTGGATACTCATTCAATTTTCGGTTTGACTCAAGTTTGGATTTGATTGCAAGTATATGAATCTAGGCTTCATTCAACTATTTAGTCAATTCAAATTTGGTTTAATACATTCTATTTCAGATGAGTTTAGTTCGGTATTTTAGGTTTGGGTATTTAACCAAATATATTTAGTTATATATATATATATATATATTAACCGAAATATTATATGAGTTTAATAGTTTTGATTGGTAAGATTTTTGATTAAACATAATGTTTTTGTAGGAATCAATCATATTTGAGGAATTTAAAATAGATAAATATGATTGATTTGTGCAAAAATATTATATTTAACAAACAGTTGTACCAATCATTGTTTATGTAGACAATTTTACTAAATTAATATTTTAAAGTTTACCAAATTTAATAACATGAAAAAAAAAGAAGTCAAATTTTATATTCAACCAAATTAAAGTAACATTTTTTTTTGTTAATATTGGGCACAAATAGTCGGCCCATTAACCAAGTTCTTATATAATGTAGATAATGAAATTTGATCCCTGATTATACAAATACATATGTTTTAGTGGATTTAGCATGCCCAATAACATTTTAGACGTATAATATGCCTAATAATGTGCTATTTCAAAAACAAATTAATCGGGGCTTATAGGCCCAAATTACATTTTCTGCTTATATACGGAATTAAGAACTTTTGGGAGTCGTTTCGTGCGTTTTCGCAGAGACGACGAACGGCTTCACTTGTCAGCCCAACGTTTTCCCCACCTGAAAATTCATTTCTGTTTCGTCTTCTGGAGACGGATCTCTGACTTGGTAAAGCTCCCTCTCTTTTTCGTTGTATTCTTCACTGATGGATCGTTTTTTAGCTATCTAGGGTTTTGTTAAAACTCTCGTTTGTTTTTGGGTTACATTTACTAGTAATGTCGCGGATTTTTTCGGTACTTTTCCTTGCGATTCGGAAAGTTCTTAGCTTCATCTGCCAATTTTACGAATTTCTATGCATGCGTTGTTAAGCTGTCATGATTTCTGGATTTTTAAGTTTTTGTTTGATTCTTGCCAGAATTTTGATTTTAGGTTCTTACTCTTTTACTAAGTTGGATGTTAATAATTCTTGTTCCTTTTGGTTACTTGCTTTTGGGTTTTGTCAAGTCATGGAATTGAAGGTTTATCACTCAAATTTCTGCTACAATCTGTCTTAGTTTGCTTGAATGGTTTCTGTCTTTTTATATTTTATTAATACAGCTATTTACATTTATATACGCGCAATTATTTGTTTGGAAATAGTTTAGTCTTTAAGGATTTACTGTTCTCATTTTTATTTTTCAATTGTATAATTCTTACTTGCATGCTCGGTGTGATGTAGGGATTTCTTATGTGATGGTGTAATTAAACTAAGGATGACATCTTCGCATAATATTGAGTTGGAGGCAGCTAAGTTTCTGCATAAGCTCATTCAAGATTCTAAAGATGAACCTGCAAAGCTAGCGACAAAACTTTATGTGGTAATGTAGCTTAACGTGGTGTATACTTTATTTGTAGCTTTGATCTTGTGCTTTAACTTCGTTTATTCTTTTGGTTACTCTAGATATTGCAGCACATGAAAACCAGCGGAAAGGAGCACTCAATGCCGTATCAAGTCATATCTAGGTATCGTTTTAACTTCACCCTATCTTGTAGTTTTGCCAGAAGACTCACTTAATTCATTCATGGCTTGTTATTCTGGGTCTTTCAGCCTCGAGCTGTATCTCATGCATTTGAAAATTACTACTCCTGTTCCTGTTTTTCTTCTACCTTTACTAATAAACTCTTTCAAAAACCCCAAGGGCCATGGACACTGTAGTCAATAAACACGGTCTTGACATTGAAGCTTTGAAGTCTTCGTGTCTTCCTCATGCTGGTGGTACCCAAACGGAAGATTCTGGATCTGCACATTTGGCTGGTATAGCTTTCTCTCCTTTAATTCAGATTAGAGTTTTGTTTATTATGTGGAAACTTTGGCTCTGTTTCTTGTTTTTTTTTTTGTTAATTTTGCATCAATGTGAAATACAGGGTCTTCCCAAGTTGTTGGAGTTAGCAATGAGGGGAAAGCAAGTTTAGTTGAAAATGAGATGTCAAAATACGATGCATTCACTTCCGGAAGGCAGCTTGGTGGATCAAATAGTACTTCACAAACCTTTTATCAAGGGTCTGGAACTCAAAGTAACAGATCATTTGATCGTGAGAGTCCATCCAACTTGGATTCAACGTCTGGAATTTCTCAATCTCACAATAGGAGTGAGACAATGATTCAGAGAGATGTCAAATCAAGTGGAAAAAGAAAGAGAGGTGAATCATCACTTTCATGGGATCAGAATGTGGATAACTCTCAAATATTTGATAACCACAAGATTGATGATCAGACTGGAGAAGTAAGCAAAATGGAAATACCGGGTAATTCAGGTAGGGATATATCCTTCAACGTTGTTTCTTACAGAGCGGAGCATATTTATTTCAATTTAAAATATACGAAGCACCCTACTATGTTTTTTAATGTATGCTTGTTAACTGATTAGCTTATTTGTATATCTTGTTGCCACTACACCACAGGTGACATTAGGAATTTGCATGTTGGGTTGTCATCAGATGCATACACGACTCCACAGGTACATACCTTAATGATATTAAGTTTCTCAAATTCTTGAGATTGAATACATATAGTGTGGATGACATTTTGTTTATGAAATCATTTTGACCTTCCCTGAGTCTGACAGTTTCTAATACGTTGGGACTTTTGCTAAAAAAATATAATGTTAATTTTGTATAAGGAGCTACAGTGCTGGTGCATTCTGGCTTAGTCTCCGAAACTTGTTTCTCTTATTATAAAGCATTTGATAAATTTTTGTTAATAATCGAAAATACAATTATACTGCATGAATCAATTAATCCATTATCTTCTACATGAGGTTTTAAATGTTACTTAAATCTAGTCTGACTTTGGCTTTGCATAATGTCCTTTCTCCTTTTACTTTTTATCTAAAATACCTTGTTGGAACTAATGCCCTCTATATGACATCTTATTTTCTATTGCAGTGTGGCTGGCAGAACAGTGAAGTCACGGCAGTCAGGCCTCCAGTTTATAAAGAATCTGGAAATAATGTTGCGGTAGAAGTAATAATGCCTTCAGGTTCACCTTTTAGAGAGCAACAACTAAAGCAGCTCAGAGCCCAGTGCCTTGTGTTTCTAGCTCTCAGGTATTTTACAGTCTCCTCGCCCATTGTATAGTCATTTTGGCGCGGCAATTCACTCCAAAAATATCTGGTTAATTTCCTTTTCGTAGAAATGGTCTGGTGCCGAAGAAACTACACGTAGAGATCGCCCTTCGAAATACTCTCCGTGAAGACGGTAATAGTGATTCTCGCTTATATTATTTTCTAATCCCATTATACATGCTTTCCCTTAGATCATAATTTCCCCCAATCACAGACAGTTTCCGCGGAGAATTGTTTGATCCAAAAGGGAGAACACATACTTCCAGTGATTTAGGTGGCATTCCTGATGTCTCCGCACTGTTGGCGAGAACAGACAATTCCACTGGAAGATTGGAGGAAATGGACTTCTCATCCAAAGACACTGAGAGATCACGATTAGGGGAAAAAAGTTTGTCAAATACTGTATTTTCTGATGGCCAAAAGCTTCTAGCATCTAAAATTCCTGGCTCTCAAGCACAAACGCAGGTTGCTGCTAGTCAGTCTCAACTGGCTTTTTCTGCTGGAATGACTAGACACACTCCATCGGAGATGGTGGGGTGGGCTGGAGTCATCAAAAGTAATGACCTCTCAACTTCTGCTGTTCAACTAGAGGATTTTCATGCTTCAGGTTAGCGAATGACCTGAGATGAGATCTTTATTTTTTTGATGATGGGTCTTTTCCTTTTGGAGTGGAGGACCGTAAAATAACTGTGGCAGCTAACTCTTAAACATGGATATGTGGGGCACATTACAGATCAAGAGGAAGGTAATTTGCAACCACCACCTAAGTACACCATGTCACAGAAATGGATTATGGGTCGACAGAATAAGAGACTATTGGTTGATCGGACTTGGTCTCTTAAACAGCAGAAAGCTGACCAGGCAATTGGTGCACGGTTCAATGAGTTAAAGGTCTCTCTCTAGCTCTTTCCCTTTTCTTATTTTTCTTCTTCCAACTATTGGTAAATTACTTTTGTTTTCTCAATTTATTGATTATTTCCAGTTGTCAACTCTCTGCATTATGCTGTCGCTAGTTGTTTGTGGTGTTTCTTGCTTTTATGTGTTCTTGATCTTGTAATTGGAACAGATCAATGATCTTACTCATAATTAAGTATCTAACTTTGGATATTTTCTAATCTGCAGGAATCTGTGAGTTTGTCCGAGGATATATATGCAAAGACCAAGAGTGTAATAGAACTGAAAAAGCTTCAGCTGTTAAATCTACAGCGGAGGTTGAGGAGGTAAGTGTATGCTATTTTCGTAATAATATTATGATGGAGATGTTTTCCTTCTTATGCCTTAAATAAGTCAAGCTGACACAGGACATACATGTAGTTATTCTTTTTTTTTTAATCTGTAAATATCTACCTTGTTGAATCACCTCTCAGCTGCTAGTGTTATGTTGACTTATTGATGCAGTGAGTTTGTTTACAACTTCTTCAAACCTATTGCAACTGATATTGAGCATCTCAAGTCCTATAAGAAACATAAGCATGGCCGGAGAATTAAGCAGCTTGAAAAGTATGAGCAGAAGATGAAGGAAGAGAGACAAAGGAGAATTCGTGAGAGGCAGAAGGAGTTCTTTGGGGGGTTAGAAGTTCACAAGTATGTGCAATTTGTTTTCTGACTTAATTTATTCTTCTTTATATCCACCTACTTTTACGTGCTTTAGGCGAATCAATTAGTAGCAGATATGTATTTAACTGCTCTGTACTTAGATTCTTGTTTAAAACCTTGCTCTAGGGATAAACTAGAGGATTTGTTTAAAGTTAGGAGAGAAAGGTTGAAGGGTTTCAATAGGTATGTGAAGGAGTTCCACAAAAGAAAGGAACGGCTTCACCGCGAGAAGATTGACAAAATTCAACGTGAGAAGATTAATTTGTTAAAGATTAATGATGTGGAGGGTTATCTCCGAATGGTGCAGGTTTGGTCTCTGAACTGAGTATGGAAGATTTAGTTTTATATTGCTCTTCTATACTGGTGTGTTATGAATGTTGGTGTATATGTAGGATGCCAAGTCAGACCGTGTAAAGCAACTACTCAAAGAGACTGAAAAGTACCTTCAGAAACTTGGCTCCAAGTTAAAGGAGGCAAAATCTTTGACCAGTCGATTTGAGAATGAGGGAGATGAAACACGTATGTCAAATGCTGCTGATGATGAAACTCTGACTGAAAATGAGGATGAGAGCGACCAAGCAAAGGTAATATCTTTTACCCAAGAGTCCTTTCATTTTGTATTTTATTTTATTCTATTTTATTTTTTTTAGCTTTCTTTCAACTGTTTCCCCTGGTTACGATACATGCTATACAGCACTACCTGGAAAGCAACGAAAAATACTACTTGATGGCTCACAGGTATATTCCTGCCTTCCATATTTACAATGTAAACATCACCCACAGTGACATTCTTACGTTTTAATTTTTTGTTTTGTTTATGAGTTGTCATATTTTTTGCTACTTTATTTTTGTCCAAATGGTAGTTTGTTTATATATAATTTCGTATGTGGATATCTTCCTTAATAATTTATCCTTTGCAGTATAAAAGAAAATATTAACGAGCAGCCAACGTGCCTAGTGGGTGGAAAGTTAAGAGAGTAAGTTTACAATGCCCACCTTACTATACATATGAGAACCATTTGGTAATCATTTTGCGTGGGATGTTTACAACTACACAACCTGACATTGTAGGTATCAAATGAATGGCTTAAGGTGGCTAGTTTCACTGTACAACAATCACTTAAATGGCATTCTAGCTGATGAGATGGGTCTCGGGAAAACTGTTCAGGTATTCGATGCCATACCATCTGGGATATAGGCACATCATGAGACTTTCTTATAAGATGCCTTTGTTCCCTAAGTGTTAAAGATTTTCGTTTTTGTAGGTTATTTCTTTGATTTGCTATCTGATGGAGACAAAAAATGATAGAGGTCCCTTCTTGGTCGTTGTACCATCTTCGGTCCTGCCTGGTTGGCAGTCAGAAATAAACTTTTGGGCCCCATCAATTCATAAAATTGTTTACTGTGGGCCTCCTGAGGAGAGGCGCAAATTATTCAAGTACAGTACTACAAATACGCAATTTTTTTGTTGTTGTTTTATATATCCCAGATGTTAACATTCACTGTCATCTTTTTCATTTTAGGGAGCAGATTGTTCATCAGAAGTTCAATGTCCTTCTGACGACATATGAATATCTAATGAACAAGCATGATAGACCTAAATTAAGCAAGATTCATTGGCATTATATTATTATTGATGAAGGACATCGCATAAAAAATGCATCCTGCAAGTTAAATGCAGACCTTAAACACTATGTTAGTTCCCACCGACTCCTTTTAACAGGGACCCCGTTGCAGGTACAGTTTCTTCCCTTCACCTTTTCTCCTCATCTTGATATTGATGCTACTCTCGATTTCACAATCATGTTTGCTTCTATTATATGCTGTTGAGATTGCCCATCATCTCATTATTTTACATCTCTTGTAGAACAACCTAGAAGAACTATGGGCTCTGCTTAATTTCCTACTGCCTAATATATTCAACTCGTCAGAAGATTTTTCACAGTGGTTCAACAAACCATTTCAGAGCAATGGAGAAAATTCTGCCGAAGAGGTAGAATTGACTTTGATATTTAAATACTAACTAGTGTACACTTGCTAAGACGTCGTGGTTTTAACTGCACACATATGGTATTAGGCGTTGCTATCTGAAGAGGAGAATCTACTCATCATCAATCGACTTCACCAAGTTCTTCGACCATTTGTGTTGCGTCGGCTGAAACATAAGGTTCATAACATAATGTCTCCTATCTGTCACTTTACTTTGTTAGGGATATGGAAGAATTTTATACAGTGCCATTATCTCAGTTATTTTTTCCTTAAGATTTATTTAACATGATCATAATTGTGCTGACTAATTTTATATTTTGATAGGTTGAGAATGAGCTTCCTGAAAAGATAGAGAGATTGATCCGTTGTGAGGCTTCTGCTTATCAGAAGCTGTTGATGAAGAGGGTTGAGGATAATTTGGGCTCGATAGGAAATGCGAAGGTGTGTTTCATGCTCCAGGTGTTGGCAGTTTTCTGATAATGTTAAGTTATTTCTTAATAAGTTTCTTCTTTTTTTCTTCTTACAGTCTCGTGCAGTGCACAACTCAGTAATGGAGCTTCGGAATATTTGCAATCATCCATATCTAAGCCAACTGCATGCAGAGGAGGTAATCGTTTTCATTCTCTCTGATATTATCTTATATGTAAACAATATGATTAGCTGGTTAGCACACTACGCAGAATCCTAATGAAGTGCAGTTCACTGTTTTAGGTCAATAACATAATTCCGAAGCATTTTCTGCCCCCGATTGTAAGACTGTGTGGGAAGCTTGAAATGTTGGATCGGCTTTTGCCTAAACTCAAAGCAACAGACCATCGGGTAATAATTTCTCTCTTCTACCTCATGGTAATAGGATAGTTCTGATGAGTTCATTGTTCTTAATAGCTGATTATTGAAGCTGGATTACATGTTTTTTAAAGTTGTGTGCTTGAGTACCTTACACTGCCTTCGCTTCTGAAAGATATATATCATATCTATCATGAAAGTTTTTGAAAGTTGTTTTATTTGGATGAAGCGTTACTGTTTATTCCACTGGACTGCGTTAATTTTCAGCTAGCATATTTCCCTTTCTTTGGTTGCTTACACATTACTTTACGCAAAAATTCAGGACTTTAACTATACAATTATGTGAAACGCACAAATATATCATAATTAGTTACATTTTTTTGCTAAGTTTTTATGCAGAAACTTATAGTTTTTACTCTTATTTTTCGTATGCGTGCTTTCTTAAGGTTCTTTTCTTTTCCACAATGACGAGGCTACTTGATGTTATGGAAGATTACCTCACCATAAAGGGGTACAGATATCTTAGACTGGATGGGCAGACATCTGGAGGTGATCGTGGTGCTCTTATCGATGGTTTCAACAAGCCAGAATCCCCATTTTTCATATTTCTGTTGAGGTGATTCATCATATGTATTGGCCTGGCATTTTGTAGCGCTACTTCTATCTGGAAATACTACTAGTTGTAAACTTTTTGGCGTTCAGTAGTACTAATATATATTTATGTATGATTACTGAATCTTTCATGGAATTTCAGCATACGGGCTGGTGGAGTAGGAGTTAATCTTCAAGCTGCTGATACTGTGATATTATTTGACACTGACTGGAATCCTCAGGTCAGACATAAAATTTCTCTGATCTGCTCAAAGTTGAATATGGTGGACATCAGGCCGAAATTGAAGCAACTTTTTAAATGCATTTCAGGTTGATTTGCAAGCTCAAGCAAGGGCGCACAGGATTGGCCAGAAAAAAGATGTGCTTGTTCTTCGTTTCGAAACGGTTAGTTTGTTAATTATTGTGTTCAAGGAATCCAAACGTCTGAAAAATGTGTTGATTAATGAATGATTGTTCGACATGACTTATGTGGCTAATAGAACAGTACAATACTTTTGGGAAATAATAATTGTTTCTCGGCTGCTTTTTTGTTTGTCCTTAATTGTATCTTAAGGTCAATTCTGTTGAGGAGCAAGTCAGAGCTTCAGCTGAGCACAAACTTGGAGTTGCTAACCAGAGTATTACCGCTGGATTCTTTGATAATAACACAAGGTGAATCAAGAGACATCCTTCAATTCTTCGACAAGTTTGACTTACGATCTAAAATTTCTGTCCTTTGTAACAGTGCTGAAGATCGTAAGGAATATTTGGAATCCCTTTTGCGCGAATCGAAGAAAGAGGAGGATGCTCCAGTATTGGATGATGATGCCTTAAATGATCTTATAGCTCGAAGGTGGCTGCTCTTTTTCATATCATTTCCTTAAAAGTATTTTACTTCTGCCATATTATAATTTTACAACACCTTATGCATAAATAGATTTTAAATTATCATGATAGTGTGATTGCTCAGCTTGTGAACTGTGGTAAATCTAGCAGTTCTGTGAAGATTACTGTCATTTGTGTTATAAAAAGTAATTTTACTTTCTAACTGTTGAATAGTCATCAGCTATTGGATCAACACATAATATTTTCTATATTTGTATCATCTAGCGGGTTTTTTCATGTGTTCTTTGTTAATTGATAGCTTGGCTTTTCTATCTTATTTCAAAATGTCACTCTTTTATATTTCCATTTTCGAGTTTTCATTCAACTTTCTTGCAACTGACATATTTGTTCTCTTTCTAGAGAGTCCGAGATTGATATCTTTGAGTCCATCGACAAACAAAGGAAAGAAAATGAGATGGTATGCTTACTCTTATTAAATTTGTTCAGTTTATTTTTTTCATTTTATGATGTTCATCTGAAAAGCTATGGCCTTGCAGGAAACGTGGAATACCTTGATAGGGTCAGGGTCAGATAGTTTTGTCCATATACCTCCTATACCCTCTCGGCTTGTTACTGAAGATGATTTGAAACTGCTATATGAAACAATGAAACTTAATGATGTCCCGATGGTTCCAAAAGAATCAACTGTTGGCATGAAGCGAAAGGATGGTTCAATGGGAGGCCTGGATACTCACCAATATGGAAGAGGGAAACGAGCAAGAGAGGTTTGTTGAGTTTTTTCTTCGTATTATAATCTTGCATGTAGTGTTTTTGCTTATTACTGTAGAATGACAAATGTTATTATTTCATTAGGTTCGATCTTATGAAGAGAAATTAACAGAGGAGGAGTTTGAGAAGCTGTGTCAGACTGAGTCACCCGATTCTCCCCAAGGAAAGGGAGAAGGAATTGAAAAGAGCTTGGCGATTGATACATTAACTATTCCAGTTGAAAACTCTAGTGGAGCACTACTCCCTACATCTCCAACACAGGCAATAACTTTACAACCAAAGGAACCTCCACAACTGCAGCCACTGAAAGAAGATACACAACCTATCAAACGGGGCCGTGGTAGGCCAAAAAGAACTGATAAAATCTTGACTCCGGTATCATCATCAGTTGTAAGCAGGACACATGCATCAGGAACTGCTAGATTAACAGGAGTAACTGGTCCTGATTTTGATATTCCGGATAAGAAACTAGAAGCGGCTTCTCATTCTAGTTCATCTCTTCCCCTTACATCGCCTGATTTATCTGTTCCTCCTGGTTTTCAATCATTGCCAGCTTCTTCTGCTCCCATGCCAGGAAGAGGTCGGGGTAGGGGAAGAAGCAGGGGGCGTGGAGGAAGGGGGAGAAGAGTTGAAAGTGTATTACATGGTTCCAACAGTTCTTTTGCAAGTGATCCAGATGATACAAAATCTATCCTTCCTCGTGCTGCATCTGAAATGGTTTCTAGAGTCCCTAGACCTAGTGAAGGAAGTACCTCATATCCTGATCCAGTATCTCCCCTTCATTCTGCTACTACTGTAGCCCAATCAGACAAAGCAGCAGGAAATGACCTAGATGCACCACCTGGTTTTGATTCAGGATCCCACGTTCAAAAGCTAAGTGTACCTGTGAGTTCTTTGGAAATAAAACCAGCTGCTGTAAAGAACAGGCCTTTGTTTCACGATGGGAGCTTCCAGCACCCAGGACTTAATAAACAGCCACTTAACTTCCCAGTCTCCACTAGCTCTACTTTGTTGGGTAAAAATACTTAACATCACTCCATAATTCTAAAATTCATCTCTGAGGTGTAGTTATAACATGTATGAGGATTATGGAGAATATAATGCTGATGAGACTCTTATTGCCATGTCATTTTGGCAGGTACTATCCCAGTGGAAAATCAGAACGCTGTGTCATCTGTTTGTGATGGATCCAAAAGTCCTTCAGTAGCCTCTCTTGAAGCGGGAAGCAATAAATTAGAGAGTCGAACACATACAGCTTTACCAAGTGTGACATCTACACCCTCTGTTGCTCCTCTGCCAGTGAGTTCTCCCTGTGTCGTTTCTACGGTTGCAGGTATAAATCTTTAATGCATCGTAGCTTACTTAAAAATGCTCCAATATCTAAGTAGTTTCCATGTTCTACATGTTATTTTTGAAGCGCAAGAAGCCAATGCTCCTTCTCTTCCTGCAGCTGTGCCTTCTAAGAGGCGAGGTCGCAATTTTCCTAATAAAGGAGAAACATCTAGACGCCAAGGAAAGAGGCGTGGTCAAGCTTTACCTGCTACTGATGGCTCTACTACAAGTACAGGAGTAACACCACAAATAGAGGTCAAGGTTGGTAATTTATCAGGCACCAAAGCTACATTGGCTGGAAATAAGTACGATGCTGTTGCCAAAGAACAGCCTCACTTCAGCCAGTCAGTTGCACCCGATATTCACTCTTCTGGCAGTTTAGGCCAGGAAAATAGAAGAGACACCTCTGGTACTGGCAGTTCTGGTAGGAAGCAAAAGGCTGATGTAACTGATGTTGCTCGTGTCATGAAAGAGATATTTTCAGAGACTTCCTTATTAAAACATAAAGTTGGAGAGCCTTCTGCAACAACAAGAACTAATGTGCCTGACGAACAATCCCCAGGTGAAATGAATTTTCAGACAGTTGAGATTCAGAAGGCAGGCAATGAAATCCAATCTCCCAAGCGAGTGGCAGAGGATTCTTCTGGTCTTAAAATTCACGAAGATCCATCTAACCTGAGCAAGGCAGCAAAACTTGTTTCAGATGTTCCTCCCCCTCTTCCTTGTGATGTGACAACTTCAGGATCAGTTGCAAATAAGGATGGTGACACTGGGTCGTCTAGGGCTGCTGCAGAAATTGATCTTGTTAAGAATTCTTCTGTTGAAGTAGATTCGGCTGTGATACAACTTTCTTTGGATAATGCTTTTTCTGCTAAGTCGTCATTGGAAAAGCACACTGCAGTGCAGCTTGTGGAAGAAAAACCGTCGCAAGAAGGTGAAACAACACATCATAGTCATGGTGAAACCTGCCTTGTAGGTGTAGACGTGGCAGAAGAAAAAGCATCTTTTCAATCTGAGCCTATTGCATCTACCTTGAGTTCTGCAGAACCTTTACCTACTGATAAGCCTGAAAAGGATACGTCTTGTCAAGCTGAAGGTGAAAATTTGATTGGTGATGAAAGAGGAACTATTCCCTTGAGTCCAGAAGAACAGACGAATGTGAACTCCAAGATTGAGACCAACTCTGAGGAACGTCAAACCCGTAAAAGAGGTGCTTTTCCAGATGTGGACGGAAAATCTTTTGATATTGCAAATCAGACAATGAAACAAGACGAGGCAAACAGTTCTGTTGAAATTCAGTCGTCTATGCTAGAGACCACTGAACTGCCAAATGTTGGACAAAAGGGCCACAGTAGCATTGACATGCAGGAATTGGTTTTAGTTACAAGCAGTGAGAACTCCATGCCCCTTGACCATAAAGATCATCATCCCTTATCTAAATCTACTGATACAGAACAAGATCATGTAGAGGCTGGAAGCAATATATCAGAGGGTCGTACATCTACAGCTTTGCCAAGTGTGACAAGTCCACCTTCTGTTGCTACTCTGCCAGTGAGTTCTCCACCTGTTGTTTCTACGGTTGCAGGTATAAATCTTTGAAGCACCGTAACTTAGTTGAAATGCTCCGATTTCTAAATATTGTTTGTGTTCTAAACGTTATCTTTGCAGCTCAAGAAGTCAATGCTCCTTCTCTTCCTGCAACTGTGTCATCTAATTTACCTACTACTGAGGGCTCTTCAACAAGTACAGGATTAACACCACCAATAGAGGTCAAGGTTGGTGTAACAGCAGGCACCAAAGCTTTATCGGGTGGAAATAAGTATGATGCTGTTGCCAAAGAAGAACCCAACTTCAGCCAGTCAGTTGCATCGGATATTCACTCTTCTGGCAGTTTAAGTCAGGAAAATATAAGAGACATCTCTGGTACTGGTAGTTCTGCTAGGTCAGAAACTGATGATGCTCCTGTCATGATGGATATACTTTCAGAGGCTTCCCTGGTAAAACATAATGTTGGAGAGCCTTCTGCAACGACAACAACAAATGTACCTGATGAACAATCCTTGGGTAAAATGAATTTGCATGCAGTTGAGATCCAGAAGGCAGAGAGTTCTTCTGATATTGAAATTCAAGATCCATCTAACCTTGTTTCAGATGCTCCTCCCCCTGTTCCTTGTGAGCTGACAATATCAGGATCAGTTGTAAACAAGGATGGTGAAATTGGTTTGTCTCAGGTTGCTACAGCAATTAATGTTGTCGAGATTCCTGCTGTTGAATTAGATTCGTCTGTGATGCAACACTCTTTGGTAAGTTCGTTTGCTGCCAAATCATTGTTGGAACAGCGCCCTGCAGAGCAGCTTGTGGAAGAAAAAACGTTGCAAGAAGGTGAAACAACACATCATAGACATGGTGAAACCTGCCTTGTGGATGTAGACATGGCAGAAGAAAGAGCATCTTCATCAAGCTATGTTCAATCTGAGCCTATTGCATCTGCTTTGAGAACTGCAGAATCTCTATCTACTGACACACGGGAAAAAGATATTTCTTTTCAAGTTGAATGTAAAAATTTGGATGGTGATGAAAGAGGTCCTATTCTCACGAGTCCAGAAGAACAGAGGAATGTGAACTCCAAGATAGAGGCCAATTCTGAGGAACTTCAAACCAGTGAAAGGGATGCAATCCCACATGTGGGTAGAGAATCCTTTGATTTTGCAAATCAGACAGTGAAAGAAGGTGAGGCAAACACTTCTGTTGAAATTCAATCGTCTATGCTAGAGACTAATGAACTGCCAAATGTTGGACAAAAGGGTCCCAGTAGTAGTGACATGCAGGAATTGGTGTTATCTACAAGCAATGAGATCTCTATGTCCCTTGACCATAAAGATTACGATCCCTTATCTGATCCTGCTGATACAAAACAAGATCCTGTAGAATCTGTATCGGTTCAAGGTGTTGATATGCCTGGAGTTGGTACAGCTGACACACAGATGGAGGATACTGATAATGCCAAATTTCTAGTTGGTTGTTCAGTTGAGAGTGAGGAGAAAGAGAAAACTCTTCAATCCTATATGTCCAGTGATGATGCCGTTACCGATGCCTCTTTTGAGATGATAAAAGAAAGTGGAGAAAGTGGTTCACATGAAAAGTCTCTTGCCTGTCAAACAATGGAAGTAATGGAACATGAGGGATTTGAATCAGAGACACATGCACATACAGATTCAAGTGATGTTGGTATACGAAATGAGGTGCCAGAAAGTATGTATATTGGTGAGAAAATAAGTATTTCATCTGGGCAGGTCCCAGACGCATCACATGATGTAAGCTTATCAGAGGATCAAACAGACATTCCCCTTGTTGGTGGGACAGACCGTGAAAATTTACAAGAGAATGTGGATGTGCATGCATCACCTCACGGAGCAGCACCAAAGATTGTGGTTTCCCAGTCTGAAGGAAATCAGTCTGCAAGTATCTTGCCGGAAGATGTGGCAGGACAGCTAGAAAGTATGTGTGATGACGAAGAAAGGAATATTTCATCTGAGCAGGTCCCAGATATATCACATGATTTGAAAGTTTCACCAGATCAAGCAGACATTTCCCTAGTCCCTGAAACTTTGCAAGAGAATGTGGATGTGCCTGCATCACCTCACGGAGTAGCATCGAAGATTGTGGTTTCCCAGTCTGAAGGAAAGTCTGCAAATATCTTGCCGGAAGATGTGGCAGGACAGCTAGAAAGTCTGTGTGATGACGAAGAAATGAATATTTCATCTGAGCAGGTCCCAGATATATCACATGATTTGGAAGTTTCATCGGATCAAGCAGACATTTCCCTAGTTGGTGGCATAGTCCCTGAAAATTTGCAAGAGAATGTGGATGTGCCTGCATCACCTTACGGACCAGCACCGAATATTGTGGTTCAAGTTCAACTATCGCCACCCGCAGACCTAGTGGTTACTGAAGGCTCAGAACTTGGTTCATCTTTCCCAATGTCAGAGGAAAAAAATGCCGGGAGCCAATTAGCTGATATCGAGCCCTCATCATCTCCTACAGTTGTGGAAAGGAACATTGAAGATCAAGTTGAAACTGCTGGAATTGGGTTAGGTGATGTCACTACGGGATGTTCAACTGAAACTCAAGTTGAATCACTGCCATCCGCAGAACCAGTGGTTGCTGAAGGTAGAGAACAACAACCGTCCTCCTTGCCAATGACAGAGGAAGAAAATGTTGTGAGAAACTTAGTTGATATTGAGCCTTCATCGTCTCTTACAGTTGTACAAAAGAGCATCGACGATCAAGAACAAGTTGAGCCTGCTGGATGCAAGTTAGTGGATGTCTCTACTGGATTTTCGCCAGAATCTGAAGTTCAATTACCACCATCGGCAGAGCCAGTGGAAGGAACGCACGCCCACTTAGAGGAAACAAAGAAAACAGAAAACGTGGTTGCTGAGAGCCAATTAGTTGATATCGATCCCTCATTGTCTCTTACAGTTTTGCAAAAAAATATCGAGGATCAAGATCAAGATCAAGTTGACACTGCTGGACGTGATCAAGTTGATGTCTCTAACGAATGTTCAAGTGAACCTCAAGTTCAATCACCTTCATCCGCAGAACCAGTGGAAGGTACACATGTTCACTTAGAGGAAATGAAGAAATCTGAAAACGTGGTTACTGAGAGTCAGTTAACTGATATGGATCCCTCATTCTCTCTTACAGTTGTGCAAAAAGATATTAAGGATCAAGATTTAATGGACACTGATGGACGTGATTTAGTTAATGCCTCTACCGCATGTTTGACCAAACCTCAGGCTCAATCACCTTCTTCCGCAGAACCAGTGGAAGGTACACATGTTCACTTAAGAGGAAATGAAGAAATCTGAAAACGTGGTTACTGAGAATCAATTAACTGATATGAATCCCTCATTCTCTCTTACAGTTGTGCAAAATGATATTAAGGATCAAGATTTAATGGACACTGATGGATGTGATTTAGGTACTGCTTCTACCGAATGTTTGACCGAACCTCAGGTTCAATCACCTTCATTCGCAGAACCAGCGGAAGGTACAAATGTTCACTTAGAGGAAATGAAGAAATCTGAAAACGTGGTTACTGAGAGTCAATTAACTGATATGGATCCCTCATTCTCTTTTACAGCTGTGCAAAAAGATATCAAGGTTCAAGATTTAATGGACACTGATGGATGTGATTTAGGTAATGCCTCTACCGAATGTTTGACCGAACCTCAGGTTGTTCAGTCACCTTCATCTGCAGAACCAGTGGAAGGTACAAATGTTCACTTAAGAGGAAAAAAAAAATCTGAAAACTTGGTTACTGAGAGTCAATTAACTGATATGGATCCCTCATTCTCTCTTACAGTTGTGCAAAAAAATATCAAGGATCAAGATTCCATGGACACTGATGGATGTGATTTAGTTAATGCCTCTACCGAATGTTCGATTGAACCTCAGGTTCAGTCACCTCCATCTGCAGAACCAGTGGAAGGTACAAATGTTCAATTGGAGGAAACAAAAAAATCTGAAACTGTGGTTGCAGATGGTACAGATTCTCTTTCATCTGCAGAACGAGTGGAAAGTACAAATGTTCACTTGGATGAAACAAAAAAATCTGAAACTGTAGTAGCAGAAGGTTCAGATTCTCTCTCAGCTGCAGAACCAGTGGAAGTTACAAATGTTCACTTAGAGGATACGAAAGAGTCTGAAGCAGAAGGTTCAGATTCTCTTTCAGCTGCAGAACCAGTGGAAGGTACAAATGTTCAGTTAGAGGAAACGAAAGAGTCTGAAACTGTGGTAGCAGAAGGTACAAATGTTCACGTTGAGGAAACGAAAGAGTCCGAGACTGTGGTTGCAGAAGGTTCAGATTCTCTTTCAGCTGCAGAACCAGTGGAAGGTACAAATGTTCACTTAGAGGAAACGAAAGAGTCTGAGACTCTGGTTGCAGAAGGCACAAATTCTCCTTCATCCCTGCCAACGACCGAGGAAGAAAGTCCTGAGAACCCATCAGACAAGAGCAACAGTCTCGATGGTGAAGCCGAGGGTACCATTGGTGTTGCTATTGAAGGAAGTTGTTCTGTTCAGTCGGATTCCTTGGTTAGCGAAGAGAGCAAAGCAGAGGAGCTAAAAAGCAATGAAGATATTTAGTTCATTCCATATTACATTTTGTAAAAATACCAAAATATCTAATATCACTAACTCTTAAGAAAACTTAATTTCTTAGTTTTTAAGAGAAATCCGTTAACTAAAAACTATTGTAGCAACTAAAGAGATCAGTTTCCTATAATGAAGGTGAACTAATAGGGTTTATTCGGAGACAACGGTACAAAATGTTCTAACTTGCACCGTGACTAAGTTGGACTTTTGGGGTGGAGTTTAGGTTTTGAATTAGATCTTGTACACTTAACTTTGGATTGTTTCGAAATAATTGAAATTTGAAGTCGTCTCTTTCCTACACTGCATCATAAACCCACTTCATTTCATATCTCCCATTTAACATGCAGTCTTTACAATTGTAACTTAAACTTTTCACCGAATAAAACGTGAAGTTTAGTTGTAATATGTATAAACGAATAAAAGAAAAGTGTAAATGTGTGATAGTGCAAGATTGTGACTCTTTACATTGAGGACCGCATTAATACCCAAAAAAATGATTTGAGTATGATAGACGTTGATAGTTTTGAGACAATTGACCACAAATTTTGAGAGACGTAGGCGGCTTTGATCATTTTTTATATGAACATTTGGAATATTCTCTCATCTTGATAATGTTCACATGTTACACTTTTTTTAATCGTGATTCGCCATATTCTAAGTCACCTGTTTTTAATGTTTAATGAAAAATGATATTTATTTTTTGATATATTTCTAAAAAATATATCAAGTTTTTTCATAATTAGATCGATAATGCCCTATGCATAGCCTAAAACTCACTTCCAAAACAAAAAAACTTTTTTCATCTAAAACAGTAAAACCTGTAGTGGGAGAGGTTGAACCCCAGATGACAGAGTTACTACATCATCCTAACTAGCATACTGAGAAGAATTTGACCATAATATTATCATTTTTATTAAATTTTTTTGTCAATAATAAAAAAAACTAATACGTATTAAAGAGGTGGTTAATATATACAAAATTCCTGAGATAGATGGCCTAGTTGGTTAAGGTTGTAGTGTTGAAATTTTTGACGTAGGATTTAGGTTGTAAATTTTTTTTGTTATAGGTTTTTTGTTGTAGATTTTTTTTGCTGTAAAATTTTATTTTTGTAAAATTCATAAAATTTGAGGGTGATTGCGGTAGAAAGCAAAAAGATTTTGAAAGCACCAAAATTAAGCCAATCATAATTTAGAACTTATTTTGGCTTCATTGTTTTAGAAAACAATTTTTTTAATTATGACAAGTTTTTTGATTGTAGAGAACCAAATTCTTACAACCCAAAATTTTGAGCTTTGTAAATTTAAATCAAATTATTATTCATAATAAACCTTAATAAAGATCGTTCTGTAGCTTATAAAATGTTTAAGCCGTCGTCAAGTTCTTTAACCTTCAAACATTGAAAATAAAAATATAAAAGAAAAAATGAAAGGAAGGAGAACAATAGAGAAAGCACTAAAAGGTATTCTTGTTTTCAATATTATTATTTGTTAGTGGATGTATGTAGGTGTAAGGTTAATATCAGAAAATATGTAAAATATTATATATTTATATAAATTTATTACATTTTCTAATTTAAAATATTATATGTTTATTATAAATTTATTACTTTTTTAATTAAAAATATTGTTATAAATGTACAACTGTTAATTGTTAACAAAAAAATGTTAATTACTTTATATATGCATTATTTTATTTAAAATATTATCTATGGCATTTGTGTTTAAAATTTTACTAATCAAGTTTTCATTTTTGAAAAATTAAAGCTATAAACTTACAACAGAAAATCTATAGCAAAAAACTTAAAGGTATAACCTTTATCAATCGGCTCATTTTAGCTCTAGTTTTTTAATTTTTCACAACCAAAAACATTTTATAAATAAAAAATTAGTTTTCTAGAGCAATCAGAACCATAAATATAACTAGAGGATAATTGATTTAGTTTTAGTATTTAAATTCTTTTTTTAGAGCAATAAGAGTTATTGTGAATATGTCCAAACTTAAATTGATGGCATATATATATATATATATATATATATATTTTGCTTTTATAAAATACTATAAACTCCCTTTTAAAAGTTACAAAATAATCAAATATAAAATGTCCAAACTCTTATGGATAAGATTTTTTTTTTAAAGACAATGCAGAGTGGAACATTGGTTTCAACTATCCATTGGAAAAGATAAGACTCCACGAATTAAATGGTGAGAGCATAAGGTTAGTGACTTTACACAAGTTTAACAGTGGATTTTGAGACCCATTTCATTATTTCATTAGTCTATCTATTGCTCGACACATACGTTTCTTTACAAATATTCAGAGACAAAAGTGAAATGAAAGAGAGTTGTTGAAAAATGAGGATAATAACAACCCAAAATCGAATATACTGTGGGATTTTGACATCTACAAGTCATAAAAAATAATTAACGAGATGTGTAATTGTTTCTAACAATGACACATCTATTAGTTTCATTTAACACGTCTCTTTGATCTCTCCATTCACTTTAATGTCTAAAGATTATTAAGATATTGAATATGTGTCATAACTTTTATTAGAATAATTCATTTACTATTTAACTCCATTTTTAGGTTAGTTGTTAAATAATCACTATGATGATGTTGTTAGCTTGAACTTTCTTTGTGACATTTTGTTCCGTGAGATAATCATCTTCCTAAATTTCTGGATAAGACGACCATTACAAAAGACATGAGAAAAGTCATGTAAGTACGTACTTAGTTATAATACTGTAACAAAAATTAACTAATTAAGAATAACTTTTGTTTAATAATTACTATAGATAAGTGTTGTATCAAACGATTGTATCAACTATTAAGAACACAAGAATTATAAAGAACTCTCTTCTTTATTAGTTTAGGAAACTCTCTCAAAACTTAAACTCTCTCAATCTCAAATTCTTAGATTATACCACACTTTAGTATCTCCCTATATATATAGAGATAAGACTAAGTTTCTCCTTATCACAATAGGAAAATATGAATAGATAACTCCTAATCATAACAAACTTAGTCTTATCTAGTTAGTAACTTACTCAACAAGTTACTATATTCAAGCTTAATTCAACATTCTCCTCCTTAAGCTTGATGTCAACTTCTTCTATGTCTTGAACTCCAATGAAATCTCTCATTTCTTTGAACTTCATTCTTCCAAGTGCCTTTGTTAGAATATCCGCCTTTTGCTTTGTTCCGGGAATGTGTTCCACTTCGATTTGTCCATTTCTCAACGCATTCTCTAATGAAATGGTACCTTGTATGTATGTGTTTGCTTCTTCCATGAAACACCGGATTCTTGGTAAGAGCTATTGCGGATTTGTTGTCTATTCTTATGATCACTCTTTCACAAGTAGTTCCCGTAACCTCACTCAACAACTCTTGAAGCCAAATTGCTTGTCTTGAAGCCTCGGTTCCAGCCATGAACTCGGCTTCACAAGAAGACAATGCAACGGTTTCTTGTTTTTGTGAACACCAAGTGATCGGACTTCCACTTAGATAGAAGATATGTCCCGTTGTACTTTTTCCATCATCCGGATCTACGTTGTGACTACTATCACTATATCTGATCAACTTTGGTACTCGCGTGGTGGATCTCGTGAAGATTAATCCAAGAGTAGTCGTGCCTCTTAAATACCTCAAGCATTGCTTCATGGCAGCTCCATGAGATTCTCTTGGACTTTGCATGTATCTACTCAAAACTCCAACACAATACGACAAATCAGGTCTTGTGTGTAAAAGGTATCGAAGACAGCCAACTTTTCTTCTATATTCCGTGGCATCTATCTCCTTTTCTTTGAGACTCTTTGACAATTTAAGACCCACATCCATTGGTATATGAACTGCATTGCAATCACTCATTCCCGAATCTTCAAGAATTCTATGAGCATACCGTTTTTGAGATAATGTTATGCCTCCAACAAGTTGTTTTACTTCTATTCCAAGATAGTAAGTTAACTTACCCAAATCACTCATCTCAAATTTGCTTGCCATCTCTTCTTTAAACTCGTCAATGATTCCCTTGTTTGTTCCAGTAACAAACAAATCATCAACATAAACGGCTATAAGCAAAATCTCGTCAGACACAACTCTTTTAAACACCGATGGCTCCTTGCTACACTTCTCGAACTTTAGTTCTCTAAGAACTTGATTTAATTTGATATTCCAAGCTTTTGGTGCTTGCTTTAACCCATACAAAGCCTTCTTAAGTTTATAGACTTTGTCTTCACTCCCTTTAACTTCAAAACCTTCTGGTTGTGTGACATAAACGGTTTCTTGTAGCTCACCATTAAGAAATGCCATTTTAACATCAAGATGATGAATTTCCCATCCATATGATGCGGACAGATTAATGAGGAGCCTTATTGTTTCAAGTCTTGCAACTGGTGCAAATATCTCTTCATAATCAATCCCATGTTTTTGTACATATCCTTTGGCAACAAGTCTCGATTTGTTTTTGTTGATGCTTCTATCGGAGTTACATTTGATCTTGAAAACCCACTTGAGTCCAATAGGTTTGATTCCTCTCGGTAGTTCTTCAAGATCCCAAGTCTTATTTTTTTCAATTGATTTTATCTCATCATCACAAGCAAGAATCCATTCCTTTAATTGTTTAGCTTCACCGAATATTCTTGGTTCATCTTCTAAACTTAACAGCAACATCTCTCCTTCCTTTTCGGCAAGCAAAACATAGTCTTCAAGGTGTTTAGGTTTTGAAACTTGCCTTTGTGACCGTCTTAGTATAGGAGATGTTTCATGTTCTACTTCTTGTGATTCGTATGGTTCTTGTTCATGAGATGGTAACTCCTCTTGTTTAACATCTCCTATATAATCTTGACTTGTATTACTTTTCTTTTCATCATGATCGTTGTTATCACTAATCCGTGTAATCGTAGAGTCAAAATCACCACTTACTACCTCAAAGTTTCCTTCTTGACTACTCTCCTCCGAAGTTTTGAGGTTCCAATTCCATCTTTTTGACTCATCGAAAACAACATCTCTACTTACCACAATCCTTTGACTGATCGGGTCAAGTAATCTATACGCCTTTGTCCCTGGTTCGGTTCCAAGATGAACCAAGACACGTGATCTATCATCAAGTTTCTTCAGCTGTGAGGTCTCAACTTTTGCATAACCAATGCATCTGAAAATACGAAGATGTGCTATGTTTGGTTTTCTTCCTCGCAAAGTCTCATACGGAGTTCGATCTTTTATGGCTCGTGTGGAAATTCTATTTAACAAATATGTTGAGTGTCTTACCGCTTCTCCCCAAAGATGGTTTGGCATATGCATATGCTTCATCATGCTTCTTGACATCTCCATCAACGTTCTATTTCTTCTCTCAACAACTTCATTTTGTTGAGGTGTGTATGGTGCGGTAAGATGTCTTTTAATACCCATATCTTCACAAAAGATTTTGAATTCTTTTGATAAGAATTCCCCTCCTCTATCCGTTCTAAAAACACGGATCCTCTCTCTAGTTTCCTTTTCGATCACGGCTTTAAAACTTTTGAATTTTCCAAAAGCTTCACTCTTTTCTTTCATGAGAATCGTCCACATATATCTTGAATGATCATCGATAAGAACAAAAATATACCTATTCCCAGCGGCTGTCATAGGTGATATTGGACCACAAAGATCCCCATGAATTAGTTCTAGTATTTTTCCAGCTCGATAAAGAGTTGCTTTTGGAAACACTTGTATTGTTTGTTTACCAAGTAAACATGATCCACACACCTTTTTCTCAATCTCGACTTTCGAAAGTCCTTTAACCAACTCTTTCTTGACCATGTTTGACAAAGTATCAATATTAACATGTTCTAACCCCGCATGCCACTTACTTGAGTCACTCACCTCGGCAAGAAGAGCCTCTAATTCCTTAACTTCCATTCGTACTTTGTAAAGTCGATTTTGTGACCTCCTTGCTTTGACAATTAATTTTTCTTCTCGATCATACATTGTCAAATAATCTCTCTTCATATGAATGTCACAACCAGACTCTGTTGCTTGTCCAAGACTAATGATATTACTTTTCAAACCCGGAATGTAATATATGTTAGTCATGGTTTTTGTTTCTCCATTTCTATCTAAGAAAGAAATCGATCCTTTCCCTTTAATGTCAATGCGGGAATCATCACCAAACCTCACATTTCCCGTCACTGATTCATCGAGTTTCGTGAAGTATATCTTGTCTCCTGTCATGTGATTACTTGCTCCATTATTGAGATACCAAGTGTATTCTCCATTACTCGTTTCAAATTTACTTGGTATGCAGTTTTTCTCATTGAGATACACAACCTCATGCATAAAGAGGTCATCCGCATCTTGTGTATCATCATTAATACTTCCTTCTTGTGCTTCTTGAAGCTTAAGTAATCGATCCGGACAGCTAGAAGCATAATGTCCTAACTTGTCGCAGCGATAACACTCGACTTTTGACAAATCACGATCTCCATTACCTCTTTCTCGTCCTCTTCCTCTCGAATTAGAACGACCTCAACCTCTTCCCCTATAAGCTCCATTGTTTTCTTGAATATGATTCCTTACTTGAGTCTCTGAATTGGAATACATCAACTTGTTTTGTTCCTCTTGAGCTTCTTCCTCTTCATCGAAGATTCTTTCTTCATAGGTTTTAATTCGTCCTATGATATCTTTGAAGCTTATGGTATTAAGATCTAGTACTTGCTCAATTGAGGCAACAATTTGGATGTATTTCTTCCGTGGTAGACTCTTAAGAAACTTTTTCACTAGCTTTGACTCCTCAATAATTACTCATAGAGATGCCGATTTTGAAGAGATTTCGGATAGCTTGCCAACAAAGCTATCTATATTTTCCGAATCCTTCATCTTGAGATGATCAAATTCGGACATGAGAGTTTGTAATTTTGCTTCTCTAACTCTTTCAGCTCCCATATTCTGTATTTTGATTGCCTCTCATACTTTCTTTGCCGTGTCTAGCTCACTGACTTGCAAGATTAAAGACTCCGGTATTGATTGAAACAACAATCCCATCACCAAGTTGTTGTTCTCTTCATCGGTTGTACCGTTTTCTATAACTTCCCACACCTTAGATATTTTGAGGCACACCTTCATCCTTATAGACCACACGGTGTAGTTAGTTGAATTCAACATTGGACATTGAATTAAAGAAGACCCTCCTCCTTTTTTCTTCTCCGATGGTACAATCGCTTGATTGTCCCCCATGGCTTGTTACACCTCACGTGTAACTTTTCTTCTTGTGATCAAGGCTCCTCCTTAATCAAAGAACCTTCGCCTGATACCAATTGTTGTATCAAACGATTGTATCAACTATTAAGAACACAAGAATTATAAAGAACTCTCTTCTTTATTAGTTTAGGAAACTCTCTCAAAACCTAAACTCTCTCAATCTCAAATTCTTAGGTTTATACCACACTTTGGTATCTCCCTATATATATAGAGATAAGACTAAGCTTCTCCTTATCACAATAGGAAAATATGAATAGATAACTCCTAATCATAACAAACTTAGTCTTATCTAGTTAGTAACTTACTCAACAAGTTATTATATTCAAGCTTAATTCAACAATAAGTTGGTATAAGTAGTCAACTTATTTTAGAAACCTAATATGCAAATCAAAACAAGATTCTATTCCTTGAAAGCTAAACTTGTTTGAAAAGTTAACATCAAAGCATAAATAAAACAAAGAAAAATTGGCCAAATGACACAATTCACTAATTTAATTAAGGGTATGACACATGTATTAAGAGAATAGCACTTTGACCTAAATATTTACAATTTTAACTATTTAATAATTATGTTCAAAATTAAAAACAAAAAATATAAAACTTATGTGGATGAAAGAAACTTGAGCAAGTTTACTTGCTACAGTACCACTACGTTACTGGTTATACTATATGGTATAGAACTATTATATACTATAAAACATATACTACATAACAATAAAAAGTATTCATCTAAATGGTATATAAGGATGAGAAAACGGAGAATAAGAAAAAAAGTGAAGGACAATGAGAAATAGAAGGACAATAAGAAACACAAGAAAGAGTATGGGAGAATGATGAAGATGATGGGAAGAAGGAGGAAGAAAAGAATAATGAGAAGAGAGAGGAAGAAGAGTAGGAGGATGAGTAGGAAGACGAGTAGAAGATAGGAAGAAGAAGGAAGAGGAATGGAAGACCAATAAATTAAAATTGATGAGATTTTTCCAAAAAATATGTATAAATTGATGGTTTTAAAAAAATAAACATACTATATCAATTAGACATTCTATATATATATGTTCTATACAAAATTAGTCAATAATATATTCGATTTTTATTTAAAAAAATTGTTCATTTTTTAAAAATTTAAGTTTCAGGGTGTGTAGAAAAAGATCTATGTTTTTCTAAAAGAATTTTTAATTTTGATTTTGTTTTTCATTAAAAATTATGTTGAAAATAGAGTTAGAAGAAGAGAGGAGTTAAAAAGAAAAAGAAAATAAAAATTATATGAAAAGAGTAAAATGACAAATATGTTGAATATTAGTTTACTTAAAGTTTTGTACTATTTTGTGAATTATAAATCATTTTTGTGATATTCTTGCTAATTTCCCATAAAAGAAGAAGCAAACTTAGTACATGTATTCTCCGTTTCAATATAATTATCCTTTAAGATTTTTACACATATTGAAACATAATTAAAAATACTCGTTCCTTGTTTAATACATTATACATTTTCACTGGTTAATACATTTCTTTTTAACTGAGAGTATGTTTTATTATGTGGCATTTTATAATTTCACTGTTTTTAAAAACTATTTGATTTTTCATTTATCAATTTTAATATACTTATAGAAATAAAACTCTGATTTCATTAGACTAAAAATATAAGACTACACTTTAAACAATATTTATTAGAACCATAATAGTACTGAGTGAGTTCTTCTCAATCTGGTGGTTAGGATGATTCAGCTAATAAGTTTGGCATCAAAGGTTCAACTTTTACCCTAGATTATAAAGAGATTTTAGAGAGTGAATTAGACTATGGATCGGGGCATATCGATCTAATTTATTAACAAAAAGAACCACAATAATACTGCACATATGAGTGAACCTCATGATAAATGTATAAAACGGATGGGTGGCCAATAATTTTAATCTGCTAGACTGTTTTGTTTAGAAAGTTTTTTTTTACAAATTCATATTTTGACAAATTGTGAAAAAAGTAAAGAATAAAAGGAACAAATTAGTCAGGTACATAATTATTAGGGGAAGAAATAATTGAAAAACAAAAAACGAGGGGGCTATTAAGTGAATATAATGGATGATGTTCCAAAGAAAATGAGGGACAGACAAGATGTGATTTACAAAGAGATGTTTTATGTGGGAACATGTCTTAGTGGAAATTACCTTAAATAGAGACAACATTTTTCAATTAAGACCTCTTTTGCCCATTGCCCCCTACCAATCTTCTTAATAATTCTGCTTCAGTGCCTTTCTAGTGGGATTCCCACCAATTTCACAAATTTTGGGGTTTCAAAAAGAATTTTGAAAATATTGTGTGTATGTGTTATCTATTATGCAACTTGATATAAAGTTGTACATTTTGTGTGTGTGCAACTAATTTGAGGATGAGTGATTGACTTCAGAAAAAGAGCAAATATAGAGATGGTAACACAGGATTCCCCACTTCTTACACATGTTATGTTTTATTTGAATCCCGTAGTTATAGACACTTATTATGTTACAACATTTACATAAATTGATATATTTATTTTGCTACTAATCAATATTTAGTTTGAAACGACTGTTTGTAAACGATTTTTCAGAGAATATCATTTCGACTTATTTATTGTCGTTTGAAAAATTGTTTCCAAGCGGAGCTACTTATGATCGTTTGGAAAACGACTGTTGTTTGTATATACAAACGGTCGTTTATTTTTGTATTTCACGTATAATTATGATTTAAGGAACAATGAAATATATTATAGTTCAAGAAGAAAATTTATTTGTCTATATGTAAAAATAGTCATTAGCTAGTACGCAAATATTATTTTAAATATAATAGTTGTGATCTATATATTCATTTTATAATAAAAAATTTAAATTATATGTTATTGCATTATTTCAGAATAATTATTTAAATTAAATCTTACATACTAATTTTTATCATTACACTATTTAACCGCTGAGTATTGTTACCAATCAACAATAATTTTTAAATGACTTTCGTTTGGAAACCGCTATTTTCAAATGATCGTTTTCAAACGACTTTTATTTCAACTACTATTTTTTTTTCTAAAAGATCATTTCAAATGGTATCACCAATCACACCCAAAATATTTTTGTGTAATTAATGACACAAGAAGCTTTCCTTATTAACTCATCACATAACAATTACTCCATATCTATGTGGTTTCACACAAATTAGAAATCAATGCTAAAAGTTATCTATATTTCTAATAATTAAAGGTAATGGTATTTTAGATTTCATATTAATAATTTTGATTGAAGAGTAAAATAGAATTCATTTTTTAACAGTTACATTGAAATTCTAAAATAATACTTTTTGTGTAACACATTTTTTCTCCTAAAATAATATTCTTTGTGTAAGAAATATTATGTATAGTCATTTTAATTCATCACATAATAACTAAAACAAAATAATCGCAAATTTATCACATAACAGATAGAAAAATGTCTACAAAGTCATATTTTATTCATCTATCGATGATAAATTTTCCATCGCATAAATAATTGGAAAGAAAAAATTTCAGATAGTTTTAACTTTTCATTTCGTATATACATATATGAAAAATTCAAAAACAAATTGCTAATTATAATAATATGCTGATTTTTTTTCCTTTTTATTCAAGTGACATAATAACATTCTGATTTCGAGAGATTACATGTAGAAGTAAATTGATGAACTTACAAATAATATTAGCAGCTATGGTTGGAGGATTTACTGAAATTATTTTTAATACCCAACCAATATATATATATATACCAAGAAATAGTAATATGTGTTTTTGCAATGATATAGTAACATGTTTTTTTGAAATTAAGTTTTGTGGGAACCAAGAATTCGTCCTAACCAATTCGACTAACATTAAAACAACATTCAGCCATATGTGTTGTCTTTCTTTCAACGAAAATTACGTATAAATGTATAATAATATATAACGTTCTTTTTTTTTATCACTGTAACAATATATATATCGTTCATAATGAATTTATAAACCAAAAATCAAATTGATCTACCCTTTTATAACCTCCACATGCAAAAGAATATTTATCTCTCTTTTCTTCTTAAAACGCCTCAAGTACATCTTTGTCATGAATCTGATTTGTGTCTTCAAAAACTTGAGATATCAAAGGTTGTACAAATTTATGAAGCAAAAAAAGTCAAAGTTACAAAACATTGAGAGCAACAATTCATTTTAAATGTTGAAACTTAAGATGCCAAGTTTATATAAGATAGTGTCACAACTCAGAAGCAACTTAATAACTCATTATAATTGTTGAAAGAGACTTTGTCAAACACTAAGAATTGGGGTCCCCGACGAACTCTGTACCTTCCTCTTTCTCTTTCTCTTTCTCTTCCATGTGATTTGGTTTCTTACATTTTGTGGTTTTGTTTCTTTCTTTTGTACAATTTCTCTGTTTTTTGTCTTACAGTACCGTGGAATGGCTCAGGTCCAGTTATTAGAATCACATCCAAAACTAGAGTAACTTTTAATTTGACTGCAGAAGCTCTAGATCGAAAAAATATCTTTAGTCAAGTCGTTAAATATCTATATTTGCAGCTTTTTTTTACTAATATTCGATTTCAAATTATCGCTTACTTTAGTATTATAGGATTTGGACTACCAAGCCAACCTTGTCTTGATGATAAAAAAATTTATTCATCTTTTTTTCTCAGAACAAAAAGTATTAATCTCTACCTCATTAGCATAGAATATTTAGGACATTTAAACATTACATATGCATATGCTAAATTGTACTAAAAAAGAAATTATTTACCATGGTCTTTCACGCAAGCTCTCAATGCCATAGTGATAAGAGTGGGTAAAAATTCAAATTAAGGATTTAAATGTGAAATTTTCTTTAGCCGTTTGTTATGGTCAAGGTTTCCCAGAAAATTGGGAATAAGGAAGAGTTGAGAATCACTTGATATAAAAAGTTTAAGTAAAAAAATCATAACCCTAACTTAATATCTAAACCCACAAGTAGAAAAACTTAAATAAAAGATTTTTTTTTCAATAATTGGATCGATGAGATGAGATCTATGGTCAAACTTCTTTCCCAAACTTCTAACAATATCACGTGGAATAAATACGATTTCTTGGAACGGAATTCGGATAGAAAAAGCAGTAGAGAGGTGTCATTTGACCACTTGAATAAAAATACTTATCGATCTATTCCTAAGTAAAATATAATAACTACAAAATAAATTTTTAACATAAAATAAACTACTAAAATAAATACTATAACTAAAATTGTTGACAAATGAAAGAAATAAGCAATAAATCATCATAATAATTCAACGTGCATCATATAGATACTAAAGCTTTCAAAATCATAATTGTGCTAACTTGAAACTCTTTTAGTGAAGCTAGCATGTCTCTATGTTGAGGCAGAGCCACAATAAAGTGAAATACTATAAAGTAAGCATATTTACTTAGATTGATAGTGTGTCATTTGTTTTTTTCTCGGTTTTTTTTAAAGAATGCATGACGATTAAAAGTTTCTAGTGACAAGAAATGCTGAACATGAAAATTGGATTATGTAATTTCTTGAATAAAAAATACTGTTTAGATGATAATACTATATTATAAGTTTTATTACGATATTATTGTGCAATTCAATGATAATAATATAGATTTTTTAAAGGGTTATATTGGCCAAATGCCAATAGATAAGTGAAGCCATGGAGCCACTCATATACTACTTCAATTTACCAAAGAGAACTATATATTCACCACTACATTACTTAATGGACATAGCATGAAATTAATTTCATCGATTTTTATTTTCACAAAATTATGACAGTACAGAAGTAACTATATGGCCACTATCGGATGTCATTTTGTGTACTGATTTTTATTTTGAATTTTCTGTATGTTGCATCGTATTTTACATATTAGATTGTATGAATTTATCTTCTTTGAGAATCTAATGAAACATAATTGTTGACCACACAAAATAAAACATTTGTTTTGAGTTATTTTCATTTTAACATATGATAAATTATTTTTTGATGGTAAAGATATACGAAATAACAAACAAACAAAAACAATTATACGAGTTAACCACTACAAAAAAGTAACCTATTGTGAAAATTGTATTGTAATTATGAATATTAATAATAATTTGTGACGTTTTATAATTCAATTTTGTTACAAATTTTGTTTGTTACGAATCATTGTGACTCTATTCCATAACGATCTGTTACAAAATTGTTACTAGATTTATTCGTCACGAGTATATTGTGACGTTTTTGTTACTAATATGTATTTGTGACACTTGTATTATAACCATTTACAAATCCTCACAAATTCGTAATAATATTTTATATTGTGACGAAATATGTGTTATTGTGACGAAATATTACGTATTAATACAAATTTTTTCTTGCACTGATAGTGATGACCAAATATATTCTCCATTTTCTGAGTTTCAAAGTCAATTTGCTAGCCTGCAATATTAAATAATTAGTTCTGGATTGGTCATTTGTAAACACTATTCTCAGCCATATTAACTCTCTTATTTATAATAATACATGATATTGGTTGAAAAAAACACATGACCAACTGTATTATACATTATTATATTATATTTTACATGTAAACCTGTGTTTTTATACTTGTCTCAGACAAAGACCTGAATTATTTTTCAGGTTACAGAGTTACCAGTCGATCTGGATCGACAGCAAAGTCAATAGATAAGAATTAGTTTTTATATATCATTATGTATATAAATATTTATACATAGTTTATAAACTTTAAAATAAAATATTAAAAATACTAAAACAATCATACCATATTTGATTTTAAAAATCTAAAAAATAATTAAATCCAAAATAAATCAAAAGTGATAAAAAATACTGAAAAAATTAAAATTATCAATGATATAAATTATAAACATCAAGAGAACTAATTTCGGTTTATCTATATCACTAGTTTCTTCATTTTATGAGATGAAATAGTAAAAATAGCATCAAAATTTTAAAAATCAAAAGTTACATAGTTTAGTTAATATATTTATATACAGTAAGAAATTTGAAGGTTCACTTAACATATATTATAATTAAATAATATTTTTTAATCATAAAATTAATCCCCATGTTTAGTCATAAACCTTATATATTAATCATATCAAATCATTTATTTGAAATAAAATTTGAAATCAGAAGTATTTATAATCAAATTCTCAAAATTTTGATAGATTTTAATGAAATCTGGTATCCGACCGGTTCAATGTGTTTTTTTGTGATAACTCAAGAGTTTCCAGACCTTATAGAGGTGGAATCTACATATAGATTCTCTCACCGGATATTCAAATGAACTGAAAGTATGGGTCCATATCCGTGTAGGAGTGACTAGAAAAATGTGTTTTAGTTACGTATGACAAAGGAATCAAACTTACGAACTATTTAAAATCTTAAACCCACCTTTTACTACTTGATCCCAAACTTTTTATCGACCAGTTCAATGGGTTTTGGTCTTATAAGGGTATTTTTCAGATTTTACCAGTTTTTGAATTAGTGGTTTTTATTATTACACCCAAACAAAAACGCTTTTGGGGCACAGCTAACCAATTCGACTAGTCGGTTCAGATTTTGGTAAAACAGTCCGACTGGTTTGTCCGGGTCGGTTATTAAACCACAGATGTAAATATACGTACATAGATGGATTTTCTTAATAACTATATGAATTTTGACGCCCTCTTTTTCAGACCAAAAAAAAGGACTCTCTCTTTTTTGTACCTACTAAAAATGAGAATAGGTGGAAACATTATGCTAGACCAAAACTTTCCTAAAATGGGGAGGTGCCACAAATGGTTAGTGAATAAGATATGTGTCGAAAAATCTTTGGTTCTTTGACAATTATGGAATGTCCAACTATTTTGAACTTAAAAGAATGAGTCAAATACTCCATATTTTATGCTTAATTACTCAAATATTTCATTAGATATGAAAAATGTCACAAAAAAGAGGGTTGTATTTTATATTACACTTTTGTCATTGAAAAAAAAAATTTCTCCTTTTATTCCACGTCATCTTCTTCTTCTCTATTTTCTTCTTCCTTTTCTTCTTCTATTTCTCATCTCATGAACAAAATCTTATTTTTCTCTCTCTCTCTTTCTCTTTTTCTCTCTCTATATTTCAAAATCGAAACCTAATGTAGAAGAAGAAATCAATTTCTAACTCGAAACTTAGGGTTTTCACAAAATTGAACTTGAAAACATTGGGTTTTCACGAAATCAAACTCAAAAACTTAGGGTTTTCACGAAATCGAACTAGGTTTCTAACATATTGATTTTGTTTATGTTTTTTCATAGGGTTTTGGATACAATTTGCAGATTTCGAACCATAACCTAATATATCTACAAATTTAAGGAAAAATTTGTTGTGATTTCTTCAAGGTAAATATTGTATAGTTAGATAGAGTTTATATAATACATGACAGAGTTTGGTGGAGTGTAGATGATGCTTGGAAGAGTTTAGAACTACCATGGTAAAGCATAGGCAAACTCTACCAAATAAATCTACACATTCGAGACAAACTCTGCCAAGCTCTAAACAAACACTGCCTAACTCTACCCCAAGCTGACGTGACACTTGGAAGAGTTAAAGCATGACACTTGGAAGAGTTAGAGAATAGCATGGTAAAGCATGGTAGAGTTTGGTCGAGCTTGTGCTTAGTTTGGTAGAGTTTGGTCGAGCTTGTGCTTAGTTTGGTAGAGTTTGGTGAAGCTTGCGCTTAGTTTGGTAGAGTTTGGTAGAACTTTTGCTTAGTTTGGTAGAGTTTGGTGGAGCTTGCGCTTAGTTTGGTAGAGTTTGGTGGAGTTTATACTGACGTGACACTTGGAAAGTTAGATAATAGCATGGTAGAGTTTGGTGGAGCTTGCGATGACGTGGCACTTAGAGAAATTAGATAATAGCATGGTAGAGTTTGGTAGACTTGCGTTTAGTTTGGTAGAGTTTGGTGGAGCTTGCGTTGACGTGACACTTAGTTTGGTAGACTTAGTCGTGCGGAACACGCTGATGTGACACTTTTCATTAATGATATTTTTGTTATTACATTTTTGATTACACATCTAAAAAAACAAATAACATTTTAGAATTTTATAAAAATATTTGAGCAATTATATATTATTTTGAAGTATTTTAGCTAATCACCCTTTCTTTAAATAGAAAAGCCAAACCGTTACTAATACGTAGGAAGTGTGGTGTTGGAATTATAATGTACCATTATTATTGTACAAACATATATTATTTGATATTTTTATAGTGAAACATGGTCAAGCTAAATATTGAGATTTTTAGGTCAAAGTTTTTGTTTTATCAATATTAGTATTAGTATTAATGTATATAAAAAATTATTCAAATCCATCTTAGGCATATGTTGATCACATTCCTCCAATGGTTGGTTTGCTATCTTAAAATTTTGGAACTAGTTTTTGTATGATCCTATTAACACCAAAAAATTGTTATGATGTTCTGCTTTTATTCATACTTTATCATATCCGAAATTTAAATATTTCTAACTTGTTTTAACCTAATAGATAAACTTTATATATAGGTTTCTATAACAAAAAAAAGTTTACAGTTCAGTCCTAAGATTTTCTTACATATGTAAATGTGACATGTATAAGTGTTTCGTCTTATCATTATAGAAAGTCAATTTAATCATTTGTCAAATGTAGAATCTCTTGGATTTAATACTTAATTGTGAATACAAGTATTATAAGATATGAGCTAAGAGTCCACATGATAATCACAATAAAACCGTATACTTTTTCTTGAACTAATAAAAACAGAGAATACGTAAACTATATCTACGTAAATAAATATTTTACAGTCATTGTCCTTCTCATAAACAGAAACTATAATTAACGGAAAATTGGTTTCTTATTAGAGTTATTCTAATTCTTTTTTTAACAATATGAATTCCTTTTATAGATAATTAATAGAAATTTATTCTAAAAGAGCTTTTGCTTCCATATCTAACACCAATATCGACAATTTTCCATGTAATTCTGCTAAGAAGAAATATATAATGGTCTATCATTCAAATCAAAGAAATGAGATAAGACAAAAATATCTAACTAAGGGTCTATGTTAACTATATGATCATACTTTTAAGAAAATTCAAATAGAAAATGTATTGAGATGATTTAATCTAGAACTTAGTTCACCTCTGTATTCCAATTCTCCCTTAGAAAACGTTTGGTTTGAATTGTATAGTATTTGGTTAGAATATAGCATATCAAAAAAATGAATTTCTTTTGTTCAAATGAAAAAATGACAAAAAATTTTAAATATTAAATGAGCCGAAAATATTTTTGTGAGAACTTATTAAAGTTATTATAAAATATTATTGTGTTATATATTTTATCTTCAAAAAATAAAATTTTCTTAATATAATCTTAACCTCTATATATATATATGTATATATATTTAAATAGGAATTAACAAAAAAACAAGATATTTTAAATAGACGACAAATATAAATGGAAAGTTGTTCGCAATATAAAGCTATTATTATGCCATCATGTTTTTCACATGTTTATACTTTTCATTACGCTTTTGTACCCATTCATTTATGCTTTTTTAAAGTCAATTTTAAGCATTCATAAGCTTCTTTTATATAAGAAAAGAAAAAAATGGTTTATGTAGTCTTTAAAATTCAGAATAATATTTTTTATACATAAATTTTTTAATTAATTTTAATCTAAAGTAATCAAGATATTATCTTATGATAAAAGTAGAGTGAATTAGGTAAATAATCGTTTCAGTTATTTAAATTAAGTATCTAGTTATAATTTTTTAATTTAAGTGTATGGACCTATGTGTTGTGTAATATGATGAAAATATCCTCAACGTTATCACTTTAACATGCGCTGCTGATAATAATAGTTCATATGCAATAAATGTTTCGTAACATGGGGAAGATATTATAACATCATAATTAACAGCTAATATTGAATGTACATCATAGAGTAGTGGTTAGCATCCAACAATAAGTAGTTAAGATGTTATTACTTGCAAAAAAATATGACAAGGCTGAAACCATAAATCCTATTAAACTTATAGCATTGTTACATGCTAACATGTTTTCGTATATGCTATGTATTGAACATATTACAAAGTTACATGCTGGCATATTAAAATTAAATATAAAAAAATGAAAAGTATAACATTTAGTACAAAATTAAATGCTAACATGTATTCATATCTGCTACGTCTTGAACATATAACATTGTTACATGCTAACATGTTTTCGTATCTGCTAAGTATTAAACATATTACAAAGTTACATGCTAACATATTAAATATGAGTCACTAATAAAAGTGAACAGTATAGTATCTAGTACAAAGTTAAATGCTAACATGTATTCGTATCTGCTATGTCTTGAACATATAGCATTGTTACATGCTAACATGTTTTCATATCTGCTACGTATTGAACATATTACAAAGTACATGCTAACATATTAGATATGAGTCGCTGATAAAAGTGAACAGTATAACATCTAGTACAAAGTTAAATGCTAACATGTATGCATATCGACTACATTTTGAACATATAGCATTGTTATACGCTAATATGTTTTCATATTTGCTATGTATTAAACATATTACAAAGTTACATGTTAACATATTAGATATGAGTAATTGATAAAAGTGAACATTCTAGCATCTAATACAAAGTGAAATGCTAACATGTAATGGGTTCGATATATGTTAATAATAACGAAAACAAATACTTTAGCAGGTAATGCCAAAGATTGTTAATGATATGTGAAATGATTATTTGGTCAAGCAATCAAAACAAGGGAGTGATATAGTTATAAGCTGCTATAATAAGCTTGTTTCAAAAGACTTGCATGAATTTACTTATGCAACTTTCAAAAATCCATTATCTCCTATAGGGACATAATTGGCATATAAAAACACAAACAATAGCATATTGACATAGGTCCACCCATTTCCTTAAATTTGAAAACCAAAGTGATTATACACTCAAATTTCCCTATAAAGTATTCGGAAGAAATTCACTTTTAACTATTTCGACTAAATTTTGGTTGAACGATTAAATTTTGAGGTAGTAAAAATAATTAATATCAAGATTGAAATATAAATCTTGAATGAATTTTACGACACTGAGAACTCCTTTGCTGACTTCAGATAGTTCCTTTATGAGAATGATTTGTACGACATTGATTTCTTAAGCAATCCCCTATCATGGAGAGGATACACAACCACCGTACCTAGTTAAGTATTGTCTGGACAAATCTGGCACTAATGAAGTCGACAGACTTGGCTAACAAGGGGATCTCAAGCCAATCAGGTAACTACTTCATCCGATCTAGATATCTTGCAGCGCTCAATGCTAGTAACATGAATAATCCAATCAAGTGAAAAAAAGATGAGCTAAATTAGAATACAACATATCGGAAGGCAGTTTTAATCTGAAACTCAAAATGTTCTTGTGGAAGATGGAACATAAGGCCTTACCCATTGATAATAATGTAGCGGTAAGGAACCTACCAGACCTTGCCCCGTGCCCCAGATGTGGTGAGATAGAATCTATTGACCATACATTTTTTTGGGATAAATGTAAATATATTGATCAAAAAGGCAGTTTTGTTACAAGAAACAAACAAGATGGAACCAATGAGATGAAGATTTCACCCTTGGTTGCTTACAGGAAGGTAATAAACCAACTTAACTAGCCATTTCCTCAATCAAACTCAAACCACAAAGAGAGTAAGTTAGAACATGATTTTTTGTGAAGTCTTGCGAGGGCTATGTCCCGAACTGACCTATCAATGGCTTTGAAGACCTGTGGTATTGGCCTGGCGCAACGAGTGTGTATCCTTAGGTTACGTTCCTGCCATATGTTGTACATTGTGGCTTGGGCGACTATATGTTTGAGAAGTTTACGGCATTTAGAGGACCCTTGTTTCATCCAAGTGAGAAGATGATTCCAGTTGGTGAAGTGGAAGAGATGAGAACCCAGTCTTGCCTGAATATTGTGCCAAAGCTGCGTGCTGAAATCACAAAAGAGGAACAAATGATCCTTAGTTTCAGGGCAAGAGTTGCAGGTGGAGCAAGTAGGTTGAGCCGATATGTTCCAGTTGATGAGTCTCGATCTAACTGGGAGCATGTCCAAAGTAGATACCCAGAAGTGAAAGGCATGCTTTGGAATTGCCCCTTTAAACCAAACTATTGTGTGCAATGCTGCAGTGCATGCTGAAGGACAGATGCATTCCCAAGTGTCTCGAGCGGAGAAAGTGGTGATGGTAGAGCTATTTGTCTTCTACTTGAAGCAATCATTACCTCTGTAATCACGGGGGAGGGGGGATCCATGCTCAATAATTGATTCCTAATGTAGATCAGTGCGTCATGCCTGGATGTTATAGGGGGTAGTGTCCAGCCGTCTTGCGTTGTGGCTTGAAAGACGGTGCTGTTTCGAGGAATGCCTACAAGCTGACCCTGGGGTCCTGTAATGGTGATTAGTGGCCCCATCTCTGACCAGTCATCATCCCAAAAACTTGCCGAGTTCCCATCACCAATTTCACAGACCAAGAACTTTTTTACAACATTTCTGAGGTTTAGCATTGAGTTCCAGAGCCATGAAGCATTGAGATTCGTAGGGGCTGTCTAGAATGAGTATTTATGAAGTCTATGTTTTCTATTCCAAGCGACCTAGAGAGAGCCACTATTGGTAAATAGAATCCAGATCAATCAAAGGTTTAGAACAACATTCCAAGTGCTGACACATCTCAAACCCAAGCCACCTTCCGATTTTGGCAAACAGATCTTCTTCTAAGCCACTTTTGTAGAAGTATAACGATCTGTTGTACCGACCAAAGGAAGTTATTACACAGACTTTCAAATCTTTTGATGCAGCCTTTAGGTAGACAAAAAGCCGAACACCAGAAATTGAGATAACTATAGATTACCAATTTGAGAAGTTGTAAGCGGCCCGCAAAAGATAGAAATTTGGTGGTCCAGTTGGAAAATTTAGCAGACATGGCATCTATAAGGGGAGAGTACTCCGCTAGTTTCAATTTTCGATGCATAAGATGGAGACTCAAACCTGATGTAAAGAGAGTAGTCTTGGCTGTGTTCATAGAGAGACCAGATAGCTCTTCGAAACTTTGAGAACCTGAGTGATACCTTGAAGAGAATGGGCAGAACCATCAAAGAATATCATTACATCATTAGCAAAGGCAAGGTGAGTAATCCGCAGATCCTTCGCAAGAAGGTGATAGTCAATCATTCTCAATTCAAAGGCCGTAGATAAAAGGTTCCCAAAGATCTCCATGGCAATTACAAACAGAGAGGAAGAAAGGGGATCGCCTAAGGCCTCTTGAGCCTTTGAAGTGTCCACAAAGCCCTCCATTTATCAAGATGGAGAATGTAGTTGCTGTAAGACACTCCGAAATCCAACTAACAAATGTAGGGGGGAAATCTGCAGCCACAAGACATTCAAGAAGAAAGTCCCACTTCACCATGTCAAAGGCCTTTTTTAAGTATACCTTTAGGAGCCCTCTCCTCGTAAGTCATTTCCTGTTAAACCCATGAACTAATTCGGAAGCAAGAAGCACATTCTCAGCAAGCAATCTACCTTTCACGAATGCTGACTGAGTGTTGCTAATAATCTGAGGGAGGATAACTTGTAAACGCTTAGCTAAAAGTTTAGTGATCACTTTGTACATGACGTTGCAACAAGAAATCGGACGGTAATCTGTTATTTGATCAGCACCTGGTTTTTTGGGGATAAGAGTTACTGCAGTGGAGTTAACTTGCTTAAGTAACTTGCCATTTCTAAAGAATTCTTGCACTGCAGAGACAAATTCTCCTCCCATAGTGGGCCAAACTTTCTTGAAGAACTCTGAGGAAAAGCCATCAGGTCCTGGAGATTTATTACTTGGGATTGGAAACACTTCCTCCATAATTTTCAGAGATAAATGAGCAGTTAACATATGTTGTTGCATTTCAGAGCAGTGGAATACCGTGAGATTACGTGTAAGCTCAAGGTTTTTATGACTCAGAGGAGTAGTGACACCGCCCAGGAGGTTTTCAAAATAGCTGACACAGTGATGTTGGATTTCCTGAAGGCCTTCCAGTCGGACATTATTACCATCTCGTAAATAGTGGATCTGATTTTGGGAACGTCGCAATGTCATCATGCGGTGGAAGTACGAGGTGTTAAGATCTCCACTTTGTAGCCAATAAACATGCGATTTTTGCTTTAAAATTTTCTCTTAGGCTGAGGTAAGATCAAACCAAATCTTGTGGGCATGTTTCTCTGCAAGATTGGCTGAGGGGAATGGGTTAGAGAGGACAGCCGCCTGACAGTTTGTCATATATCGGAGAGCTTCTACAACTCTGTTTTCAAGATCAGAGTAATGATCCTTGTTCAAAGATTTTAGCACCCTTTTCATTTGTTTCAGCTTTCTGACAAAAGAGAACATGGTTGTGCCCGGAAAGGAGAAGCTTTCCCATGCTTCTCTTACCTTAGTAGCAAACTCTGGATGATGAGTAATAAAATTGGAACACCTGAAAGGTGTATTGGAAAGGGCCTTTTGGACGCCGAAGTAAACATAAGCAGGTGCGTGATCCAATATGAGAGGGTCTCCAAACTCGCCATAGGAGTAAGGAAAAGTTTGCAGCCAAAGGTCATTGATGAGGATTCGGTCCAGTTTCTTTGCTATAATGTTATCCTCCTGGTTGTTCCACCATGTCAAATGGTTGCCACAATAGCTGAGATCAAAAATTCTTGCTGTAAAAATGCAATCTCGAAAATCTTGCATTCCAGAAGTTATCCGAGAGCGTCCACGTGAATCATCAATGGGGTTTTGGGATTGGTTAAAGTCCCCTAGGGTAACAAATGGCTTTCCCAGGGTCCGCGGGTCAGAATGGATGACAACTAAGTCAATCCAAAGCTGCTTCCTGGAATATTTGCAATTTAAAGCATAGACGAAGGTGGCCACGAAGTCATGTTTGAGGTGAGGGAGCTTAACAATACAACTGATGACCTGGTTTAATTTAAAGATAACCGAAACCGATGATGATTGATCCTAAGTAATCCAAATCCTACCAAGCTCAGCATGCTCATAATTGCCGACAAAACATCGATCCAGGAATGTTGATTTCAAAATGTGGAGTGAATTATGTAGCTTCACTCTAGTTTCTATAATACTGCCAAAAGGCGCCTTGTTGAGGGTGAACCAATTTCTAAACCCTCTGCACTTCACGGGATCATTCAATTCTCTTGTATTCCAACAAAAAATATCAACCATAATATCAGTGATTGGGGCTAAAGCCCCGCTTCAAACATTTTTTGGCTTCCATGGAAAGTTGTTTCTGCCTTCTCTTAGATATCACCATCATAAATCTGAGTTGTGGGCATTACCTGAGTCCAAGGAAGAAGGGGGGGGGGTATAGCCTTGCCTTTTCCTTTCTTGTTCCTCGAAGAAGATTCCACCCGTTTCTTTGATGGCTGCAGGAGGGGCTCTTTAATGACCAATGGGCCATTTTTGATACTCTTGCGAGTAGCTTCCGATGCGGAGGCTTCAATGGATCTTTACGTAGTGCTTCTTTGACAGAGGCAGCGACAGAGGCAGGGGCTAGCTTACCTGGGGGACCTGGATCCACTACCTTGACTCTTGCCTCCGTTTTGGTTGTAGTCGTGGCATGTTTTGAAACAATATCCTCTGGAGCAATAGGGAGGGGAGGGAGTTTACGGAGGCGCGGGCAATCAGAGGTAGTATGGGCGGGGGACTTGCAATTTAAGTAAGTGATAGGCGCATAAGGGCATTTCTTGATAATATGCCCAATCTATGCGCAATGTTCGCAAGTTGGTGGAAGCCATGGACAAAAGACGTCAAGTCTGCGCACTTTTCCGAAGGAGAATTGTACGTTTACAGCTTCAGGGACTCGCTTGGTAGGATCTACTATTATGAAAACTCGAGCAACCTCCAAGTTTGACATATTTGCAGTGGCGGGATGAAGATACAAAGGTTTACCGATCATCCCAGCAATGCGTTCAAGAGCTTATATGGAAAAGTATTCAGGGGGTACATTGCGGAACTCTAGCCAAACCGGCGCAGAGGTAAGGACTGGGATTTCTGGTTCAACTCCGGATTCCCACTTCCCCCACAAACATGGACTAGTTCTGAATATGCCACATTCCCTGGGCGAGGACACACTAACGCGTAATTGCAGAGGAGATCCTAATGAGAAAGGATTGCTCTGAGAGCTTGGAGACAGTGATGTCGCGAAGCTTTCTACTCCATATGTTGTTTGTTGTGGCGTGTAGAACACCAGGCGAGGGAGTAGTACCATGAAATTGAACAAGTATGAAATTGGCCATCGGATTTTGTTTTTAATAACCACTTCATCCAACATTTTGATGCAGAGTTCACCGAAATCCAAGACAAAGGGGTTTCCTTTCTGCTGCATCGTTGTGCCGGAAGCAGTGACAAGATTTTCCCAGCTTGCATTATAGTTTGGTGTGACGGGAGAGGTAGCTTCTTGGACAGTAGGGTTGGTCGAATCTTGGATGATTTCGGTAGCACTAGCAGCGGAAGTGACAGAGGCTTGCGCGTCTGTAGGTGATGAGGTCCTTGTCTCAACAACTAGAAAAGCCGACGAAGCAGGAGCTACAGCTGGCGGAACAACAGGCGGATCGGAAGGAGAAGAAAGCGGAGGAACATGATCGATGACCACCCGTTTCTTCTTCGATCGAAGAGGCTTAACACGGAGGGATTTTTTTTGTTGACCATTAGGCTTGCCGGAGCTGGTGGTCAGGGACCAGCACCGGTGAGAGAAGAACGAAGGAGGAGGAGATCGCACGAGAAGTCGCTGGCACGATTACCGAGAGAGAAAAAGTAATAGTTTTACAAAAAAAAAAATTTTATTGACCATACATTCTTCATGGTAACTATTCCCAAGCAGTATTGTGGGATAAAGTTCCTCTAAAAGAGATTTGGAACCCGGGTCTAACTACGGATATATGTACAATAATCCACTGAACTAGAGCACTTGAATGCCTTCTGCCGAATGGAATGGGTATAGTGAAACTTTTCCCATGGATTTGTTAGGCTATTTAGACAGTTATGAACAAATTCATCTTCGAAAAGATGGAGATTAAAGTCGAAGACACAGCTACGAGATGTCAAAAGGATGCAAGAGAATGGAAATTAGCTCAAAACTCAGTAAATGCAGGTCCAACTAACTATTTTAATCGGGTATTTAATAAGCCTAACCACCATCGACCCCCATCAATGTTTCTTTGATGCAGTGTGGATATAATCTAAAAACAAAGCGGGTCTAGTATGGTGGATCAAAACCCCAGAAGGTCGTTGCTTAATCTGATCTTCGTCAACATCCATTTTCGTGAAATCTGCCTTAACTGCAAAAGACATGACTCTTTCTGTAACCATGAGTTAAGCTAAAGAACTCGGAATCTCCAAAGTGATTTTCACATATGATTCTCTCCAGTTGATCAACGCAGTTCGATTCATGAACCCTTTAAAAGATCTTTATGGAATTTTCCAAGATATCCTTTCTCTATCCTTTGAATTTTTATCTTATGTTTTTTTGTTATGTTAAACGCTTACACAATGAAGTTGCAGACATAATCGCCAAATAGACTCTCCTTGAAGCCTGGTTGTAAGTTTTTTTCAGTTTAATACAAAGTTTTAACTCAAAAATAATAAGTAAAATCAGTTTCACAAATATTCTTCCATAAATTAGATAAGTGTTTTTAGTTAAGTAATTAAATATTTTTTTCTATATTTTTATTTCACCAAAATTTGATTCCAACTAAATTTGATAAGGTTTAGATTATAGATTTAAGTTTCGATCTATTTAGTGAAAAAACCTTCCATATATCATGACAAAAAATCTATTATGTTTCAATCATTTGTATTCAGCTACATCACTATAATACACTCCAATAAAATATTAAGTTATTCAAATAAAATTTAATCTGTCCAGTGCAGAGATTGTTTCAATTATATAAGAAATTGTAATATATATGTGTTCATGTTATCGTCTTATGTGTGCAAGAAACATACGAAATTTTGGATAGTCAATCACTTCAACCATTGTTTCTTTGAACTGTGATTGAACATGATTGGTTTGGATCAACTCTAAACATCAATTAGTTAATCTAATGAATAAGGATATGAGGTTGTGGCACAATTGGGACAGTATTGTCCTGCGACCACCACGTTACAATTTTTGTCGTTGAAGTCACAAAAAAAAAAAAAAAAAATTTTATTCTTCTTCTTATCATGGTATTTTGGCTAAAACTTTCTATTTTTAAATTGTGAGACACATTGAACATTTTTTTATTTTTAATTTAATCTACCAAAATTAATAATACAAATTTTCTATTCAAAACATCCAAATAAATTAAAGTTTTTCTCAAAATTTATCAACGTTCAAAATTTTTATAAGTTCGATTTTTTTTAAGTTGTGACCTGTTTGATTGTTTTTAAGTTTAGATTTATAACCTTTTGGGACTGGAGGCCAAAATATTTTTTTTATTTTTTTAGAAATGGATTGACAATAGCAATCTACAGTTTAAACTCTATCATGCAGAATTATAAGATTATCCATAGTCAAATTCTGATTAAAAATTGTAGAGATTAACATTTAACAACTTAATCAAATATATATTTTTCTACCAAACTTTTTTTTTTCTGTTTTCCATACTTGAATTTAACTAGGACTTTTTCAACTCTGTTTTCTAAGATGACTTAAGATGATACGTAGGTTAGACTATCAAAACCAAATACATTAAACTCTTTTCTATTGTTTTATTATTTAATCTTCTGCTATTGAAATATAAAATCTTTAATTAGTGGAAAATAAGTCGGCAATATATCGCATCCACACACCATGTCAACAAAAGTACTTTGAAGTAATATTAAATAGAATGTAATAATATATAATGAATGTGAACCCTTTTCTTCAACACATTCATATAAATATATTTTAATTATGTATTATACGTCTCCAACTAACGTAAGTAATAAGACAATTTCTATTCTTAATTTTTTTTTCCTCAAAAATTTCTAATCTATATATTTATCATGGAAGAATGTCAAACTCGTGATATATAAAAAAGAATGTCAAACTCATGTTGTAAATATTTATTTATTTTAATAGTTTCTTTTTCTTGAAATACAACAATTAGGAAACGTATGAGCTAGGGTATATACCCCACATCCCAATATTCTATATATATATGAAGCAAAGAACATTCACAACAACAAACAACGAGAAAGAAAGATTCATCTTTTCAACAAAAAAAAAAAAACTTTTGTGTAAAGAGAAATATGGAGATAGAACCAAAGTTCAAGAGAATCTGTGTGTTTTGTGGAAGTAGTGCTGGCAATAAAACCACTTACAAAGATGCTGCTATCGAACTCGGAACTGAATTGGTATTCTCAATCTTCTTTTCTTTTCTTCTTTTTTTAGAATTTTCTTCATTTTTTTTTGTTAATAAATGAAAAAACTTTGAATCTGGAAATTGAACTCTCTTTTAATTTTGTAAGAAGCAACCAAAAAAGTTCTGTTTTTTTCCAAAACAATTGAGAATTTACAGTAAAAACTTTTGAGCCCCGAGTTTCTGCGAAGACTCATGTCTTAATTATGAGTTGATTTTACTTAGCTTGATTTTCGGTTTGAATACTTTATGAGATTATAGGCATAGCTCTTGTTGCTATTTTTTCTTAAAGATATATATATATCTTTCATTTTAAAAAATAGGTGAATTATCAAATGTTGCATCTTAAATAATTTATAATTTTACGGTTGACCAAGTAAAGGTATTTACAAGTTGCTTGGAAATGGGTTTAATCATTTGACTTGTCATAACTAAAGCCAATTAAGCCATTTAGAGTTAGTGGAGTCAACTATTCATATACAAAAATAATTCCTATTATCTTCTTTAGATAATTTTATCCAAAAGAATGTTATTTTCAATTTTTTACTTATTGTAGTCAGTGTTAGAAACATAATTCCAAACTTTTAAAAATAATAAATTTTTGTTAGTGTTTTTTAGTTGAAATTTGTGATGGGAAATTTCATACTTTTGTTTTTTTACCATCTGTTAAATTTTTTTGCATGTACTTTCTTAGACACTTTTACCAGAAAATGTGATTATGAAACTTTCACCTTTTAGATATAGTTTCTCTACCAATATCTTATCCACTATTAGATCATGTAGTGAATTTCTATTCCTTTTGCGACAATTGTTTTATTTGATTTATATAATTTTAACTAATTAACAATGACAACGACCACTAAATTAATGTTAAAAAGTTAATAAAAGGATTGTTTTTGTAGGTATCGAGAAATATTGATCTTGTCTATGGTGGAGGGAGCATTGGTTTGATGGGTTTGATTTCTCAGGCTGTTTACAATGGAGGTCGTCATGTCATTGGGTTAGTTTTTTCACCTTTTTTAAATTTTATTCTTCAAATAATGACAAAAAAAAAAAAATTAATCCAGTGGTCCATACTTAATCACCCATAATACGTTAACGTTGTATACGTTTAACTGAGTAAATTGGTATAAAAAAATTGTTCTTTTTTGATAGAGTTCGAATCTGCAAAAAATTGTTGAGATTTCTCTGAGTTATAAAAAAAATTATATATTGTTGAAGTCATATAACGTCAAAATCTTGTGTGGTTCATGAAACATAATACATTGATTTTTTCGATTAATATAATAGTTATGTAAAAAGCTTATTAGTTTGAGGATAAAATTAAACAAAATAGTTGAATTCTTCTCAGTCTGGTGATGGTTAAGATGATTCAGTTAATATATTAGGAATCTAATCTCTTTCTACTATAACTTAGTCTATAAATTATATATTGTCGATCTATTTGTTGACGAAAAAATGTTAGACAAAGTTTTGACGACACACTTGGTCACTTATTGTTGTTCTTCTATCCATTCTGTACAAAAACACGCACATGTTCCAATTATTTCACATAATATATTTTCTTTACGTTTAATCCTGTATTATTATTATTATTATTATCCATATTTTTAGTGTTCACAAGTCATTATAAGTAAGATTAAATAACTAATGATAATTGATAATTTGAGCATACGTGTAGTATTTGGGACGTTTACTTTTTACCAACTTTATTTTTGTCTTGTTACTGTCTTCAGGGTTATCCCCAAGACACTCATGCCAAGAGAGGTATGTCCGAAATATAACTCCAGAATATTATTTATTACTTATTGTTTTTTTCTTACCAGAATACATACATATCTACAAATTTTTAAGAAATTTAAATAAAATAAAAAGAGAGAATTTGAAAAAGTTGGTGGTAGATAATTCAACAAGAACATCAACCTCATAAATGTTATCTTTAAACACGTATTTCTAATTTGTCTCATATTTGAGAGTGTTTCAATTGAGACAAAACAGTCCCAATTTATTGGCCGGTGATATTATCATTAATTTTCCTTTATCCTATTCAAGATAAAAAATGATTAATTTATAGATAATTAAAAAACGTCACCAATCATATTGCCTCAAAAATATGATTAGCTTTTTAAGAAAGGGGTCAAAGTTATAAAAATGTAAGCCAAACACCTCGAGAGACTAAATTATCATTACAACTATTCTCACAACATAATGGGCTAAAATATGATTGCACCAAGACAAAATTAAATTTATAAATAAATAAATATAAGTTGAATCTTAAAAAAGTTTACTTATATATAGATAGATTCACACATGTAAATTAGGAGGAAGATAACCATAAAACAAGTGGTGTGAGTGTGTAAGAGTTTTTGTCATTTTGTTTTGGAATATATATACAGAAGATTCACAAGTGGTGAGGGAGTGAATAAATGAGTCAGTGTTGAGGATAATAATAATAATAATAATAATAATAATAATAATAATAATAATAATAATAATAATAATAATAATAATAATAATAATAATAATAATAATAATAATAATAATAATAATAATAATAATAATAATAATAATAATAATTTGTGAAAAATGTGAATAAAGATAACAGGAGAGACAGTGGGAGAAGTGAAGGCAGTAGCAGACATGCACCAAAGGAAAGCTGAAATGGCTAAGCACTCTGATGCTTTTATTGCTTTACCTGGTTCGTTCTTTTTGTTTTCTTATCCACAACAAATTTTTCATTATCGTTATAAAAATTTTAATATAAAGTTTTTTGATTAGTAAAAATGTGAATATTAATGTTGGAAATTTTATATAGGTGGATATGGGACACTTGAAGAGCTTCTTGAAGTAATCACTTGGGCACAGCTCGGCATCCATGATAAACCTGTAATCATTTTGCTTCCATTTCTATATAGATTATATATAATACTAATAATAATAATTAAAAAAATGAATTAAATTTAGAATAAGTGTCAAAAATAATAATATACTAGTCAGAAAAATAAAAATTGTTTAGGGAATTATTTTTGGTCAACTAGTTAAATGTTTATTTCTGCTATTTTTTATATCAGAGTTCGATTCATTCGACACCATGAATTTGTATTTGTTTCATTTAATATTATTCAAGATTTGGAGAGAATTTCAGATTATGAATCTGATTTTATCGATCTAATTATCGACCGAAATTTTTTTATATAATTTTGACAGAATTTATTAGATGGATACTACAGTTTACAAATTCATAATTATGGTTTTAATTTTATTATGATATCGTTTATGTCTACATTGAAACAAATGTTAAATAAATGTATAATTGTTTAGAATTCTTACTAGTTAATGGAACTAAGTCATATGATTATTATTTTGAAGATATATTTTTGTTTCATTTTATATATAAACATTATGATAATAAAAATATATAAAATAAATGTGAAGGTGGGACTGTTGAATGTGGAAGGATACTACAATTCATTGTTATCATTCATAGACAAAGCAGTGGAAGAAGGTTTTATTTCACCAACTGCTCGTCATATCATTGTCTCTGCTCCTTCAGCTAAAGACCTTGTCAAGAAACTTGAGGTTCATTTTTTAATTTCTTTTTTTAAATATTAATTGTTTAAATGTATTTTTGAATATAAATTAAACATTTCTTTTTTGCATTTTTTTATATTAAATTTAGGAGTATGTACCCAGGCATGAGAAGGTAGCATCAAAGAAGAGCTGGGAGAAAGAGCAAATTGGGCTAAGTCCTACTTGTGAAATCTCAAGATGATTAATAATTTGCTTAATTAGGAACAGCCCAATTAAGTGTTTCTCCAAATTGGGATCCTTTTTAGTGATTTTAAACTTAGCCCCAGCAACCAACAAAATGAATTGACTTCTTTTTTTTTTGTGTAGTTAATTCTGTTTTTTTTTTTTGTCACAATTCTGTTGTTTTTAATGTATTTATTTTAGGTTTGGATTTAAGAAAATAAAAAACAGAAAATATGTTGGTTTTTATTTAGTTTGTAATTTGTATTATGTGTCCCACGAAAAACTCAATCTTTAGTGTTTATTTTTGTTGTTGAAGAAACTAAATTGATTTTATTTATTTATTGTCATTATAGTAAAACTAAAAATTGATAGACATGCCTTATTCATTCTAGGGTTGGTTAGATTTGTTTTCCTGACACTGTTTCAGGAGGATGCATAGGAGTAAGACGAATACGAAAGAGTCTATCTGCACTTCACTCATAGGTAGAAGTTGTGCTCTGAGCTATGGAATCCATGATTTTGCTCCAGAATTTAGTAGTGGAGATGACTACGGATTGTACGGATGTGTTGAAGCTTTTGATCCATCCAGAGGAATGGCCGGCCTCTCAACCCTATCAAGAGGATTTTCTTAGTTTAAAGTCTCTTTTTCGCGCCTTTTCCCTCCATGTAATTCTGAAATCTCTAAACCATAAAGTTGATGCTCTCGCTCGTTCTATTAGAAAGTCAGTCAATGGCTTAGTGTTGTAAGCTCTTATCTCATCTTTTGGTGATGTTTCAATTAATATATTGGTATATATATAAAAAAGATAGACATGCCCATTTGGATTGAAAATAAAACTAACGTCTTAAACTCAATATTGATACTAACCGAATCTGATTGGCAATGGACGAATCCTTATTATATAAATAACATTTAAATTGGAAATCCAAACACTAAATTGAACAAATAACAAATTATAAATCGTATTTATAAACTCTAAACCCAAAAAAATAATATATTGTGAAAAACATATAGAAAATAGATTGGAATTTTAGAATTTCAAAATAGAATGACACCAATATTTACTTTTTAAAGAACTTTGTGTGTGTGTTTAAAACTTCAAACCATTACATAATATATAAAAATGCATATAGCATGGTTTAATTTTTTTATTTAAACACAAATTTCAAAGAAGAATCTTATATATTATTACATGACTGATTTTTATCAAAAGCTTACGTGTTAACACGACGTTTAATTTCAACGTGATTGATTACAAAGTTCCCCATAATATTAAAATTTAGTTATTTTTATATTTAAATAATTTCTTATTTTTTATAATATAGATAGTTACATAAAATACATACAAAATTAGAATTTTACATTTATATAAAACAAATTCATAATTTAATTTTTTGTACTTAATTTTTTTATTTTTAAGGAAATATAATGATTTCTTAAATTTTAAAATTATATGAAAAATCGTTAAAATAATATTTATTTTGATTTTATACTATTTTAAATTATAATAAGATAAAAATAATTACAAATCTTTTATTGTTATCATAATCTTTAATAAATCATATTCCTATTTGAACATTATATCTTTTTTATATAAAATAAACATAATTAATTTTCAATACATCATAAACATCTCATTCACCACAAACATTCCTTAATTTGTAATTTTCTTTTCTGCAGAGAGTCCTTTGTTCATTTTTCTTTCTTTTGTCATATTAAGCATATGATGATTTTATGTTTTAGAAATTGCAAAATTATGTAATATGTAATTATCTTCATATCAAGGTAAATTAATTTTTATAGAAAAAAATATTTATTTTCTTATTTAAATAAACTAAACTTTTAATAAGGAAATTTGTAATCAATCAGAGGCGAACATTAAATGTAGTGTTGATTGTTTTAGTATTATACTAATTATTGTTATTATATATCAAGTTTTTACATGGAAAACAAATTTTCATGTTATAATAAAACCCAAGTATTTATATTTTAAAAAAAATGTCTTCAAACAAGTATACAAAATAATCAAATATTTTTTTATACTTCCAGTAAGTGTTTTTTCAATTTCAACATTCTTCGTGAAAAAATTAAAGATTAAAAACTATGAATTCATAAGTTCATAAAAAAAAAATCAATTAGAAATTTTTTAAAAGTTATGAATTTTTTTTTGTGTTTTTTAAATGTTTGAATTCATATATTTAAAAAAATACAATTTATGTGAAGTGTTTGTTATCGATTGTCAAAAGGATGGAGTAAGGAAGCATGAAACTAAAAAGAAAAGCTTATGGATTGTTTTAACGACCTATTGGTCGTTATTTGAGCCCGTTATTATGGACCTGAGAAGAGCAACGTTTTTGGAAAATTTTAATGACCATTTGGTTGTGATTCTTGCTTGACAAAAGGAAGTAAATCGAAGACAAACTCTCTGGACCAAAATATTGACCTTTTGGTTGGTATTTTTGATCGGTAAAACGGACTAGAGATGTGACTCTATTTTGATGAAATACCGACATCTTGGTCAATATTTCTGACATGTAATTTCTTTTAGTTTGGTCCGACCTGGTTTTTCCCGAGTCGACTCGATTATGTTTTTATCACATTAAACCCCTATTGTTTGAGGGTCTAGAACACAATGTCTACATTTTAATTTCCAGCCTCTTTAGGGAGAGTTTAATCCAACCTTCTTAGGAAGATTTGATAGTTGGAGAAAAATTACTTATGAGACTCTTGTTCTTCATGTGGATCTTCAAGATCAAATCATCTATCTAAAGTTTCTTCTTAATCTATTCTCTTAATCCTTTTTATTATGCTTTGTTGAGTTGAAGGTTTAGTAGATCAATGTTATGATTATTAGCTTTTGATGTTTAGGATGTTAGATTCATCAATTTAAGATGTTCTTAAAACTATATTTAACTTAGTCTCTTGAATCTAAATGCTAGAAGTTTTATTGCCCACAAGGCGTTTGATAAAATTCATGAATGAACTAAATTAGTGTTTCATGTGTTAGGTAGAGCTTCATTGTCTTCTTGAGCATCCTTAGCTGATTGTCATTACCTTAGATCAATTGCTTGACCCTTGACTCATTGCAAGTGAAAGAGATATATTTGGAAATAGATTAAGTGAAAGCAAAATGAATTGATTGTTATAGATTAAGTCAACGCCTTGCAATCCTGTTGTTGCCGATTCTAGATTTTATGTGGATTCAATCATTTAGTGCTACATCAAAATGTTACGCACCAAAGGTTAATTGAAAATTTGAACATGTGAAAACCTCTTGTATCCGTTAGCTGGGGCATTTAACTACCATACAGATAAAAGTTTTGAAAATGTCAAATATTTTAATTTAGTCAAAAAAATATTTCAACTTATTAATACTAAACTCTTTCATAAAATCCAAGTTGTGTCATAATAGACTTTTAACACCCTTAGAAGAGAGCAAATGACGCAAAATATTTTATGTTTTCTTGAGAAGGAGATTGCCAGTAACACATGTATGTGAGTTTTGTCACTGTTATTTAGACCCTCTTCAATAATATTTCAAATTTTATTTTTATATATAGTTGTTAACGGATGGGCCTCAATAGATCAAAACCCATAACCAAAACTAGAAAGAGGAAGTAAAGCTGGGTCTAATCAACTGGTGGGCCCATAGGTAAGAAAAGAAAGATCAATGGACTGAATCATCGCACTACTAAGAAATGAGAGGTTATCCCAACAAATATGAGAAAATATTCAGTGTAATGAATACGCGATCAAATCCAATTCAATTCAGGAGAAAATAGAAGAATCAAGATGTTGGAAACTCTAGGAAATGAGGCAGTGTATAAATAGAAGTTAAGAGTCAATAAGAAGGCCATCGTCAATAACATCTAAAAGACTAAAACACTAAGAATATAAACATCTAGTCTTGTATCGAGAATCAGGTCGGTTTTCAATGAATAAATTGTCATTTTGTGTGTTGAATCTTTGAATAAAGCTCTTTATTTTGATTGTTAGTTAAAATAATAGCAGTAAGCAACATAAATCTTGAATAAGTTAGACATAACGAATCAGAAAGAAGATGAATATAGGGCTCAAAAATCTTGACCCTATCTTATATTGAAAAGAGACCTATCTGAGAAAATTTATGGATGGTGTATCAAATTAATTTTATTCACGTTTAACCTTTTTTTTTCCATTAAACTGATTTCATTAAACTTAAAAGTTCAGGATTCCATCAGTGATTAGTAGAATGCGATCGATACAAGCAATAATTCCAATAAACATAAATATAAGATAAAGTGCAGCTGGCTGAGAAACTAAAACGCACAGAAGCTCTTGGATAACGGTTGGAGATGTACTCTTGCCTCTGGAAAGGGTCTTGAAACACTCCTGGTTCTATCGCTGAAGAAGGTAGTTAAACACTTTGAAATGCTCTTCGAAATCAAGGTTCGAGTCGAGCTTTGAAAATGTTTCTCTGAAGCAGAAGAAACTTGTGGTACCAAACTCTTCATTGCAGAGGAAACAAGAATTTCTAACAACCTTCTAAGAGAAGTTAAACTAACGTATGGCCTTCCAAAATAATATATTATAACTCTAACTCTTACTTTCCTCAGGCTTACAAGATTTGCTTTGTCTTCAAAAGCCGAGATCCAATTAAACTTTAGGGAGATAAGTGTAGAATATCTTATCATTAAAAAATAGGCCCACTAAAAGGTCCATTAAGATAGGTCTGTTAGAAAACTAGAAGTAAAAACCCTAATTTGAATGATAGCGCCGCCGAACTAGAGAGAAGGTTTACCGGAGCTTTGCCGTGAAACTGGGGAAGATTCTCAGCCATCAAAGGACAACTAGAGATCAGTGGAAGAGATGACTCCAATGGAGCCGACGATGCTGAGTGGTGGAGCGACAGATCTGGGCATAAACTCTTTAAACCCGAGCCTTTTCTTCACCGGTGAAGAAGGACATGAAACCTTCGGTCATGAAGAAAAGCTTAGATAAGAACACAACAAAAACACAAGGAAGAAACAGAAGATTGGTGGATGCAGCGAACTCAACTCTGGAGAAGGAAGATGGTGGTGAAGAAGTTGAAGGTATCCTCGTCCTCGGAAGAAAGGGCTTCGACCAGCTTTCTGACAAAGAACAACCGCACATCACAAAGAAGAGGGAACAACAAAAGGGGAAACGAAGAAACGTAGAAGAAAGAGAGAGTAGAGACAAAGGGAAGAACAACGACAAAGAGAGAAGCAGAGGGAAAGCAAAGATAGAAAATTAGGTCTTCCTCAATGTTTAGGTCGGGGAGAGTTTTCGAAGAGTTCTCTGTCTCTAACCATACCTCATTTAACACTTGAATATTTGTAGAATTGTAGGTTTAATACTTGCAAAAATACATATTTAATTAAGATTTACAGAATTTAAACTTATTGCTTGATTAAAAACATGGAAAATAATGAATGAGCATAAACTAACAGAGATTATAAGCTAAGGAAAAAGTGGTGTTGGAGATTGAATGTGAAGGTAGAAAGATGGATGAAGATTTTGGTGGTTATTTGGTGATCAACAATAAAAAGAAAATAAAACTGACAATTAGGTTGTTTTTAGTTATGTTGTTTAAAACAATAGTTTAATATAAATTAATAATAAGAAAATATTAGAAGAAATTAGTTTAGGTTATAAAAGAAATCTAAATGATCAAGGAAATAACAAATTAAAATAAATCAGTTTAATTAGACGTTGAAGAAAGTGGTTAAGATGATCTAGCTAATAACTATGACATCTAGGGTTCGATTGCTCTTCTCTACCAATTTGGTAGATTAAATAAGAATTTTAAGGGTTGGACTAGATTATGTATCGGGAATTGTGGATCCAATTATTGACAAAAAAAACTTGGCATTGAAGAAAAAAAGGAGATTTGAATATGGAAGATAACCATGTAATTTACTATGCTTAATCACTACACAAGTTAATTATCAAAAAGACACTATAATTATATAAGCTTATCAAAATAGGCATTAGAAAGCATTTGTTATCGAATCACGTATTCATCTTTTACTAAAATGACAATTTTACCTTTTTTCTTTATTTTCAGCTACTTGTTGTATCTCTTTTAACTTCACATGCAACATAAAAAAGATTAGTTAATTCATTTTTTAAAAATTATAAATTATCTTGCTATTAAAATTGTTGTAATTATCTATCTAGAATAGTTTAATATTTCCACTTATCACTGCCTTAACTATGACCGACCTAATGTGCATATATGAAGCAGTAACTCTCTCATTTCATTTCGTATTACACAAGAGTAAATGAAAACAAGTTCATATTACCATTTTCCTCTCAATCCCCACATCATTCTCTCTATCAATCTTCCATTATATACAATAGTATAATATATATAATATATTTCATAACATGTTATCAGAACGAATTGCTCTGTTTTAATACCAATTGGTACAATTGCAAGGAGATATAATTTAATTTCTGTCAAATTTATTTTATATTTTATTATAATGACCGTCAAATCTAATACACAAGGTGATTCGGTCCCCCACACATATATATATATATATATATATATATATATATATATATATATATATATATATATTTAATTTATATGTTGTTATAATATTCGTTTAAATTCAGTTTTATATATTGTTTGTTATAATGAAGGGGCTTTGCCCCTTGGTGATTCGCTCCATGAACATATATATATATATATATATATATTAATTTAATTAACATGTTGTCATAATGCTCATTTTTGTTTAATTTATATGTTGTTACAATGGTCGGTGTGCCGTATGAATGATGATTCATTCACCATACATATATACTATTTTCGAGATGATAGGTGATGCCTTCCCCGAACCGATTGATATAGCCGACGTGTCGTACGAGTGATATGTTCTCCATACTTATATATATTATTTTCAGGGTGATAGGCAATACTTTTCATGAATCAATCGGTATAGTAGACTATGTCTCTATCATTGATTTTCTAAACATTCCACAAGAACGAATAAAAATGTCGAGAAGACATTTATGAAAACGGTCAAGAAGAAAAATTTAATAAATTTTGTGCATAAGACAAACTTATTCAGTTATCATGTCAAATTTGGCTAAACTCGAGATCATTGTCTTCAATAACTTTGAAAATAATTATATGAGGTGAGCAGTTGCAGTAAAGATGCATCTAAAGATAAATCAGCTCCTTGACATTATCAATAAGTTGAAAATGACTTGTGACGAGAAAAATAAAATAAAATGCCATGATATTTTTATTCCACCATATCCATGATGGTTTAATAAAATGAATATATAAGATCCTAAAGATCTTTGGCAATCACACAATAAAACGAAGGTGTGATGTTAAACCATGAATCTCGACCAGCTCATTCCCATAAGTGAATGTTGTATCATCCAGTTATAATGATTACAATGGATGTAGACAAGATCGTGGTCATGGAGAAGGATATGGATGTGGACGTAAACAAATAAAAATGTTCCGTCTAAATGATCTAAGGTCCAAAGGAAATGAAGTTGGTTATGTGATAAATATGCAACATAAGAATAGTTGCGACAAATCTAGCATGAAAATATATTAAGAGTGTACTTGTAGTACGTTGAAATATGTGGTTGATATGTATGATAAATCACAAAAGAGAAATGAAAACAAAATGAAACCAACTTTGGGTCTGATTGGCAACAGCTTTCGTTGTTCTGGAAAGCAAAAAAAAATCCAGAGCACTAAAATTAAACCAATCGTGCTCTAGGTTTATATTTTGCTTTCGTTGTTCTAGAAAGCCAATTTTTTATATATATAATATTTTTGGTTGTGGAAAGCTATGAGCTTTACAAAAATAAATCCCTACATAAAAAATCTATAACCAAAATACCTACATCAAAAAAAATCTACAGCCTAAATTCTACAAAAAAAATTCAAAGCTATAGCCATTACCAATAAGCCACTTCTTCTATGATAAAGTATGACTTTCTTTCAATGGCATATATAAAGATATAGATCTTGATGTAGCCGATTTCGTTGTTAATCTTGAAGATATCAACAAAAATCTAAACAATTAAAATCTTCTAGAAGAAGATAATATGACATGATAGTGCTTTATAATGTTTTTTGCTTATAGAATATTTTTTTTTGATAATTAAATTTAATTTTAAATATATTAACACATCTTTTGTAATCAGAAAATGTTGAAACTTGAAAACAGGGATGAAAATATTTATCTGGCATATAATACTGCAACGCACACAATGTATTTCTCCTCCCTTGATATAAAAGATTTTGTTGAAAGTGTGAATACAATATCTCCAAATGCAAAAATAATAATGGGCTCTGAAAGAGCTAGGTTTTCAATGCCAAGAGGAACAAAATTTGAAATAAATGATGTATTCTATTCCCGAAGTCTTACGAAAACTTATGAAGTTTCTAGAGATATCATATAGAAACTATGAATAAGAATATCATTGAATATCTTTGCATTATATCAGTCATTCCAGAGAGAAACTATATTTGAAAAGTTGTCAGCTTCATCCTCCGAAATATATTCCACAAAAACAAATGTGGTTGAATCATATATGTAAACCTGAAGTTTACATATGTACGTTCAAAGTCTAGCATGAACGTTTAGGACATCTTGGTTCAGTCATGATGAGAAAAATTGTGGAAAGTTCAAATGGTCATCTGTTGAAAAACCATAAGATTTTTCAAATGGGAGAATTTCCATGTAATATTTGTTATCTTGGAAAGCTAATAACTCGGTCATCACCAACAAAAGTTGGGAATGAATCTCCAGTATTATTAGAAAGAATAATATGTGGGCCTATTCATCCGCAATGCATGTCATTTAGATATTTTATGTATTGATTGACACATCTAGTAGATGGTCACATGTGTGTCTATTGAACACACGAAATATGGTTTTCGCAAAATTCATGGCCCAAATAATCATGTTGAGAGCACAATTTCCTGATTACACAATAAAGAAAGTAGGGTTTGATAACGCTGGTGAATTCACTTCACAAGTCAGTGACTATTGTTTGTCATTGGGAATTGATGTTAAACATCTAGTTTCGCATGTTCACACACAAAATGATATGGATGAGTTTTTAATTAAACGGTGCAAATTATTGCTAAACTATTAATATTGGGAACAAAGCTCCCAATTTCAATATGGGGTCATACAATTTTGCATGTTGCACCACTAATTAAAATAAGACCGAGTGCATATCATAAATACTCCCCATTAGAATTAATATCTGGCCAAAAGCCACACATATCCCATATATGTGTTTTATGGTGTGTGGTTTATGTTCCTGTAGTGCCGCCGCAAAGAACAAAAATGGGATCACTAAGGAGATTAAGAATATATATTGGGTATACATCACCATGTATGATTCGGTATCAGGAACCAAAAATTAGTGATATGTTTACGACATGTTTTCTGATTGCCATTTTAATGAAGATGAAATTCTAGCATTATAGGAGGAACTAAAGAAGTTCCAAAAGATATAACTTGGTGCACGCTGTTGTTGTGGCACCTTGATCCCCTACGAAACAATGTGAACTGGAAGTTTAGAAATTGTGCATCACAAAATATGGCAAATCAGATACTAGATGTGTTCACCGATACAAAAAAGGTGACAAAATCATATATACCCGATGTGAATGTTCCATCAAAAGTTACTGTTCCAAATGAAAAAATGATGGAAATATAGCAAATGAATCTAAGGTTTAGTTGAAAAGACGCAGACCAATGAGATCAAAGGATAAAAATCCCTGAATGTAAAAAAATTGGAAGAACTAAATGAAAGTGGTCCAGATAAACCTCATACTAAGAAAAATCCTAAAGAGAACATCAATGTTGAAAATCATGAGATTTTCAACAATTATACCCAAAATGGAAAACTATGGGTTAGAAATACGATAGAAGATGATGATGATTGAATTTTCTCATTCTCCGTATCAAAAGAAATCGATAATGAGAGGGATGATCCAGATCCAAGATCCATAATGGAGTACCAGAAAAGATATGATTGAGAGAAATAAAAAATGGCCTTAAAAATTAAGTTAAACTTCCTTAATAAAATAAATGTTTTTGGACATATTGTTACAACACCCGAGCATGTAAAACATGTAGGGTATAAATAAATTTTGTAAGGAAAAGAAATAAGAAAAATGAGGTAACAAGATATAATGTCTGATTTGTTGTCCAAGGTTTTTCTCAAAGACCAGGAATTGATTATGAAAAAACATATTCTCCGGTTATGGATTCAATTAAATTCAGCTTTTGATGAGCTTAGCAACATCTAAAAATCTAATAATGCATATAATAGATGTTGTGACAGCAGATCTATATGGATCGCTAGATAATGATATATACATGAAAATCCTAGAAGGACTGAGAATGCTTGAGGCATTAAATTTAAAATCTAAAGAGATATGTTTGATCAATCTACATTATTCACTTTATGGATTAAAACAATTCGGACGTATGTGGTATAATCACTTAAGTTAATATTTGTTGAGTAAAGGATATTGGAACTCAAAAGAAGATTAAAGATGCTAGAACTCATATCAAAGAAGAGTTCGAAATGAAATATCTTGGATAGGCAAAATTTATTCTTGGACTTTAGATCGAGCATCTTCGAAATGGAGTTTTCATACATCAATCAAGTTATACTAAAAAGATCTTAAAACACTTTTACGTGGGTAAATCGACTCATTTGAGTACTCCAATGGTCAATAGATCACTAAATATATATAAAAATCTACTCCAACTTTATGAAGATAACGAAGAGGTATTAGGTCCTGAAGTATCTTATATGAGCGATGTTGGTGGACTTATGTATCTTGCAACTTGCACTCGGCCATATATAGCATTGCCTATAAATATGCTTGCAAGATACATTTCGTCACCTCACTGGAATGAAATAAAACATATATTTCGTTATCTTCAGAGAACAACTGATTTGGGATTATCTTATAACATAAACTCTAATGTCGATTTAGTTGGTTTTGCAGATGCGGGATATTTATCAGATCCACAATAACATCTCCATCTACAACCAACCAAACATTTTGCACCAATCTTCATACTATGTGACCTATACAACCTTATATTGTACATTGTTTTCAAGGAGTACTTATAAGTACAACATTTTGCACCAATCTTTTTCCCTTGTCATGATTTTTATCCCACTGGACTTTTTCGTGATTAAGTTTTTAACGAAGCAGTACGTAATATATCATTAGTGAAAGATAATTAAGTGGAAGTATTATAATTGTTGTAGTTATCTTATATGTGTCTATATAAAACACTTACTCCCCCTCATTTCATTTTGTATTACACAAGAGTGAATGAAAACAAGTTCATTATTACCATTTTTCTCTCAATTCTCACATCACTCTCTCTCTCTCTCTCAATTTTCCATTATATACAATATAGTATAATATATATATAGATATATATATATATATATATATATATATAGACCTTGGTCTAGTGGCAGATGGTAACTCCACTGAAGACAGACACTATCTCATACTCAGGGATCGAGTCCTACTGTCTACATAATGTAGGAATTTGGCTAATGGACCGGCAAGTTATGTCCAAGTGTTGACAAAAAAATATATATTATATTTCATAACATTTTTTTTTTGTATGATTGATTTTTAGTTTGTGAAGTAATAATAATAGTTACTTTACCATAAACATTTATTGATTAAATTTAGAGCGAATTTGCTATATATACATGAGTTTTACAAAAATTAGAAGGATTACACAAGTTTTGTGTTTATTAGTTCTCTCACATGTTTGGATTTAGAAGTTACCAAATGACCCCTACAAATATTTATGCTGAATAAAAAAAATAAAAAATGTTAGATATGCTTAGATATTGTCAGAAATAATATCTTTTCCAAATTGGAAAGAGATAAACTAAGAGAATATATATACAATATTAAAAGAGCACTAGGAAATAATGAAAACGAAAAAGATATGTGAATTTACAGTGTTAAAATTAGATAGGGATGTTAATTAATTTATGATACGTATTTTCGAATAGTTGTGTACATACATTATATTATATATTAATAAAAAAAGATTCATTGGAAAGAGTATTAGGAGATGACGAGAACAAATAAGATATGGGAATTCGTATACATAATATACGTACGGTGGTAACAGTTTGTTTAGGGTGTTAACCAATATGTGGAAGAAGCCTTAAATGGTGTCAAACTCTTAATATCTTAAGTAAATTAGAGAGATAAAGAGTAAACATATTAAAATGCTAATATTTTAGAATACTAGGGGTGTGTATATATGCAAATATGTTGATATGAATATGTGTTCATATTTGTACACGTGATCGGATTATCCATACTAATCGGATTATCATATAACAGTTTAGAAAGTAAAACATAATATGTATATATGTAATAGACATAATTAACATATAACAATATAAATATACGTAAACCTGATAATAATCTGTGTACATAACATGTGACATAGGTGTTGTGAACATTTAGATTAGCAACTAACAATAGCAGTACACCTATATATGTTTGGATTAACGTGTAAGTGATGTAATACATATTCAAAAGTTGTTCCTTCGAAAATTGTTCCAACAGATCTTGAATCAGCTCATCGTCATATGTTTCTCCATATCCTCGATTCGTCATTGTCACCGATTTTGTGAGATTACCCACCGTTTCATTAAGTTCACCTGCTCCCACGCCACCTTCATTCTCGTCTTCATCTTTGATTCTTCTCTGTGCTCTTATTTTACTTCCTCATATTCAATTTTTTGGGCATCTGTTTGATGAATCTCAAAATGAATTAGAGCAAAAGTAACTATGAAATCGAAATAAAAATCAAGTTTTAAGTCAAAAAAGGATATAGAGAGTTATAAAGAGTTTTAGATTACATAGGTGATAAGGTCAATATAGAAAAAAAAAAGTGTATATGAACCTACCAAATAATAGTTGGTGAGAGAACTAAATATTAAAAAACTTATGTACATCTACTCAAATTTCTCTTTAATTTATCTGGACAAAAAGTTATTAACATTGCATATAAGCTATAGAATTGTAATATTAAAAATAATTAGCTCGTATATAAATGTTTTTTAAAAGATTTTCTAAACAAATTCGGCTAATTCTTCTTTTTTTTTTTACTAAACTATGAAATTTTTTAAAAATTTAATTTTTTGTTTGTTAAAGTTATGAGTTCTCTAAAAAGTTTAATACCGAGTTTTTTTTAATCTGGTGGTTAGGATGATCATGCTAATGACTATGTAGACTAAAATATATTTTAGGGTAGATTATGGATTGAGCTTGTCCGTCCAATTGTTGACCAATTTATTTTATGACATTCAATAGAAATTTAGTCTTGACTAATAGTCTACTATTTTATATATTAAATGAGACTCAAAAACATGTTAAACCAGCTATTCCACACATAAATGGTGGTGGGCCAGTGTAGTGCCCCGACTGCAATCCGACTAATAGGCCGCGAGAAAAAGGAAATGAGCTGAAGTTCAATTATCGGATAATTTGTCAGGGAATTCTGTCAGGAGTGGATAACTAAGAACGGGAAATGTTTAAGTTGGTCACGAGAGAGAGGGAATTGTCTAAAGAGTAATGGGGAAGGTTTTGGTATCAAGTGTCGAGAATTGACGTGCTCGAGATTTGACGTACTCGGAAATGTTACAAAATTAAACCGAGATTAAGAGCTTAAGAGGAAGCTTAGGCTTTAAGTAACATCATGAGTCATAAGTAGACACTTGGCATGGTTTAAGGGTGAGTAAGTCACCTAGTTGCCAATATGGTTAAGCCACCAAGAAGTGTGGTTGAGCTACATGCTAGTTTCTTCTACAAATAAGAAGGGAGAGCTTAAGAGAAAAAGGAGAAAAACGTTGGGGAGTTGCTGTCAAAATTATTGCTGAATTTGTGAGAGTACTTTTGCACGTGAAGGAGAACCAATCCCCATAATCCAACTAATCAAAGGAAGGAGCAAACGAGGTGAGTTTGTGGTTAGGACTGCAAAAGGGGATGTGATTATTTGTTGGTTATTATGAAATAAATTGGTTTAGTGGATCGTAACATGATCATGTGTTTGTTGTGAGGAATCGTTTGTTGTTGTTCGTATGTTGATTGTGTGGCCGTGTGTTGTGTGATAGTTTTGATGGTTCTTGTTGGAAGTATTGGTCATTGTAATGTTTGTTGTGATGATTGGATTGTAGTTGCGGGTTCATTAGTAACGAGTATCGATCATGAAATTTTAATGTTAGGAATTGAAAGGAGGTTGTAAATGAATAAGGGTCATAGGAATGGGTTGGTGCTGACCTTGCGTGTTGGTTATGTGTGACTACGGTTGTATATTGATGTGTGGGATGATGTGTGGTAGTTGTAAATGTATGCATGCACTATTGGTTGTGTAATGTTATCATGTGCACATGATTGAGGTTAATTGCAATGGTGAATGTGAATGTGGTTTCGTACCGTTGAGGGTACGTGAAGCGGAATGAGAATGTGAATGTGATTGTGACTTCGTACCGTTAAGGGTACATGAAGCGGAATGAGAATGTGAATGTGATTGTGGCTTCGTACCGTTGAGGGTACGTGAAGCGGAATGAGAATGGTTGTGTTTGTGGCTCTGTACCGTGTGAGGGTGCATGGAGCATGTAATGTGGTACGACCCGTACTGTGTGTACGTGGTGCGTGGTGGACCGTCAACGCGGATTGTCGGTATTGTGTTGAGATCGGTCCGCAGTGTGTTGAGGTGTGTGTGGTGGACTGGTAATGCAGATTGTCGGTATTGTATTGTGACCGGTCTGCAAGTGTTTGTGAATGGTGAATGAAGGTGGTATGTTTGCGCTTTATGTGAATTGTTTGTTGCGTGAGTTATGTTGATGCGTTTGTTGATATTTATTATTGTTTTTAACGTGCCTAGTGGTAGTTCCCAAACTCGTTGAGCAAGTGGTTGCTCACGTCTCACTTCCCTTTTGCAGGTGACCATAGTAAGAACCCCTAGGCCGCGAAGGAAAGCATAGGAAGCCGGTGTAGATTTTCTCTTTTTGCAAATGTACGTAACGATTGCGGTTTGTAAAGTTGTTTAAAACTCGACCGAGGCTTTGGGTTTTGTTTTGTAAACGCTTATGAAAATGGTATAAAAGGTTTTCATGTAAATTGGTTCGCATATGTGCTTAGCCTTGGTTCGGGGCAAACTAACAGACTATCGTTACGGGTTGCAAAGCTTTGAGACATTAGGATGGGATGTGTGTTTCGAGCTTGGGTCAAGGACCGAATGTGTTTCGGATCTCTTGGCTCTTCGGCTTGAATATGCATCAGTAGCGTTTCCGGTCTAGATCGGACCGGGGGTGTTACATGCGGTCTCTTTAGATGAATTTATCACACAAAAAAACAACAGATTTATATATTTTGGGTGCCGGTACTTGACTTTTTTTCTTTGGTCTCTGTATCAATTTCAGTTCTTACATTTAGACGATAAAGCTCTAAACATGACATTATATTCGTTTCCTCATGTTGTCCAAGTTAGCTTTTGAGTTTTATTCCTTACATTTTGATGTATGATTTTTGGTTTATAGATCAGTAATGGAGAATGAAGAATGGAAGCTGAGAAAATTGGAATTAGCAAGAGATAAAGTGAGAATGAGAGCGAAGAAGATAGATGAGGAGAAGTGTTCAGTGCAGCCAGATTTTGTGTCCTTTCATGACTTAGAAGACAAACTGAACTATCAGCGATTCAAACATCGGTTTATTCATAATTAATATAGCAAGTTATGGTAACCGGTTTGGTCTTAGTATTTTTGGTGCAGTTACTTTTGATCTCGATTTTTGGCTTACTCTTTACAGTTCTAACGGCTACTTAATAATGAAAGAATTTTATTCTCTCTTCTTCATTCACTAGTTGTATAGTTTCTGATCATGTTAACTTTTATAGCCGTTGATCATGTTAAACCTTTGCAACAGTAAAAAGTACGAGGGAGTTATAACGATGTGAACATTAGTAAAAGAGAAAAAGAGGTTTATATGTTGGTTGAGTTCTCGTTGTTTCTAACAATGAGTTGAATAATGCGTCATTGTTGTTTAAATGTGTTTTTTTAATGAAAATTGTATTTTTCGAAGATTTTTAGACATTAGCAAAAGGCTTGGAATTATCAAATATAGTCATTACAAAAGCACACAAACTTTGTTTCTTTTATGTGTTTGTTTTAGTTACTAAGTTGATTGGAATGTGAAATACTAAGTTGATTGGAATGTGAACATCAATGCCTTCATGGCCAAATCTGTTATTGAACATTTTTGTGTGCATCTTCTTCTCCTTCGCTTGAATATAATTGATTCTTTTTTCTGTCTTATAACTTTGCTAGTTACTCTAGTTATGAACTCAATTTCATTGATGAGTTTTCCTCTAATTCTGGAAGTCTCATTTAGAATTCGAGACTACTGTATTACTTGAAAACTTTATTTTTATTGGTGATGAAAACTCTTGCTAAAAAAAGATTAATAGCAATGTTCTCCTCTACCACTTCTCATGTCTTTTAAATAATCTATGTGTCTTCCACCTTCTCAGTTAATACCTTAATAAACATGCAACCATTCGACTATGACAATAGTGTGCTTGACTACAAACATCGGAACATATTTTCGATTTGGTATTTTTGATATGAAAATTTAAGGGTTTTTTGATAATTTGGGGTTTTTTTCAAATTCTGGTTTGTTCCAAATGAAATCAGAAAACAAAAAAAATTGGTCTAGCTCTCACAAATCCGGTCATTAATAGTTTAAATTAAATTTACAGATTGATTAAGTACGATTATGGTTAAGTGGTATATTGAAACCAATAATAATCCGATTTGATTAGGAAATGAGATTTTTTTAAAAAACTCATAGCTTATATGTAGAATTTGCAACTTTCCTATATGGAATTTTTTTAAAAAAACTCATAGTTTATATGTAGAATTAGTGGTATATGATAGTTTTGAGAGGAATTTAGATCGTTGACCATTGTTTTTTTTTTCAAAATTGTAGCTCAAATTAAAGCAAAGTCAAAAATGTCGAACAATGTTAAGAAATAGTCGACCGTAAGTCAAAAATGTCTTCCACTACTTCACTTATTTACATTAATGAAAATTACATTTATTAAGAGAATCTGCAATATGATTGGGCAATAATGATGGACGGACAACTCCTACAAAGTCTTTGTATAGACATCCTAGTATATCTGGAGTTGCTTACCGTAAACAACATGATCGCTCAGTAATGAAACACCAATAACTATACCATTGCATTGAAATCATTTTACTTTAAAGTGCATAAAGGCAAATGCATGATTCATTAAAAAGAGCAAACATGTTTGTTTGCATTTAGGGTTTTACAATCAAATAAATCTACTATAATCAAAAACTTAAAGTCTACCACTAAACACAAATAAATTTACTGTTGGATGAAAAATAAGTTTGCCAGCAAATGTCAAATATGTCTTATTTGGTGCAACATTAATCTAGTAAAATAACAATAAATCTGTCATAACCAAAACTGAGTAACTTTACCATGGAGCTCATAAACATTTACCATCGCATGACAAAGAATAAGTCTACTATCAAATAACAATAATTCTACCATAGAGCAACACAAAAATCTGCCAGAGTCAAAATAAATCTATCGTGATAAGTCAAATATGCTTTTTTTGTTGGCAGAGAATAAGTCTACCATCGAATAACAATAAGTTCGCCATAGAGCAAAGTAAAAATCTATAATTAAGTTAAAATAATTCTACCGTCAAATAATAATTATGCCTTATTTGACATAAATTATATCTTACCACCAAATAAACATAAGCCTCATGTGAAGCAATGGAAAAGTATTCTATTGAGTCAAAATAAGTCTACCTCTAATGTGAATTCTACCATATTTGACACAAAATAAATCTACTGTTAAAAACAATAATTTTATCATAAGGCATTGAATGATTCTACCGTCACTAATAAATAAACTTGTCATATCAAACCACTGAAACTCTTATATAAACGATAAATAAGTGACCAAACGATAACTAAGTCTACCAACAAACGACAAATAAGTGACCAAAAAATTACCATCATGCATAAATAAATTCTATCTTAAAATATAAAAAATTCTACTTTAAGTCGTCAAAATTTACTATAATTCTACGAAAATTAAGTCTGTTACCAAATAAAGGAAAATCTACCATTAAAAATAAATAAATTCTATCACTAAATTTCAATTAAGTCTTTTACAATGGCATAAACTCACTAAAATATAATTCAAAATAAATCTACTGCCAAATAAAATAAAAATTACCATCAAAAACCAAATAAATCTATTGTTACACGCAAAATAATAATTATATTGTTACATGCAAATTAAGTCTATCATCACAAATAAATCACTGTAAAATAAGTCTACTACTAAATAAAAGAAAATCTATCACCTTAAAGCAAATAAATTTACTGTCCCATGCACGATAAGTTTACCGTCACATATAAATCATCATAAAATAAATCTACCATCATACGAAATATAAATTTGCCATCACTGAACTTATAAATATATTGTCACGTGATAAGTTAAACAAATTATCAAATTAAAATAACTCTACCGTCAAACAAAAACATATCTACCATTATACACAAAGAAAGTCTACCATCATTTGCTGACACATAGATATTATTTTAGTAATTAAATTAAACATTGAAATCATTTTATTCAAGGTTGTATTTTAATAGATTTATAAATTCTTGCAGAATCATGTGTTATTTGAGCATTGATTTTCAAATTATATTTAAAAACATGTGTTATTGGTTCCATCATTTGTAAATCTAGCTCATAATCACCCCTTATTGGTTATGTCATTTCTAAATAGTAATTCAAATCACATTTTATTCAACATTAAGGATTTGAATATGGACTACGGTTTTTAATGAAGTTTTGTGGATTTGGTAATGAATTTCTCTTTAAAATACAAAGCCTTAAAATCATAACTAAATACATGTTGGTTTGAGTCGGATTTTTAAAATACACTTTTTTATGATTTTAAAATCACAAAATTCTACTTAGATTTTTAAATCTTACTAAATTTTCAAATCCACTAAAATCACAAAATTCTACATAGTTATTCACCCATTTAAATTTTTTTAAAGAATTAAATTAAATTGTTAAATGTTTTCATTGAAAAGAAAAACATAAAAATATTAGAAAAGAAAAAAATAAAGATGATCAGTTGGGGAAGGTACCTCAAAATTACCAACAATAATTAACGAGAAAAATGGCATAAAAGCCTAAACTTTTAAAAAGACGAAGTTTTAATCCCAAACTACGAAAATGGTCATTTAATCTCATTCTTTTGGTTGACTATCCCGTTTTAGGCTCGTCGTTAAGTTTACTAACATACTTCAATTACAAACTTAATATGCCGTTAATTGTGTCGTTATGTCTAAACGACATTGTTATTGAAATAACAAAATCATTATGTCCTAGCTGTAAAAATCAGCCCGAAATCTTAAAATCAAAACCCTTAAAATTTTTTTTCAAATTCTCTCATCGAAATTGAAGCTTCATCGTATTTTCATTTGATTGGGTCTACGCCGATGAGTTCAAGCTTTGTGACATCTTGTGTGACGACGAAGTGTGTGTGGCCTAGATGTTGTAATGTTAACATCAAAGACGCAAACAAACACATGATGATCGTTCCCTGGTGTATGAGCAAACGAGATGTGAGTTCGTGGACGACCAAAATGATGTAAAAATAGTTCTTGTTGTTTATGTTTTATAATTATGTTGAAATTGAAGGTGATTTACCAAACCTGTAAGAATGTGCTATGTTTTTGTGCAATATGGTCATTTATTTAAGTGAATGGAGGAGGTCGTGTGTGAAGAGATTGAAGATCCTTTACCTAAACTAGCAGTTATTACAAATGAGGTTTGTAAAGTCAAATCTAAAGCAAATGAGCTGAATGGCATGACACAAGAACTGAATGAAGAAGAAATATTGAACAAACAAGAAATCTGCAAGAGGAAAGTCTGCTTGAAAGTGGGTTTTGTGAGAATTTAGTTGATCACCATTGCGTTTGTTTATGAGTTGGTTAGTAAAGAAAAGAATGGCAGATAAAGAGATTCTTGTTTGTTAGTGTAATGGTAGACAAAATGATATTTGATATTATTATAATGGCAGGCAATATAATACTTGTTATTAGTGTAAGGGCATGGTTATTAGTATAAAGGTATGGTTTGTTTTGTTTGATTATTTGGCTATGTAATTTGGTTTGATGAGTAAACATCTTTTATGGTTCTATTTTGTATTGACTTACTTTGGTAGAGAAAGAGTGATATTTAAAATATTGTAAATGACCGACAAATAGTGATGCTTAATATATTGTGAGTGACAGACAAAGTAAACTTTTGATAGTGAATGACAAACAAAGTGAATATTGCAACTTAAAATAAACATGTTCATTCGGTCGGTGCAAGCCAATTGTGAACTTAAGATAAGCATGAACAAGAGTTGAATATCCAAAATGAGAGTTGTATCACATGGTTTTCAAGCACCAAACCGTACAAAATACTAAAATGAGATAACTCAAACTACATGTTTAGCTTGAACAATTAAACCAATAAGCTCACTCTTCCAATCCTTCTCCTTGATGTGATGTTCTTTGTGATCCATGTTGTCGTGATGTTCTTTGAAATGCTTGTTGTTGTGATGTTCCTTATGATGCTCAGAATTGTGATGATTAGATTTGTGATGCTTGTCCTTGAACATGTCTAATACCATCCTTATAAGTTTGATGCCATATATTAGTTGTGTACCAATCACTAAAATAGTTTTCTACTTTCTATTTTGTATCAATGATGATAGATGTATCATAAACACAAAGAATACCAGTCATATACCACTTTCTATCATTCATATCCACGGTAAAAAAAAACAATCATTTCCATGTCTTATCTCATATGTATTGTGTCTTGCTATCCACCTGACACAAAACTGTGTTCTAGTAATCATCTTTTCAATCTCAGCATGAACTTTTTTCATAAACATACTCTTATCCTTCAACCTCCCAACAATTACATATCTTTTCTCATTCCTCACCATACACTGCCTTCTAACATCTTCCAACATATCTAGTAAAGATTTCTTTCTACCTAGGTGGATTTTTCTATTGATAGACCCATAAAGATTGTTCAAGATGTCATTGCAGCAAGTGTCTACTCTAAAGAAGGCTCTAGACCATGTCTTTGGACTAATTTTCAGTAAAGAGGCAAAGGCACCTGGGTTGTATTTCTACAATTCATACATGTGAAAATCAAATTCTCCTCCTGTGTAACTCCTTGCAATCTTTCAAAATAGTTGTTGAAGCTCCATATCATGGTTGTTTCTTTTCCAATTCTCCATAATATGGTGAGCAAAATCGATGCTCATCTTCTTTGGTGATATTATGGATATCCTTGACTAAACCCTGCACTAAACATTGTAAATCATTAGAGAAAACATACGTGAAAAAAGATAACATCCTAAGAAAAATCATAGAGACTAACCGACTGTTTGTCTGATATTATTGCTACATGTCTTCCATCCTGAAGATCCAAATTTTCAACTAACATCCTAACAAACTATTCACAATTATCATCATTCTCAATTTCTACAACTTCCCAAGCAATGGGAACTATCATATTATTTATGTTTCTCCATGTGGCTGCTAATAGGTACCCTTTAATGTCTCATTTCAGACTAGCTCCATTTATTCCTATGATAGGTCTACATGTTTGTTTCCATGAATTTCTCTATGACTTAAAACAAATAAATAAACGGTAGAACCTTGGTAACCTTCCAATCGTCGGACCGGGAATAGTCTCTATCTCAAAACTATTCCCTAGATTGCCTCTAAAGATCTCTGCTTGGTAATCCCAAATACGTGCGAAGTGATCTTCATGAATAGCCTTGCTGTCTTTGAGAATTTTTTCATTCACCTTTGCACATTGGTCTTCAATTACATGGAGATTGTATTCTCTCGCTCGATCTCTTCAATTATATCTTTTTTTCCTTCTAATTTTAGGATTCTTCCTAAGCCTTTCCGTAAATAACCTAACCTCAAGCATGTATGTTCATTCTTGAAGATTTTTATTTGCATCTTCGTTTTTTTCTTAGCATAGGCGCAATAGCATCTCCATCTACAACCAAACAAACATTTTGCACCAATCTTCATACTATGTGACCTATACAGCCTTATATTGTACCTTGTTTTAAAGGAGTATTTATAAGCACAACAATCTTGAAATCTTATGGGCAATTGAATGTTTCCCCCAAGCTTAGATACTCTTTAGGATCCTCAAGTTTAACAGTAGCATTACCACCGTCATTTTCATTGTCATCATTGTGTGACAACGACTCTGAAAACTTGTCTTCATACCATATATCATATTTGCTATCTTCATCATTAATATCTACATCTCCATCTTCTCTCGCATCGTCTCCAAACACAACTTTAATGTCTTTGCAAACTTCTTCCTCATAATCATCATCGCTAGCAACCTCATCGTCATCTCCACTCAAAGCCACAAGACTTCTACTGGGATTTGTCTAGCATGTTTATGTGGCAAACGCAGGACCGGAAATCGCATTTAGGCATCTTTGACAAAAGAATTTGAAAAATGAATTTTTTTTTGGCGAAGAGAACGAAGAACACTTTGATTTTAGGATTTTTTAACTTTAGGATTTAGACTTCTCGATTTGACTATTTAATTAACAAGTAGATGACTCTCTCGTACATGCGTGTAGGCATAAAACCTTTTAATTTAATTAGTTTTTAATTATATTTTTTATATTTAAATAATTAAATCTAAATAATATACATAAAACACCAAAAATAATATCAATCTTGTGTGAATTTTGTAGAGATATCAAATAAAATAATAAAAGTTTTATAAAAATAATATATTATATAATCATTTTTACTGACTTCACATCTGACAAATCATATTATACATACTATCAAAATAATTTTTCTGGTTTTTGAAAAACAATTCACATAATCTTTTGGCAATCGATAAGAAACACTGCACATAGATAGTATTTTTTAAAATATGTGAATTGAAACGTTTAAAAACACACAAAAAAAACAATTCAGAACTTTTAATAATTTTCCAATTGATTTTTTATGAACATATTAATTCAATGTGTTATTATAAACAAATATTTGAATGTCGTTTTTTGAATAAGCATTTTAATAGTTTGGGATTAAAAGCGTTTCCCAATAATTAATTTTTACATTCTTTGGTTCTCAAATTTTTTAGATTCTTGGCATTTTAAGGGTTTGTTCGGAAAAAAAATGGTTTCTCAAAAAAAACTGTATTAAATGATGAGTTGAATTAGAAAGAAAAAGACAGGAACATATGACTACTGATTATAGAGGTTTAGCTTAGTTTTAGTAATTAATGAAAAAAAGTTACTGCCTTTGAGATTTTTTAGCACCGAATCTCTCTTTCTCTCCCTCACTCTCCCTGCTCTCGCAGATCGGAGAATCTTCTCTGAGTCCTAATCTCTCAGTTGTTTTCCCCGGCGTTTTCAGATCTCTGAGATCTGAAACCTGTAAGTAATAGCATTTTCATTTCAGTTCTCGATATTCTTAGACCTTTGAACGATTAATTATTGAATTCATCTCCTCTATGTCCGTTTCTGAGTTTTCCGAATATAGCCTTGTTTTAGCTAGTTTAAATCATTATTAAGGATGTCATGAATCGATTGTGTTTGTTTCTTATACTCTCCTGTAAACTTTTTATTGAACTTCTCCTGATTTTTCTTCTTTGATTCGTTCATTCTGTGCAGTTCATATGTTGCTTAAGAGAAATTTAAAGATTAACTTTTGATGGAAAGTTTCCTAAATCTGTCGTTTTTTGGTGGTGGGTACATTTCAGTGTGGATTACTGCTTAAACACGAAGTTTTGCTCCAGACTTGGAAGAACTAATTTGTGCTTCAAAGCAGGAGAAAAGATTGAAGTTTTAGTATTTGAAGACTCAATATTCTGAGTAGATTTTGAAGATATTGCAAACCGAATGGGAACAATGCACCGCAGGTATATTTTCATGGCTGTTTTATTGTAATTCGAAAAGAGTTTTGTTTAAGTTTGCTTCCATTTTTAAGATTACTACTTAGTGGTTAGCTTTGCAGTGGTGCTCCTCGAAGAACGAATGAAAACGCAAAGGTCATTATCTCAACAATTTTGGGAATAGCGTTTGGTACTTTTATTGGTATTACATTACCCTCAGTTTCTTTAAAGGTATGAGGTTTGCTTTCATACGTTTCATCTTTTTCTTAAGATGTCCCTTTTCCTTTTCACCTGTTAAATTTTGTTTCTCATTACTGCAGATTAACTTACCTTCGCGCCTTATATCATCTCTAGATGGGAAATTGTTATCTAGTGAGAAATCACCTGAAGATTTCGGTTCAAGAAAATTTCCTCAGGTACTCTTACCTGCTAATCGGTAATTTTAAGGTCATTTTCAACATGTTAGGTTGAAAAACAATAACTTAGTTCCTTAAAATGCAGCAAATTTGCTTGCTTTTTATTTTTGCCAGAATGAATGATATTTGGTAAACATAATTATGTTTGTTGTTTCTTTCCTCAAGAAGGAAATAAGTTTGTTATGTCTTTTCATTTTATAATGCACTAGAATAGTTCACACAGTGATGTATATGTTTGTGTCTGTCTGTTTGCAGATATATGTTCCAACCAACCCACATGGTGCGGAACTACTACCTCCAGGAATTGTTGTGGCTAAAACTGACTTTTACTTACGCAGATTATGGGGAGAACCTAGTGAAGTATGTAGACTTCTATATCTTTTTAATATGCCTTGGATTATAAAGATGATTGGAATTTGTAATATTGAAAACGGTAATAACCTTTGCAGGATTTGAAGAAGAAGCCAAAATATCTTGTGACATTTACTGTTGGGTTTGAGCAAAGGAACCATATTAATGCAGTTGTTATGAAGGTTCTACAATATCAGCATGTTATAGCCAGTATATTCATATTTTCTTTTCTTCTGGATACACTCAAATTTTTTCTTTGTTCTTGTAATCTCTTCAGTTTTCTGAAGATTTCCAAATTTTACTCTTCCATTATGATGGCCGGACAACTGAATGGAACCAATTTGAGTGGTCTAAGAATGCGATTCATATTAGCACAAGAAAGCAAACAAAATGGTGAGACATCTGGTAGCTTAAAGATGAGTGGTCAACAAAATTCTGTAAAATCTTGTCGACTATGATTTATGAAAATTCTCGGACTGGTTTTGGCAGGTGGTACGCGAAGAGATTTTTGCATCCTGACGTTGTGTCAGCTTATGAGTACATTTTTATATGGGACGAAGATCTTGGAGTTGAGCATTTCAATGCGGATAAGTAAGTCTTACAATGTCTGGAATAACATAACAATGTCAATCGTTTACACATTATGATAGTATTTTTTTAATAACTTTCAGGTACATAGCGTTAGTTAAGAAACATGGTTTAGAGATTTCTCAACCAGGGCTAGAGCCCAACAATGGACTCACATGGGAAATGACAAAGAGAAGAGGTGACCGAGAGGTCCACAAGTAAGATCTCCCTCCAACCATGCTTTACCTTTCGGTTTTGGTTCTGAATGAACAAAATGTGTTGTTTTTCTTGGTGTAACAGAGATACTAAAGAAAAACCAGGATGGTGTAAAGACCCGCATTTACCTCCATGTGCTGCGTAAATCTCTTTTTTTATCTTTAAAACCCTCTTGTTTGCTTCACTCAAGAATCTCAAGTGTTTAGTTGCTAAATTTTTCCCTTTCACAGTTTTGTTGAAATAATGGCGCCTGTATTTTCTCGAGAAGCATGGCGATGTGTGTGGCATATGATTCAGGTTTGTAAATCGGTTAAATACAGGGGACTGAGGTCCTTAACATGAGGTGATTGATCACTTTGTTTATTGTCCGGTGCAGAATGATCTGGTTCATGGATGGGGTCTCGACTTTGCGCTTAGAAGATGTGTTGAAGTAAGTAGTTTTCGAACCTCAGCTTAACACTAAACCATATAAACAGTACTCTCTCCAGATTGGTTGGATCATGAAAATTCCTGTGTTTTGGCTTTCTTGCAGCCTGCACATGAGAAGATTGGAGTTGTGGATTCGCAATGGATAATACATAAAGTGATACCATCACTTGGAAGTCAAGGAAAGTCAGAGAATGGGAAAGCTCCATGGCAAGGAGTGAGAGAGAGATGCAAAAAAGAATGGACAATGTTTCAGAACCGATTGGCCGAAGCTGATAAAGAGTACCTTGCGAGGATGGTAAAAGATTAATATATATTTTATGTTTTTCGTTTTTTTATGTTATTATTAAAAACCTCCTCTGTATATCAAAACATTTTACCCTAATTAGGTTTCATAGGACGTGTGAAAACTTTTTTTTTTCTCATTTATTAATATTAAAACAAAGAAAAGATATCCAAGTTACATAACCGGTGAAATGATAAGAATTCCCCAAAAGATATGATAGAGAAACAAGAATAACAGTAGCCCATGGAAACTAAAGAATCCTCCAGGAGAAAACCCTAAAAGAGGAGAGATTAATATAAAACTAGGCCTAGAAATAGTTAAAGAAAGAACCAAGAAACTAAACTTGGAAGTTACAAGCCCAACATAAGCAAAGCAACCAAAAATCGTGAACGACAGAACCTCCTATAGTTAACAGGTGCATCTCTCAATTGGTGAACCATGACAGCTGAAACGGAAGGAGATAAAACTCACATATTCCGAAAGTGGCAGACATCAGAACACGTTCAAAGACGACGACGAGACTCGTTATAACCGCAACAAGACCCTTTAACAGAGGAGACTTCGAACCAACCTCCAATATGCAGACAAAGAGTGAACCATTCTTAGCCAGTAAAGCTGAACGCCGGATAGAAAAGCTTCAGATCGAACCCAACAAAGAATAAAAGCGCTTAATCTGGAGAAGTAACTAACCGAGACTAGCCAATCACATCCTAACCAGCCATAACCAGACCGAACCAAACAAGTTGGGCACTACTAAGCATATAATTTAAAAATTAAAACTAAGTCAAACACCTTCTCCATCTCCAGTTAAACAAACGATCGAATCCACACCATCGAGAAAAATTATGTCGACGGCGACCATAGTACAGCCCCGCACCACTCACCACAACACCAACTCCATTCCTTCCTTCACCACTCCCGTCAGATTTGAAGCTCTGGCACTTCGGCGAGCCAACGTAAACGAGATCTGACGAACCGAAATGACTTAACAGTTCCAGTGAGCATACCTCACGGGGACGGTGTCAATCTGCCTCGGCTGAAAGGCCGACAAGAGCAGCCCATCACCAACCGTAGAGCAGTGGCGAAGATGGTATAACGGAGGATAAACGCCGGCGAAAGTTCGTGATGAACTACAGGGTGCGTCAGTGAAGGAGACGAGAACTGAGAACTGGAGAAGGAAAAGGTGGAGGAGAGGGAGCTTTTTCCGCGGCGGTGAGACGGTCAAGTCGTCGGGAAAAAAGATTGACGTCACTAAGTTGAAGCTTCGGGAAAGAAAAGACGAGAAAGACGTGAGGAAGAGAGAGAAAGTCCGTTCTCTTTTAGATGTTTAATTGAAAACTTATTTTTAGTTTATACTTTTATGATATTTAAACATTTTAATTGAGCTTTAATATTATTGTTACTTCCTTTCCTAAAAATGTTGTTCCATGAAGATAAAAGTTTTTCTTTGTAACTAAAATCTACATAATATTTTATTAATACTATATTTTTTATAATAACATTTAATTATAAATTAGGGTATATTGTGTGTAAATTATATTTAAAATTTTACTCGACCGAACATGAGAATTATTTTAGTCAAGTGGTTGAATATCTTATCTGATATCTTTACCATATGAATTCAACACTAGATTGTATTTATCTTATATGATATTATTAAAAATTTAGAAACTGGGTAAATGAGTTCTAGTTTAATTTATAATAATATATGTAAACTAATCAGGTCTATTTGAAAAGAATAAAAAAATCTTATTGAAAATGAAAACTGAAGTGAGTTACAAAATTTATTTAAATTCTAATATTTAGACCGAAAGTCACTCGGAAATGGAAAAGAAAAGCTGCACTTAAAATTAAATAATAATTAGATTAAAATGATTTTTGAAGATAAAAGGAAAAAGATAATCTAAACTAAACTAAAATATAGATTAAACATCTCTATTAGACTAGGTGAAATAGTGTTAGTCTTTCGTAATCTTGTTGTCAATTTTAATTTCCTTCTTTTGAGTTTTGAAAGGACAATAAGAAAACAAGACTTACCAGTTTCAGGATTTTTCTATTTCAACCAATTTCAGACTATATATTAATTTAAAATTTCTTTCAATTTAGATAACGTAAATGGTAGAGAAATTAAGGAGCAAAGACAGGTATTGGTTTTGGAGTGATTGTGAAGCTTTTACACCAAATCCAATATTCCATTTTTATTTCTAATATATATTTTATAATATTTCTCCAAATGAAAAAATCAGTTTCACCTTCCTTTTTGCTTTTAATTCAAGTCAATTGTTTGATCATAGAAAATCATAATGTCTGCCTTTATTTTATTATTTTCTTTCTGTTGGTTAAAAGTTTGCTTTCATGTAATTAGTCCAAGAAGCTTCTTTAAGAGAAAAGACATAAATTAAGCAACATCATAATAGTTTTTTTTCTCATGTATGTTGTGTCTATATTGATATGAAATAATTAAAAAAAATTGAAATTATAGAGAACAAAAAATGACCAAACTATAGGTTTGGTGTTAGGCACCAACCATTTCTATACCAACAAAGAATAAAAACTTCATATATCTCCTTTGCAATTCATCCCTCATCACATTTACAATAACTCTCTCTCATCAGTGTGTATATATCTCTCTTTTTCTCTCTCTTTGTTAGCTAGATTTGAAGGGTTTAGAGGAGAGAGAGAAAACAATGGGAGAGATGAAGAGTATGCAAATGGGTGTGATTGGAGCATTGTTTTTATCAGTTGCATCTTCTGTCTCCATTGTTATTTGCAACAAAGCTTTGATGACCAATCTTGGCTTCCCTTTTGGTGATTACTACTTCTATAATTACAGATGATTTTTGTAAAATTCAAAATCTTTATTAAAACCCAATTTTGTTTGTCTTTTTATGGTTTTGTTGCAGCAACAACATTGACAAGTTGGCATTTGATTGTAACATATTGCACACTTCATGTGGCATATAAACTTAATTTCTTTGAGAATAAAGCAATAGACATGAGAACTGTTGTTCTCTTTGGTCTTCTTAATGGCATCTCCATTGGTCTTCTCAATCTCAGCCTTGGCTTCAATTCCATTGGCTTCTATCAAGTATTTACAATGTTCTATCAATTTTTTTTTTTTGGTCAAGTTACATTAATATGATTGACCAACCTTATATTATGGCAGATGACCAAACTTGCTATCATTCCATTCACTGTTCTATTGGAAACCCTCTTCCTCAACAAGAAGTTCAGGTGAATCTTTGCTTTTGTTTATTATTATTCTTTTGTTTTTTATATAAAACTAGATGAGTACTTATGTATTTTTAACCTTTTTTAATTATTTATTTTTGTTTTTATATTGTTCGATACAAACGAAATTATTTGTTTCTATAATCTTTGTTATTCTTAAAGTACTTTTACAATTTTATCAAGATATGATGAGCTTTACCAAAAAAATATTATAATGAAAAAGTTATCATTTTTAACTATTTATTGTTTTTATATTTATATATTTTTATTTTACAACATGTTGGCATTCGTTTTGCAGCCAAATATAAATTATTTAAAATTTATGTGTAGGATTATTTATTTATTTAAAAAGTTTTACATACATTTCCCTTAAAATAATGACATTGGTTTTGCAGCCAGAAGATAAAATTCTCATTATTTCTACTGCTGGTTGGAGTTGGAATAGCATCAATCACAGATCTTCAGCTCAATTTTGTTGGCTCTGTTCTTTCACTCCTTGCCATTGCCACAACTTGCGTCGGTCAAATTGTATGCTTTACGTTCCATTTAATCAACCTATATATAGATGATATAATCCTTAATATAAATGAATATGAACTAATAAATAATGTGCATGAAGCTAACAAATACAATCCAGAAGAGACTGAACGTGACATCAACACAACTCCTATATCAATCAGCTCCGTTCCAAGCAGCTATTCTCTTCGTCTCAGGTCCTTTTGTCGACAAATATCTCACTCGCCTCAATGTCTTCTCTTTCCATTACACTCCTATTGTTGTGGTAATACTTTTTGAAACTAAGAATTTTTCAAATTAGAAATGTGTTTGTGTGTTTTGGATCATGAATTTGACGATAGATTGTTGTTTGGATGCAGGGGTTTATAATGTTGTCGTGTTTGATAGCGGTTTCAGTAAACTTCAGCACGTTTTTAGTGATCGGAAAAACATCTCCGGTGACATATCAAGTGTTGGGACATCTCAAAACATGTTTGGTTCTCGCATTTGGTTACACATTACTCCACGATCCTTTCACTCCTCGTAACATTGCAGGAATTCTCATCGCTGTCTTTGGAATGCTTCTCTACTCCTACTTCTGCTCTGTTGCTTCTAAATCCAAACAAATCTCTTCCGATTCTAGTTTTCTCGTACGTAATCACACTAATCAATTAATGAAAGTTCTGAAACTAACTAAGCGATGGTAGCTTAGTAATATTAGGATCTGGATCTTAGGGTATAAATTTGCAGAGGTTACATGTTCGATATTCCCTAAAAATTCTAAATATCATTTTAAGGCTCCGTAAAAACTAGGCTTAGGTCTAGTAATATACATTGTCCACTAGCTTTTCACAAGCTAGTTAACGTACGTTTAGTTGGGTGTTCAAGTATCGTATCACCAAATTTACCCAAAAAACTATTTAGTAATTAGTTTTTTTTTTCTTTGAACAGGGGAAAGATAGAGATAGAACGCCACTTTTGGGACAAGAGAAAGAGAATCATGAATCCAAGAAATTAGACAAACATTCTCCAGTCTGAATATACACAAATTACTCTTGTTTTCTGTTTCTTTTCTTTAATTTCTGCTTCTTCTTCTGTTTGGTCCATTCATTGATATTAATGGTTTTGTAATTGAGAACTGAAATAGAAAGTGGGCATTTTCTCTATTTTTCTAATATACATTTACAAATACATGTTTCATTTTTCTCTATTCCAATAATACAAGGATTAAATTGTAAATTTTCTCGTGAATTCTTTTGTTTTCATCAATGTTTTCTTTAATATCTCTAGTTCAAATAATCATATGATTGTTCTTTAGTTAAACATTACATTTCTTTTATTGATACATCGACAATTGTCGATAATAATTTTTAATTAAAATTAGAATTAGAATAACATTTTGGCAGTGAAAACATGAAGCAATTTTTTTTTTGTCAACAATATATCATTTCATTAAATTGATAGTCTGTCAATATACAAAATATCTACATAAGAATAATTTAGAGCAAATCAGTTCTAATAGTACGGTCAACACGGAAATTTTCATTTTTATGTGGTTTTCCATATCTCTTTCAATTTTTTGTTAATACAAAAACATTATATATATGTTAGAGAAATTGGTTGTATAACTTTTAAGTTTTTCTATAATTAAGTCCATGTATGCATAAAGTTATTGTTCATTTTCAGACATTGCCATCTCTATTCTCACTATGTTTGCTATGCTCTCTGTAAGTACTGTGTGCAAGAGACATCTAATTTTTATCAAATTAAAAAGTTATATTCATGTGTTTATTAGTTTATAGAAGTTTTCTCGTCAGATAAAAGGCAACATGCTCAACAAAGTTTTTTTCATATCTGGTTAAAGAAAACTCTATTTCATTAAACACTACAAAAAATTGGACCTATTATGACAATTGTCTTGTGACTATGAATATTAGTAATAATTTGTGACCTTTTTTATATAATTTTATTACAAATTTTGTTTGTTACTAATCATTATAACTCTATTTCATAACAATTTGTGACAAAATTGTTACTAAATTTATTCATAATAAGTATAGTGTGACCTTTTTGTTACCAATATGCATTTGTGACACGTGTATTGTAACCATTTACAAATCATCACAACTTCGTAACAATATCTTTATATTGTGACAAAATATGTGTTATTATGACGAAATATTACGTATCAATACAAAAAATTTCTTATAGTGAAAGTTTTAAAAAACTGACAACCAAATGGAACTGAGACTCACCAGCACTTGTTTTGAGTGCTTGTTTTCTAGGTCAATTTGGTTTCCTTTTGCAAACAGACTGCTCAACAATCCTCCTCTCTCTCTATTGATGCCGCCTCTTCTTGCTTGCTTTCCACTCAGTTTCTCAAGCAACTAAGAATCATCGCCAAACTGCTCCTTCAATTATCGGTTTACTCTCTTGCGGGAGCGTAACAGCCGTATCTTCAAACAGATAGCCTCGAATCTGGCCGCAATTCGTGCCTCCATAGACAAGATTCTTCGCAGCCGCCTCTTCTCTTTTATGGCGAGAAGTTCTCTCTCTTTTTCTTTTTGAATTATATTTTGGTCGTATTTCGCAACCTCCTTAAATTTTTTGTTGTTGTTTCAGTAGATAGGCAAATCTTATATTGAAAACCAAAAAAAGTACTAGGGAAACAATACATTCCAATCCTAAAAAATAAAATAAAACAGATCATGGATCCATAAGGCCCAAAATAAAACTCTTCAAATTCAAACATGAAGAGAAAATAAGCTTCTTGGATTGAAAAAGCCTAGAGTATTAGAAGAACTGAAAAGGCTCAAACCAAGAAGAGACTCTAGGCGCACCTAATTCCATCTCTAGTTTGACTTGGTGTTAAATTCGGTCCCCTCAGATCTTTGCTAGGTTCGACGAGGAGATAGGTGAAGCTTTAACTCATAGACAACGCGCAAGTAAGTTTTTGTTGTTGTTTTTTAAAACTATTTGCAACTAATTACAGTTATTCTAATTATGATACAGAAGATTCAATATTTTATATTAAGTTTTCCTACAAAAAATAAGTTCAATTTATTATTTTTACGAATTTACTTTTCATCTCTAAAAATTACAAATTTTTACATAATCAAAAATAATATCCAATAGAACTTTCTAATACTTTTATTAATTTTAAAATTATAATAAATAAAATATCAAATCGAATTTCCCGTGACAAAAATCTAAATTTATTTTTACAAAAATTTAAATTTAATATATGTGACCATAAAACGTTTTGAAAATTACTATTAGTATTGATTTTATGGAATGCTTCGTATTTTTTTTCTTAGATAAAGGATAAAATCGATAGAAAAATATGTTGGTGGGTTTCTTTTGAAGAAAAGTTAATTACATTATAAATTTATATTAATATATATATGTATATGTATTTATTGTCTACGTATAGTCTTACAATTTATATTACATGTACATGTGCATGGGTGTTTACGAGGATTCATCTACATTGTCGTTGTTGTTTGATCTGTCCAATGAAAAACCTTTCTATATTATGGACCCACAAAGAAAATTGGAAATAAAACTTTTGCTTAAAAGAGAAAATAAAAAAATAAATGAAAACTAGTGGTTATGAATCTTGCAAGCTACGATATGGCAGAAAGATAATGAAATAAATGAGAAAGCGTCTTCAATCTTTATCAATTGGCCAACTTGTTTGCAACAGTCAACAATCCAACTACAAAGAGTTTTAAAACAAATTATATGACCATGACATTTTCCTACATTTTCTTCCTTTTGGCCAACGATTCTATGTGATATGTTTTTACGAATTTCTCCATCATATTCAATACTTCTTGTTGTCAAGTTTACTATTTTGTCTTTATATTTTTTTCTATTTACTTTTGTGATTGGTTTCACTTTCTTTAGCAATTTCTTTCATTGTCAACTAAAATAATTAATTTGAGAACATACGAAAACAAAGAAAAAAATTTCTTACAATTTAATACTTTGTTTTTGGTCAAAACCATAATTATATTAATGTTAAACCGGAACTACATTAGCATGCTTGAAGTCGGATTCTTTGTGAAGGAATTCGTTCTCATATAATTAAAATAAATCATATAGTTAAAACATAAGAAAAGAAGTCTATTTAATAGGTATTCCAGAAGATCCTTCATAACCGTGTTCTTGTAATGATCGTTGCGACTGCGACGAGACAAGTTATATTACAGTGAAAACGGTAACAACTTGGTCGCTGCGATCGTTACAGAGGTTATGTCACCTATAATAACGATCGCTAAATTCACAGCGATCATAAAATACTCTATAGATATCATCATCGTCTATTTTGAGCAATTTTTTAAGTTATTTTTCTCTTTGTTGGTGATTATTTCTTTTATCTCGATCGTTATCGCAACGATTTTAATTAAAACACAGCTATACTATCATCGAAGGAACATGTGTTGATCATATGAATTATGAAGGTTTGGACAAACAAAGTTTACTAGGCTAAAATTTGAGAATAGGCTCAAGTAAAAGAAATAAGTCCACGGTTAATCATATATGAAACTAGGTAGGCTCCACATTGGTAGCATCAACTTGGTTTTTCAGTAGAAATTTTTGATAACGGCACAAAGTAGTGCTTCAGATTCGGAGGCAGAGAAACTATGATGTGGTTTAAAGTCTAATTTTTTCTCAAAAGATTGTTCTCATTCAGTAATGTATAAGATATGATGCAGTTTATGGCTTCCCCATGAATAGTTCAACTATGTATCAACGACTATGATTAGATCTCGATGGATAGGCTTTGGTGAGTTGTGAGGAGGAGCAGAGCCAACAAACACATGAAAATAATATATCTAGTTTGCTATTCAGTAAAACTTCTATAAATTAATAATGTCGGAACTACACTAAAACTATATATTTTTATTAATTTATAAAGGTTATTAATTTATCGATATACTAATTAAACTATAAATTCAGTTTGGGACTATAAAATTATATTACTTTATAGAGGTTATTAATAAATCAAATATTAATTTAAAGAGGTTATATTGTATTAAGATGGGAAATTAGAAAGATTCAAGTTTTAGCTTTTTTTAGTCAATAAATAGATCGATAAGGCTCAATTCATAGCCTAAAACTCATCCCTAAAATCATTTTTTAAGCTACCATGATATAGTGGTCAACAAAATTTTTAAATAATTTAAAATTTCAGTTTTTTTAAAAAAAATTTAGTTAAAATCTTAATATATTATTACTTTTGAATAAAACAACCAAAAATCCAAAATATACAAAATATTTGTATTATGATTTTTCCAAATTTTTTTGTTATTTTTATTAGTTTTAAATACTTTTATCTAAAAGTAAGTAAACGTTTCTACTAGTTAATCCAAAACCATTTTGGGTTGCAGTTTTCCAACCAATTTTGGAAAATTCAACCTTTATCAGTTACCATTGTTTTGTGGATGGAGTGCAGAGAACATCAGACATTTACTTTGGTACTGGATGGATAGTTGTACTTCTCTGATTCTGTAGAGCCGCGTGTATAGGAACTCGTGTGATTCCAAGAAACCTTTTGGTATTACACTCTGAAGTGGAAGTGGTTCTTTAGATGATGACGAACCTTCTTTCTCTGAATACGCTGGAGGTCGAGCTAGCGATGAATGATCAGTACGTTTTGTAGATAGTGATATTGTGTTAGCTCCGGAAGATTGGTCGGCTTTGTCTCATTTTCTAGAAGACTTTGTGCAATTGAAGAGCTTTTTTAGATATTATCTTCTTCATGTAATTTCTAGATCCATGAATCACATAACTGTCTGATTTCCGTGCTTGTATTGTTAGAGGATCAGTTTGTGTTTCATGTAACTTAGGAGGTTTTTTTTAAAAAAAATTTGAATTCAAACCAGAGCAAATCGATAAATATATAGATAAGGATCGGTTCTTCATAAATTGAACCAAAATCTAAAATGCCCATTGGACAAATCGAACCACGAATCAAAACTTTGAAGATACAGATGAAGATAATATCGTTTTACCAAAATTGTAATTATTCGTCCCCTTTGTCACTTTTGCAAACAACAACAAAAAAATTTAGTTTCAACTAGAAAATACCTCTTTAAAACTCTTCGCAAGATAAAAAAAAAGCATTCTCTCGGAGGTCAACACTTCTGATAACTCTCTCGGAGGCTCAACACTTCCGACAACACTCCAAAACACAATACAAGAAATCTCTCCCTTACAGGCACTTTCTCACAAGCTCCTCACTGAGACCAACCAGATTACTCGATAGCAACCATAAACCCCAATTAACCACTCATCAGCCACACTTCAATCTGAATCCACTCAATGATTAGAGCGACCAATAAGAGTATCAGGGGAATCGTGGAGGATCACCATTGAAGCTTAACCCACAACTAAACACAAACCACATACAAAGTACATCACCAACCCTAGAATGGACCCACAGCTGGTGGAGGACCTTTGTTCGATAGCAATCGCGAATGACTCGGTGATCGACTTACCAGAATCTGGGAACTACCATACATACACGGCCAATCAACACATTCTTATAGGTAAACTACTAAGCCTGGAATCTCATAATATGACTAGGATGATGATGGGTCTCCCTAGAATCTGGCGTTTACAAAATAAAATTAACGGTACGATGTTAGGAAGGGATACATTCCAATTCTGATTTCAATCAAAAGATGAGCTACAAGAAATTCTAAACTTTAACTACTGGAATTTTGAAGATTTGGGATAGTTGTAGTCAAAATGGATACTCAATTTACTCCTGAAAAACTTAATTTGGTTCCAATGTGGATTAGTCTATCAGATATTCTGGTAGATCACTTCACGGTGGACCTTTTCAAGGCGGTGGCTAACTCTATTGGAGATGTCCTATAGCTAGACTTTGACCCAAAAAAACCACATCTTCACGCTTTCATAAGGTTGAAGATCCTTTTTAACATAACACATCCGGTGCGCCAAAGTTGAACACTACGATTACCCACTGGAGAAATCATAATAGTGAAGGTGACATTTGAGCGAGTCAGAAAACTCTGCAATAAATGCCGCAGACTAACACAGATAAATGTTTCCTCACAACTCAGAACATGAAACACATGGGAAACGAATGACAGCATAAAGATTATGAAGCAGAAAGCTCCATTCACAAAGAGAAGCACAAAGAAAAACAGGAGACAGAGGCTACTACAAGTAGATTCCGTCAAGATAAGATACCCATGGAAACTGAGACACAAGCCAACGAAGAAAGGGCAATTGTGCATGATGATCCAGAGCAGTCGTTACGAGCTAGAAAGAGTAAACCTGAGGCAAAAACCCCATCCACACTGAACATTACTAGTCTTAAGCGCAACATTACAAACAACGCCACTAACTACAATACAGGCAAGGATAACTGACAGCGAACGTCTCCTACTCATAGATGAGATGATACTTCCAGATAAAGATACCATTGAATCAAGAGGATACAGGACGTACAAGAAACAAAAAACAAAATCAAAGAATATTAAGAATACTGCGGATGACACAAGTAAGATGTTATATGGTGTGGTGATTGTCGAGAATTCACTCAATAGGGGATGCGCATATTGAGTTGGAATTGTCAGGGGGTGGGGAGCACCCTGACAGTTCAACGTCTAAAGGAAATACGGAAAACAGTATTTCCAGACATTTTGTTCCTCATGGAGACAAAAAACGACAAAAACATATTAGAATCAATTAGAAGATATAATGGTTATGATCACCTGTGATGAGGACATAGGTGATACCGAACATGTAGCTGCGGATGGCATGACTCGACGAGAAGACTCGAGTATAGCTGCGGATGGCATGACTCGACGAGAAGACTCGAGCACGGGTGACTCGAGTATAGTTCTGCAAGTACCAAGTGGGTGACTCGAGTATGGTTCTGCAAGTACCAAGTAGACCACTGACGCGCCTCAAAGCAAGAGCAATCAGCCACAAGTTTAGCCAGTTCGTAGAACACATTCTAGACCAAGGAGAAGATGACGAACCAATTGCATCATCAAACCATCATGGCTTGTTTACATCACCAAGTGAGCCATGGGCACTTCTCAGCATCAACACAGCAGGTTATAGTGTCTTTACTATCATCCAAGAGTAAAGACACACAAAGACATGCTTGGGAATTGTACTCTTTTTCCTACTTTCGGTTTTGTCCCAAATGGGTTTTCCGAAATGGGTTTTAACAAGGCAACACCTCAAGTGTGCATTCTAGGACTTGTTCACAAGTTGAACATCATTCACAAGTCACTAGAGCACTTAGAAGGCTGAAGAACTCGTTTATTATTTTAAGCATGTCTTGTTGTTTTGTTTTGTTATTTTAAACTACTTGTATTTCAAACTTCATGTTATTTTTAGGACTTAGATTTCTATAAATACCTAAGCTTATAGATGAATAATACACACAATTTTTCTACAAAACCCTAGCAGACAAAGCTCTCTCTCTTTCATGTTTTCTAGACTTGAAAGCTTCTGTTCTTCTTGTCTTTGAGTATTAGCACTCAGCCTCGAAGGATCTATTAGTTTATCACGAGTTCATCACCCTCGTGTGGTCCAAATTCAATCCCGCCACCGTGTGAATCAAGCTTAGCATCTCTCTTGTCGAACAGAACACCACTTTGTGTTGCAGCTTGCTTTGAATCAACCAGGACGTGTATCAACATGTTCACAGTTGAGCCAAGAGGTCTGAGTGGAGGATTAGCCCTCTTCTGGAAAGATCATATGAAACTACAGATAACACATGAATCAATACACTTCATAGACTCAACATTCTTTATAAAGGAAGAAAAGGTAAAAGAAACCTCCATCTATGGCCACCCAATGATGCATTTAAGGCCAGCAATTTGGGACACCATTCAGAATTTGGGATTGGGATGCAATTCTCCCTGGTTCCTTATAGGAGACTTTAATGAGATACATGACAATCGAGACAAAGTAAGCGGTCCTTTACGACCAGCGAGTGCCTTTAGAAGTTTCAAATCATTCCTGAGGAATTGCATAATTAGTGAATTACCTAGTACGAGGTCTCATTTTTCTTGGATGGGGAATAGAGGAGGACAGTGGATCCAGTGTAGGCAGGATCACTCATATGGAAACACGGAATGATTCCAAAAATTCCCTAGATCCCTAACAGCATACCTGCCAATCATGGGATCTAACCACAAACCTCTACATACTAAAATCATGATGGACCCCATGACTTATCACAAACACTTTGTTTTCGACAAAAGATGGATCAAACGAAGAGGATTTGCAGACATCATCAAGATAAGTTGGTCAAGATCGGTAAGTAATCCCCCTTCACAACACTAGACTACATAGCTGAATGTCGAAAGGATATGTCTCGTTGGAAGAAAAAAGCAAACACCAATTCATGACTACATATAGAGAATACCAGAGTTAACCTTGAACTGGAAATGTCGAAGCCAAGCTCTGACACATTTCTCATTGGCCAGATTAAGAACGAGCTAACAAGACATTATAAAGAAAAGGAAAAGTATTGGAAGGAGAAAAGCAAAATGCAATGGCTCAGAGATAGAGATCAAAACACCAAATTTTTCCACAACTTTGTGAACTATAAGAGAGTAAAAAACAAACTGATATGCCTCAAAGACCCCCACGACAACCTCCACTTTGAAGAAGGCTTTAAAGGAGACATTGCAGCCAACTATTTCAGGACATTATACCAAACCTCGTCACCAGAGGGGATACAAACTGCCCTACATGGACTTCACCCCAAAGTCACCAATGAGATGAACCAAAACCTGCTAAAATCAGTCTCCCCTATCGAAATAAGACAGGTGGCTTTTAGTATTCGAGGTGGTAGCTCACCAGAGCCTCATGGTATGACTACCAATTTCTTCCATGCCTACTAGGAAATTATTGGAGACAAAGTAATACACGAAGTTCAGCAAAATTTCCAGAGAGGCTATTTTCCTAAGGAGTGGAACTATACTCACATTGCTCTGATCCCTAAATACGATAGCCCCACAGAAATGAAAGACATGCGCCCAATAAGTCTTTGTTCAGTCATTTACAAAATCATCTCCGAAATAATAACGAAGATGCTCCAAGAAATACTGCCACTCATAGCCTCTGAAACCCAAAGAGTGTTCACCAAGGGCAGCCTCATCTCAGACAATATTATGTTTGCCCATGAGATTATGCACCACCTTAATACAAACAAACGGGGTCAGGAAGGTTATATGGCCATCAAAACAGATATGTCTAAGGCATATGACAGACTTGAATGGCAGTTTCTTGAGGAAACACGTAAAAACTAGGCTTCCATCGAGACTGGATTAGGCTCGTGATGTTTTATGTAACAACTGTTACAAATTTGATGATCATCAATGGAGCCCCTTTTGGATTTATTACTCCCCAAAGCCTTAGACAAGGAGATCCGCTCTCCCCATTTCTATTTGTCTTCGGGACTGAAGCTCTCATCCACATCATGAAAAAGGCGGAGCAAGAAGAGAAAATTTATGGGATTACTTTTCATTCCAATAGTCCTAAAATACAACACCTACTTTATGCATATGACATTTTATTTATCAGCAAGGCTATTAAACTAGAAGTTACTGCACTGAAAAGATGCCTTAATGGATATGATGGAATTTTGGGTCAATGCATCAACTATAACAAATCGGCTGCAGCATTTGGAGCTAAGATCAGATCTGAAGACAGACTAAGCATCAAAGAAATTCTAAACATCCACTCTAATCACGACATTGGAAAATACCTCGGTCTGCCTGAATGCTTCAAAGGTTCCAGAAAAGATGTTTTTGAATTCATATCCAAAAAACTCTCAAGCAAAATGGACAGCTGGTTCTCTAAAACTCTCTCACTAGACGGGAAAGAGACAATGACCAAAGTAGTAGCCATGGCTTTCCCAGTGTACGCGATGTCAAGTTTCAAGCTCTCAAAATCACAATGAAATAAACTCACAAGTGTCATGACACAATACTGGTGGAGCAACACTAGAGGAAAAAAAAGATTAGTGGATAGCTTGACAAACCATGTGTAAACCAAAAAAGGAGAGAGGATTAGGATTCAGAGATATTGAAAAATTCAATCAGGTGCTGCTAGCCAAACAGGCGTAGAGGATTCTTAGCAAACCAAACATGCTGCTAGCTAAAGTGTATGAGGCTAGATATTTTTGAAATGCTTCCTTCCTGGACTGCGGAATTAGGATGAAACCATCATATGCATGGAGAAGCATCTGTTATGGACGAGAGCTTCTCACACAAGGATTACTGCGACAAATAGGTAACGGCAGAAACACGTATGTGTGGACTACAAAAATGGATCCTTCATCATCAGCTGAGGGCTCCCATAAGCAAAGACACGACTTTCAATGTCTTTCTGAAAGTATCGAACTTAATCACACACGGTGAATGGGACTATTTGAAGGTCTGCAACACTTTCATACCAATAGATGCCCAAAAAATACTTAAAATTCTCCCCAACGTAACAATGGAAGACTCGTGGATCTGGGGTTACAACAACTCAAGGAATTATATAGTTCGAAGTGGGAACTGGTTCCTCAACCAACAAAACCACCGATCCCGAGATAAATCCACACCACCACACTAAAGGCTAAAATTTGGGACCTCCATATACCTAGAAAGATAGCACTTTTCCTCTGGAGAGCTCTCTCAGGGGTTTTGGCAGTGAAGGAAAGATTGAAACACATGAACATAACACAGCAGGACCAATGCCCTATATGTGGAAATGGCTCGGAAACAATCAATCACTGCCTCTTTATTTGCCCTCCAGGCAGACTACTACTTGCGATGACATTCATCCCTATACCCTAACATGGATATGCGAGAGATTATGTCCACTCGAATATAACCTTTCTCATGAACAATATGGGCATATCAACAGGATCAGTTCGCAACATCACCTTTCCGTGGATGCTATGGGCAATATGGAAAACGAGAAACAATCAGGTGATCCAGTGCCAACACCTTGATTTTCAGGAAATAGTCAGGGAAGCTATTCAAGACTCTGAACATTGGAGTACATCGCAACAGGATCATCAAGACCGGAATAGAAGAGTTCTCCATAATCAGAAGCCATATTTATAACGAGTAACTACGAGGTTTCAGTACAAGATCAGCTGGAAAGTGAAGTGGGCATCACGTCATAACCTACATGAAGCGACTCTCATTATCACAAAAGACATAACAACGAATTGGCTACACGCGAGGCAAGTAATTGCTGACGCTCCCACTTACATGAGTCTCACCTTTAAAGGTTTTTATGGGGTCCTCAGGACACTACTAGAGTTAAGCATGTTACAGGTGGAAGTGGAGATTGACAATAGAACCTTATACAACATCATATCCTCCCCAGAAGCTTGGCCCCGATATAACTCATAGAACAAGAAAGTAGGAGAAATCTTTTCTTGCTTAATGGATGTACAATTCACAAATATCCATCCCAAGCGAAATCTGCAAGCCACGGCTATCGCTTGTAGTGTAGTCAATGAAGGAATATACAATGACTATATAGCAACGGGTGCACCCAGCTGGATTAACTCACTTGGTTATGCCAACTCAGACACTCAGCCACCACCATCTACAGTTCATGATCCCAATAATAATTTCTTCGTAAGTAGTTAAACAACGGCTACATACACACAGTGGGTTTAAGGAAGTTGCCTTCAACCTTGGTAATAAGGCCGAATTACATTTTGACTCATTATTGGGCTACTTTAGACTTCTCGGGGTTGGGCTATTTTCATGCTATGAACTATAGATAGAAATCATTTGGTTTCAACCCATTAGAAATCTGATTTAGAATTAGTGAACTTGGGCTTAAGATCTACTTTTGGCAGTTGTAAATAGTAATGAAAATGACTTTAGGCTACTCTACTCTGGACATTTTCGAATTAGGCCCATAAACTACCTATGCCCAACTAGATTTGATCCTTCTTCTTCCCGCCTCTTTAGCTTCTCATGTGTTGTCATTTCCTCTTGTCGCCATATACCCCAAGTTAGGCAAACATTCCACTGGTTTCACCTTTGGCCTAAGGTTAGACAATCATTACCTATAGGCAATTCTCCTTTAGCACTTGTGGCACGCCAGCACGGGAATGGGATTCAAGGGACGCTTCGTATTCCCCATTTAACAGGTGGCAGGGTTTTTCGTATTCGATTACTATGATCTTCTCGGGCTGCGGTTTTGATTCACTACATCACACCTTGAGATACAGACGGAAGTGACTCCTCGAGTACACTTTTACTATTACACAAATCAAGACAACCACAGCCAATACTTGGTACTTATGGCAAAATCGTCATTATGCGGTTCATACTCTAGAATAGAGCTATAAAGGAAAGACTGAAGCGACAGACATTGGCATCAGAACAGTAACAGATATAGTCAATCACATCAGATCATGGACAACAACCTTTGGCAGGCACTCAATCAATTCGACATAGGACGATTTGACCCACCCACAGTCCTCCCTGCAACAATGTATGATAACACCCTGCTAAGGAATCGAAACAGTTTCTTCGTGAGGCCCCTCAATTCGATGGAACATAACATCCATGAGCTCATCGAGGACCTCCATAAAGATTGGGGACTTGAAAGTACGGTCAGAGCAGAATGATTGGTAAAGAGATCGCACAATTCTTCTTCACGACGGAGGAAAACCTTCACTTGATCCTAAGGATGCAACCACTCAATTATAATGGATGGCTTGTCGAAACCCAAAAGTGGATGGACCACCTCCACTGAATTTCCTCACAAAAATACAATTGTGGGTTCAACTTAGAAATCTCCCACTACAATATGCATCCAAAGAGGCAGTCCGCGGGATTGCGCGCGCAGTCTCAACTAAATTAGAGTCTTTTATCTTGTTCAGAGTTGAGTTGATCTCCCCTTCTATGTGTATGCCTTATTAACGTTAACCTTGGCCTCAAGTTAAGTCCAAGTTTATATATTTGGCTCAAAACATTGTAAGGATCGTTTTGGTTTGCAATATATAAAGGCTTTTGGGACAAAAAAAAACAGAAAAAAAAATCAGTTTTTCTCTCTACCAGAGAGAAAGAAAACTGTTGAAAATTTGACGGAAAGAAAATAAAAACTGTGGAAAATTTAGAGAGATAGATATTTGGAAAAAGGATGATGACGAGAGATCAATTCAAATCTTAAGTTTCCCTTTTGAAAAATTCAGTCTTTCACTTTAACCACCATTCGTCAACTCTCGATTATCTGATCCTCCATTTTTCTTTTCTGGGTTTGTCGTTTTATGGGTCGATTTGTATCATAACGGAGAAAACAAGAGACTTCTGTAGTTTCTTCTATTTCGAAGAGATTTCTGGGGTTTCGAGACTTTTCTAGAGGTGATACTTTCTGGGTTTTGTGTTTTTTTTGGTATTAACCTTTTTGTGTGTCTGTTGCTGTTTGGTTGGTTAAATAGAGATAGTAACGATTTATTATTGGAAAAATTTCCTCGGAAATCAAGATTACTCATAGGGTTCTTATGAGAATTTGATAGTGTTAAAGCTTTGTTATTGTTGTTTTATTCATGCAATCTAGGATTCGAAGTTTCCAATGTCTGAAAACGAGAGCGAGACGAAGATGGAAGGTTGGTTGTATATCATTCGGTCCAATCGTTTCGGGTTGCATTTCTCTAGAAAACGTTACTTTGTTCTTGGAGATCATCTTCTCAAGAGTTTCAAGTCCATCTCTGATTCTAAAACCAAGGTCCTTTCATTGCAATTTCGCTTGGTTTGTTCATTACCTCCAGTTTTGGCTTTAGGATTTTAACTTACTAGAATCGGAAATTGGTTTTACAGGATGCTGGAAGAAGTGCGGTAATTGATTCATGTATTCGGGTTACTGACAATGGGAGAGAAAGTGTTCATAGAAAAGTATGAATATTCTCAATTTTTTATGTGATCAATTTCGAATCTTAATTTTTTTAATGCTTTTGGTTTAATGTTTTTTTATTTATTGTAGGCATTCTTTATATTTACACTATACAATACCTCAAATCACAATGATCAGCTCAAGGTAAGGTAATTTACGTTTTTATTTATTATTAGAAAACTTGTTGTGATGGTGGACATCTATTTTTATATGTAAAGCTTCCTGTTTATTGATATATAGCTAGGAGCAAGTAGTCCTGAGGAAGCAGCTAGGTGGATCAATTTGATTAAAGAGGCAGCTTTAAAGGTCACACAAAGCATTTAACAATAGCTTAAGAACTCTTATATTTCTAGAGACTTATAGTTATATATTTTATGCAGTGTGCCTCTTTTCCAGGAGATGTTTTTAATTGTTCGAGGAGCCGATGGGATTCTCTGAGGTACAATTTACTGGAATACTTTGCTCAACGAATTGTTAAATGCGAGTTGCTTAGCACTTATAATGGTTTGTGGTTACTTAAAAAGAAAACATTTTTTAAATTCAGACTGAGTAGCTCGGTTCGGGACCATCACTCAAATTCTATTGACTGGACACTCCGGTCTTCTGCACGAGTGGATCCTGTTACGACTGATGTTGTTGCGCCTTCTCCGTGGACAATATTCGGCTGTCAAAATGGTATGGTGGATACTCAGTTGTCATTGCTTTATATGGCTGGAATGCAATTAGTTTTACATCTTGTGGTACATGCAGGTCTTCGGCTTTTCAAAGAGGCAAAAGAGAGAGATTCTCTTGGAAAGGTCAGTATCTTCTTCGGTCTTAATATGTTGAAAGGTGTAAAGGAAATCGTGTTGAGATAATATCTTTTCTTAACTTCGCAGTGGGATGATCATCCAGCTATCATGGCTGTTGGTGTTGTTGAGGGAACATCAGAAACCATTTTCCAAACGCTTCTTTCACTTGGACCCTCTAGGTCAGAGTAAGTATTATTACCACTCTCCAGAGAAGCAATCTGATAGAGCATAAACAAGTGCAGGTTGTTTATTTATTTTTTGAAGTATTGTCTACCTATTTTAAACTTAACTTTTGAAACTTTGCAGATGGGATTTCTGCTTTTACCAAGGCAGTGTGGTCGAACATCTTGATGGTCACACTGATATAATTCACAAACAGTTATACAGCGATTGGTTACCTTGGTCAGCTACTCCTAACTTTTTCTGCCGGAGTTAGCGCCTTTGTGTGTCTTATTACTAACTTGGTGTAGTAACAGGGGGATGAAGAGAAGAGATTTTTCGTTGCGGCGTTACTGGAGAAGGGAAGATGATGGAACATATGGTTTGTAACACTCAATAATAATATATATTCGTTCAGTTTTGCTAGATGTTCCACTAACTTTTTATCCTCTGTTCATGCCTCTCACAGTTATTCTCTATCATTCTGTATTTCACAAGAAGTGTCCACCTCAGAAAGGCTATGTCCGAGCGTGCCTTAAAAGTAATGTATGCCTAGTTATAAATAATAATAAAATATTAGTCTTTGCTGCATTTCCTACATGGTCATTCTTGTAACTACTCATCAGCACTGTGGTGTCATGTAAATCTGACATCTCAGTTAAGGTTTCTGAATACACCTTGGTGCTTGCGGAAACTGACTTATCTTCTTGCTCTTTATAATTAGTTAGAGATTCTTTTTTAAGAGAAGATACAAAGTTTCAAAGTAAAGTTAGACTTCTCATATCCCACAAAAGCCTGCTTTGTGGAATGTCTCTTAAAATAATGTATGTCATTCGGTTTGGGCAAATACATATTGATCACCATACTTTCCATTGCAACTATTGGTGTCTTTATGAAGTCATGTTTTCAGTTACAATTTTGGATTGAGAATCAAAGCAAGATGACGCATTCTCCTTTGTATCACAGGTGGCGGTTATGTGATTTCTCCCATAGACAACGGAAAACAATCAGTCGTGAAGCACATGCTTGCTGTTGATTGGAAGTCCTGGATATCTTATGTGAAGCCATCTCTAGCTAGATCTATTACCATGAAAATGCTTGGAAGACTTTCTGGTAGTTGCCAAATCTCTTAAAGGAAAACTGGCTTACTTTTAACACTTTTCTCTTATCATAACATTTTTATTGGTTGATTCAGCCCTGAGAGAGCTCTTTAGGGCAAGACATGCAAGCTTTCCTCCCAATCTGTCGTCAGGGGAGTTGTCAAGAAGTGCAAGATTAACCCAGAATGAAGACGGTATGTTTGGTGATTCATCTCGAAGAGAAAATGGAATGTTTAAGGACAATGCAATTGAAGAAAGAGACAAATTTCCCTCAGAACGCTCTAGCCTTGTCGACTTAGATGAATTTTTCGACGTTCCAGAACCGTCAGATAATGACCATTTGGAAGACAGCTGGAACTCAGATTTTGATTTGGACACATGTTGTCAGGTGGCAAGATCAGACATGACTGTAATTTGCTTGGAAACATAAAAATTCTGATTTCCCGTTTCCTGATTGCAGGAATCCCGCCAGCCAAAACTAAACAGTGCTACGAGTTTAGTAAAAAAACTACACGATCTTGCAGGTGATCCTAAATTTTATGGATAATATCTGTCGTATTAGTTGTGTCCTGTCATTTTGTTTTCTATTTCTTTAGTTCACCTGATTGTAATGGTTATAATTTTTTCCATTGAGAAGTCCAAAAAAGGGGATATGTTGATCTACATGAGAGGTCGAGGGAAGAAAGTAGCGCACTTTGCTGCTATGGAACCACGCTTCCAGCTGATCCTACTTGTGCTTTGCCTTGTAGTTGGACAACAACCGACCCTTCTACTTTTCTCATTCGAGGAAAGACGTATCTTGATGACCAGAAGAAGGTAAAGACAACGCAAATAACTTTCGCTTTCTAAGATGATTCGAATCTATCATATTTGTATGCATTCTCTTTTGGTGGATCAGGTCAAGGCAAAGGGTACACTGATGCAAATGGTAGCAGCAGACTGGCTAAAATCTGACAAGCGAGAAGATGATTTAGGGTCCCGTCCAGGAGGCATAGTTCAGGTTCTAATTATTACCATCTGGTCTGCTAGATATTCGCCTCCTCTTAATTATTATTAGAAGTCTTACATGTTTTTAAAATGCAGAAATATGCAGCAAAAGGTGGACCAGAGTTCTTTTTCATCGTGAATATACAGGTAAGAGACACCCCTGCGACCACTTATTTTGTTTTCAGTCTTCCCTTTTGTCCTGAAAAGAATCAATTAGTTATTTGATGATATATTAGGTTCCTGGATCAACAACGTACAGCCTTGTGCTTTATTACATGATGAGCACTCCCATTGAAGAGCATCCTTTGCTAGTTAGCTTTGTTAATGGTGATGACGCATATAGGAATTCAAGGTTCAAGCTCATTCCTTACATATCCAAGGTTGGCGTAAAATATTACTACCTCTTCTTAGATCGTTTTTATTCTCTTTTTGTCCAGCTTATTTATAGTTGACATGGGTTTTCCGAAATCAGGGCTCTTGGATAGTTAAGCAGAGTGTGGGAAAGAAAGCATGCCTTGTTGGTCAAGCCCTGGAGATCAATTACTTCAGGGGGAAGAACTATATTGAGGTAACAGGAAGGCCTTTTACGTTTGGGTCGAGCATTGATTGAAAACTTCTAAATTTTACACACCCCTTGTTGTTCTACAGCTGGGGGTTGATATTGGGTCATCAACTGTTGCAAGGGGAGTTGTGAGTCTTGTTCTTGGTTACCTCAACAAACTCGTGATTGAAATGGCATTCTTGGTACAGGTAAAACCAGTTTCCAATCTTCTTCCCTGGTTGAACTCTAGGCCATATGCGGTGGGTGTACCCATTATTTAGTGATGCATTGGATTTTAAGTGTACAATTTCTTTGTACAGGCGAATACCGAAGAGGAGCTTCCGGAATATCTTCTCGGAACCTGTCGGTTTAACCATTTAGACGCTTCGAAAGCAGTTTCAATTATCCCATAGAAGACCAAGCAAAGACCAAAAGTTCAGATAAAGCATTCTTTGAAATCTATTGAATGTCATAGACACAGTTAGGCGTCTCTTATGCAAATTCGATTATTAAGATCTTGGTGATACCGCCAATGTTCTTTGTATAGACTTCAGTTCTTTTATACATTAAACATGTTTTACCTTTACTACTCCTTGTTAAGCCACTGATATTCCAACTTAATATGTTGACCCAATTCTTAGCTTCAGTATTATGAATCTACTTTTGGATCCCACCGTTGATTTAGCTCGTGTAAGACTGGCCTAAAACTGACATAGAGCGACAAACCGAAGTTGCCACTCTTTGCTTCGTAGCTCATTTGCCTGACCACTCCTCCAAAAATGATAGAATTGCAATCATAGTTTCTGACATTTCTAGAAACCAAAGACCTCCAAATAAAAGTCAATAAGGCGCAAATCCAACGATATTTTTCTATTGCATTTTCCCCACTCTGCAGAAAAAAATGATTAAAGCTCTGACATATTAACAAAAGATAGTATGGATTGAATTCAAAAGGGGAAAAGTTGAAACTTTACTATTAGATTCTTCATTGTTCATTAGTTCCATGGTCATGAAACACAAATTACAAATAAGAAAGAAAAGAAAGGATTGTTTTTAAAAACATAAACTCTGAATGTCTGCAATAACCACTAGCTAAACTAGCCAATACACATAAGCCTAAGAAGACTGTACAAACAAGTCAAAGTAAGAACCATAGGAGTTAAAGCCCCTAAAGCTCTTTTTTTATAAGCTAGGGTCACATGATAACAATTCAATGATGTCAGAAGAGCACTAGTTTCTAAAATTCATGTCAGATTTCAGAATAGTTTTCTTCTCAATCTAGAATCAATGTTCCTTGATATTGTAGTGAGCTTCATGGGAGCTCCAGGACAAGTATCAGGAACCATTTTCGACTCAAGACTTCGCGAAGTAGGTGGTGGTGTTTTGCAACCATCAAAACACCAAATCTCAGTAGCAGAAGCAGCAGTCAGATTCTGCAATGAGAAAATGATTCTCAATAGATTCTGATACATAGACTCCATGATTTCTTCATCAGATACCAAAACACAATCTGAGATTGACTCAATCCCCATCTTATCGTTGCATTGGTTACACAGTGGAGACAAATTGATGATTCCTCTGTCTTTCTGTGTGATTATTTCTTCTTCCGATAGCGAAGAATCAGAATCAACAGAAGGAACCATATCGGGAACATTAGGGTTTGGAGTTTTAGGCTCTATCAAAGCTGATTTCATCACTTCACATGCTTCTTCTTGTTCCATTTGGATTTATGAGATCTACCCACAAACCGTAACCACAACTATTTATATAAAAAAATCGAATTTCTTATCAGACGAATCCAAAAACCAATGAAGAAACTATGGATTTAGGGTTTTTGTTGCAGAGAATAAAGGAAGAAGAAAGACAGTACCTGAGAGGGCGAGAGAGAGGCTGAGTGAGTAAAGGCTCTTCCTTTGGTTTGCGCCTTTTTTTAGGGATTTTTTTTTTTATATGATGGAGATGAGAAGAGGAAATTAGGTGAATCTTAGCCGTTCGATGTTTGGTAGTGGGACACGCTTTTAATATTTTATATCTGACGGCTCACGTTTAACAGCCACTTTGCCTTTTTAAGTTTGGAACTTCAGGAGACTTTGGAGTTCTCGCCTATGACCCACAATCATACAACTAGTTGATCCTGTCTATATTTTGAAAGGGAAATTTCGGAAATTTGTAAGATTTTTATTGAAGGTATTTAGCTTTTACCTAAAAAAAAAAATTTAGAAGCTAACTAAGTATTTTCATGTATCATAAAATTTGAATTTATATTTAATGTAAATTAAACTTATCATGTTAACAAAATTATTTTCTCAATAGAAAATTGAATTACACTATTTTGTTGGATTTTAAAACAACAGTGTTTTTTGATTGAGAATTTTGTGTCTTATACCCTCTTTAAAATAGAAATTGTGTAGAGTGCCCTCTTTAAAATAGAAATTGTATAGAGTGCCCTCTTTTCCATTTGAAAAGACGGTCTTACCCGTGGCGGTGGGTCAAAGCAACAACGGACATATGGTGTAAGACGTCAAAAGTGGACAGCAAATATGATAGAAAGATGGATTATGATGATTTTCTCATGGGGATTGGAATTACACAAAATGTATAATGCCATCTTTAATCTTGAAATTATACCACATGCTATCAATGTGAGAGTGAGTGCTTCATTTGGTAGAGATCAATTCAGTTTCTGGAAATGTTTGGCTCATAAGATGTAAGTGTTGGTTAAGTAGTGTTGAGTTATGGCCGAAAATGTGAAATATTTTAAGTTGTAGGTTGTTTGATTTGTTGTGTGGGTGGTTCCTTTCATTGTTTCGTAATGTAAGGGTAAACGGTAGTTGTAATATTATGTACATTTTTTTGTGTTTGGTAATGAAGGCAAAAATGATATGGGGACGTCCAGTATGAACAATATATGGGATATATTCCAGGCATTGATGTAGTTTGTGATGAAAATTGATTGGATGTTATAGGCATTGTAGGAGTCTACGAAATGTAGGGTAAAAATTAGAATTAAATGAGAAGACGTAGAAGGTGGATGCAAAGAACGAGGTAGTAGAACAAACCAGATGTTTTCCCCGGACAAGTGCATGGAGACGTCTAGAATAGACAAGAAAGGGTAAAATTGTCTTTCTACATCACGAAAGAGGGCTAAAAACAAGGAAAGTAAAAGTGGACATGAGACATAATTTCGGGAAAAAATGGGGCACTCGACGCAATTATTTCTTTTTGTTTTATCTTTACAAGTGATCTTTAATCTAGTGGCATGTGCTAAATCCACTAAAAGCAGAAGCACTTGCACATCCAGGGATCGAGTTTCACTGTCTACATTATGTAAGAACTTAGCTAATGAGCCGGCCAATTGTAGCCAAAAAAAAACAATAGTGTTTTTGTTTATCTTTTACAGATACTAGATATTTTTGTCAAACATTTGCATTTCACTAAGTTTAAAAAAAAGTACAATTGTGAAAAAGATATATATAAGATATCAAAATCATAAATACTTAAATATTTTTCCGGTGAAAGAAATGCTCGTTAGAAAAAAAATTAGAGAATTTTCACTCAATATACATAAAGTTTATCTTAATTAGGTGTTCCTAAAACCTATGACACATATGTCCCTATCTTCCTATCTCACTTTCTATCTCTTCTTCTCCGATTCTCGAACCCTCTCTTTCCCACCTATTCCTCTTCTCTGTCATGCTTATCCAAATCATAATACCATATAGAAGAATTTTATCCATCTTCATCTTTTTTGCCCCGAATTTTATTATGTTGAAATCCTTTTGCAATTAATTTTTTCTTATTCAGTAAAAATCATATTCCAAAATCAGGTAAAGAATATTTTACTGAAGTTTGCATCTCCGACTAAGGAATATTTCACTAATTTCTTTTTGTTTATGTGTTTTTATCAAATTATTATTATTTTACGTGCTAATATATGTGTTAGCGTATTACTATACATGTTAACATATATTTTATCAGGTAAGATATGCGTTAGCGGGTAATATATATGGTACTCCGATGATATATATGTTAGTGCATGACATATGTGCTAATCAAATATATGTTTATGTGATAATAAGTTTGTTACCAGATAATACGTTTGTTACCCATATAAATTTTGTGTTAGTCATATAATTAAATATGTTGTATCAGATAATAAATATATTAACATGTAATAAACGTGTTATCTGTTAATAAATGTATTAACCCACAATATATGTGCTAATCAAATATATTTTTATTAGATAATATATGTGGTAACAAGTAGTTTATGCGTTACCGTATAATATATGTGTAAAAAAAATTTTTATCAGATAATATATGAATTAGCAGGTAATATATATGTTACTCAGATAACATATCCGTTAACGAGTACCATCTAACTCGTACATTACCATGTACATGCTTTTGTACAATCTAACTCGTAAATTACCATTTACAAGTTATGTTACCCGATACCGTAAATTTTTGCAGGTAAATAACTTTTTATTCAAACATTATTTCCATTAAATTCTTCATGAAATGCTCTATTAAATACGTCATCTAATTATGTCCCAAGATTTTGTTAAAATAGCAAAATCATTATTGACCTAAGGACATAACAGTCTTTTGACATGTAGCCCCATATCTACTTTTTTAATTTGAAAGATGAAATAGGTAGTTAGTGAATTTTATATTTCTTTGTGTATATTAAGAAAATTAACCCAAAAAATTATCTTCTCTTTTTAACTTTATCAGATAATAATATCCTTTGATAAAAAATCACTTAGGAATCAGAGTTAGAGGTACTAAAAACAGATGGCTTAATCATATTGGATTTACAACATGAAGTTGTGGATAGGGGTGTCAATTAGAGTTGACCCACACCATTTAACCCATCTCATTATGGGTTTTTAATTGCGGTCTTTTGTGGGTTGACCCGTTATAACCCATGAGTTCTAAACTAATAATCCTAGTCCATACCGTATTATACAACGGGTTTAATGGGTTAGCCCGTTAACCCAACATATTTGTGTAATTAAGTGATAACAAAGCAACATAAAATTAAATGTCTATAAATTAAATTAAATTATCATGCAATAAGTGAATTTTTGTCGAGTAAAAACTACAAATAACTAGTTTGAAAAATAAGCAAACATAATTAATTTAAGCAACGTTAAAATTAAAAATTAATTTAAGCAAACAACATCTCTAATTTATTAAGAAAAATCAAGAAAAAGGTTTTAAAAATCTTTGAAAATAAAATAATTCAAAAATGTGTAGTAACATATCTAGTATAGAAAATAGAAAATGTGTATATAAAGGTAAATGTTGGATCATACAAGGTAATTAAACATTTTGAAATGTTTAGAAAATAAAGATTTAATGATTAATGGACCATGTAAATTACATATTGTTTTAATTTGTGGGTTAGCCCATTGTCTATGCGGGTTTAATCTGCAATATCCGCTAGACCATAGTGGGTCAACCCGTAATGCTCACTTTTTTTTGGATTATAAAAACTTGAACACTAACCCACTCCATAGTGATACGGATTGGGTGCAACCCGCGGGTTCTCATTCATATTTGACACCCTAAGTTGTGGAGCTTCGTTAGTTCACATTTTTCTTGTTTCTCTATTTCTTGATGGAGAAAATATACTAAAAATCCATCAAAAATAGTTTTTTCATATGAATTGCTGACAAATTTTTTTGTGAGAGAATATTTATTTTACATGTAGTGCTATATATATATATATAAATTTGGAATGGAAGAAGAGTTCTTGACTCGAGATCCAAATATAACGAAACAAGAAGGTCTTAAAATATGTCAAGATTTAAAGCTCCAAAAAATCTCAAGTGGGAACTTAGAAGAACAAAAGTAGAATTAAGATCTTTCTGCAAAAAATTTGAAATAGATCCTAGCAACAAAAAGTTATGTGTAGATGATTGCAAGCCAACATACTATTCCAAAAAATCAAAATTTACAAAAGAAATTTTAAGGAATATAAACCACGAGAAAACTCTTGGAATAAATCTCGAAACAAATTTAAACCAAAAGAATCTCAAAACAAACCTTTTTACAAGAACCTAACATGCTATAAATGCAACAAGAAAGGCCATACTTCAAAATTTTGTCGTCTAAATAAGAAAATCCAAGAGCTCGACCTTGGAGAAGAAATCTCAGCCAAAATATCAAATCTTTTTCTAGACTACTCTTCCGCATCTAGTGATTATGATTCTGAGCCCTCTTCTGAAGAGGCCTTGCAAGTTGATGAACTTAATGATTCATCATCCAGCTCGGACTCAGATAGTAAAAAGATCCAAGTCCTTACAAAAGATTAGGAGTTCCAACTAGAAATCTTGAATTCAATCTCAGACCCCCAACTAATATGAAAATTTCTTGAAACAATTATTTCAACCCTAAATGAAAGCCAAAAAATAGAAAATCTTCCAAAAACCAAAGAACCATCAACTTCAAACTCTTCATACAACTTAACCACTGTCCTCAAACAAGGAAGAAAAAATAATTCCAAAACTACTCTACAATCCCTTCAAATTGAGATCAAAAATGTGAAAAATGAACTCAAACATTTAAAAGAAAAACAAAAAACGGATTCCGAGTATTTTCATTCAATATTAACTTCTAAAAAACATGATGATTCCAGTTCGGAGGAACAAGATAACATTTGTTCAGAAAATATAGAAGATGATCTAGTAGAACAAATACAGTCCCTAAACACCATGCCAAATGATTTCCTCTTTGTACTAAGAGAAATCACATCCCAGAAATATAAAATAAAAATTACACTTGTTTCCTCAGAAGATTACAAAATAGATACAATTGCATTTTTTTAATACTGGTGCCGACCTAAATTGCATAAAGGCAGGTCTTGTACCAAAATGTTTTCATCACAAAAATGAAAAACTCTCAGCAGCGAATAATTCAAAGCTTGGCATAACTTCAAAAACAGAAGCTTCAATATTAAAAAAAAAAATTCTTTTCAAAACCGTTTTTGTTCTTACGGATGATATATACCAAAATATCATTTTCGGAACACCATTTATAAACCTAATAACACCAAACAAAGTTAAAGATGATTCAATTTCTTTCAAAAACTCAAGATCAAAAATTATCTTTCAAATTTATGGAAACTCCAAAAAAGAGAAGCCTAAACTTAATAAAAGCCTGCTCAATACAAGAGAATTCTATAAATTCTCTAATTAATAGCAAAAAAATTCTATTTAGAAAACTTATAGACATAATTTCTTGTTGAAAAAACAAAAGAAACATTGGAAACTTCAGTTACAAAAGAAAAAATTTGAAAGTAAGTAAACTATTCGGAGAACAATTATGTTCAGATTTACCAACAGCCTTCTGGGATAGAAAACAATACATAGCTGATCTACCCTATGAAGAAAAATTTGATGAAAGAGAAATTCCTACAAAGGCTCGACCAATACAAATGAACTCTGATTTAGAGAGCCATTGTAAAAAGAAATTTCAGAACTTCTAAACAAAAAGTTAATTTTGAAATCAAGATCTGCATGGTCTTGTGCAGCTTTCTATGTGAATAAAAATTTAGAAATAGAAAGAGGAATATAATGCCTTTTGATCTGCACACATATTTTCAAAATTTGATCTAAAATCAGGATATTGGCAACTCCAGATATCTGAAAATGATCGATATAAAATAACATTTACTGTTCCTTTTGGGCAGTACCAATGGAATATAATGCCTTTTGTTTTAAAAAAATGCACCTTCGGAATTTCAAAGAATAATGAATGACATATTTTTAGAACATTCAAAATTTTGTATATTATATATTGATAATATACTCATCTTTTTAAACTCCCTTGAAGAACATTTCAAATATCTAAAAATATTTTACTATGTTACACGAAAAAATGGACTTGTCATATCAAAAACAAAAATGGTTTTATTTCAAACTAAAATCAGATTTCTTGGTCATTACATATCCAAAGGTATGATAAAACCAATAGAAAGATCATTGGAATTTGCAAACAAATTTCCTAATAAAATCTTAGATAAAACTCAATTATAATGATTTTTAGGAAGCCTTAATTATGTTCTAGATTTTTGTCCAAACATTAATAGATTAGCTAGACCATTACATGATCGTTTAAAAAAAAACCCAACCCCCTAGACATAAGAGCATACCGTTGTAGTCCAACAGATTAAAAAACAAGTTTTAGAAATCCCATGTCTACATATAGCAAATTCAAATTTAGAGAAAATTGTAGAAACAAATGTCTCTAATATTGGATACGAAGGTATTTTGAAACAAAAGAAACAACAGGTCGTGAAAATATAATTCAATTTACTTCATCTCATTGGAATGAGACCCAAAGAAATTACTCGACTATTAAAAAAGAAATACTAAGTATAGTTTTATGTATACAAAAATTTCAAAGTGATCTTCTAAATCAAATTTTTTTATTAAGAATTGATTGCAAAAGTACTAAAGATGTTAAAAATCTTGCTTCAAAACAAATTTTTGCCTGATGGCAGGCATTACTAAGTATTTTCGATTTTGATATAGAATATATTAAAGGAGAAACAAATTTTGTTCCACATTTCTTGACTCGTGAATTTCTCTAAAACAGGTACGATGCCACCAAAAACGATTGACAAGTGAAAAGGTCTTCCTTTAGGCCCAAACCAAGAAAAACTACAAACTCCAAACACTTCCAAACCAAAAACAAAACCCGAAATACAACCATGGGTTACGGTTACTAAAAAGAAACCAAAAAAAGAAGAAAAAACCCTTCAAACACCTACTAAACCTGAAACACAAAACTCAAATATTCAAATAAATACTCTATCTCACGAATCAGATTCTGATAAAACCCTACACCAATTTCAAAACAATAGAATAAACCGTCTTGATTGGAAAAACAATCATGAAAACCAAATAATAACAGCACCAGACCTAGGACAAATTCAACCAGTATAACAATCTAGGTTCAACTCTTCTTCGGCCTATGACTGGAATCTAGATGGAATATTTGAATATAATATCTTAAATTTCCTCCAAAAAATGACAATGACGGCAAATGCCTATAGAATACAAATAGGCAATGAAGATAAAACTGTCATTGAACTCCTTATAGCTGGTTTTTCGAGACAGCTTAAAGGATAGTGGGATAACTATCTTACTAATTAGCAACGAGAATAAATTCTTGATGCTATAAAAGTAGATGAAGAAGGCATACCAGTTCTAGATAATTTCGGAAATCCCCAACAAAATGTTGTAGCAACTCTGGTCTTAGCTATTACCCTTTATTTCATAGGAGATCCCTCAGTCCTTAGAGCCAAAAACGCAGAACTCCTTTCAAATCTTAAATGTAAAAAACTAAGTGATTTCCAATGGTACAAAAACACCTTCCTCACTAGGGTCCTACTTCAACAAGATTCAAACCAACCTTTTTGGAAAGAAAATTTTCTTGCGAGACTACCAACACTCTTAGGAGAAAAGGTTAGAACAAAAATTAGAGAATCTAGTGGTATCTAAATAATTGATTACGATGATTTCACTTATGGAGAATTAGTTAGTCTTGTCCAACAAGAACTCTTCTTCCGTTTTTATTTGTAAGTTTAATACTTTTCATTTTATTTATAAATTTTTAATAAAATCCAAATTTATCTTAAAAATTAGATCTTTCTCTTTCAAAATCTAGAATACTCTCTATCAATCATTTTTCACTATGAGACTAAGTCCTCAAAGGTCATTGACTATTGAGTTGTGAAAAGGCTAATAGAATGTATTCATAAAGAATACATGAAAGAATATATGTTTAAAGGATCCCCTAATGGTATCAGAGTCATGGGTGTATGATTCGTTATATTTTTTTATGAAGTTTTAAAGACTAAATTTAGTTCGTATTTTTATAAACAAACTTGTTAGATTTCTTTTTGAAATTTTAAGAATTTAGATTTCCTGAGTGTTTAGCCAGTCTCGTGTCTAGGAATTAAGTCCCGTAAGAGTAGGGCAATAAAACCTAGAATTAAGTCCGAATTGTAGGGAAAACTAAAACCTTTAAATCAAGAAGAATTTCAAAATGAGTTCGTACTTTAAGAATACACTAGATAGGTCTGAATCAACTTCATCTTCAAGAATTAGATCTAAAAAGGAATCTAAAAAGATTATAAATAGTCATGAAACTACTATTGATGATTTCCAAGGATCAATTGACAATTGGGAAATCCCAAGAGTCCATAGAAACCAAATATATCAAATCTCAAGAATAAATTTCCTGAAAACAAATTTTTCAATTAAAACAGAAGAACGTGATATTAAATTAACCAAACTTTTTGAAACAATTTATTTGTTTTCAGAAAATACTTTGCGAAGGCATAGAGAAAAGAATTTCAAATATATACATATAGGATTAGTCCAAGTCGGAATCAAACCACTTTCAAAAGAAGGTCTTAACACCTCAATTCTAGCTATCTGAAGAGATACTAGATTTAAATCATTTGAAGATTCTTTACTTAGTTCTATAGAATCAAGTTTATGTGTGGTCCAATATCATTTGATTGTTATCCAAATTTCACAATTTCTCTAAACAATAAAAATATTTAAAATCTTTAGTTTTACAAATTAAACACATAATTATGAAATGATTGAAGGATCAATTCCGATTGCCTTGGTTTTTAGATTACACTATAAAGCCATGACAAGTGTCTTTTCTTCAAAAGTAAAACTATCGAGTAAAAAGGGTGAAACTCTCTTACTCCAAACTGATATTTCAAAATCAAACTCCGTTATTCCAAGATATATTCAATGGAAAGATGTAAATCTTCCAGATGAATGGATCCTTGAAGGAGTCACCCAACCAAAAACTCAAAAACCCATAGAACCAATAGAGCCAAACACGCATCTAAAAAATATTGAACAATCTAACGATGGAAAAGTAAAAATTTCCTTCATCAGACCTAATGATAAAAATACCAAAAATGATTTATCTTGTGAATCCTCTTCAGCTATGGGAACTATAGACTTAGGAAGAGTCTCACAAATAGGTCGTGGTATTCCAATCCAGGAATCTAGATATCAACCACGATTCTCAACTTCTGATATTCCCAATTCAATCTTAAGAAATTTTGATTTTCAAACACAAATTCCAAAACCTGTTTATACATCAAGATCTAGTTTTGAACAAAATAAATTTGTTACAAAATCTGAGCCAACTAGCCCGATATTTTTGGCTATAACTGATAATATGGCTAATGAACTAAATATCCTAGAAAAGGATTTTGAAATAAATAAAAAATTCTTACGAGAAGAATTCTATTCAAACAAAAATTTACAAAAAAGAAATTAGTTTTTCAAAAATTCTCTAAAAAAAAGGAAAAATACAAGAAAAATATTATGAATATCTTAAAAATACAAAGTTCAAGTTTTATTTTTCAACTGATTTGAAGATTATACAAAAAAAAATAACATTTATTTTCTTTATTCAAAAACAACAAACCCCATCACAAATCGAAATAAGACTCCTGAGTGGGAAACACTTGCCAATGGAAAAATACTTGTTCAAATCACCCCCCTCAATAAGGAATAAAGTTTGAATTATTGGGTAAACTAATTGAAGCAATCCCTTTTAAACTCCCTCAAGAAGATGATAAGACAAATGTCAAAAACATCATTCTTCAAAACAATTTTTCAAACACCAACCTTGGTACGATAAGCAAACAACTTGATAGGATTGAAAAAACAATTTTAAAACTACCAAACCCTCTAAAAGAAACTTCAACTAACAAAAAACTAAAACTTCCAATTTTCGAACCTTTCTAAATTTCAGAAACCAGTGTCAAAACTTACCAAAACACAAATATAGAATTCATTCGCGCCCTTCAAAGCCAACTAAGTAACATAGAGATAGGAGAAAATAGTAAACAACAAACTTATGATGTCCCTGACACTCCAACTTCTAAGATCCAAAGAAATTTTAAACACATCCAAACACCTTATAACTCTCTCTCTATTTTTCATCTCTAAAACCCTTCACTCCTTCCATCTCGAGTCAAGAACTCTTCTTTCGTTTTTATTTAATACTTTTCATTTTATTTATAAATTTTTAAATAAAATCCAAATTTATCTTAAAACTTAAATCTTTCTCTTTCAAATTCTGGAATACCCTCTATCAATCTTTCTTCACTCTGAGACTAAGTCTTGAAAGGTCATTGACTATTGAGTTGTGAAAAAGCTAATAGAATGTATTCATAAAGAATACATGAAAGAATGTATGTTTAAAGGATCCCCTAATGGTATCAGAGCCATGGGTGTATGATTCATTATATTTCTTTTTGAAGTTTAAAGACTAAATTTAGTTCGAGATGGAAGGGGGTATATTATCAGTTATGTGTTGTTTTCTATCCCAGAATATCGTTGGTAAATCTGAACAAGGTCTGGTGTTGTTATTATTTAGTTTTCATGATTGTTTTTCCAATCAAGATGGTTTATTCTATTGTTTGATCAACTATGTGTTGTTTTCTATCACAGAAGACCGTTGGTAAATCTGAACAATATATATATATATATATATTCAACTTTTAAGATAAAGTTTAAAATTTGGTTGTGGATTTAAAGTATTTGAAATTGCTATAAGTTGTTAGCTTTCAAGTTCATCATATTAGTAACTTATATGTCTTTTTTTTTGTCAACGCTGAATCACAATTGTCCGGCTCATTAGTCAAGTTTTTACATAATATAAATAGTGAAATTCGAACCCTAAATATACAAATGCATCTACTTCTAGTGGATTTATCATATGCAAACTAGACTAAAATACATCAGCTTTTATGTTTTTCTTAGTTTAAGTCGTGTTTATTTTGGTGCTTTACTTTGCCTTGAATGGTAACGCGGGTGCGGGACAGTTCTTGCAAATTTTGGAATTTGTCACCAATCATGTTAAAAAATAAAAAGCGGTGCGTAATTATCAAATGAAAGGCGATCCAATTTTTGTGAGAAAAATGTTGTTCCGCTTTTCATAATTATCCAACACCAATGTTGGTGCGTTTTAAATTGGGCCGCAATAGTGTTTAGTAATATAAATTGGGCCTCATAATGTTTTAATTATTTATCTCCTTTTCTCCATATATATTACTCATTTTCATATTATTTTTTCATAAAAATACCACATCCTTTTTGTTATAATAAAGTATATGTAAATATGCATTCAATATGCACTCTGTTACGTACACAGCACTTACATACTTAGGTAAATATATATATATATATAACGTAAATATTTTTCAACAAATTGTTACCATTAATAACTAAGAATTTAGAATTACATCAATTGTAAGTAGATTGAGATCGATACTAACAATAATCCATATAAATTTAATAATAAGATAAATTGTATCATGTCGGAATAACTCAAACGCACAGGAGCTCTTGGATAAGAGTTGGAGATGTATTCTTGCCTCCAAAAAAGGTCTTGAAACACTCCTACTTCTGTCATCGAAAAAGGTCGTCGAACACTTAGAAACGCTCATTGAAAACGTTTCCCTGAAACAGAGAAACCTTATGGTACCAAACTCTTCATTACGGAGGAAACAGATAACGTTAATAGTCTCCTTAGAGAGATTATCTTCAACAAAGATCATGTAAGCCAATATACTCTAAACCCAAAATCATTAAAGCTCACAGAAATTGCTTTGTACTCTAAAGCCCAAATCCAAAAAAACCTTAGACTTATAAGTTTTGAATACCTTAACATTAAGTACCATGTCCACCAATCTGGTCCACCAACAAGTCCATTAAGACTTAGATCTGTTAGGATTCTATAGACAAAACCCCTAGTTTAGAGATTGACGTTGTCGAACTGAAGGAGATGGTCACCAAAGAAATGTCGTGAATCTGGAGGAGAATCACCGCCGTCAGAGGACAAGCAGAGATTAGTGGAGGAGATGGTTTCAGCGAAGCTGACGATGGACCGCACTTGTCCTGCACCACACTTGTATCGTACTGCACTCTGTCCTACACCGCTAAAATCATTGTCATCAGTTGAAGCTTTTGTTTAGCTGGATTGTTTGGTTCTTGATAAAGTAGTTTAGATTTTAGTTAAAAACCAAAAATCTCATTGCTTTAGATCAAGTTGAATTATCATATGTTAGTTCATAATAGGTTAATTAAACTTTTTTATCAATAAACCATAATAGAGTCCAATAAATAAAAGTTTGACCCATATCGAAATATAACTCTTATTAATCCACACTAATCTCCTTATCGAACTACTCTCTATAAATAAAAGTTCTAGAAGTCGATAAATATCCGTAGCCTCAACGGTTCGGTATTCATGAACCGAATGAACCGAAATTGAAAGTCAACAATTCTTCTGGTTTTGACTCTACTTTACCTTTACCAAATCAATCGACAATCAAACTCTAACCCTAATTTTCTTCACTTCTCTTCTTCGCTTGAATCACTTCTTCTCTTCTCTTCTTCGCATCAAGATAGAAGCGAGAACGATGAAGAGAGATCGGAGAAGGAATCAAAAGTAGCGAAATTACCATACAGATTCAACGAGAAATTCGTCACCGAAGGTCTTCAAGTCGATCTCATCGAACCTGGTCGAATCATTTGCTCCATGAAAATCCCTCCTCATCTCCTGGTAATAATCCCTAATTTAATTGAATTTTCTTCCCCAATTTTTTTTTGAATTTAGAAAATTCAAATTGGTTTGTTTGGTTGAGAAAAGAACGCAGGGAATTTTCCACACGGAGGAGCAACGGCGACATTGGTGGATTTGATTGGATCGGCGGTGATTTACATAGTCGGAGTTTCGAATTCAGAAGCATCAGTGGAGATCAATGTTTCATATCTTGATGCTGCTTTTCTCGATGTATGTATTGATTCATGTAATTTGATTGAATAATGATATAATGGTTTAATTTTATTTGGTTTAATTTTTTCTGATTCGGTTATTTCAGTTTAATTTATCTAATTCGGTTTTTTCGGTTTTAATTTCTTAGGATTTTTTTGGTTTAATATAAGATTCAAATTTTTTTGTTTTCTTTAATGCAATTCGGGTTAATTTCGGTTTATTCTCCAAATTCGGTTTAAACCGAATTCCGAATAAACCCAACCGAATCTTTATTCGGTTCAACTCGGCAGAAATCAAAAATTCCGATTAAACCGAAAAACTGAACAAACCAAACCGTTTAAACTGAACGCCCACTGCTAGCGAAGAATGACCCAAAAAAGAAATTCTCAACAAAAGGCAAAAAAAATATGCAAAAATTTTTTTTTGTCCAAGAGCCCACAAATATGTTGAGCCGGCCCAACCTCCCATCTATGTTCTTCATTTATCTTTGTCTTGCCACCTCTAATCTCATCTAATTTAATTAAAATATCTTATATTTCAAACCCTATATACAAAATTCCCACCATCAGAGCCCAACAAAAATTGACGATTTTCTCTAGTCCAACCACCTAACGAGACGTCAACCACAAGTGAAACAGAAAAAAATCAAAAAAAAAAAATTGGGACTTCTTCAAGTGTGAAACTAGAGAACATAAGGAAAATCTTATAGCATCTCTTAAGTATTACTAATTAGATTTAAGTGTATTTAGTTTTTGTCTCAACTTGTACTTAGTTGACAGAAAGAATTGAAACACTTTTTGTAATTAATTTTTATAAGTAGCTTTGTGTATCTGTGTTCGTCATACCTTTTCTTATATTGAACAAAGTCACTTAATTCAGCTTCATATGGTATATGCACATATGGTAGATGCACATGTAAATATTCCCTCATATCAATAAAGCGTATGAGAAAATCTTTTTCCAATTACATAGTATTATAATTATGTTTTTCTTAAGAATTTGAATACGACTTCGCTGCAAAAATGTATTGCATAAAATCGTGGAAAACTCCTGCGATACCTATAAAAAATTAAACATGAAGATATTAATTAATTAACATATATATTATTATTATTATTTTTATTATAATATATATTAGTAAGTACGTGATATTGCAATATGCACATTTCATGGTAAAAATTTAATAAAAATTGGATGAAAATAATTATTCCATAAATACATGACAGTCATGACTCTTCATGTCTGAAAATTTTCTTCTATCTATATTTATACACGTCGTTAAATTTATCGCGTAACCATCAAAAAATTTAATATCATGTTTAATAGATAATGACATTCTTCTACCATCCCATTCAATCTGGATATAGGAATCAGAGCTCTACCACAACTCCTTCTGTGAATAAAATCTTTTTAAATCCAATCTTACATTACATGTATCTTTTGAATTGTCTTACTAAACATGATCAAAAAATTTGGTATAAACCATGTAAAATATGTTATAACCGTATTTTGCCACTAAAAACAAATAATTTGCGACGAAAAATGTAGTTGCATTTTGAGTGTATTAGTTACAAATTTGTGACTAAATTGCGACTATTACACGATGTCTTAATGCAATCGGAAATTTACAACTAATTTATGACTATTTATTGTAGTTGCAAGTTGTAGTCAAAAATCGTTTGTTTTTTCGTAGCTAATCCCTAAAAAAGGAAAATATAATTTCTTTTAGGTTAGCATAATTTTTTCATTGAAGTTATACATTTGTGGCATCAAGACTAAAATGAGACCATTCAATTCTAAAAGTTGTGATGTACAAGTTCTATTGTTGAAATGCAAACAATCAGGATTTAAAGTTCACCATTTTATTTTTACAATATACGTAGGACCGTCTCAAACAAATTTAAGGTCCGGTGTCTAGTGATGAAACTAAAAAATTTATGTATTGGGATCAGAACCAGTTCATTAAACTTTTTTTCGGACTAATGCCTTAAGTAAAAAGTAAAAGATTATACCCGTTAAACCAAATTTTATGATGTCCTTATAAAACAAAACAAATATATAATGGTTAAACCTCAAATTTGTTACATTTTATAGCCAAAACACTTATTATTCTTCACTTATATCTAAATTTTAATTTTATAGGAGTTAATTATTTGATTTAGTTGAGATCAATTCAAAACTTTTAACAGTAATTAAATTAATTTTTTCAAATTTATTGGGGTCTATTGACCCCGTTAGTACCTACATATTTCCGTCCATGACTGTGTCACCAAAATAAATCAGACTCTATAATATGTATTTTTTTTGGTAGGGCCTATACTTTTTAATTTTAGAAGTTGAATTCATTATAAAAATATTTAAGCCTAAATATTTATTTATAAAAATATTAAATTAATTTTAATTTTAAATACATTCACAAAACTTAAATTAGTATTATTTTGGAAATATAATCTATCTCTTTCACGACCAATTTTATGGTATTAAATTAACTAAATTAACGGTACACCAAATTTTTTAAAAAAATGTTAACGTTATGCTGAGTTCTTCTCAGTTTGGTGGTTAGGATAATCCAGCTAATAACTACGGTATCTAGAGTTCGATTCCTCCTCTCTACAAATTAATAGATTAAACAAGAATTTTAAAGGTATGGATCGAGTCTTGTCGATTCAATGTTGAAAAAAAAAAGAAAACTAACGTTATTAGTTATTGAAATTAAAAAAATTCTTGTTTAGAACAAATAAATAATGATGGAAGCCTGAAAAGGGTAATCAATTTTTTGTCGGATGAAAAGAATTATGGGAATCTAAACTAATCAGTTTTTTTGTCACACATTAATATAGTACTAATTAGTTTATGGGAAAAAGAAAAAAAAAACATTCTTTTTACGACCCAGTTACCAAATTTTGAATTTTGAACAACTAAAATGATTTTATAGTATTTTAACAGTGGACCTTACTGTTGATAAAATATTGGTGGTTTAAATCATATTACATCCCGTCGGTTTTATAATTGTAATAATCTGTAACTCCTTCATAAATATATGGGATTAAATATATATATATATATATATATATTAAGTTAACAAAAAAGGCCCTCACTTTTAACGGGCCCTGAATATACGGATAATTAAAAAGATCACAATGTGAAAATGATCCTACAACTCAGGTTCTTTTCGTCATCAATACTTTCTAGGGAAATTATAGTGAATGACACTCAATAATTAGATATTTGCAAAAGTAACAATCGGTAAACGAGTAGGAATTTGTTTTAAAAAATGCCATAATACCCCTACTCTATAATTCATTCTTTATTAATGATAATCATTGCTAACAATGTTATTGTGAGTTTTAATTTATGTTGTATATTTATTTTCAAATTTATGGTAATATATTTATAATTATCTCTATAAATCTCCTATTACCAATTTACACAATTTATCGTTTATGATTTTTATTATACTGTTAACTATATAATTATTATGTAAAATACATTATTATCATATCACTAACCCTTTTATTCCTCTTTTTTCTCCGTGTCACTTCGATATTTTTAATTTTTTATCATGACACACAAAATATTACCGATCTAAATAATTTGTAATCGTTTTAAATGAATACATAAAGTTAAAATCGGTAATCTATGTTGCTTTGATAATTTAAAAATTATTATTGTTACTTTTGCAATTTTTAACTTTATCTATTGTTATTGATTAAATTATCCTATTTTCTGTTTTTTTATACACCTTAACTTTTGGTTTAGTTTTCCAATATTATTTATACAATTATTTGTAAAAATTTAGATGATATAAATTTTTAAACAATGAAAATTATATATTTACCCCAAAAAATCACTAAAATGCATATAAGAAAACATAAATTAACTTATACCATCAAAACTTATTAGCTCATGTAATTCTACTACGATGAAGTCAGAATTTGGTACAGGAGTTCGACTTTCATAATACTCTAGTGGAAGCTAAAAGCTCCGTAATAATGCAGATTTTCTGCAGTGTGGGCCATCAACAATTAAAATTACCATTCATCTATTAAAAATACAGTTCAAAATTATAACAATAAAATAATAAATAATTAGTTGCAGATCAAAACATAAGAGAAAAATGGATATGCACTAAACAGTCCTTTACGCCTGCAACTTCATTTTTTTTCTTTTTTTTTTTAATTATCAACACCTAAATAGTTACATTTAGTAATTAAATATCAATTAAATATTTTTACTATTCTCTATAAAATTATGTACACAATTCTATCATTTATTTATGTTACCTAAGAATTACTATTTCGATTCGATTTTAAGTTGATTTTATTTGGGTGGGTCGATTCAGATCTAAATTTAAAAATTTGAAACTATAAAAATATTCAAATATCCAAAAAAATCTAAAATATCAAAAAATACCCTTCAAATACCTAAAAAATATGTAAAACATAATTGAATACCTAAATATTCAAAAAATATCAAAAAATATCAAAAAAACTCATAAAATATTCTAAAAAACCTAAAATATCATAATATTAGATTTCCGGGTGCCCAATAGATTCTCGATTCGGATTCGGTTTCATGTCCAAAAATTTAGAACCCATTCGGATATTTAAGATGTTCGGATTTAGATTTGGGTTTGTCTATTACTTAATTTATTGCAGATCAAAATTAAAAAAATTATTTATATGCATGGAAATAACTCATAATTTTGTTTTTTCTAAATCGAAACTAGTATAAAAACAAAAGAGAGTGTGACGTTCATTAATTCTATTTGATGTAGCTTCATCCATTTGAGACTTTTTTTGTTACATTGTATAGTTTAATATTTTAATTATATACTAAATAAAATTCCGATGCATTAATTATACATTACATAAGTTTCAATTTATAGTTTAATTTTAACTACACATTAGCTTACCTAATTATACATTAGACAATATATAAAATTTATAATTTAATTTTCATTTAAATTATACATTAACTTACTTGAAATGTAACTCATTTTAAAGTTGAAAATAAATTGCTTAAATATTTGTAGTTTCAATAAACTAATTAAAAAATTTAGTAAGATGTATGTTTTTAAGTTTTATTACTTTTTATATTAATAAGTTAGGTAATTAGATATAAAATTTTATAAAAATTACTAAATTTTAAAAGAAATCTTACAATAAAATAATAATAAAAAATATGTTATGCATGATTTCCATGATTTGCATGATCTATTTTTTTTTTTTTCATTCACCATTCGAAACCAATAACAACTTACACCAATGCCAAACTTTAACATAAAAATATTTATCAAACACATCACAAATATATTCTAGACAACATAATACAATCTTTTTATCAATGAATTCGTAAATGTTCTATGTTGTTTTCTTCATCTACTTGATCAAATACACTGACTACAAATAGCATTACATTTGATTTATTAATACTTAGTTTTAGTTATAAATAAAATAATTAATATGACACTAATTAAATACTTAACTTGGTGCATATAGCACCCCACATAATACTAGTTATAATTAAATGACCAACCTCAACTTTTATCATCACAAACAAATAATTTCTTTTATCAATTTACAATATCCGACTCATATCTCAAATATTCATAAAACTCAAACAATATTATACGACTTCTTGAAATCGAATATATGAAATGTCGCAAAAATGAACTTAATCACTTTACCAACAACATTTTGCATTTAGAAGAAGAAAAAAACGAAATAGTTAATAAATTGGTACGATTTCAGAAAATATCCTGCATCATATATGAATGCACAAGATATAGAAGCCAACGTCAATAAGTATGAAAATATTGGTAGTGATATGATCATATAATTCAAGGAAAATAATAAAACTTCATCTAGAAACTAAATAGAACCCATCATGTGGAAGCAAAGGCAGGAGGAGACCCACTTATCCATGAGAAAACTCCATTACTCATTGAATAAGCTTTGGTACTCCTAATCGAAATCGTCGGTGATCTCTCCAGTTACATCTTCAATTTGACCAAATATGAAAATATTTAACAAAGAGAAATGAATGATATTTAATAGGTTACAAACTAACAAGAGTTTAGAGTTAATTACAATAATGATAAGAAGAAAACAATAATTGAAATCAGATCGGATCTACGAGCAATTGTTATATCCAAGCTTAAGGCATGTCATCTGATTTGACATGTGGAGGACCGTTCATGTGCTTGATACCTTGTTTCTCTCCTAACTACTCGACACAATCATATTCTATACATTTAATATTTGACACTATTACATTATCATCTTTATATTTGGCTCATTTTTTCATATTTTTTTTCTTTGTAGCATGTTGTTGTTAACTTCTTGTTATATTACGATCCGATCGTATTCAGGTTAATCAGAAATTGCAAATGATATAAAATGTCATTTAAAAATAAACTAAGTCTAACAACTAAAGTGAAAATATTGAATCAGTAACCCAACCATAAACCTTAGATTCAACCTTTTTATTCATTTCATATTTCTTTCTAAATTTTTTCAAAAAGACTTGCAAATATTGTTTTCTATCAAGAAATAATTGTTTTACATTTCAAACAGAAAATCAATATAAAATGTCAAAAGTTTTAAAGTACAATAAATCTTTTTACATTGATAGTTGATAAATTAATAAACAAGATAAAAGACTAGCTTTCTTTTATCCCAACTTAAAACAGTTTCTAATTTTTATTCTTATATCAAATATTCTTAATATTCTGTTCTTAAAGTAAATAAAATAATTGTGCAGACTTTGACACTTAGTAATTGCGTATATGCGTGTAATTAACTCTAAAATTATGATGATATGGTCTTTAACTTCATCATTAAGATTAACGGTAATAACTACAATTCTTTTTTCCAATGTTTAGTTTCACTCTCATGATCCAATAGGCTATTGAAACTATTAAATCGTGAAGTGAATATTATTCTAGTGGCATATGGTAAGTCCACTAAAGATATGTACTATCTCATATCTAAGGATCGAATCATATTGTCTATATTATATAGGAATTTGGCTAATAGGTCGACCGGTTGTGATCTATAGTGTTTGATAAAAAAAATTAATAAATCATTAGTCAAACCTTAAATTTAAGAAAGTCAACTCCACAATTAAATTCATTTAAACTTTTGATATATTGCCTTAGAAGAAAATTATTATTTTCAAAAGAAATTTGCTTATTACTTATAGTCAATGACAAAACTACAAAATTAATAGCATCCCTAACTCGTATTTCTTTATTTTTCCACATTAAAATTTTAAATTACATTAGTTTTATAATACAGAAAATTAATGGTCAAAAATATCAAATGTATCTTTTTCTTCTTCTTCGAATATCAAATATATCTAAATTTTAGACAAATATACGTAAAACATATTATTAAAAAAATCGCAAGTGATTTTTATCCTAATAGTATGTGGTAAGTACACTAAAGTCATGCGCACTTGCACATCTAAAAATCGAGTCTCACTGCCTATATTAAATAAGAACTTAGATAATACAGGCAGACTAGTTGTAACCCAGTATTAACAAAAAAAAATCTCTTAAATATCTTATATAATGAGCAATTAATGTAATGAAATTAAAGATAAATTTGTCTTTAAAATTATTAACTACTAGTTCATCAAGAATTAATATCTTAAGAATATAGCCCTGTCTTTTTTGACGTAGCTGCGTGGGCACTTCGCGATCAAAATTTACACGAAAAAGATATAATGAAGAAGAAAGAAATCATCGCTGCGATTCTTTTAGTAAACGTTTCCGGTGTCGTTAGAAAAACAGTGACCACTATTATAGTCGCTACGACTCTTTTACTATATTATTTGTCTTACTCTTTTACTGATCAAAATTTACACGCAAAAACATAGTGAAAATGAAAGAAGTGATCGCTAGAAAAAATGGCGAAATTAATTAAATTATTGTGTTTCTGATCGTTGACTCAGCGATCCTCTGAAGAACATGGCTTATATTATTTCTCTTCTAAATTTAATTTCTAATATTGCGTTTGAATAGGATTCCTTCAATTAATCTTAATCCCCAAATTCCTGCAAGTATTCAAAATTGAAAGAAGTTTTTCCTTTCATAAAATAAAAATGATTTACAAAATTTCTTTAAAGTGAAGAAATCTTTGAGTTTCAAAAAAAAAAAAAAAGTGATTGGTAAAGAAGACACACTGAAAAATCCCATGTACATTACCGCATATTAACTCTCTCTCTCTCCTTCTCTTTTGTCTCTCTCTTTTTCAGTTCTGTAATCCCTAAATCCCCAATTTCGGACAATTAGATTCTCTCTCTCTCCTCCATCTCTCACTCTCTCTCCTTCGTTCGTTCTGGAGAATGCGTTCTGTGTAGTCAGCTATATCTGAAGGTTCGTGTGTCTTTGTCTCACTCTCTTTCTCGTACATTCTTCTTAAATGGAGATTTCTCGTTTTTTTTCCCGTTTGATTCTTCTTATCGTATTGCTTTGTTTGTGTCCTAAAGTGTAACGCAGACTGTTCTTGTCCTGTGATTCTCTTATGTCCTGAAATGGGTTTGATTTCAATCATGTAATGAAATACAAAAATGAAGAAATTTTCTATCTTTTTTTTGCCTAAAATTATCTGTAAGAGGAAATTGAAATTCCCTCCATCGTGAAGTAACTATAAAGCTTTTGTCATTTGCTTCACTCTGGAGTCAGAGTGAGCTAATAGAGATTAAAGTGAATTTTAGTCCTATTTCACATTTTGAATATTCTCGTTCTTGTTATATTTTGAAAAGATCTTAGGTTTGATGTTGATTTTCACATTATAAGTCGTTTCAAATTACTTGGCTTTTGGTTTTCTTACAACTTTGCCTATGTTTGTTTTTCTACAGTGAGTGACAAATGAATAACGGTTCTTGGTTACCTGAAGAGGACTTCAAGGGTCTATCGGATAATTTCTTTGATGATCTCATCGATCATATTGATTTTCCCCTTGAAGACATCGAAACCGTTGATGATGAAGGAGATTGGGATGCAGCTGGGTTTCAAGACCTTGTACCTCCACCTTTGGATGTGTTAACCAGTTTTTCCTCTGAGTTCACTTGCAAGGGACGACCAGTCGAAGTCGAGAAGAAACCTGTTGCCATTTTGGTGAGCTCTTAAGAATCTATTTTTACATTTTATTATACGATTATCATCATTTCCCTTTTGCATTACCTTGCCTTCTGAGTTTTGACCACATAATGTTAGAAAGTTTTCTTTTATTGATTCAAACCTTGATAGCTTCTCCTGTGCATTTTAGGCTAAAGGAGTGAATCACACGAACCATGTTCTTATGTAGAATTTTTGCATATAACTTATTACATTATGCCACAGTCAACAGCACACATTTGATTTAGGATATTTGATCTTTGTGCATTCAACCTTTCATTGTTTTATTGTGTTAGGTTAGACAAGAATGTAAAATATGAGTCATGCTTATATAACATAATGGTTCATTTAGCATTCTTCAAACATACATGCATTAGAAAACTGATATGGGTACATTGCAACATAACAACTCTTTTGAATTCAGCTTGGGTTAGTCTTTATTGCATTGATTGCTAAATCACGTAAAATAATCACTTTTATTTGCATTAGATAAGTTCATCATTTTGGATTCAAACTTCATATCTTTATGCTATAGCGGTGTATTCAATATAACATTTGATATGATTTGGGTTAAAACGACAAATTATGTGTTATTCAATCATGGATTTTATGAAATCATTTAAATTATCCCGTTATTAAACTCGTGATTTTAAAAAGTGTCATCGAATCTGCTGTTATTGAATCAGTGATTTCCAAAAGTACATCAAATTCACTGTTATTGAAAATAATATAAGCGGTTTTTTTAGTGACTTATAGTGTTTTAGATTATTTTCCTAATCTAAAAGACGCAAAACTAAATCTCATGATTTTAAGTAGAGTTTCGAAGGATATTATAACTGTCACTAAAACTTCTCTAAGTTCACTCGAAATGATTTTAAAACATATACACAATTTCGATTAATAATTCACCTGCTTACAATGTCCATTTGCATAAAGAACTAGATTCGCATATCGTTCATAGTCCTTCTATTGAGTTGAATTCTCCATAGCACTTTAGTGAATTATGTTGAAAAAGTGTGTAATGAACTCAAAGAATTACGCTGTTTATGCATATTCTTATTTATGCATTATTTACACATCACCTATGCATATTCTGTGCTCCTTCATCATCATTTACACAATTAAAATGAGCATAATGTATGAGATTCTTTGGAATGCATCCTTTTAGCTTTTTAACGCTTTAGGTTCGACATATACACATCGCACTTGCGTCCATGTTACTTTGGTAGATTATCCACACAATCACTATGCACATTTACAATAGGAAAATAGTTTTGTGCAATATGAGAGTAACACATCTATTGGATTTGAAACATAATCATTATTTTCTTACCCAGTTAGACCTGAAAAGCAATCTTCGTTATGATGCATCCGACAGTGTATATGTCGTTAAAGTCTCTGAAATTATGACAAAAGGACTGCAGTATTTCAGGTCTTTCACTTTAGATTGTCTTATAGGATTTAATAAGAGGCGTGTTTGCAGTGAGTGTTTTTGTGTGTGGTTTGGGGGTTCTCTTCGACAAGACCCTAAGCTACTTTGCTTAGTTTATATTTATTGACTTTGACTTTATACGTGCAGAAGCAGTCGGGCATTGATAGCTCCCCTCTTGATGTCAAAGTCTCGAAGCTATTTCAGTCTTCAAGCCCAGTTTCAGTTCTTGAGAACACCAATGGCTCTGTCTTGTCCCAAAACCAAAACAGAATTCAGAGACTGGCATTTCCTGTGAAAGGCATTAGAAGCAAGCGCAAACACCCCACAACAGTAAGATTTGGATTCCTCCGGTCATTTGTATCAGAGATGTCTCAGCAGTTCGTTCCGGATGAACTGGGATCTGAAAGTTACCTCTGCTCTGAGAATTCCACCAAGAAGAAACGCAAGAAGAACAAGAGTCATCCCCCCGCTCACTCGGTCTCTTACAGTCCAGAAGTGTTTAACTCAGATGGGACAATCCGAAAATGCACTCATTGTGAGACAACCAAAACCCCACAGTGGAGAGAAGGACCCAAGGGGCCTAAAACCCTCTGCAATGCTTGCGGAGTTCGGTTCAGATCAGGCCGTCTAGTTCCAGAATACCGTCCAGCCTCAAGCCCAACCTTCATCCCAACCAGGCACTCAAATTCTCACAGGAAGATCGTAGAGATGAGAAGGAAAGGTGAAGACCAGTTTGACAACGGCAGGATCCATGCCGTGACTTCCCAGGCATAGTGACCAAAGTCCCAGGCATAGAGACCAAAGCAAGGTTTTGTAACTTAAGCAGATCAATGAGTTTGGTCTTTGAACAAAAAAACAAATTTGTGAGGATCCTTAGAATTGGATAACTCTCTGAAAGACTAATGTTTTTAAAAACTAGGTTTAGTGTTTTGTCGTTTTCTTATTATAATCTGATGGAGAGAGAGTTTAGGAACTTAGTTGAAAATCTTAGGGTCTTAGTGTTGTTTGGTTATGGTCATCATGTCTGAAAGATGTTTGGCTCACATCTGTTTTATTATTGATCAGAGCAGTGTAATGCAGAGTTAGGTCTCGGGTTCCAATCTTGTCACTGGGAAGGACTAATAATATATGCTTTGGTCTCTGTCCCAAGGCCTGAAACCTCTTGGATAAGAGTAGTGTAATGTTAATTTTATTTTATTTTCAACTATATAATTTTACTTTTCATTGTCATAATTTCTCTTCCTATTCTATTAACATTACCACACAACAACGAAGCTTTAAATAGTGATCTGAATTTTTCTTTAAAATGCATAATATTAAGGTATTATATATTGAAAGCAAAGTATAATTAGTGATTTAGCTCAATATACACAAGTTATTGAAAAATTAAGTTTGTGACAGAAGCTACTTAACTAACTAACGGCTAATTAAGAGCCAAAGTTTTGTTGTAACAAACTTGAAATATCGGATGGGCCTTTTATTGATTTAAGCCCAACCCATTGATTTTCTTCTTCTTGTTTCTCTTATTGGACTTTTGAATCCGAGGCCCATTTGAGTTGGTTTGCTGACTCAAAAACCAGTTTATTAGAACCTTGAAAGCTCCATGATTTTTTTTTATCAATTTCACATTTATATTAGAAGAAAACTCTGTTTTTTTTTTAACATTGGGCCACAAGGACCGGTCCATTAATGGACTTAAAACTTGTCACTAGACTAAATGCCACTTACGAAGAAAATTCTGTTTGAGTGTTCAATCTTGGAAGAAAAAATAGTTAATAATTAAAGAATACATCTACATACCTCTCGTAATCTATGAAACAACTCATGTGCCCATAATTATAAAACATGAATTTTATTCATCACATAACCGTCACCTTCGTAGTTATGTTAAATAAATTTATGTCTCCAATTTTAATACCCTATACTATAGCGAATACGACACATGAGGTAGAGTTACACAATTCTCAGTATATATTCCCTCCCTCTATTTTCATTTAGTTTAGTTGATGTTTTAGAAAAAACATTTATCTCATTATTTCTATGCAAAATTTGTTGTGTTATTATAAAAAAAAATTATTATGTTTTCTGTGTTTTTTGTCTTTTTGATTATTTTTTTTCTTTTTTTGTTTTTTTTGATTATTTAAATTATGTAGAATAATTTGTGATTAATTGAATTATTATAGAATTTGTGATAAAATATATTTTGTTTAGAAAAAATAAAATAATTAATATTTTTTTAATTTGTGTGGAAAACCTAAATCATAGAAGGAATATCACTTTAGAAAATTTGGGTATATCCAAAAAGATATTTGTAAGTTTTTCGAAAACTACGAAGAAATTTATAAATTTTGTGAAAAGATAGATAACTAATTATTATAATATCATGTAATGGTGAATACAAAAACTATTTTGAGAATGTTGCTATGTGTCTTCAAGAAATTGTGCACGAAATGTCATTATTATTTATTTTGAGCATATCTCGTCTATTCATCAAAAAGCAAGTAGCACTATAAAAAATCCCCTATAGCTTATTAAATACTAATATAATTTTCCTGACATGTTTTTAGTAGCATCAAAATTTAGGTGAACATAAGCTTGTAAATTCAAGGATGATCAAAAATCAAATCAATTATGCTAACTTTTCTCCAATAAATTTGGAACCTATTGGTAATTTTATTTTTTTGTATTTTATAAAAATCTGAAAATAGTATTTATAAAGATAATTTCTAAAGAGTAGAAATAAATCTCTCTCTCTCTATCTCTCTCTCTCTCTCCCCTCTGGCGGCCGCTGGTAAAAGGGACCCCCAGTATCTTCTCTTCCCTCCCTAGTGTTTCCCTCCTCATCCCTCTCGCCAAGGCGCCCTAGATCTAGACTTCTTTACTTCCTTGGTTTCTCTTCCGCCAGTCTCTCCACCGAGCACCGTGGGTGGTAAAGCGCCGGTCTTTTCTTCCTCTTGTTTAAGGACGGCGATGTTCTCAAGGGAATTCACGGTTGTGCCACCATGTCCTCGCCGGCAGAGCTTTCTGCATTGAAGCCTTCGGTCTGCCACTATCCCGACGTGCATTAGACCTTGTTTTCATGCCAGAGTTCCATAAGTCGTCGGAGTTCTAGTAAGGTCATCTCTATTCTTCTCTGGTTTGACTCTTGTCTGATACCTCCTACATATTAGTACGAGGACAACTGAGCTAGGTTGTGTTTCTTTCAAATTCTCCACAGTTTAGATTAGTTTGCTATATTAGGTGGTTTGGTGGAATGTTTCAGTCAAGTTGTCTTGGCTTGGGGTTTTTGGAGGTGTCTTGTTTGACTGTGTTACGGGTATTGTCGCCTCATTGGATTTGCTAGAGGGAGTTGGTTTCTCTCGGCGTGTTTCTTAGTAGGACCTTCTCTAAGTGCTATGCGGGTTACTCTGCAAGTTAGGCGTCTCTCAGTCCGAGCATTGAGGGATGTCTCTTGGACCGGGTCGTTAATGACATTCAAATCGATAGGGAAGTACCGTTGGGCCTCACCTCTTCGTTTATGGCATTAGGTTTCTTACTCGATTCTCAGTTTGTTGTTTTGTGATTTTCGTTATTGTTATTGTATTTTCTTTTCTTTTGCCTTCTTAGTTAGTTTTGTATTCTGTCAAAACCCAAAAAAAACTTTTGTTTTCAGAATAGAGAATAACTTAAATACACTTAATGTTTTACATAATTACTAAACTACATACTTTGATCTCGACGGGTGTAATTAATTACTTTAAAAACCAAATTATATAATTTAATAACAATTTTGCCATTTGAAAGAAAAAAAAACTCTTACACAAAAAAAATTCTTAGACTATTTATAATGGAGTAGTTGAATAAAATATTCAATTGTTGAATGGCTACAATAGACTAGTTGAAAAAACAAAAACATGACATGGCATGTTAGGGTGTTGAATTAATTCAACATGTTGAACCAAATAAAAAAATATTAAAATTTTGGAGACCACTTTTCTATGAAGAGGAGAGAGGAAGAGATTGGACAAGTGTCCACTTTTTATTTGGTTATCTCATTCTTAAGATTTTTTTAATCCAAAACTTATGAATGAAATTAATTTCAATTCTGTAATTTAGTAAAATAAAAAATTTTATTAAAACTTATTACGAGGTGGATGAGAGAGAAGATGATATGGAGTAAAAAAATAGATGTTGAATATTAAAATCATTGTAAATAGTCTTATAGATTACTTACCGTGGGATGTTTAGAAAAAATTCAACTGTTTAATTGATATAATGGTGTGTTTAAAAGTTGTTCAAGATGATGTGGATTCATAAGGGGTTGAATATATCAACTAATTGAATGGTGAAAAATGGAGAGAGAAAAACAAAATTAAATTTTACATAATGTAAAAAAAGGTTTTTTTGTGTAGTGTCATCTATTAGGAGTTGTAAATTTTGTGTGGTGTCATCTTTTGGGGGAAAAATAGATGATCAAATGACAAGGTTATCTCTAAATAAGTCTGTTAAAATCGTAGACAAATAGAAATTTGTCCATCGCATACAAATCTATATCACAAACGACGACGTACACCAATTTGACACATGTTAATCATTTGCTAACATGAATATGTCCATGTACAGAATATACATTTTTTTGTCCAACATGGACATAAAATCAAACACATGTCAATCTCCTATTCGGCAGAATGGATAATTCTTTGTCCAACATGGACAAATGTCCATTCTGGCATTTTTTCTGGTCCAATGTCATACATCATTTTTGTCATGTGTCGGTTTTCTACTCGTCATAATTTTTTTTAATTATATGAATATTTAAGATAAGATAATTAAAGAGATAAATGAGAAGAGAAGAAGAAAAGTTGAGAAATAATAGAAAAGTAGAGAAAAAGTCTCTGAGACGAAGAAAAAATTGGCACACAACTGTTCAAAGAAATTAGAAAGAAGAATGGTAATTTCGTCAGAAAAAATTCATAATGGTATTTGACAGAATTTCAAAATTATAAATGACATTTGACATAAATTTTTCATATAAAAATTGAATAAATATTAAAATATTAGGTGGAAGTGAAAGAAATGAGTTATAATATTAAAATATAGAAATCATGGTGTTGAATACTAACGTCCGTTGTACATACTACATAGCCTTACATGTGTCTTTTTCTTCTTTTAAAACAAACCTTCTCTTATCATACCATTCTTTCCCATTACTTCTCATTAATAAATAAAAGAGGAAGACATGGAACTTAACTTTACATATGTCTCCCTAAATAAAAATCTATCATAAAAAAATTAAAATTTACCACTATTAGTAAAAAAAAATCTAGGGTCGACGATCTATTTCCCCACCAGAAGTATGATATAGTGTGTGTTCTTTACAAATTATGGCCCTCGTCGAATATACACACCAGAAAAACTGTTCAACGTATTTCTCCACCATGAGAAGCTAACAACCGATTTCCACACCCATAAAATCTTCGGACTAATTGCCACACTAAATTGGGTTTGGCTTGGTTTACTGTTGCCCAATTAGTCTTTAACCAAATAATTAACCTGTAAAGATCCGATTATGACCCGATTAGATACTAAACTGTGAATTTTACCCAATTAAAAGCCGATTAAAACTAGTTAAGAAAATTGAAACCCATGAATCGTTTTTCTCCTCTCAACCCTAATTGCTCCATCGTGAAATCGGAAGAGAAAATCCAGATTGAGTACAAATCGTGGGTCATCTCTGCTTTGAAACTCGACTATGGCTTTAGTCGAAGCTGGTGGTGTTGATTTCGGTTGGAATCGAAGTGAAGACAAAGTGAACGACGAAGAGATGTCTGAGTGGGATGAGTTTGATGTCGTAGATGGTGTCGCTGGGTTTGTCGATGAGCCTTCAATCAAGCATAATGTGTATCCAAACAACGATAATGAAGAAGAGAACGATGTAGAAATTAGACATAATCTCAACGTGAGGCGTGGAGATGGAAACATGTACAAGGGCCAAGTGTTCTACAGCGGTCTAGCATTCAAAAAAACGGTTCTAGACCATGCTCTGAAGACTTCTCGAAATATCAGGCAAGTTAGGTATGACAAAACCAATTTAGCTTTTGAGTGTTTAGGTACTAGTCAAGGTGGGAAGTGTCAGTGGAGAGTGTATTGTTCTAGTACATCTGAGATTGAAAAATGGGTAATTAGGATTTACAATGGTAACCATAGTTGTTATCCTAACGCCTCATGTGAGATGATAAAGGTTCATGTTCCTTGCCAATCTGTTTTTGGATAAAATAATAAAGGAACCAGAATATTTCATGCCAATGAAATGGAAGAAATGGTTAGATCGAAATGGAACATCACAGTCTCTAGGCCTCAGTGTCAAGCAGCTCGAAATAGGGCACTACGATGGATTGAAAGAGAGTATTACCATCGGTTTCAACGCGTAAGAGACTATAGAGCAGAAATATTGAATTCAAATCCTAATTCTAGTGTTGCTATTGAGACTCTAACGAACCGGGAAGGTTTAGATGTATTCAACCAACTTTATGTATGTTTTGATGTCTTGAGAATAACTTGGAGAGCAATTTGTAGGCCTCTTATAGGCATAAATTCTTTTCACATTAAAGCTCAAATGAAAGAAAAACTCTTGGTGGCTTTAGGAAGGGATGGTAACAATGTCATCTACCTTATAACATGAGTTGTCGTCCAAGTTGAAAACTTTGACAACTGGAATTGGTTTCTGAAGAATATCAAAACTGATTTGTTTTTGGGAAATTGCAATGGGTTCAGAATTGTCTCAGACAGCAAAAGGTAAGTGATTTCTATTGTTCACAAAACTAATTGATAAGATATATTCATTTTGTTTACATAACTGATTGATAAGTTAGTTGCATTTCTGATTTTTTCTGTAGGGATTGGTCAAAGTTGTTGATCTAGTGCTGCCAAATATAGAGCATAGGATGTGCGTAAGGCACATCTATGCTAACCTCAAAAAAGCTCATGGCAAGCTGACGCAAATGAAGCCATTTGTTTGGAATCTCGCTTGGAGTTACAACGAGCCAGAATATACTGAGAACTTGGCTCGACTTAAGGAGTATGACGAAGGGGTTTATGAATCTGTTATGAGTATGAATCCAAGATCATGTATACACAGTTCACGCTAGCAAACGATCTCGAAATAAATGAAAAATAGTATACCGTAAATGAAAAATATGCCTTATTTTGCCACGAAATAAATCCTCAGTTTCATAAAAAACATCTACCATAAGACACTAAGTAACTCTATCGTAACTAATGAATAAATCTACCGCAAGCATATGATACCTTTACATACAAACGTAAAATAAATATAGCACTACATGTACATAAGATCTACCATTAAATGCATTTAACTCTATCGTCAAGTGAAAATAAACATCTACCATCAAACGATAATTTTGTCAAAAATAAATCTACCATCATAGAGAAATAAAATTTACCGTCAAATATATAATAAATCTACCATAAAATATAGACGTTAACTAGACTAAAACTCAACATAAGTCTTCTATCAAGTAAAAAAAATCTACCACCAAAAAGAAATTAAATCTGGACTCAAATAACAAATAAGTTTACGGCAATGTTGAAATTGAACTGAAGTTCAACTAAAATTAAATTTACTGCTAAATAAATGAAAATATGCCACTATTATCCAAATAAATCTATTGTTGTATACCAAATAAGTCTAACATCAAAGCTAAATCCCTGTAAAATGAGTCTACTATCACTAAATAAATAAATCTACCATCGTAGAGAAATAAAATCTACCATAATATGATAAGTAAGACGATATTTCTTAGTAAAACAAATCTACCGTTGAACACGAACAAGTCTACTAAGAAAAATGATGAAAGTCTACCATCAAACAATTTTTTAGATCTATTACCATAGCAAATAAATCTACCATCACATAAAATAAATCTATTGTTACTGTTCGTTATGCAGTAGTGGTAGATTTCATTAATGATATTCGTGTAAATATGTTTTTTTACCAAAGAATATAAAAGTATCTTGGTATTAAATCAATTTCAAAATGAATTTGAGTGAAGCAAAAGTAATGATTTAAATAAGAATTTGTTAGTCTCTAAATTACTAGATTCTCTTAGACACGATCATCTATCTTTCTCCTCGTCGCCGCTGGTGGTATCCTTGGCCGCCAGCGACGATTTTTTTCTTTCTATTTTGTTGTCTTTTCTCGTCTTCCGTCTTTATGTTCTCGTTCCTATTTTTATGTTCTGATCTCAGCAGTGAAATCTGGATGTACTTTGGTGGTTCTAGATCTGGAGTGGCGGAGCCACCATCATTCCACCGGGAGTGTCCAACGAAGTGGTGCAAGTCGCTAATGCCCGTTCTCAACCCATTTCCGTTCGGTTACTCGGGTCCGTCGATCTTCGGGTCTTCCAATGAACCTCCATGGCGAGCTCGATCCACCTCTGGGTTGCGAGATCTGTCTTCTGACCTTCTGCCAACGCACCTCTGGCGAGATATGCTGTTTCATCAGCTTTTTCTTCCGTCGAGGTTTTATCGGCACCAAAAGAGAGCCTCTGGTAGTCGTATCCTTTGCTTCGACGAAGTTTCTCTACTGAGATCCTATCTTTACAGTCTAAGATCTGTTGATTGTTATCAGTCCTTGGCTTATCGAAGTCTGTTAACCGCTGATTTTTGTTGTCATCGACCATGTAAATCTGTTAAAGCTTTTAAAAGCTCCGATCTACTCGAATTCATGTCGTTGAGGAACATTACTATCGTGAACACCAAGATGGTGGAAACAGGAGTCATCTCTCCGAATCCTCTACCTTTGTCGTGCCAAAGTTCTTCCGGTTTGGTGAAAGGTAGCCCGACGGTGATCTATTCCTCGAAACCCTATGAGAGTCATGCTACATTAGGATTTTGGGATTAGGCATAAATTTTGTTTTATTTGGTTATGGGCCTGTTGAACTCAAATGTTTCACCACTTTCTCCATGTTTTGGAGAACACTATCCATGCTTTTAGAACTCAAATGTTTCACCACTTTCTCTTTGAAGATTGAATGAAATGAAATATTCTTTTAGACCTAAAAAATGAAGTTGAGTAATTTTCAAACATGAAGATCTTTCTAGTAATTAAACAAAACTATAATATAATATTTATTGGAATATCATCGACATATCCTTATCCAATTTTAGACATCAAAATATATATATGGTGTGATTGGTAACGGCTTTCGTTACTTTAAAGCAATTTTTTTTCAAAGCACTGAAATTTAATCAATCGTGCTTTAGGTTTATTTTTTTGCTATCGTTACTCTAGAAAGCCAATTTTTATTTATTTAATGTTTTTGGCGGTGGAATGCTAAAAAGGTATAGCAAAAATTTACGAGTTTTACAAAAATAAATTCCTACAGGAAAAATATCTACAACCATAAATTCTTAAAGAAAAAAAACTACAGCCAAAAAACGTACATCCAAAATCTTACAGTAAAAAACTCATAGATACAACTTTTACTAATCGGGTCCATAGTTGTCAACCTATTCTTTTATTTATGTTAGAAAAAAAACTCTGAACATAGAACACTAGCACAAAAAATTGTTTTGTGTTATCTTACCATTTTTTAGGGAGAGATTCAATGCTTTGGGTTTATAAATAAGGAAAGGAATTGATAAATCTCACTCTTTTCTTTTTTGGTTTTTTGTAAGAAAACGTCATGAAAACACATTAAATGTGGTTGGTGGGAGTTACACTTTTGGCAAGTTTATCAGCCATCGAATTAAGTTCTCTCCTAACAAAATGAAAAGAAACAGAAGCAAAAGAACGGGATAGAGGGATGATGTCGTTAATGATCGTAGATCTCACTCTTTTCTTTCCTAGTACATTTACACTATAACTTTCTCAAATCCGTCTGAATTTATCATTCTCGTAATATCATTTTGTGATTTTGCTTCTAAGTATTTGAATAAAGTCGGGGTAGACTCCCGTATTGTGACCAAAAAATGTAAGGAAGAAGCAACTGTAGTCTTTTTTTTCTTTAGCTATATATATTCTGTCTGGTATTATTGATTTCTTCGTGTTCTAACTCTTAATCATGAATTATCACTTTTTCTTGTCTTATTGTCAAACATTAGCGAGAAACATCATTCCAATCCAAATTGTATTAAATCAAATCTAATATGAAATGAATTGATTCTGGTTGACAAAAAAAAAATGTATAGATTCTTTTTCTACTAAACAAAATTTTCGATAAGAAAAATAAAAAAGAATAAATGGATAACAAAGACAAATATGTGAATAACAAATGAAAGAAAAAATGAATAGAGAAGAAACGATATATATATATTAGAAAAAGAGGAGAGAAGACAAATGAAACAGAAGGTGTCATCTGAATCTGAAGACATAACGACACAGATTCCTCAGACTTCGTTGTCTTTCTCTTCTTCTGGGTCCCTTCTTACGTCTCTTCCCTCTTTTGTCTTCTTCCATTATTTCTTCTTCTTTTCTTTTTTTTCTTTTTTTCAATTTTCTACTATTTGTTAGTGAATTGTTCGACAAAAACAAAATCATTTAAATGCTGAGTGAAAACAAAATACATCATTGGATACAAAACAAAGAAACCATCAATTATTATTAGGTCCCAATTTATTATCATTTATTTCTGTGTTTTTTATACAATAATTTTTCTTTTATTTTATAACTATTCATATAAATTTTATATCATACAGTTATGATTTTTTTTAATTACATAAATACTGTAAAAAAAGCCATACTTTTATGGCAAGGCGCACTTGCACCCGGAATCGAATCCCACCGCCTGCATTATGCAGGAATTTGGCTAATGGGTCGGCCAGTTGTGTCCATTATATTATCTGCCGTTGACAAAAAAAAGGATATAAAGTAAAGAGGAAAGATAAAATGATTAAGAACTAATGACTTTTTTTAATTTATGTGCATTATTCAAAAAATTGTATTTTCTGTGTCGGAAGTAGTATTAATCTTCATAGATATAGCTTTTAATCTGATTAAAAGTTTAATTTATCTTGTATTTCACTATTTTTTTAATACAAAATATTCATAATTGTGTGTATATATTGTTGTAAATAAGGTTAACAAAGTCTGAATCTTTAGCTGTTATGTTCTATTTTAAACGATTGATTTGTTGTTTTGGTTGCAGGTTACTCAAGACACAATCATTTACGAGTTCCCATGGTCAAAGCAACCATGGTACATCTAGGTGAGCTTGGCTCATAATCATCCACTATCAATGCAATAATGAATACAAGTTACAGCAAGAGTACACTCACCAAAAGACAAAGCTTTGAACCTAGCTTAACCAAGAAGGGAAAAATGCTGGTAAGAAACTCTCACCTCTCTCACCGTATTTCCCCTCTCTTCTCTCACTTACAAGCTCTCTATCTCTCATGTAAATCCCTAGCTACCAACTCTTCCCCTTTCTCCTCACTCCACAGCCTTTTATAGTGACCTGTTGATGCCACAAGGTGACCTGCAGCTCCAGTCATAACAAACTCTGCAGGACCACCTTTACAAAAAAAAACGTGAAGAAGGAATCACACCATTCATGTGATTGAAGATAGAACAAAACGCAGCACTTTAGTAAAGACAGCTACGAGGGCTTTCTTCACACACAGGCCCAACATGCCTTTCTTCTTCTAGTCTGAAGGGAAGCTCGAAGACTCACATTCTCCACCTCGAGCAAGCTTCAGACAGAACACCTGAAACGTTCACTTGGAACCAGCGATGCTTTAGCTTCATCTCCGATTTTCACCATCGTAGATTCTTCCTTTTTTTTTTTTTTTTTCATCTTCAGCTATACCACTGAAAGATCATCCTCACCTCCGATAAACCTGTTATCGAAGATCCAGCTCCATATCTTGGAGCTAAACTCAGTTCTTGAGAACTCCCAGAAAGCTCAGTGCTTCATCAAATTTCCGAATCGGCACTGACTTGGTAAGTATATCTGCTGGATTTTCTGTAGTTTTCACCTCTACAACAGATATAATACCTTCTGTGATTAAATCTCTGACAAAGCTCATTCTTATTGCTATGTGCTTCGTCCTCTCATGGAATACACTGTTCTTGGCTAAGAAAATCGCACTTTGAGAGTCACACCCAATTTCGACACATCCCTGAGGAAAACCAAACTCTGAGGTAATTCCCTTTAGCCACAATGCTTCTTTACTTGCCTCTACTAAGGCCATATATTCTGCCTTAGTGGTTGATAACGCAACGACACTTTGCAGACCAGATCTCCAACTCACGGTGTTTCCTCCAACCTGAAACACATACCCAGCAATCGATCTTCTTCGATCAAGGTCAGCTGTGTAATCACTGTCACAGTATCCCTTCACTTCAAATTTCTCTGACTTTGTGAATGTTAAGCTTAAATCTTTTGAGTAATTTAAGTACCTTAATATCCATTTAACCGCTTCTCAGTGTTTTGTGTTAGGTGAACTCATAAAGCGGCTTACAATACCCACAGCATATGCTAGGTCGAGTCTGGAACCAACCATAGCATACATAATGCTACCAACAGCACTGCAGTAAGGTATGTTATTCATGTCCTTCACTGCCTTTTCTTTGTCTTCTTCTTTGGTAGCTGATAGTTTAAAATGTGCTCCAAGTGGTGTGTGTGCTGGTTTTGAATTTAGCATATTGAAAGTCTTTAAAACCTTTTCAATATAGACATTCTGTGAAAGGTTTAATGTGCCTTGCTTTCTGTCCCTTGTTATATCCATTCCCAGAATTCTTTTAGCTGCCCCTAGGTCTTTCATTTCAAACTCTTCACTCAGCAGAACCTTAAGCCTGTTTATCTCTGAAATATCCTTTGCTGCCAACAACATATCATCAATATATAGCAACAAATATATGTATTCATTTTTCCTGTAGTTCTTTAAGTAGACGCAGCTGTCAAATTCACTCTTAGCATACCCTTTAGACCTCATGAATTGATCAAATCTTAGATTCCATTGCCTTGGTGACTGTTTCAAACCATACAGTGATTTTCTTAATAAGCAAACATCATCACCAACTGAGAAACCTTCTGGCTGATCCATATAGATTTCCTCATCCAGATTTCCATGCAAAAAAGCTGTTTTAACATCCATTTGTTCCAACTCTAAATCCAGATTAACTACTAGTGATAGAGTTAACCTTATAGTTATGTGTTTGACAACCGGTGAGAAAACTTCATGATAATCAATTCCCTCAACCTGTTTAAACCCTTTTGCCACCAATCTTGCTTTGAATCTAGGATTCTCAACTCCCGGAATACCTGATTTAAACTTATAAACCCATTTGCATCCAATTGTTCTTTGTCCTTTAACTCTCGGTTTAGTATCCCATGTATGACTTCTATTTAAAGAACCCATTTCCTCTTCCATAGCAGCAGTCCACATATCTCTGTACTTGCTATTCATTGCTTCCTGATATGTTTTAGGCTCATCCTCATCAATTATTTGTGACATATTTAGAGCATAAGACGCCACATTAGACTCTATGAATCTGCTTGGTTTCCTTATTACCCTTCTTTCTCTGTCCCTTGCCAACAAATAATCATTGAAGTGTTCTGATTCATCAAGTTCATAACCATCTTCCTCATCATCTGATTCTAGTTCAATAACTTCTGAAATTGCTCCACCTTGATCAGAATTCTCTGTGGTAACTGATTTTCCTTTGTCATTTGGAAGATCAAAAGAAACTTTCTTCACCTTTGGCTTCTCTGGTTTATAAGTTTCATTTCCTTGTAGCTTATCAAAGTCTTTGAAAACTACTGATTCATTGAATATAACATCTTTACTGATCACACACCTTTTATCCTCAAGACTCCATATTCTGTAACCTTTTACTCCTTGTGGATATCCCATAAAGATTCCTCTTTTAGCTCTTGGCTTTAACTTCCCTTGATCTGTATGAAAATAAGCCAAACAACCAAACCTCCTCATATGTGAATACTTAGGTTCCTTTCCTGACCACAACTTCTCTGGAATCTCGAAGTTAATAGGTTTAGAGGGTGTCCTATTTAATATATATACAACTGTAGAAGCTGCTTCTGCCCAGAAATATTCAGATAAACCAGTTTCATTTAAGAAATTTTGAACCTTTTCCAGTATTGTCCTGTTGAGTCTTTCTGCCACTCCATTTTGTTGTGGAGTGTAGGGGCATGTTTTATGCCTTAGAATGCCATGAAGCTTGCAGTGATCATCAAAGTTCTTATTACAATACTCCAACCCATTATCAGTTCTTAACCCTTTAAGTTTCTTTCCACTTTGATTCTCTGTAAGGACTTTCCACTCAACGAATTTAACATATGCTTCATCTTTAGTCTTCAAGAAATACAGCCATATCTTCCTTGAGTAATCATCCACAAAAGAGATATAGTATTGACTTTTAGCAAGACTTGGAGTCACATTTGGGGATCCCCACAGATCTGAATGAACATATTCTAGAGGTTCCTTAGAACTATGTATTCCCTTCTTAAATGACATCCTGTGAGCCTTTCCCATTATGCATGGTTCACATTGTTTGAGATCCGTCTTTGTGTTAACTTGTATTAACCTCCTCTCAATCAATGTTTGCATATTTTTAAGACTCATGTGCTGTGCCATAAGTCCACTGTATTCTCAGAATTCTCGGTTGCATTACACTCTCCCAGAGCTGCCTTTCCTTGTAGAAAATACAAAGTATCCACATATTTTCCTGTCATAACTGCCTTGTCCTTTAGAAACACCTTTAACACAAAATCCTTAGACTGAAACCAGCAACCAAGTGTTTCTAGCTGTCCCAAAGAAATGAGATTTCTCCTTGATGTCGAAGAGTATCTAACATGAGTTAGAATAAACTCAGAACCATCAGGATTTTCAAATCTTATTTTTCCTATTGCTGTAATCTCACAGTGAGTGTCATTTCCCATTAATATTCTTCCACCATTTATATCTTCCACATCAAACATTAAGTCCCTCCTTGATGTCATATGATATGAACATCCCGAGTCAATAATCCACTCATCATTTGATGTCTTGTTTGTTACTACCAACATTAATGGCTCTTCAATCTCAGCTTTGCAAACTCCTGCTTCAGCATTTTCAGTTTTGTTTGAATTTCCATTAGTTTTCCTCTTAGGGCAGTCTCTCTTGAAATGACCCTCTCCACCACAAGACCAACATGCTTTAGCCTTCGTTTTGGACTTAGATCTGTGTTTATTAACACCTTTCTTGTCCTTAGACTGACTTCTTTTCTCTAACCTTCCACGAGCTTGAACCAATAACCCTTCAGATTCAGATTGAAGTTTATACTCACCTTTCTCCATCAGTTTCATCTCTATGGAGTAAGCTGAACTGATGATGTCCTTTTGGGTAATTGTTTGCTTACCCACAGTATACTTCAATGTGTGAACCAGGTTCTCAAACTGTTTAGGAAGGCTATTCATGAGTATAACAGCTTTGTCTTCATCTCCAATGTCAACATGGACACTGGCCAGATATGATATTAGTCTGTTGAAATTATCTAGATTCATATCTAGATTCTTTCCTGGATCCATCTTAAAACTGTAGAACTTCTGGCCAACCACATATCATAAGCAGTTCTTTCCCTCTTAACCTTCCTTAAAACATTATTTGATAAACTCGATCCAATCAGATTCTTTGCCCTTTTATCCTTATCCTTGAACTTGGGATCTTCTTTGGCCTTTGCAAATAATTCCTCTGCAGTCTTCTTAGGTTCCTTTACCTCTTTATCATCTTTAACCTCTTGTTCATCCTTAAGCTCATAGCTTTCTTCTTCTTCCAGGTAAATATGTAACAGAGGGGCATCAAGACCAAGAATCTCTAGCTGAGCTAGAACTTTAAACTTCCAAAGCGAGAAATCCCCTTCACCATTGAACTCTTTAACCTCAAACCTTCCCTGAGTGGGTTCCATAACTTCCTACAGAAAACTCCGCTCAAGAAACACCAAGAATCACACAGTCCAACAACAGATCTGTACCTCCACTTCCTTAGCTCTGCACCTGAGTGCTCTGATACCACTTGTTGTAAATAAGGTTAACAAAGTCTGAATCTTTAGCTGTTATGTTCTATTTTAAACGATTGATTTGTTGTTTTGGTTGCAGGTTACTCAAGACACAATCATTTACGAGTTCCCATGGTCAAAGCAACCATGGTACATCTCGGTGAGCTTGGCTCACAATCATCCACTATCAATGCAATAATGAATACAAGTTACAGCAAGAGTACACTCACCAAAAGACAAAGCTTTGAACCTAGCTTAACCAAGAAGGGAAAAATGCTGGTAAGAAACTCTCACCTCTCTCACCGTGTTTCCCTCTCTTCTCTCACTTACAAGCTCTCTATCTCTCATGTAAATCCCTAGCTACCAACTCTTCCCCTTTCTCCTCACTCCACAGCCTTTTATAGTGACCTGTTGATGTCACAAGGTGACCTGCGGAACCTGGATTTCTTTAAACCATAGGAATCTGGATTTCTTTTGTCTTCTAATTTTGCGGAAAACACAATCAACGAATCCTCAACTCAACATATTTTATTATTTTCACAAAAACAAAAATAACAAAATTCAAAACATGTAATTTTACCAATCAAAGGGTTTAACTAGAACCATATAACATAAATAATCATATGTCATTCTTATTAATTGTTAAAAGAGCTGAGAAGAATCTCTTAGAATTAATTACTTCCGGTGTTTCTTTTTTCTGAAATTATGTCTCATGTCCATTTTTATTTTTTTTGTTTTAGCCCTCTTTCGTAATATAGAAAGACGATTTTACTATTTTCTTGTTCATTCTACACGTCTCCACGCACTTGTTCAGGAAAAAGTCTAATTGGTTATACTACCTCGTTCTTTGCATCCCCTCATTTAATTCTAATTTTTACGCTACATTTCGTAGACTTTTACCATGCCTATGATATCCAATCAATCTTCATCACAAACTACATCAATACTTGGAATACATCTCATATATTGTCCATTATAGACGTCCTGGAAACACGTTCGATTACGTACCACACCATATCACAACTATCATTTTTGTCTTTATTACCAAACACATTTTATGAGCCAAACATTTCTAGAAACTGAATTGATCTCCACCAAATGAAGCACTCACTCTCATATTGGTGACATGTGTCATAATTTCAAGATTAAAGATGGTATTATATATAATTTTTCCTAAAAAATATTATCTATTACCACATTCACCAGACGTAGCGAACGGACATCTTCAACTTCATTCCACCAATTAAGAACTCAGTGGCCAGAGGTATTTTTGTTATTTCAGTTTTTTTTACACCAAAAAAAACTAAAACAAAAAAAAATTGACATAAAGCGACACAATTTTGAATTAAAAAAAGACTTAGTTGACAAAAAAACAAAACAAAAAATGTAAAGATATAAATGGAATCAGTTGGCTAGTCATGTTTCAGCTAATAGGGTAATAAAAGAAGAAAAAAGGACATAACGTGGGAGACAGAACAAGCCGTCATGATGATGCCACGTGTACATCTAATGTGCCAGATCAGCCACTAACAAGTCAACTTTCAATTCGTACGATTAAAGAGACCCACTCGACTCTAATAAAAATGTTGCAGTTTAGTTGTCTCTAGCTGTCACGGGCGTATGTTAACGCCCCTCATCAACTGTTTCTGTTTTTTAATACGCGTATTGCGCATTATAGCCTTGCAATGTCCTTTTCGTTTGGGCCCAAATTCCCTTTTTAGTCTTGGCCCACTTTTATTACAAAGCCATGTTTCTTACCTTTTTCCCAATTCCCAAAAAACACTTTCTTTTATCTATTTTATTATCATTTTGTTATAAAACTTAAATATTTATATATTATATTATTATATTAAAGAAGACGTGAATAAATGAGTATAATACTCTTTTTTTATTATTTCCATACGCCCCAATTACAAGAAGCAAAAGTAACTATATATAGAAAATATGAGGCGGTGGAAATAGATATTTTACATAGGTAATAATTGTAGCTATAGTATAGATATATATAGGTAATTATTTTTATATATTTATAACACTCCTCCTTAATTACCTATTGTTATATTATGTACTGTCTCATTAAAAACCTTATCATGGAAAAACTCAATGGGATAAAAACCATGATGAGGGAAAAAGAGTATAGTAACATAATCTCCTCTTGAAATGATGAGTATCATAAATTTCGTAACTGACGCATCCCGATGCCATGAACATGTTTTCTAAAAGTTGTAGTGGGAAGCGCTTTAGTGAATAGATCTGCTGCATTGTCTGTTGAACGAATGTATTGAATATTCACTTCTTGATTCTTCTCGAGTTCTCGTGTGTAAGAGAAAAATCTTGGGGGAATATGCTTTGTTCGATCGCTTTTTATATAACCTTCTTTAAGTTGGGCGACACAAGCAGCATTGTCTTCAAACACTTTTGTTGGCTCTTTGTTTATGGCTATTCCACTTGCTTTTTGTATATGTTGAGTCATAGATCTAAGCCAAACACATTCTCTACATGCTTCATGAAGTGCAATTGTTTCAGCATGATTTGAGGATGTAGTGACTAGAGTCTGCTTTTGGGAATGCCAAGAAATTGCAGTGCCTCCAATTGTGAAAACATATCCGGTTTGCGATCGGGCTTTATGTGGATCTGATAAATAGCCTGCATCTGCAAAACCAACTAGATCGAGACTAGAATTTCTATTATAAAATAATCCCAAGTCAATCGTTCCTTGGAGATAACGAAATATATGTTTTATTCCATTCCAGTGTCTGCGCGTAGGTGATGAACTATATCTTGCAAGCAGATTTGTAGCGAATGCTATATCTGGTCTAGTGCAATTTGCAAGATACATGAGTCCACCAATAGCGCTCATATAAGGTACTTCAGGACCTAATACGTCTTCGTTATCTTCACAAGGTCGAAATGGATCTTTCTCGATATTGAGTGATCTATTAACCATTGGAGTACTTAAAGTAGTCGCTTTATCCATATAAAATCGTTTTAAGATCCTTTTAATATAATTCGATTGATGTACGAAAATTCCATTCCGAAGATGCTCGATCTGGAGTCCTAGACAAAACTTTGTCTGTCCAAGATCTTTCATTTCGAACTCTTCTATCATATGAGTTCTAGCAACATTAATCTCCGTTTGAGTTCCAATTATGTTCAGGTCATCAACATATACAGCTATGATCACAAATCCAGATATAGATTTCTTAATAAATACGCAAGGACATATTGCATTGTTGGTATATCCTTTACTCAGTAAATATTCACTTAGACGATTATACCACATGCGTCCGGATTGTTTTAATCCGTAAAGTGATCGCTGTAATTTGACTGAACATACTTCTTTAGATTTTGCGTTCAATGCTTCAGGCATCTTTAATCCTTCTGGGATTTTCATATATATTTCACTATTAAGTGATCCATATAGATATGCTGTCACAACATCCATTAGATGCATTTCTAGATTTTTAGATGCTGTTAAGCTCATCAAAAATCTAAAGGTAATTGCATCTATTACCGGGGAATATGTTTCTTCATAATCAATCCCAGGTCTTTGAGAAAATCCTTGGGCAACAAGTCGGGCTTTATACCTTGTTACCTCATTTTCTCATTCCTTTTTCGAACGAAAACCCATTTATATCCAACAGGCTTTACATGTTCAGGAGTTATGACGATAGATCCAAAAACCTTTCTTTTATTTAGGGAGTTCAATTCAGTTGTCATGGCCATTTTCCATTTCTCCCAATCAGATCTTTTCTGGCACTCTAATATGGACTTTGGTTCTGGATCATCATTTTCATTGTCAATTTCTTTTGATACAGAGAATGAGAAAATTCCATCATCATCTTCTATCTCACTTCTAACCCAAGTATTTCCGTTTTGGGCATATTTGATGGAAATCTCATGTTTTTCTCTATTTTCGTCTTCAAGACTTTTCTCTGTATAATTTGGTTCTTCTAGACCATTTATATTTATTTTTCCCAAAATCTTTTTCTTTCGGGGATTTTTATCTTTTGATCCCATAGGTCTCCCCCTTTTTAACTGAACATTGGGTTTACTTGTTATGTTTCCATCATTTTGTTCTTCTGGAACAATAACTCTTGATGGAACATTTGCAGCGGGTATGTGCGATTTTGTCACCCTTTTTGTATCAGTGAATGCATCTGGTATCTGATTTGCCATATTTTGTAAATGCACAATTTTCTGAACTTCCAGTTCACGTTGTTTTGTAGGGGGATCAAGGTGCCATAACGACGGTGTGTACCATGTTATGTCTTTTGGAACTTCTTTAATTCCTCCCCCTAACGCGGGGAATTCATCTTCATTAAAATGGCAATCGGCAAAACTTGCCGTAAACATATCACCAGTTTTTGGTTCTAGATACCGAATTATACTTGGTGATGTATACCCAATATATATTCCCAATCTCCTTTGTTGTCCCATTTTTGTTCTTTGCGGTGGCGCAATGGGGACATATACCGCACACCCAAAAATACGGAGATGAGATATATCTGGCTTCTGGCCAGATGTTAATTCTAATGGAGAGTATTTATTATATGCACTTGGCCTTATTTGGATTAGTGCCGCAGCATGCAGAATTGCATGACCTCATATTGAAATTGGGAGTTTTGTTCTCATTATTAACGGTCTAGCAATAATTTGTAACCGTTTGATTAAAGACTCAGCCATACCATTTTGTGTGTGAACATGTGGGACTGGATGTTCAACATCTATTCCCAATGACATACAATAGTCATTGAAGGCTTGTGAAGTGAATTCACCAGCGTTATCAAGTCTTACCTTCTTTATTGTATAGTCAGGAAATTGTGCCCTTAATCTGATTATTTGGGCAATGAATTTTGCGAAAGCCATATTTCGTGTGCTCAATAGACACACATGTGACCATCTACTAGATGCATCAATTAATACCATAAAATATCTAAATGGCCCGCATTGTGGATGGATCGGTCCACATATATCACCATGTATTCTTTCCAAGAATATCGGAGATTCATTCTTAATTTTGGCTGGTGATGGCCGAGTTATTAGTTTTCCAAGAGAACATGCATTACATGGAAATTCTTTCGTTTGAAAAATCTTCTGGTTTTTCAACGAATGGCCATTTGTGTTTTCCACAATCTTTCGCATCATGACTGAACCAGGGTGCCCTAAACGTTCATGCCAGATTTTGAACGTACATGTAAACTTCGGGTTTACTATAACATATGATTCAATCATATTTATATTTGTGAAATATATTCCGGAGGATAAAGCTGGCAGCTTTTCTAGTATACATTTCTTTTCCGAGTTAACTGATGTGATGCAGAGATATTCAACACCATTTTTATTCATTGTTTCTACGTGATATCCATTTCTTCGAATATCTTTGAAACTCAATAAGTTTCTACATGATTTAGGGGAATATAATGCATTATCTATTTCAAATTTTGTCCCCTTTGGCATTGAAAAACAAGCTCTTCCGGAGCCTATAATAATTTTTGCATCACCAGATATAGTATTCACGCTTCCGGCGGAATTGTTCATCTTAAGGGAAGAGAAATAATTTTTATCTTTAAGTATTGTGTGCGTTGTAGCACTATCTGCCAGACACATATGTCCATCCTTGTTTCCGTATTTCAACATTTTCTGATTTAAGAATATTTATAAAAGATGCGTTAATATTAAAACAAACCGTATATTACAAGATAAACTATTTTACAAACAAGGTAGAAAACAACATTATGCAACCTAACTAATTATATATTATATTATACTTTTTATACATTATATTATACTTTCTTCTTCAGGAAGAGTTTAATCTTTTTGGCTTTCGTTGATTTCTATGGAATCAACAGCGAAATCAGCCACATCGAGATACGTATCATTGTTTATATCATCGAGATGCGGATCGACTTCATGGTCAAAAGAAGGACCAGCTTCATGATCAAAAGAATCCCCGATATTGCCATAAACAAAGTTGGTTTCTCTTTGTTTTTCCTTTTTCTTTTGGGATTCTTGGTGTAGTTCGACAAAATACTTTGGCGTACGGCAGGTACGCGACCAATGTCCTTTCATGCCACACCTATAGCAACTTTCCTCATGTTGCCTTTTTCCAACTTCTTTTTCTTTTGGTCTTTTGTGATTCCTTTCATCATTGGAATCAGTAGGACAAGATCTTTTTCTTTGCCCACGTCCATATCCACGTTTGTATCCTCCTCGTCCACGACCACGGTAATTGCCTCGACCGCGTCCACGTCCATAATTATTATAATTCGATGACGTAACATTCGCTTCAGGGAATGCTGTTGATCCAGTAGGACGTGACTGATTGTTTAGGATGACGAGTTCATTATTCTGCTCTGCTACAAGAAGCACTTGCATTAATTCTGAATACTTCTTGTATCCATTAGCCCTATACTGTTGTTGTAGGACTACATTTCCAGGATGAAGTGTTTGGAGAGTTTTTTCGATCATATCATAATCAGTGATCGTTTCTCCGCATAACATTATCCTGGAGGTAATTCCAAACAGCGCAGAATTATATTCGCTTACGCTTTTATAATCCTGAAAACGGAGGTTCAACCACTCATGTTTTGCCTTTGGTAAGATCACGTATTTCTGGTGATCAAACCTTTCTTTCAGTGACTGCCAAAGATCTGCAAGATCTTCTTTTGTTATATATTCATTTTTTAAGCCATCGTGGATATGATGGACCAAAAATATCATGGCATTAGCCTTTTGTTCTTCAGAAGTCGTTTTTGACTTATCAATTGTGTCAAGGAGTTTTCTTCCCCTTAAGTGCATTTTTGTTTCAACAGCCCATCTCATATAGTTATTGCCTGATATATCCAGGGCATCGATCTCGAGTTTTGCCAAATTAGACATAATTACTGCATAATAATTATAATTTTATTATTAAAATTTTAAAATAAAATATAATGCAATAACATGTCAATAATTAAACACATAAAAACGAAATAAGCAGGCGATTACAAAAAGATACAAAGTACCAATAAGTAACCAACAATTCACCCAAAATTCCGTGTGAGTGAAATCACCGATGAAAAATCCGGGAATAGTGGAAAGAATTATACCGAAGCAAAAGATTAAAACCCAATCCATTTTACAAAAATGAATCGATTTCGAGAGAGAAAATTTGAGAGAGGGTAGAAAATTTTGAGTAATGAAAATGAGTGAAATATGAGTGTATTTATAGATTAAAATTTTGTATGTAGCCGTTGGAAATAGTGTTTATGGCCGTTGGAGAATTATGTATTATTATTATTTTATAACCGTTAGAAAAATATATCCAAAAATAAATTATCAAAATTAATAATAACATAATCACGAAATATTCAGAGTATAAATTGCGCAATTAAATATGATGCAATAACAATAAATTTAAATATGTTATTTGTCTTCAGGACAAAATTATTTTTATTTATTTGTCTACTAGACAAATTTATTTGTTTCGTGTGAAACAAATTTATATGTATATCCATTTTATTTTTATTGTTCTTCAGGAATGGTTTAGTAAATGTCTTCAGGACATTTTTGATTTTTTTATGTTCTTCTGGAACATTTTATAAATATCTTCTGGACATATAAAAATATTGATCTGAGGAGACATAGTCTACCATATGATCATGATCGTGAAGGCAGAGCCATCTAACGACCGGTTCGGGGAAGGCATTGCCTTTCTGCCCGAAATTAATGTTTAAACATGGGGACTAAATCCTTCATGTTGTAATTCAGGTATTATTATAGTTTCTAAATTAAATTAAAATATATAGTATATATGTATGGGGCTCAAGTCACCCATTATATCAAAGTATAGAATCAAAATTGACAAAAATAAGTTTTACCTTTTTCCGGCGCGGAAGCAATTCGTGCTGATAACGTGTTATAAAACTTAAATATTTATATATTATATTATTATATTAAAGAAGACGTGAATAGATGAGTATAATACTCTTTTCTTATTATTTCCATACGCCCCAATTACAAGAAGCAAAAGCAACTATATATAGAAAATATGAGGCGGTAGAAATAGATATTTTACATAGGTAATAATTGTAGCTATAGTATAGATATATATATAGGTAATTATTTTTATATATTTATAACACATTTGATGATTTTATATTAGTCCAAAAACATTTCCAACCTAACTCCATTTCTTCTTCCAATACTTATTATTTATTATTTATGGAATAAAATCAACTTCAATTCACCCCCATTTCCCACTCCAAAGTAGAGTGATGAATAGTGTTCCTTCAAATTCTATCATTTTTTATTTTTTACTTTGAAAAAATTATTTAAATTTATTATAATTAATAAAATTATATTTTTTTAATTTATACTAAAGTATATCAAAAATTACTTATCAAACTAGTTGAAATCAATTTTATTTAAAATTAATTATATACTGAATTGAATTTTTGTAATGCAACAACAATATATATGTATATATATATATTAAATAAGAAAATAAAAATTAAATTAATAATATATCCTTTAAAAGAGAAAAATGACAACATAAAAACACATAATTAGCACCAAATAGAAGATAAAAATACTTTAAATTAATTTAAATAGCATGATTCAATGTTTAATTTAGACAATAACCTTGTTTAATTTAGACAATAGCTTATGTGGTGTGATTTTATTTTATTTAATGAATATTTAGTTTAAATAAAGTTTAATTTCTAAAATTATTGTTAAAAACACATTAAATAGGTTAAATTTATAATTAGAAAAAGTAAAAAGGTTTTATTGAAAATTTAAAATAAAGTGGAAAGGTAATATGTTTGGAATCTAATTTTTAGAGTAGAAAATTGAGAAATGGATTGAAGAAGAAATGGAGAAAAAAATAAAGTTACTCTATTTTGAAGTGAAATATGAAAGAATGAGTTAGAGATGTTCTAATAGATAAAAGCTTTCAAAATGTTTTACTGTATGTTTTTAATCATAAACTGTTTTCTAAAATAAAATTAGGGTTAGGTTAACTAATCATTTAAGAAAACATGAAAAAAAATTATTTATTAAAATTTGTTGCTCACAAAATTGGTTAAACATTTGGTTAACCGGGACATTTGAGCTGAATTTTAATTTATTCTCATGGTGACAACACCACATAGGCCTTAACCGGTGAATGTCGAATTGTGAAATTTTGTCAAATGTGGCTGAATTCTCTTTTGTTGTTACCAATTGTAATTGTGGAATTGAATTGAGTGGAATTATAGAATAGGTCTACTTTCTTTTTTAAGTGTATCCTTTTATATTATAGTATTACTATTATGTGTATATTCCTTGGTAACTACTACTTCTATAGGGAAATCTTATTCAATTATTATTATAACTTTAAATAGGTTCATAAATAACAATTATGGTAACAAAGAATGGAATTTTTAAACAATCTAAGTAAATATCCAACAACAAATATAGATGATTTCTAATTGTAATTTTGAATATATAAAGTACTAAAACTTTAGATATAAATAATAATTAATAATTGGATTTTGAATATTAAAAATCTAACACTTTCATTTATTATTGTATTTAAGGTTTTTTTCTACCCATTTAGTTTTTGATATGGCTCATATTCAGATTTGTTTTTTTTGTATATAAATGTGATATCAAGGGTTTAATGCTCTCACAGTACGCAAAGTAGATTAAAAAATAATTTTTTTTGTATATGAGTCTAGCATTAAGGGTTCAACACACTATCAGAGATAAATTAAATGAAATTTTAGGACAGACTTTGACTATAAATTAGATTTTGTCGATCTAATTATTAAAAAAAAATCGCTATATTTCGTATTCAGCAGTTACTATTTGATTTTAAGTGATTCAGCAAAATTCTGCATAGAAAATAAAAAAAAATCTATCAAATTATGTATTTAGTATAATTCCGCAGTTACCATTTATATCTATAGTTTGATTTTTAAATTTTTCAGAAAAATCTAAGAAATAAATTTATTATCATCTAGTCAAACATCAGTGATCTAGCAGAAAATCAAAGTCGAACCCACAAATTTATACTTTTACCCTAATTCATTTCTGCCACACAAGGCTATCACTGACAAAGTTGGGTCCAATGTTTCCTGAAATTTCACGTAATATCCAATAATGTGTCTTTTATTTTTGATTGTTAAAAAAATCCAAATTTAAATGCTTCCAGAATTTTGCATAGAGAAGAGAATACTTAAAACCGTATATTCTTTTTAATCAATACTCGGAAGGATTGTATGTATCTACCACAATTACTTCTTTTCTCTTTTCATGACCTAGCATCCCAAAAGCGTCCACACACTGGCTGAAGAATATTTACTTGATGTCATTGGAGGCTTGGAGCTACCAGATCTGGGTCCTAAAACTTCATTTTTATATATAAACAATGACTTTTGTATAAAGTTTTTAGATTTTTTTTACTACAAATTAGTATTTAGATTTTTTTTCACCCAACTTATTCATTACATAAAATTTAAAATACAAAATGAAATAAATTACATACTACTCAATAAATACTTAAAATTAATAACATCTAGATAGAGAGATATATATACACCGAGATTTTAGATAACAGTTAAACAAGTTCACTCGGTGAAAATCTAGACAACTCGAACTCGTGCAAAAATAATGTTATCCGAGATAAAAGGACAAGTCATGATTCTAGTATCAAATCCAGCGAGATTTGTGGAGAAGACGAAGTAAAGAAGATCTAAAGATATTAAGACACTCTGAACATTAAAAAAAGGGCAATCACACCAAAAAAAACATCATCGAATTTTCGAGTAACACCCCTACAGACAGCACAAATCTTGAACAGTTCACATTTTTAACGATTAAATTTCTCTTCTTTTCACTAAATTTTTGTTATTGCTAATTCACGCATTAATAGGACGCATAATGTTTCCTCCTTTCAACTTTGAATAAAAATATTACGATGACAAGAAACTCCGTTTATAATGCTCATGGTTTAATTTACTAGGGAATTCAAAATAAAAAATTTCATCTATTTATATAAAGGAAACTTTATTTAGATAGAAAGATCTAACATAATATAAATTTTGTTTGTGGTGGGATTAGCACTTTTGTTTATAGACGAGAGGAGTTTACAAAATAAGTTAACAGTTTCGTAATTGAGACAAAATTGTGCAGAGCTTGCCCGAGGGAGCTTAGATGCCTCTTGCCGGGATGGGTCCATCAATTTTATAGGCACTTGGACTGTTGATTACAATATATTTTTTTTTTTGCTTTTTTATTCTCGTTTCAAATTTTCTTTTGTAATTAGGAGGTTCATACTTTTCACTATGATATGGGACCAGCATTTGCTAATACGTAATATGACGTTAAATATTTCATCCGGAGTTGAAGTAGGAGCTCAACAAAACCAATGATAGCTAAAGGTAATCTAAGCCATAAAGCATTTTTCTAAACAAATTTACGAGTATATATGCACATGCAATTGGTTCTATCATTTTCGTAAAGATTAAATTCAATGATTTGATATGTCTCTTGTTTTTTTGTAAACGAGAAATGCCTCGTGTTGTCATTAGAGGGAAGGGTTTTCCAATAATCCAAATTGATCAGAAACAATAACTTTGTTTATCAAAAAAACAATAACTTTTTTTGTTGTGGACATTTCTTGACCAAGAAAGGAATTGTGATTTGTTGTGAGGTATGGAAAAATAAAATAAAATAAAACGAGAAAGAAGGAGTTAATGGTGGGATAAAACAGTTTTGATGGTGAAACATGGAAAGAGACATTTGGGTGGTTTGGTTTGGTTGTCTGAGCAGTGACGCTTCTGTTTGATTTGGAAGGTTTGGCGGACAGTGACACAACAACTTAACTACACCCATCTTCCCTTTTGTCACATCTCATGTCTTTCAAACATCTCTCTCTATATATTAATATTCAAATTTGATCATTCATTTTCAAAAATTGTTTGAAATATAATTATGACTTCAGGTTTACTAGCTTTGACATATGCAACTCCCACAGTGGCCAATAGGCATGTAAAACAAAAATCTTTTGCTACTATTTTTCTTACATGATTAAATATCTAGTGTTTGTAATCGTAGAAGTGTAGAAGTTGAATAATTTCTGATTAAATTCCTATTTAACCACAATATCCTCATCACAATTTTCACTTATCATTCTAATAATTATCTAGAGAAGTGTTTCCATGAAGTAGTTAAATGTGTTTAAATTTTATTTTTGCAGTTTTATTTACGAGAATATTTTTTTCTGGATAGATATATAATTTTATGCAATAAAGTTTGCGCTATGGATAAAAATCCATGAATTGAACTAAAGAAAGAATAATCATCTCTGAAAAAAATTTCTCCACAATTTTGGGGATTAATTACATTCAAATATGGTCATTTTCAAAAGAAATTATTATTTTCCTATCTATCAATATTTCATTTGAAATTAACGGTTGACACGATCATTTCAAACGATTGTTTGAACTTATTTATGGTCATTTGTAAAGTCAACTTCAAACAGACATATTTATAGATGTTTGAAAGAGGACCTTCATTTAAAATTTATTAACAAGCATTTATGAGTTGGATATTTTTTTTTGGTCAACATTGGACCACAACAGACTGGTCCATTAGCCAAGTTTTTACATAATGTAGGCGGTGAGACTTGATTCCTAGTTATACAAGTGCACATGTGTTATGTGGATTTACTGCCTGAGTTGAAGTTAATAATAAAGTCAATAATGCGTTTACTTCCGTAATTTCTATATTGCTGAGAAATTTCTCAAAACAAACCCAATATCACATATATAGTATTTTTTTAATAAGATAGAAGAATTTGAAACAACGATTAAGAGTGCATATATGGCAATCATACACAACTAAATTGCAGATATTATGTGCAAATCATAAATGAATGATATAGTTCTATTATATTCAGAAAATAGTCATTTATTACTATGCAAATATTATTTTTAAAATATTAATTATAATTTATATATATTTATTTTTGTATCAAGAATGTCAAATTATATGTTATTACATAATTTATAAAATAATTATTAATTTTGACATACTGATTTGTATCACATTACTCTATTTAATTGATATAGAGTAGTCACCATTCAACATTAATTATCAAATAACTTTCATTATAAAATATTTTTGCCAACTATTATTTTTAAAAAATCTTTATTTTAACCGTTTATATTTTTTGAAACGATTGTTTTAAACGATGTGTTATCCATTATACTCTTAATACTAGACAAAATTGGGAATGTTAAAGAGAAAAGTATTATATACAGTACATCGAATTAAATTTCTAGTTGCAAAGACAACTTAAAAGAATAAGAAGATGATTAAGCATAGATCAAGAAAGCTAATGTATGATAGAGTTTGGGGAAAAGATTTAATATTTTAACTCAAACAAATAAAAATAAAAAATAAAAAGTTTAAGATAATAAGATAGGCTTGGACCATTCATAAATCGTAATGCAAGACAACCTACCAACACATTATTTTTCATTCTAATTTTGTATTGCTTCTCTTTGGCCATGTCAAGTCCAAATACTAATTATATTTTCAATTTATATACACGTATATATATATATATATTAAAGGTATAATAGTATACACGATACTAATTTCTTTTTGTTATTCGTAAAGAAATTATACACCCATGGCTCTGATACCATAAGCTATATTAAAGGCTGATAGTATGTATTCGTAAAGAATACATGAAAGAATGTATGTTTAGTTGACGATCCCCTTATGGTATCAGAGCCATGGGTGTATAATTTATGATTTCAAGACTATATAATTTATTGGATTTATTTATGGATTTATTTACTAAGTTTTATGTTGATTTCAAACTTTATCTAGTTCACATTTTTAAAATCAAGACTTATTAAGATTTCTCCTTGAATTTTTAAGATATTAGTAATCCTAAGTGTTTTTGCCAGTCTCGTGCCTAGGAAGTAAGTCCCGAAAGTGTAGGGCATTAAAACCTAGAAGTTAAGTCTGGATTATAGGGAAAACTAAAATCTTTACATCAAGAAGAATTCCAAAATGAGTTCTTACTTTAAAAATACACTAGATAGGTCTGATTCAACATCATCTTCAAGATTTAAATCTAAAAGAGAATCTAAAAAAATTATAAGTAGTCATGAAACAACAATAGATGATTTCCAAGGATCAATTGACAATTGGGAAATCCCAAGAGTCCATAGAGACCAAATTTATCAAATTTCAAGAATAAATTTCTTAAGAACAAATTTTTCAATAAAAACAGAAGAACGTGACATACAATTAATTAAACCTTTTGAAACAATTCATCTGTTTTCGGAAAACGCTTTACAAAGACATAGAGAAAAGAATTTCAAATATATACATATAGGATTAGTCCAAGTTGGAATCAAACCACTTTCAAAAGAAGGTCTTAACACTTCAATACTAGCTATCTTAAGAGATACTAGGTTCAAATCATTTGAAGATTCTTTGCTTAGTTCTATAGAATCAAGTCTATGTGCTGGTCCAATTTCGTTTGATTGTTATCCAAATTTTACCGTTTCTCTAAACGATAAAAACATTTTAAAATCATTAGTTTTACAAGTTAAAACGCATAATTATGAAATGATTGAAGGATCAATTCCAATTGCCCTGGTTTTTAGGTTACATTATAAAGCTATGACAAGTGCTTTTTCTTCAAAAGTAAAAATATCAAGTAAAAAAGGTGAAACCCTATTACTCCAAACAGATCTTTCAAAATCTAACTCCGTAATTCCAAGATCGATTCAGTGGAAAGATGTAAATCTTCCAGATGAATGGATCCTTGAAGGAGTAACCCAACCAAAAGCTCTAGAATCCGTAGAGCCAATAGAACCAAACACACGTCTAAAAACCATTGAACAATCTAATGATGGAAAAGTAAAACTTTCCTTCATCAGACCCAATGATAAAAATACTGAAGATGAATTTTATTGTGAATCCTCTTCAGCCAGAGAAACAATAGACTTAGGAAGAGTCTCCCAATTAGGTCGTGGTATCCCAATACAAGAACATAGATATCAACCACGATTCTCAACCTCTGACATTCCAAACTCAATCTTAAGAAATGTTGATTTTCAAACACAAATACCAAAACCGGTTTACACTTCAAGAACTAGTTTTGAACAAAATGAATTCATTACAAAATCGGAACCAACTAGCCCCACATTTTCGGCTATAACTGAAAATATGGCTAATGAACTAAATGTCTTAGAAAAGGATTTTGAAATAAATAAAAAAACCTTAAGAGAAGAATTCTATTCAGATAAAAATCTACAAAAAAGAAATTGGTTTTTCAAAAAATTTACTACAAACAAAGAAAAAATACAAGAAGAATACTATAAATATCTTAGAAAACATAAAGTTCAAGTTCTATTTTTTAACTGGCTTGAAGATTATACAAAAGAAAATAATATTCATTTTCCTTATTCAAAAACAGCAAATCCCATCACGAGTCGAAACAAAACTCCTGAGTGGGAAACACTCGCTAATGGAAAAATATTTCGTTCAAATCACCCCCCTCAGCAAGGAATAAAACTTGAATTATCGGGTAAACCGATTGAAGCAATTCCTTTTAAAATCCCTCAAGAAGATGATAAGAAAAATGTCAAAAATATCATTCTTCAAAATAATTTTTCAAACACCAACCTTGGAACAATAAGTAAACAACTTGATAGAATAGAAAAAACAATATTAAAACAACAAACCCCTCCAAAAGAAACTTCGACTAACAAGAAACTTAAACTTCCGATATTTGAACCTTTCCAAATTTCAGAAAATAGTGTTAAAACTTGCCAAAACACAAATTTAGAATTCATTCGCGCCCTTCAAAGCCAACTAAGTAACATAGAAGTAGGAGAAAGTAGTAAACAACAAACTTATGATGTCCCTGACACTCCAACTTCTAAAAACCAAAGAAATTTTAAATCCATCCAAGCACCTACCAATCTTGAAACACAAAGCTCAAATATTCAAATAAATACTCTATGTCAAGAATCAGATTCTGACAAAACCATACATCAATTCCAAAAAAATAGAATAAATCGCCTTGATTGGAGAAACAAACAAGAAAACCAAATAATAACAGCACCAGACCTAGGACAAATTCAACCAGTGGAACAATCTAGGTTCAATTCATCTTCCGTTTATGACTGGAATCTAGACGGAATTTCTGAATATAATATATTAAATTTCCTCCAAAAAATGACAATGGCTGCAAACGCCTATAGGACACAAATAGGCAATGAAGATAAAACCGTTGCTGAACTCCTTATTGCTGGTTTTTCGGGACAGCTAAAAGGATGGTGGGATAACTATCTCACCAGTCAACAACGGGAAGAAATCCTCAATGCTATTAAAATAGATGAAGAAGGATTACCTATTCTAGATAATTTCGGAGTCACCCAACAAAATGCGGTAGCAACTTTAGTCTTAGCCATAACCCTTCATTTCATAGGAGATCCCTCAGTCCTTAGAGATAAAAATGCAGAACTCCTTTCAAATCTTAAATGTAAAAAACTAAGTGATTTTCAATGGTACAAAAACACATTCCTCACTAGGGTTCTACTTCGGCAAGATTCAAACCAACCTTTCTGGAAAGAAAAGTTTCTTGCAGGACTACCAACTCTCTTAGGAGAAAAGGTTAGGACAAAAATTAGAGAATCTAGTGGTATCCAAATAATTGACTACGATGATTACACCTATGGAGAACTAGTTAGTCTAGTTCAACAAGAAGGTCTTAAAATCTGTCAAGATTTAAAACTCCAAAAACATCTCAAATGGGAACTTAGAAAAACAAAAATAGAGTTAGGGTCTTTCTGCAAACAATTTGAAATAGATCCTAATAACAAAAAGTCATGTGTAGGAAATTGCAAACCAACATATTATTCCAAAAAACAAAAATTTACAAAAAGAAATTTAAAAGAATATAGGCCACGAGAAAACTCTTGGAATAAACCTCGAAATAAATTTAGACCAAAAGAATCCCAAAACAAACCTTTTTACAAAAACTTAACATGCTATAAATGCAATAAAAAAGGCCACACTTCAAAATTCTGCCGTCTAAATAAGAAAATCCAAGAACTCGATCTTGGAGAAGAAATCTCAGCCAAAATATCAAATCTCTTCCTAGACTACTCTTCCTCATCTAGTGATTGCGATTCTGAGTTCTCTCCTGAAGAGGCCTTGCAAGTTGATGAACTAAATGAATCATCATCTAGCTCGGACTCAGACAGTAAGAAAATCCAGGTCCTCTCAAAAGATCAAGAACTCCAATTAGAAATCTTGAATTCAATCTCAGACCCTGAACTTAAACGAAAATTTCTTGAAACAATCATTTCGACCATAAGTAAAAACCAAATAATAGAAAAACTTCCAAAAACCAAAGAACCATCAACTTCCAACTCTTCGTATAACCTAACCGCTATCCTCAACCAAGGAAGAAAAAATCATTCTAAAACTACTTTACAATCCCTTCAAATTGAGATCAAAAATGTAAAAAATGAACTCAAACATTTGAAAGAAAAGCAAAAAATGGATTCAGAGTATTTTCATTCAATATTAGCCTCTAAAAAACATGATGATTCTAGTTCAGAAGAACAAGATAACATCTGTCCAGAAAATTTAGAAAATTTAGAAAATGATCTAGTAGAACAAATACAAACCCTAAATACCATGCCCAATGATTTCCTTTTTGTACTAAGGGAAATTACATCCCGAAAATATAAAATAAAAATTACACTTGTTTTCTCTGAAGATTACAAACTAGACACAATTGCACTCTTTGATACTGGTGCCGACCTAAATTGCATAAAAACAGGTCTCGTACCAAAATGTTTTCATCACAAAACAAATGAAAAACTCTCTGCAGCAAATAATTCAAAACTTAGCATAACCTCAAAAACAGAAGCTTCAATATTAAAAGAAAATATTCTATTCAAAACTGCTTTTGTTCTCACGGATGATATATACCAAAATATCATTCTTGGAACACCATTTATAAACTTAATAACACCATACAAAGTAAAAGAAGATTCGATTTCTTTCAAAACACAAGATAAAAAATTATCTTTCGAATTTATGGAAACTCCAAAAAAGAGAAGTCTGAACTTAATAAAAGCATGTTCAATACAAGAAAATTCTATAAATTCTCTAATTAAAAGTAAAAAATTTCATTTAGAAAACCTACAAACGGAATTTCTTGTTGAAAAAACAAAAGAGATATTAGAAACTTCAATCACAAAAGAAAAAATTTCGAAGATAAGTAAACTTTTTGAAGAACAATTATGTTCGGATTTACCAACGGCCTTCTGGGATAGAAAACAACACATAGTTGACTTACCCTATGAAGAAAAATTTGATGAAAGAGAAATTCCTACAAAGGCTCGTCCAATACAGATGAACTCTGATCTAGAGAGCCATTGTAAGAAAGAAATTTCAGAACTTTTAAACAAAAAATTAATTTCAAAATCAAGATCTCCATGGTCTTGCGCAGCTTTCTATGTGAATAAAAATTCAGAAATAGAAAGAGGAACCCCAAGGCTTGTAATAAATTACAAGCCTCTAAACACAGCATTAAAATGGATTAGATATCCAATACCAAATAAAAAAGACCTCCTTCAAAAACTTCACTCCGCACACATATTTTCAAAATTTGATCTAAAATCAGGATTTTGGCAAATCCAAATATCTGAAAATGATCGATATAGAACTGCATTTACTGTTCCCTTTGGGCAATACCAATGGAATGTGATGCCTTTTGGTTTGAAAAATGCACCTTCCGAATTTCAAAGAATAATGAATGACATATTCTCAGAATATTCAAAATTTTGTATAGTATATATTGATGATATACTCATCTTTTCAAACTCTATTGAAGAACATTTCAAACACCTAAAAACGTTTTACTATGTTGCACGAAAAAATGGGCTCGTAATATCAAAAACAAAAATGGTTTTATTTCAAACCAAAATTAGATTTCTTGGACATTACATATCAAAGGGTACGATTAAACCTATAGAAAGATCATTAGAATTTGCTAACAAATTCCCTGATAAAATTCTAGATAAAACTCAATTACAACGATTTCTAGGAAGTCTTAACTATGTCCTAGATTTTTGTCCAAACATCAACAGATTAGCTAGACCATTACATGATCGTTTAAAGAAAGATCCCACCCCGTGGACAGAACAACATACCGCTGTAGTCCGACAAATAAAGAAACAAGTCTTAGAAATCCCATGTCTGCATATAGCAGATCCAAGGTTAGAAAAAATTGTAGAAACAGATGCTTCTGATATTGGATATGGAGGTATCTTAAAACAAAAAGAAAAAACGGGTCATGAAAAAATAATCCAATTTACTTCATCCCATTGGAATGAAACCCAAAGAAATTATTCAACTATCAAAAAAGAAATACTAAGTATAGTTTTATGTATACAAAAATTTCAAAGTGATCTTCTAAACCAAAAATTTCTACTAAGAATAGACTGCAAAAGTGCTAAAGATGTTTTACAAAAAGATGTTAAAAATCTTGCTTCAAAACAAATTTTTGCCCGATGGCAGGCACTACTAAGTATTTTTGATTTTAATATAGAATATATTAAAGGAGATACAAATTTCATTCCAGATTTCTTGACTCGTGAATTTCTCCAAAACAGGTACGATGCCACCAAAACAGATTGACAAAGGAAAAGGCCTTTCTATAGGCCCAAAGCAAGAAAACCCAAAAACTCCAAACACTTCCAAACCAAAAACCGAACCCGAAACACAACCCTGGATTACAATTACAAAAAAGAAACCAGAAAAAGAAGAAAAGGCCTTGCAAACACAAAAAGAGATTTTGGATCAGATACGAGTTTTACAACAGGCTTTTGACAAAAGTTTTTCAAAACAAGAGCAAGGTGGTTCTTCAAAAATACCCTCTTCTCTTGAGATTTTTAAAATACCTGAAGCCCCTTTAAAAATTTCAAAACAAAACCAGGCTTCAAAACAAATTTCAAAACCTTTAAACAATTCGCAAATTGTTTTAAAGGAGATTTCACAAAATCCTCCTTCTGAGTATTTTGAAAAACAAACTTATCAAAACGTTATTACTGTTGAAAAAGACTTTTTTGAAAGTGATCCATTTTCAACCATAGAAAAGTTTTTTGGGAAAAATCAGTTTTATAAACCTTTCAATACAGACAAAACTGTATTATTTTACCAAACGATTTTGGATATTACAGGATCCGTTACTTTCAAACACAATTTTTTGGATGAAAGTCACACGGCTCCGGCCTACTCCACTTTCAAAATACATGATATTATTTCTCCAAAAGATTGGGATTATGATCTCAATGAAAGTATAAAATTTCCAGAAAATCTTTCCAATCTTTCTTGTTACGATGTCTCATTCAATTACTGGGATTATTGCCAAGCTTGGTATAATTCCTTTTTGATCCAATCACCCAAACACAAACACACGTGGTTGATCTTTTTCGACACCACCTGTAACTTATCCAAATCACCAATATGGTTCAATCAATGGTGGAACAACTTCGGTTCTATCATAGACATTTTCAAACCCCAGATAAACAAATCCTTCCAAATCTTTAAAAACAGTTTCATACCATCCGAGGATGAAAAAAGATTTTCCGCCTTAACACTCTTCCATTCTAAATTTCATTTACCCTGGGTCTTTTCATGGACCTTTGAATACTCAAACGATGCCGTACCCATCATCAGACGCAAATTTAAAGTCAAATGGTGGGACAAATACAGAATCCCTTCAAATCTCTATCCTTCAAATATCCCTGAATGGATTCAAGCCCAAAATTCCAAATCTCTTAACCCACAAACACTTATCCAAACACCAGAAATGACTCATTTCTTAGCCCAAAAATCAAAAATGTTGTCCATGCTGGCAGCCGCAAAATCGGAGGAAGAAATCAAGTCAATTTCATTAAGATTCCTACCAACAATATCAAGTCCAAACTCTGAAGCTTCAGGTACTGAACCTGAAATAGATGAAGACGACTTGTTATAAATTACAAGTCTATATATATATATATATAAATAAATAAATTAAAAAAAAAAAAAAAAAAAAAAAAAAAAAAAATTTAATGAAATGATACGCATATGTCTACAAACATCGGAGTACAAAGAAGACAAACATCAAAGAAGACAAATCTCGGAGTACTAAGAAGACACCAAAATCAAAAACACCAAAATCAAAATACAAACAGGAATTCAACAATCAAGCACAGTAGCTGTCCGCGACTGATAGTATTAGTGTATTCAACAATCAAGCACAAAAGTTCTTTACGAATATATATATATATATATTAGTGTATCTTTTCGAGATAAGATGAAAATTATATGGCTGCAAATACACTTAAAAGACAAAGAAACTGTGTGTCTTGTCCATGATTTTATGTTTTTTCAGAGTCATGCATTTATTGATCTCTTTGTTTTTTTCTTCTCTATTGTCCATTTATTCTCTATTAACTATTTTGTTTGTTCATTCTACTTTTTCGACGTTGTTTGCTCGTTCTTTGAAAACGAACTTACATAATATTTATTTTACGTTTTATATAAGAATATTCATGTGATTTTATCTTTCTTTAAATACTAATCGACAAAAATAATTACTAACTTCGTTTCATATAAGGTCAATAGAAGTAAATATAGTCCTATCTTATTTAACTCGTCAGTATGTGTTCATATAGTCAAAGGAGTAACTTTCATTACCTACTTTTAAACAATTTACACAAAATCGAGTTACTCTAACTCTCTAACTCTGGTGGTTAAGATGATCTAACTAATAATTAAAACATCAAAATTTGATTTTTTTCCTATTATAATAATAGACTAAAAAAAAGAAATTTTTGAGTATAAATTTTAGATTATATATAAGATTTTGTCGTTTTAATTGTTGAAAAAATAAAAAAAAGCAGTTTACAGAAAAACACTCATAGAAACTCAACAAATAACTGCATAGATTTGTATTTGTTTTAGGTTTACAAATTATTATTTGCATTATGAAAAGACATGTATTTTCAACTAAAATTATAAAACTCAATATAAGATAAAACAATGTTTTCTATATTCCGAGAAACTATTTTGTTTACTATTTTTTTTTAGGTTGGTGTTTGGTATTTTACTACTATTTTTTCTGTAGACTTTCCGTTATATTTTTTTCTATGTTGTTTTCACTTTGATGTCTATAAGATTTTTATTTTCTTTTAATTTATGAAAACATTTAAAAAAAAATTGTTTACAATTTATACATATTTTTTTCCGTCCATACAATTTTTACTTATTATGCATATTTAAAATTGTGGGGTATATTTTAATGTAAAATTGTTGGAAATATAATCAAATGATTAAATATCCGTATCTACTAAATTTTTTATTAGAGTTGGCCTCTAAAATATAACATTTGTTTCACCAAATATTGTTAAAGATTTGAAGTTTTTAGGTCATTGATGGGATTTTGTGGATGTAATTGTTGTAAAAAAATAACCAAGAAACAAATGAGTTGGGTATGGAGTGTCAGGTGCTAGGTGGATACAATGTTGGGCAGAGAAAACAATGAAGTAGTACAAAACATACAACTAACTCACTTTCACTTACAACTTAAACTTCAAACTCGAACTCATTTTAACAGCCACATTTTCATCTCTCCAGTCAATACCCCTTCCCTTACTCTCATTTACGTTATATTCCGATTTATTACTTCATTTACACAACTCAATAGTTTTCTTTTATTAAATGAAATATATAGTATCATATATACCATTTTTCTTTTATTGTTCGTTTAAATTTTGCATATAAAGTTTTTTTTACCATGGATTTTATCAACATATTCCCTTTCTCTTTCAAAATTATTGATGTTTTATTTGAGTTTACAGTAATAAAAAAATTATAAAATAACTTTTTTTTGTCAACATTGTAAAATTACTTAAAATACTTATATTTGTAATGAATAAATAAAAAAGTTAAATGAAAAAATTTGTTAAAAATATAATATATCGTCTATATGAAAAACCAATAGAAAAGCTTAAATAAGGAAAAAGTTTATTTTCAGATTTTTTATTTTATTGTATAAGGAACCATCTTTCACTGTCGAGTTAAAAAAAAAGTAGAAGTGAAAAAAGACACATAATAGAGAGGAAAAGGTTAAACCATGGTTAGGTTTGTGTCTGGTCAAAGAATGGTTTCTGAATTTTTAGAGTAAATTTTAGAGAAATTGTTCAATATGTTGCGGGCTCGTGATACGATATATTGCTAATTTTATAAAATTCACTTACTTGTTCTTCGACCTAATGAAACAAACTAGTTAGTTGCATGTTTTTATCAAAACCAAAGTATATATTAAAATACTTATTTATAAAAAGAGTTTTGTGTGTTTGAGATCATCTTTTGTGTTTGTTTGGTTCTTGTTCTGTATTACTAGAGTGAAAGATTAAAAAAAAAAACTGTTTTTATTATATAATGGTGGTCTTGTCCGTACCTGATTATTACCTCCCTCTTCTTCTTCTGCGATCTGATCGGCCATTAAAGCTTTTTTCCCCTTCACTATAATACTTCTTTTGAAGTTATAAAAACAATAAAAGTAGAAACTTTACTGTTTCTCTCTACTTTTTTTTTTCTCTGCAAATTTAAACACTTTTATCTCTCTTTATAATTTCGCTTTCTATATTTCCCCTAAAAACGGTTCTTGTCTCTCTCTCTCTCTCTCTTTCTATTGGTTTTCTCTGTCTTGAATCCGTCCGCAAGAGAAGAATTTGATGTTCATGTCTTAAAACATAGATTTTGTTGTCCCAAAAAGTATTGATCTTTACTGTGATTGATTGATTAAGGAAATTTGGGATTGGAATTTTGGATTTTGAAGAAGAGATGGAGCAAGAGAAAAGCTTGGATCCACAACTATGGCATGCTTGTGCAGGATCAATGGTTCAAATCCCTTCTGTTAATTCAACGATCTTTTACTTCGCTCAAGGTCACACAGAACATGCTCACGCGCCTTCTGGTTTTCACGCGCCGCGCGTTCCTCCACTCATTCTCTGCCGTGTCGTCTCCGTGAAGTTCCTCGCCGACGCTGAAACAGACGAAGTCTTTGCCAAAATTACGCTTTTGCCACTTCCGGGAAACGACTTGGATCTCGAAAACGACGCCGTTTTAGGCTTAACTCCTCCTTCTGACGGTAACGGTAATGAGAAACCGGCGTCTTTTGCTAAAACGTTAACGCAGTCTGATGCTAATAACGGCGGTGGTTTCTCCGTCCCGCGTTATTGTGCCGAGACGATTTTCCCGCGGCTTGATTACACGGCGGAGCCACCGGTTCAAACCGTAATCGCTAAAGATATTCACGGCGAGACTTGGAAATTCCGGCATATTTACAGAGGAACGCCTCGCCGTCATCTCTTAACCACCGGTTGGAGCACGTTCGTTAATCAGAAGAAACTACTCGCCGGAGACTCTATCGTTTTCCTCCGCTCCGAATCCGGCGACCTCTGCGTCGGAATCCGTCGTGCTAAGCGCGGCGGTCTCGGATCTACCGGCTTAGGATCCGACAATCCTTACCCTGGATTCTCTGGTTTCCTCCGCGACGACGAGACGACTACAACAACAACAACGACGAAGCTAATGATGATGAAACGCAACGGCGGAAACGCAGCTTCTGCAGGGAGGGTTAAAGTGGAGGCAGTGGCGGAAGCAGTGGCGCGTGCGGCACGTGGGAAGGCGTTTGAGGTCGTTTATTACCCACGAGCAAGCACGCCGGAGTTTTGTGTGAAAGCAGCTGATGTAAGGTCAGCAATGAGGATAAGATGGTGTAGTGGTATGCGTTTTAAAATGGCGTTTGAAACAGAGGATTCTTCAAGAATCAGTTGGTTTATGGGTACTGTCTCTGCCGTTCAAGTCGCTGATCCAATCCGTTGGCCTAATTCACCATGGCGTCTCCTTCAGGTTAGTGACTCAAAGTCTCTTTCTTTAACAAAATTATCGTTTTGGAAAAGCGTTTGCGGTTACATTTGGTTTTAATGATCATATATTATAGGTAGCTTGGGACGAACCGGACTTGCTCCAGAATGTGAAGCGGGTTAGTCCATGGCTTGTCGAACTGGTTTCGAACATGCCTGCAATCCATTTATCTCCTTTCTCTCCAAGGAAGAAGATTCGGATTCCGCAGCCATTCGATTTCCCTTTCGACGGTACCAAATTCCCAATGTTCTCTAACAATGGCGGTGGCGAGTCTATGTGTTACATGTCAAACGACAGCAACACCAACATCAACAACGCTCCTGCAGGGATACAGGGAGCCAGGCAAGCTCAACAACTCTTCGGATCACCATCTCCGTCTTTGTTGTCTGATCTCAATCTAAATAGTTACTCCGGTAACAAATTACAATCTCCGGCGATGTTTCTCAACCCGAGGCATCATCATTACGATCATATTTTCTCTTGCCAGGCGAGGAATACAGAGACTAGTAACAACATCTCTTGTTCTTTAACAATGGGAAATCCAGCCATGGTTCAAGAGAAGAACAAGTCCGTTGGTTCGGTTAAGACCCATCAGTTCTTGCTGTTCGGTCAACCTATTTTAACCGAACAGCAAGTGATGAACCGGAAACGGTCATTGGAAGAAGAAGCTGAAGCGGCGCAGAATGAGAAAGTTTCACATGGATTAACATGGAATTACGGTTTGCAGGGACTTGAAACCGGTCATTGTAAAGTTTTCATGGAATCTGAAGATGTTGGACGCACGCTCGATCTCTCGGTTATTGGCTCATACCAAGAATTGTACCGGAAATTGGCCGAGATGTTTCATATAGAAGAGAGATCCGATTTGTTGACTCATGTTGTATACCGAGACGCAAATGGTGTTATCAAACGCATTGGAGAGGAACCTTTCAGGTACAAAAATTAATCTCAAAATAAATTAATTTTCAGTTAACGGTTAATTTTCCGGTTTTCCTCATTCCGGTTTTTAAAAATAAAATGTAGTGATTTCATGAGAGTGACGAAACGGGTAACGATCAAGATGGATATTGGGGGTGACAACGTGAGAAAGTAAGTCTCTTTTAAGCACATTTCGATTTTCTTGATGTACCGATTCAAATACCGATTTCGGTTTGGTTATGGTTTTGTGTAGGACTTGGATAACCGGGATTCTTAGAAATGGTGAAAATGGTATAGACGCTACAACTAAGACCGGTCCACTCAGCATCTTCGCTTGAAAGCATTGAAGAATCAAGTGGCCTAGTTTTGATCCTAGTTTTATCCTCGTCTTAAATAATCTATTTTCTTATTTTAAATCCCTTTGTTTATTTTTCTGTATTTTGAGTTAAAGTGTGTGTTAACAAACAATTTCCAAGTTTTAAGATATTCATCAAATTGGTATTTGGGTTGTAAGTTGTATATGATTCAAAGAAGCTAAATTCGTAAATTAAAGCTGTTTATCACATTTGATTTATTTATCACGGAAATAGATATTAATTATATTTCTTCTTGTTGCCTAACTTTGTTTGTGCTAGTGGTTAGCTACAAGTCTTTGTTTCAAAACCTTCCATAATTGTTTAATTAAATTTCTCACAAAATTTTTTAGCTAAAGTTTAAAGCGGCCTCTCAACCAACGGAAATTTTAAGCAATAAAAAGAGACAATTAAAAAATTTAAACAAAAATATTAATTGTCCATTGGATCTATATAAATTTCATAATTTGGTCTCTCTTGATCCATATTTAATAAGTACAATGAACAGCAAAGGAAGATCCATTAAATATATTAAGTTTAATTCAATTAAGATACCTTCAATTGTACTTAAAGTTAGTTGCTTTGAAAATTAACCATATATATTTTATTCAACAGTGTTAGACACACAAACACACACACGTATGTAATGTAATTAAATATATTTATGCTAATAACAAGAAATTGAATCTTCGAAAAAAATCGACAGAATAGATATAATATACACAATGTTTCATGGGATAATGTTTTACTTTTTACTCATAGGTTACTTAGAATCTAATTACACATATATCAATTCATATATTTGTAAATTAATTATCATAAAATCGTGATATACTAGTGAAGTTCATAAAAATTAAACCAAATTATGATGGTGATACGAACCAGAATCCTGAAATTGTGAAAATGGTAATTGTAGAGGTCAATATGAAGAAGCAAGAAAGGAGAGGAAATTGGGATCTGAAATGCGGAAAACATGACAGCAAAAACTTGACTGTCTTGGAGAAGTTGTCGAAAAAGTCAAAGGAAAAGTGAAGAAGAAGAACAGATTAGTCATTGGGTCCCTCACATGACACTGTCTACGTCTATCTCACGTGCGGTCCCATTTCTGCCGCCGTTTTGGTGCTTGTGCCCTTCTCTTTCTCTACTCTCTCTGCCTAATTTACATTATTATTATTATATTGAGATTTGCAAACAAGTTACAACAACACATCTTCTCACCAATGGCTATAGGCGGCGAGAACTCAAGTTGTCGTACGTGTTGTCTATGAAGAAGAAAGATCCATGTGAACCTTTCTTCTAGTTCTGATTATTTGGGTTTGGGTCGAAGTTTTTCGAATTTCAGATTTTCAAATTTTAGAATTTCGATTTTATTAATTTTAAATCAATTTAAATATTTTTATTTTTCGGATCGAATTTGTTTCAAATATATATCGGGTTGGATTCGAGTTCAAATTCTTTAATTTAAATTTCTATAATGAAGAATTAATAGAAAAAATATGTAAAGCCAATATGTCAGGTATCTATTCGATTTTTGATTCGGTTATGGTTTGATATTTTGAGTAAATAAATTTATGACCTATTCATGTATTTCGTTGAATTCAATTTCTTTTTTCTCGGGTCGATTTTAATTCAGGTTTTAGATATCGGGTTTGGAGTTTAATTTTTAAAGATTCGCATAATACTCATATGATAGTATTGGAGAATTTCGGGAGATAATTTGAGCTTTAAATCGATAAAACTGTGAATTAAATTTTATCGATTGTTGAAAAAAAAAATTCAAACAATCTATCCTATTTTTTATTTTTCGCAAGCTTAAAATATTATAAGTATTTGATATCAAACCAAAATATTATGGAGTAGATCACTTGCATAGAGTGGAAGCAAGCTTTGATCTAGACAACCTGAATAATCAGTCATGTTCAATATCTAGGCGGACCAAAGAGAAAAGCAAATCTCCACCAACTCACATAACCATTAAAAAAAAGTTGGCCACATGGACGGATAAACGGAGAGGAAACGATGAGTTCGAAAATAATTGCGTATATTTGCCCCTTTGATAGTTTTACTACATTTATAGTAAATTCAAAGAAACAAAATAACACAAAATAAAATAATGAAATCTATGTTGATGAACCAAAAATGCATAAGCTAGTAGTAATTCCACCAGTTAAAGAATATTTCTAGGAAAGTGGTGAGAACTTAGGTATACATTACAAGCCTGGTACGAATTCATTTCTTTGTTCTGTCGTTGACCTACAAAACTTAAATTTTCCATTAAAACCAAGTTTTCACCAGAATGTTATTAATTTAACCTAAATAAATATACTAAAAGAAAACAAGATTTTTGACCAATTATGGACCAATTTTGATAATAGATTTCTAACAAATTATGGACCAATTCAAACATTAGTTAAAAATTAGACAAAAATATCGGAACAGTAAAATCCAACCCAAATTGGTCAAAAAGTATTGAATCAATCATTTTTGCAGCTATATTTTTAACCATTAATTATAGAGTGGTAAAAATTGATCAGAAATTTTTAACCAGTTATCGACCAAAATCTAACTCTGGTAAAAATATTAGTTCACAATAATCAACAATATCGAAAGCGATTCGACTAGCTTGGAAGTACAAATACTCATCTTAATACTTAGAGATATTTATTGGACAGTGTGTTAATTTTAATGAGGTTGATGGTTGAGATAATGGAAAGAATCAAGTGAAGAATATAAGAATGGAGAGTTTGTCTTCCTGAGAAGTGAGAGAGAGAATTTCGTGAGGAGTGAGAGAGAGAATGTGAAGAAGAAATCATTATTTCTTAATTTAAAATGTGTGAGATACTTTACAATGTAAAGAGGAAACAAATATGTACAATACAAGTCAAAAGTCTACACCTAGCTATCGATGGCTTGTAAGAAAAAGAGAACTAGCATAAAGTCATGTTGCTTTTCCCATAATTGAAAAATGTGGAGCTTGTAGTTTTGTGAACTTACAAGGAAAACTTAGTTGATTTCCAATCAACTCTTTGATAATTAGGAGACATAAGTATGTCTTATAATTACTTTTCTAAGTTAACACTTTCCCTCAAATTTGAATCCACAAAGTAATTTTTAAAGACAAGCTTGCAAACCAAGTCAATTCACTTCATTCAAAACTTTAGCATAAAAATCCATTGGGACAAAACTTCGCATAAGGGAAAAAGAGTGTGAATGGTTATGGTCTCGTCATGTCAATCGGACCAAGTTTGGAATGGATGTACTCACACACCCTTGTGCTTGCGACTTTTGTGAAGATATCCGCAAGTTGTTCTGAGCTCCTAGTATAGCATGGTAAAATGACTCCTTCTATCTTCTCCCTTTACTTTGTGACATCAACCTCAATGTGTTTGGTCGTTTTATGAAACACTGAATTAGAGGCTATATGAATGACAACTTGATTATCACAATGCATTGTGATGGGATCTTGAGATTCAATCCCTAAATCTTTGAGGAGAGCCTTTAACCATATCAACTCATTTGTGAGCTTCCTCATGCTTTATACTCGGCTTCAGCACTCGAACATGACACCACCTTCTATTTCTTGCTTTTCCAAGTAACTAAGTTGTCTCTAATGAACGTACAATATCCAGTGGTTGATTTGCGGTCTTATCTATCTCCAGCCCAATCTACATCAAAATATCCTACAATGGTTGTGCTTTCATTCCGACCCATCTATATGCCTTGTTCCAGAGTTCCTTTGAGATATTTAAGGATACGGTTGACCATTTCCCAATGATGTACCTTAGGAATTTGCATATGTTGACTCACCTGATTCACAACAAAACACAAGTCATGACGGATAATTGTGATATAGATCAACTTACCAACCATTATATGGTATAGATGAACATCTTCAAAAGACTCTTCTGCATTCTCCCCTTTGCACGTTACTTTGTAGGCATCCTCAAGTGGATTCTTGGCTGACCTTTCACCTAGTGTACCTGCCTCATTCAAAAGATCAAGTGTATACTTCCTTTGGGACAAGAAAAGACCTTCCTTAGATCGACAAACTTCAATCCCAAGGAAGTATTTCATTTCTCCCAAATCTTTAATGTCAAAAACAGATTTGAGGTGTTCTTTAATACCTTTGATACCTTCTTTATCACTTCCTGTGGCAATGATGTCATCCACATAGATGAGAATAACCACAATGCCATCTTTACCTTGAAGCGTGAAGAGTGTATGGTCAGCTTCTGACTTTCTAAATCCACAATCTCGCAAGGTATGTCTCAACTTGTGGTACCAAGCTCTTGGAGAGTGCTTGAGTCCATATATTGCTTTGCGGAGTCTCAAAACATTTCTAGGAGCTACTATATATTCTAGACCTGGCAGTGGGAGCATATAAACCCCATCCTCAAGTTTTCATTGCAAGAATGCATTCTTAACATCCATCTGCCATAATTCCCAATCAAGATTAGTAGCCAAAGATAATACAACACGTACCATATGCAGTTTGGCCACATGTGCAAACGTGTCATGATAGTTCTCTCCATATGTTTGGGTGAAGCCTTTAGCCACAAGTCTTGCTTTGTACCGCTCAATTGTGCCATCACTCTTATACTTGATGGTGAACACCCATCTCGCGTGACAACATTCTTCCCTAATAGTAATGTGGTCTCATCCCAAGTATGGTTTCTGTTCATAGTACCATGTCTTCCCCTAAAACATCATGCCAAACTTGATGTTCTTTAGCCTCTTCATATGTACTTGGAACATGGTGTTGGTCCAATTGGGTCAGAAACGCTTGGTGATCAACTGAAAAGCGTTCCAAACTGCACACAACTTGAGGAGGATGTGCAACCGCTTTGTTATTGTAGTAAACTCTGGTGTTGATCCAATGAGATGGGCTGCGAACTCTAGTACTTTTCCTCAAAGGAGCTGGTTGAGTGGTTGCATCCTCCACACTTGCTTGAACTTCCTCTACTTCCATTGAGTATGTCCTTAAGCTTACTTCAGTTGTATCCATACTACTTTCCATTTGACCTGAAGGTAAGTTTGAATCGGTTTCAACTATATCACCAACGTTTCCAGCATCAAGACTAGCAGATATATCATTTCTTTGAGTGGGAACATCGCCCAGTGGCTGTCTAAGCTCATGGCTATGACTTTGGGAGTTTATCCCTTGAATACACTCCAACAGACCCCCAAGACAAACCCACTTTATTGATAGGGTTTTCAAATGACACCCTTAAAATTTGGGGAAAAAAACATGTTATATAGACTTATGTGGTGAAATATAGTTATTCATTCACATTTGTTTAACTAACTTCAAGTTCTTTTTTGTTTTATTTTGAAACTCATCTAATTAAAGTCCAATAATTTTTATTTGATGGATACTTTATAGCCCAATAGTATTCCAAAAAGCTCTATCACTCATCAATTCATTTTTTTTAGCGGATTCAAAAATTCTTTTTTTTAACGGATTTAAAAATTCTTTTTCAATTTTTATTTATTTTTAATAAGGAAACAAAATATTATCAATAATTAGATAAGAATTTTACTTTGTTAAAGACATATGTCCAATTTGAATTAACCTAATTGTTAGTACACCATTTCTTCTTTCTTAGGTGCATTTCGTTTGCAGAAGAAAAAAATAAAGTAGTAATTAATGATCTAGAGCATTCGCAAAATAATGCATAACACATCAGATATTGTTTTTTTGTTTTCAACAAATAACCAATGGATCGAGAAGGACCGATCCATAGCCAAAGTGCTCTAACTGGAGATGGGTGAGATTCAAACTCACCACCTGCTGCCTAGCTAAATCAGGAGTAAGCCAACTGGACCATATGTTTCTTGGTCACCAGATATTTTTTATTCATAAGAATTTCTTATTGGTTGTTTAGTTTTTTTTGTTGAGAAAAAATTATTCGAGTCCATTACAAATGAAGTTGTGATGAAGAGATTTCATGATATGAAATATCAAAGAGTAATTATGTAGATTTTTATGGGACGGTTATGGAAAATATTATTTATGGGACGATTATGAAAAATATTTTATTATTTAATTTTATATTATGAACCTGGTAAAATAATTTTTTGGGTCCGCCACTGATAGACCCCATAAGGTCACATCCCGATCCGAGTTTGAATGAGAGAGATCTTTAAGGCCTACCCAATCCTTGTTATCATAGAATCTTTTTGTCTCCACAAACTTGACGTCTCTAGAAACTAACACACACCTTGTTTCTGGTACATATCACTTGTAACCTTTTTGAGTTGTGGAATAACAAATGGACATCCCTTTTTCACCTTTAGCCTCTAACTTATTTCTTTGCTCTCCTGGTACTAATACAAAATAAACACACCAAAAAACTCGTAAGTGGTTAATGAATGGCTTAGTTTGGTTTAGTACCTCAAATGGGGATATATCTTGAAGAACTTTAATTGGAATTCGACTGATGAGGTAACAAGCTGAGGTCACAACATCACTCCAAAATCTCTTGGGGACATTTGTATGGAACATCATAGACCTTGCTACTTCCATCAAATGGCGATTTTTCTCTCAGGTACCCTATTTTGCTGTGGTATGTATGGACAAGTTGTTTGGTGCACAATCCCATGTTTGGCTAGGTGTTGTTTGAATGCATGGCTAGTGTATTCTCCACTATTATATGTTCTTAAAGTTTTAATCTTGCCATTATATTGGTTAGTCACATAAGTTTGGAAATTTACAAATGCTTCTAACACCCTATCTTTTGATGGCAACAATGTTAACCAAGTGTACTTGGATTCTCATCAATGAAGGTGACTAAGTACTTATGATTTTCCCTAGACAAGCAAGGAGAGGTCTATACATCAGAAAGAACTAGATCAAAGCAATGTTCATAAAACGTTGAAGACTTAGAAAACACCGATTTACAATGTTTCTTACGTATACGAGCTTCACAATCATCAGTCTTAAAAGAAATCTTAGGTAGCAACAATCCTAGTGCACGAGAATGGGGGTGACCAAATCTAGCATGACACAAAACATTCTCATTACTATAACCAGAACTAGATAAGCATAAATACAGTAAAGATAAATCTGGATTTTTCCTAGAATCTTCAAGGAGATATAATTCATCTTTGGTGACTCATTCTCCAAGGACCTTGTCACTTTTAATATCCTAAAAGTAAACTCCATCAGGCTCAAATATAGCTCTACAATTAAGATCACACATAGTCTTGCTCACACTTAACAAGTTATATGTGAATGTAGGCATGTAAAACGCTCTAGAATTCTTATCAAACAATTTCAAATCACCAATACCTCTAATAGGTACCTTCTTACCATCAGCAATTACTACATTCTCTAAGGTCGGTTTCAAGTTACTAATCAACCTAGGGTTCTTGATCATATTATGAGATGCACCAGAATCAGCAATGATATGATCCAATAAACTTGAAGCATAATAAGATGTACCAGAATCTTTGGGAGCATTGATGGATTTGATGAGCTTATCAAGGTCTAGTTTCATCACATAGTCACCGTGAGCCACCATCAAAGTATTCTCTTCAGCCATTTGAGAAGTAGAGCCGAAGCTAGCTTGAACCTTCTCCTCACTTGCAACATTAGCTTTAGGCTTGTCCCATTTGTTTTGCTTGAGGTGAAGATGGAGGATCCAACAAATATCTTTGGAGTGGTATATGTTTTTACAATGGTCACAAATCCACACATTCTTCTCCTCATGTTGGTATGAAGCTTTGTTAGCCATATCAAGCTCCCCCTTACCACCAAGAAGACTTCGGGATCCTTGCTCTCTTTGAATGAAACCACACACTTCCTCTAATTAATTGATTAAAAGACAATAAAGTCTATTAAAAACATATGTACTTATATATTTAGAAATTGAGTCTTAATACTTATATTATGTAAGAATTTGACTAATCAGTCAGCGAGTTATGATTTTGTGTTGACAAAAAAAAAATACAGTGCAAGTGGCCTTTAGTCTAGTGGCAGATGGTAAGTCCACATAAGACAGCGCACTTGCACAACCAGGGATCGAATCCCACCGCCTACATTATGTAAAAACTTGGCTAATGGGCCAGTCTGTTGTGGCCCAATGTTGACAAAAAAAAAAAAATACAGTACAATTTCAAATGGTCAAAACATATATTTAGAATAGAGACGAAATTAATAATAAGGGGAAAAGACAAGAAATGGCGAAGGCTTTGGAAGCAAAGAAAACAAGCTCCCTTTTTTTGCTTTCTTATTTTTCAGTTCCAATCCGATTGCCATGGGATCTGATTTGTTTTTACTTTTAACTCCTAGGGAACTTGGGATAATTTAATATTAAACTTATTTTTGTAAAATTTTGAAGAAAATAATTATGTTGTATCATATTCGAAAAATGTTAATTTAACATTATACTTATAAACAATCGTTGATTTAACATCGAATTTTGGATGTGCTTGATTAAACATTCAATTTATTGTTGACTTTTGAAAAAAACTCTCAATTTTGCGTCGACTCGGCAAATTAAACATGTCGATAATTTCGAATCAAAATTGTCACTAAAGTCGAAAGCCAAATCGATTTTGAAAGTTCGATTCAATTCTTATCTTCGTTCTCTGAAGAAATCTAAGTTTGATTTTCTCTTTTCTTTCAAGAATAAACTCAAAATTCGACGATTTGAAATGTCTTTGATACTTTTATGTATCATTCTTGAGTTCATCCGGCGGATATCTATTTTTTTTACAGATATTCATATCTTGGATTTCTATAGTTTTTGGATATGGATACGGATACTAATTTGGCTGATAGTACGAATACATATATTTTTCAAAACTCCAGAAATCCGCTCTGTTATAGGGCTACATAGCCAGAATGTTAGTTTGGTAGATCTTTTTGTCAACACTGGGACACAATTGGCCGGCCCATTAGCCAAGTTCCTACATAGTGTAAACAGTAAAATTTGATTCCTGGATGTGCAAGTGCGTTTACTTTTAGTAAAATTATCACCTGCCTCTAAAGTAAAGGCCACGTGCTATGTTAGTTTGGTAAATCTGATTTTAATTTCTTTCACAATAAACAAATATGAGAAGCTACATGTTTCTTTGTTTTTTTTTTGGAACTGACTTGTTTTAAAAAAAAAGTTACTAAGAAGCTACATGTTTCACATACATAAAAACTATGATTAATGATTCATTAATTGATTAAGGTCCCAACGAATATTTAAATTAGACATCGAAAACTAAAACAATTGAATGAACCAAACAAATTGTAGAGACAATTTAAATAAACTCTACAATTTCAATTTCTTGGGCAGCGAACCAAGCAAAAGGTTAATGACAATGTTAATTATTTATTTAATTAACTAAAGTGTAGACAGAAAGATAACACTCACACAAGATCCAAGACCTTATTAACATCCAAGAAAAAAAAACATTATTATAAGTCTGTCAATAACATCAAATTCACCAACCATGTTAATTAAATTAAGTAGGTGATGATTCGGTTGGTGTCATGATCCATTTGGTGACATCTACTAATTTCATATCATTATTATAGGATATTGTGACATCTACTAATATATGGTACTTTTTAACACAAAAAAAAAGAATATTAGGGTGACTGTAATAGTATACAATTAAGGGAATTTGTTGGTTTATACTAAGATTTAATCATTTGGAAACAAAAACAAAAAAAAGTGAAAGAGAGAAAGATTTATGATAACGGGCGTGTTCTTTTCATGATGGCTATGTGAGCAATCAGTGATCAATATTACAACTGATTTAAGATCTAATGATGTGGAAAATAATGAATACAAGGTTAAGTAATACCAGTAAACAAATTGTAGCGATCAATTTAATTTGTCGCTGGTTTTTTCAGTGATTTCTGTGACGACCTCTGTGACGTTCATAACTGAGTCGCAGCGACTCATTTCTTTTATCAACATTGGATCACATTCTTTATTGTTAATTGATTTTTTGACTTTATTTAGACTTAAATTTTGGTCACTGAGCGACCTAATAAAGAACAAGGCCAACGCTGCAGTCGTGTGGTAGAACCCACATTAAACTAGATTTGTGTTAAAAGGATTTACACATTCACATGTAAGCTTTGAATGTTTTCGAAATTACTTCACTCTGGTAAATTCTATATCAACCGTTGATATGAAACAATCTTGGGTTTAATTAAGCCTTGAATTAATCGGTAAATTAGTAGAATAATCATGTTAGGCCTAAATAGTTATATTACTATGCATTTGGAACAAAATTAGATTTTGTCAAAGGGAGAAAAAAGAAAAAGAAAAGAAATAATAAATATCCAGGATTGTAAAATAAATGTGTATTAACTTTTGTAATACTTTTTTTTGTCAATATCGGACCATAACTGGTTGATCCATTGGCCAAATTCCTATATAATGTAGGTAATAGAACTCGATTCTTAGATGCACCTTTGTAATCCTTTTTTTTATAATATATCATATTTTGAAGGTAAAAAAAAAAAATCTCGAGGACGTGAGATGATATTATACTATACCATATATAACATATAATTGTCAACAATTATGTATAATTGATGTTTATATAAGAAAATACATCTTTTGTGACTGCACTATTAGTATCATGTATTATCAATATCAGATCAGTCACACTTTGTTAAAGTGGGACTGAAGTGCAACTGATTGAAACAGTAGCAAAACATAAGTCGCACTTTCAATCAGTCGCATTTCAGTCTCCAATATGCGGCTGATTTGAAACTTCATAAACAATCTCAATGGGCGACTAAATTTGTAACTGAAAGTGTGGTTTCAATATGCGAGAATGTGCTACTACACGATGAAGTAGAGAATTTTGAGTCCGTAACTGGTTGTCTCTGTTGTCAGGTTAAGTAGACTGAAAAACAAAAGTAATGGTAGAAATTACTAATAAATTATTAGAAAAGTAATATAAACAATTGAAAAAAATACGTGAAGGAAAATCTCATCCTCCTGTTTCGGAGTCAGCTCTAAAGCTTGAGAAGCATCGTCCAATATATCAGTGTTATTGTCCATCTGAGACAGCTTGTAATCACTCAAGTTCTTCTCATAAGTATCAGAAATCTGCTTCACCTTCAAGTCCACATAGCTCCCATTCTATGCAGTATGTGTTTTCACAAAAACTTCACTTATTGTAGCAGGTCCTTTATCTCTTACTTTGCAAGAAAAAAAAAATATATATTATAATAATAAACGGAAAAAATGATAAGTTCATTGATTAAGAAATACTTACGAGATCCTTTTGAACACAGTCGAATGTCTTATATCTTGCGAGGCGCTTATGCAGTATTCCGAGGCCATTGCGATCAGAACAACAAGTGGCACGGATTTTCGTGCTCTTCTCCTTTGCCTCTTCTGTTTCCCAATGTTAAACCAATTTTTGCCAGACATCGTTCTCCATGTACCCGAGACATTTCCCATGCTTCTTAGCCTGATTCACTATTCATTTCATCCACTTGACACAGACTTTGTCAAACTCATCTCGGACGATTTGGGTAATGGAAGGACTCCAGTAATATGTTTGCTACAAATTGTAAACAAAAAATATATGTTAGTAATAGAAACCTATAGGAAACTAGAGTAGAAAAAAAAATTAAAATAATTCATACAGCGAATTTGACGAAGTAAGCATCTCGTATTTCATGAGGGGTTTTGGTCCAACTCAACCATAAATCCTTATACCCGTCCCTAAATATGTTAGAAATATGTTTCGGAAGATCGTTATTTTAATCCCGATCAAACCTATAACAATAATCATAAAAATTCATAATAACTCAATTATAATTTTTAAAAATCATAAAAATTCATAAACACTCATTTTAATTATAAAAATTTCATAAAAATAAAAAAAAGTAATAAAACTCATAAAATTCTAAACATTTCATTAAAATTCAATTTTTTTTAATAAAAATTCATAATTACTAAAATTACTTTATAAATTCATAAAATTCAAAATAAACTTTTTAAAAATATATAATTCTTTATAAATTCATATAAATTCTTATACTCGTAATTCAAAAATTTCGTAAAAATTCCAAAATTTTTCTTACAAAATCCAAAATATTCATATAAATTCATAAAAATTCCAAATCCATCAAATAAATTTTCTATCGACCTAATTTAACATATAATTCCACTTAATCTAACATATATATCACAAATCTAATTACTAATCTACTTTACAAATGATTAAAAAATTAATAATCATACCAAAGTGTTTTTCTTTTGGATATGGATCCAAGGTTGGTAAATTGAGTGCTCGATTTGAGGAGGTTGTTTTTGTGTATGAGAAGAAAATTTTTCTTTCATGGTTGGTGAAGGATCTTGAAAAAATTGACGATTGATGGTGGCTGGAGCAAACCCTCCAAATCCGGTGGAGTGAGTGTACTGCACCGGCAGAGACTTGTCATCGTTGTCGCCAGCGTGGTAGATGACGCCAAAGAATGGGTCATAGATCCACTCCATTCTCCACCAAATCTTCCACTTTGTCCTCCTCCTCTCCCAAGTCTAGATCTACCCGAATTAGACATGTTTTTGGTGTAGATTTAGTGGAATTATGAATCTAGAATAGAGATAATCAAAAAAAAGAAAGGAGAAAAAAGGTTGTAGAAATCGTGAGGAAGAAGAAGAAAAAGACTTGTAAATATCCTTTTTAATGTGCAACTACACTTTTAGTCGCAGTAGTGCATCAGTGGCAATGTTTTCGTGAAATAAAAACCGGCGAATTAGAACGGTTTCATGAAATAATAGGAGGGTAAAATAAGTGGCAAATCAGTAGCACTTTTTACAACTGATCTGTGAGAGTGTGGCTTAGCATACTAGCCACTGGGCTAATAAGCACTTTCGAGAAATTATCACGAGCACTAATATATATACGTGGATATATTTGGTTTGTTTTTTTTCCCAGATAATGAACCTAATGCTAAATTTCTGGAAACCAATAATATATATATGGTTTATTGTGGCTAAAATTATGAGATAAATTCATAATAAATATTTTAAGAAACAAAAACATTATATTTTATGTAGTTATCGGGAAAATACAAATACACTATTGCAATTAAGTGATTATATACTTCAATGTATATATATTTTACTTTAAAAAATCATATATAATAATTATATATATGATTTATACGGAATATAATCATCATAACAAGGTAAATTTATGATCATCAGTCGCAGATCAGGCAGAAAGTGCAACTGATATGTGATTGATTTTCATTTATGATTATCAGTCTCATATCAGTAGCACTTTTTGATATTGATCTGTGACTGAATTTAAGCAAAATATTAAAAATGTATAATTTTTTTGTTACATGTACATTTTGAAACATGGAGACTACCACTAACATAATAATATGTTTAGAATATTTCTTTAAGAAAATGTTAAAACAATTTATGGTTTGATCACTAAATTGAATACAAAAGACATATGTTAAGAAGTAAGTTTAGATACTTCAGTGTATATATGTTGTACTTTAAAACATCATATATAATACTTCTATATATGATTTATATGGAATATAATCATAATAACAAGATAAATTTATGATTTGTAACGCTCCAATAAACAAAAAAACGTGAAAATTATATTTTTATACACAAGGAGTCATATATTAGTTGCACATTTTGCCACTAATCTGTGACTGATATGTGCATCAGTTGCAGATCATTGAATAGAAAGTGCAACTGATCTGTGACTGATTTTCATTTACGATCATCAGTCTCAGATCAGTAGTACTTTTTGATACTGATATGTGAATGATTTTAAGAAAAATATTAAAAATGTATGATTTTTTTGTTACTTGTACATTTTGAAACATGAAGACTACCACTAACATAATAATATGTTTAGAATATTTCTTTAAGAAAATATTTTAACAATTTATGTTTTGATCACTAAATTGAATACAAAAGACTTAAGTTTAGATACTTCAATGTATACATGTACTTTAAAACATCACATATAATACTTCTATATATAATTTATATGGAATATAATCCTTATAACAAGGTAAATTTATGATTTGTAACGCTTCAATAAACAAAAAATGTGAAAATAATATTTTTATACACAAGGAGTCACAGATGAGTTGCACATTTTGCCACTAATGTGTGACTGATGATTTACCATTAATACATCAGTCACACATTAGTAGCATGTTTGCCACTAATGTGCGACTGAATTTGTCATTCTTACATTAGTCACACTTTAGTGGCACATTTGCAACTTTTAATTTCAGTGGCAAATCTGCAACTGAAGTGTGACTAGTTTCTTATAGTTGCATATCAGTCGCACATAATTTTCAGATTAGTGTCTAATTGTGCGAGTGATTTATCAGTCACACTTTTCAGTCCCAAATTGCTCTTGTATGAATAAGTATTTTTGGTTAAATAGTTGATATGAATACCACTTCTCCTACATTTTTACCTGAATTCGATTCGATGGAATCACGTTTTCCCCACACATATTGTTAAGAATTTAGGAGGGAGTTTGACTATAAATCAAGTCTTGTTGATCCAATTGTTAACAAGAAAGTATATACGTTTTATATAGCACAAAAATATAATAGTTTGTTCTATATAAAATAGTAAAGAATAAATATTTATTCCGGAAAAAATTATTTAATAATATATACATTTTAAAAATATTTTTATTCATTTTAGAAAAAATCAAATTTTAGTTTGTGAAAAAAACTTAAAAAATTTCAAAAAAAAAAAATTTGATTCAACAGTTTATTGAAAGATAATAAGACATAGTGTAAATAAATAGAGGAGGGAGACATAATAAAAATGAATAACTAATGGTGTAAATTGTAATTACCCAATTTAGCCAAATTAATATGAAATCTGGTGGATTTTTTTTATAGTTTGTGAGACTAATTTGTAACTCAAGGAATTGATTTTTTCTTAATTCCACAGTTACTAGTTGAATACAAAAAATTGAAAAATAGAACGATTGTGAAATCAATTAGAAGTTGAGACAAGGCAAAGAAACTAATTCAGATTCTGGAGCATCCATAACAACAAAGTAAAGTCTCAAATCCACCAAAGAACACATGAATATATAGAGACATACGAACTAATGTTTCATCAAGATCAACATAATTTAACAGTTAGATGACAAACTCTACACTTAAGTGCTTCAAATATTCTTTGGACTATATCATCATGAGAATGTTCATGAGCATCATAACTCATCTTGAATAACTTTACGTCTAACTCTTTGTTAATTAAATTTCATAAATCTATCAATGAAATCCAGAAACTCGAAATCATCTCCGAAATTTTAGGTATCCAAATCCTAAGAAGGAACATGCAACCAGAGATTTCCTTATCGTTCTGACAAAACACTTTTGTGAAACCGAATCTTTCGTAGGGAGTTTAGAGTTGACGATCAAGAACTATGCTTCATTATAATGACTATTTGGGAAGTTTAAAAATTCTAATTCTCTCTCGATTAATGTTGAAATTTAATTTCCCCCTAATCCCAATTAAAATAGCTTTAAACGGTACAATAAACCAATATTTATAACTAACCTAGAATTAAACCGTAATTGCCCTATAAACAACCCGACTACTGATCCGATTAAACTTAACCCAACCCAGTTTAGAGACTCGTGACTTAACACAATTTCTTTAAGTTATGTAACCCTAACTATAGCGAAATCAACTGAAATTGGAGAGATTTGTGAGTGAAGAACAGAAATCGACGATGGATTTGGTAGAAATTGAATTGGCTTCGCGCGGAGGAGAGCAAACCGAAGAGGATCTAGAAGATGAGATGCGTGAGAGATACAAGTTTGATGTCAAACGCAATGTTGAGAATTTCATCGATGAACCACCAGTCTGACACAGCGATGTTCCTAACAGTGAAGGTGAAGAAGGTGACGAGAATCTTCAGAGCAAGAACCACAAAATGCGAAGAGGTGATGATAATTTCAAAAAAAACTTTTGACTTGGAATGGAAATGCATTCACACCATTTTGAAATAAGAAAGCATAACAAAAGCATAGTTAGGAACGACGTCATTTTGTGTTTCTTGCTTTGAAGATTCTCGTCACTTTCTTCACCTTCACTGTCACCAACGTAGTTGTGTCGAACTGGTGATTTATCAATGAAATTCCCAACATTGTCTTCGACATCGAAGTTGTATCTCACACATCTTATTTTCCAGATTCTTTTCGGTTCACCCTCCTCGGCTCGTAGCCACTTTAATTTCCACCAAATCTATCGTCGATCGTCGAACCCGAGTTTAGAGAGGATCAAACATAACAAATGATCATGCATACCCAATGTTAATGTCATTATCATATTTTATGATACATGTTATATAAGTGATTTATTTAGTAATATATAAAAAAAAAATTTAATATAATATATTTTTTAGATCGATGGATGACACATCTCTTTCTTATAAAGTTAGTGTTGATGAACCTATTAAAGAAAATTCAGGCGGTTCCACCACGATTTAACGTCAAGATATGTTTCATTTATTCTGGAACAATCACATACACTTTTTTGATTATGGATCTACTACTATACTTTTGAACAATGGGACCTAACGAATGCATGTTGTCGAAGCAAAGAAAAGTACCTTTCCCATTACCGACCGAATGAAAGTTGTCCCTCAACTATAGACACTAATACAATTAGATTTGCTCTTCATAGACAAACTTGGGATTTGCGATCCCATGTAAAATCGGTTCAGGATCATGGGATCATTTTCTACCAGATAGGAAGGGTTGTTGCACAAAGTTGCTTTTTTTTATTTGGTAGGTAATTTCGCCAAAGCATATCATCTGATTTGAGGTTGAATTAGGTTGTTGATTTTCCGATGAAAGTAACTAACGAAAAAAAGAGCCAAACGGGCGTATGGCCTTGCTATTGGACATCTCTTCCCGTGTGACTAGAAATGTTCAGTGACAACCTCTCAATTGTCATTGCATGGCCTTTATAATTCAATTGGATAGAGTCATCAATTTAATTCTTTTACTTTACTACAATTGATTTTATTTCTATAGCTCTATCACTAGATAAGAATATTTTTTTATATTTCTATTATAGAAGAAGGAATAACAATTCTTCTAGCGTGTTCCATTTGAAATAATCTTGTCTCAATGGATGAAGAAGTGGTATATTCTCACAATTACACTCTCATTAATGATTTATAATATTTTGAACCAAAAAAAGTGATTTATAATATAAGGGAATTCAATTCTGAAGTCTATTTCACACAACAAGCAATTTAAACTTCTATGAATTCATGGAGTCTTATACTAAAACCATCAACTCAAGAAGCAATCAACTATTTGAGAATCTGGAAGATAACATGATTTGTTTAATATGTCAAGAAAAATGTGCTAATGAACAAGTGTTATTGGAAATGTCATGCAAACACATGTTGGATATTGCATGTCTCATCAAGTGGTTTAAAACAAATAATATGTGTTCTTGTTTGTAGGTATGAATGACCTCATTAGTATAAATAGTTTTTATGTCAAAACTTTAATATGTATTTTAATTTTCAAATTATAATTGTGAAAGACGCTGATACAAAGATTTTTCTGCTTAATTATCCATGTGCACTATCATACTATCATGTCATTGCAGTATATAAGATGTCAATCCAATCAGGTGCAATTATTAGCAATCAAGATATGATCAGATTTATCTAATTCAAGCCAATCAGGTAGGGTGAATTATCTAACTAGCTAAGTGATCAAAACAGGAAAACCAACAATAAGAAATAACATAAGACCAAACAAAACTAAATAGAAGCAAGCAATAACAAAACAGAGCAAGTAATCAGAAAACAGAGCAAGTGCAATCAGATGAATAAGAGATTGGAAGGGCCTTGAGGAGAGAGTATAATGGATCAATGCTTCACATAAATCTACTAGGCTACTTAACAAGCTCACAAAAAGATAATCTCTAGACAACAAGCTTCCAAGCAATTGAATCCACTTTCATAGCAAACAATTTTAGCTAAACTACGATCACACCCTATCATCATAGGCGACTAATAACCTAGCATGCATTAAAACACAACTCATTATAGTCAATAAGCACCCTAAACAATCAATCCCTTGAGTTAATAATGCAAATCTCTGAAAATGGTTCAATCAAGCATTTCATCAAACACCATCTAGGTGCTGAAATACCTAAACTTAGATTTCATGAACAAATGCATAAAACCAGAAAATGAAATAAACAACATAATTATAGAAATCAGAGAGATATGAGAAGAATGCAAGAGAAATCAAATATAAATACTTAATAGATCATAAGAAATTTGCATACAAAAATAGATAGAGTTTTCTAGTATTTTCTCAAGAACAAAGAGGCAAAAGTATGGATATCTCTCGGTTCTGATTACATAAGAAGAGTATTTATACCCTTATTAATCTAACCCTAAAAATTCAAACCAAAAATGTCAACAAAATTTGTCGGAGGTGTCTAATCGACCTTGTAGTCGAGTTGGGTGGGTGGTCGAGTTGAGTCTCTGAACTGAAAGGTGGTTATTTTGATACCCATCTCGACCTTACACATTGAGTTGGGACCTCGAGCTGGGTAATCTGGTGAAGGCTGACTCCTTCTAATGCCCAGCTCGAACATGAACATCATGTTGGGACCTCGAGTTGGATATCTAAGTCTCGTCCTTGCTTCCAATCAGCTCCAAATCGCATCCTCTTGCTGAGTCCTGCTAAGCCTTTCCACTCTTTGTCCATAATAGTCTCCAAAGCATCCAAATGTTCCTGATAACAACTCCAAATGCAAATATGCATTCAATGCTAATGCATAAACACTAATTATGCAAATATGGACACAAATAACTTTAAATGCTACGCACAAGTGATGAATTTATACAGAAATGGTAACAAATAATAGCCTAAAAACTACTATCAGATGCGGACCAGGATGTGTGATCACAACCATATTTTTAAGAACTAGAGGGTTTGATATAAAAGTCTCAAGAATCGAAATACCATCAAACGTTACTGCTTCTAGAGACATAATCTTGAGACAAGGCAAAGAATCAAATTCGGATTCTGGAGCGTCCATGACAACAAAAGAAAAACTCAAATCTACCAAGGAAGCACATGAATTATAAAGAGAGACATTCGAATTAATGCTTCATCAAGATCAATATAATTCAACACACTTAAATGACAAACTCTACACTTAAGCGCTTCAAAGATCCAATAGACTAAACCGTCATGAGAATGTTCACGAGCATCTTACTCAACTTGAATATCTCGATTTATAACTCTTTTTTAGATTCCACAAATCTATCTATGAAATCCAAAAACTCGATCATCTCCAAAATTTTAGGTATCTAAATCCCAAGGAGGTTCATGCAATCAGAAATTTCTTCATTGTTTCAACAAAATCGAATCTTTCATAGGAAATTTTAGAGAGGATCCGACATAACAAATGATCTGACATTTTGATCTTTATAGATACCAATAACGCGTGAAGTGATCTTGGTCTAGTGGTAGCTGGTAAGTTCACTGAAGGTCGACACTATCTTACATTCAGGGATCGAGTCACACTGCCTACATTATGTAGAAACTTGGCTAATAAGCCGGCCAATTATGACCCAATGTTAAAAAAAGAAAAATACCAATAACGCAACAACTATTTTTTTGGTCATCATAACTCACAAGACAGCAAATAAATTATAAGAAAGTAGACACATTCAATATACCATATATTTTCAAAATCATTTCTATGTCGAAACAAAACTATGTTAAACAAAGTATTTATGACGTTATATACCAATAACGAAAGAAAACAATTGCTGAGTGGGAATAATAGGAAATAATAAGATGCAAAATTGATGTGAAACAAGAATTGTCATTAAACTAATATAATAAGACCAAAGTCCGAACAAATGACGAGTGTTCTTAAATTTGGTCGTGTGTCGATTTTCCAATCATGACCTTATTAATAATTCACATTTGCGAGTTTGTTTGAAATATAGTTGAAGCAGGAGATTACAAATTATTATTGAAGCTATAATCCGTTGGTATAATGTGTTTCATCTGAACGATGAAGGTATAATCCACAGTAATATATTGGGCAAATGAGTAAATCAAAGACATTTTTCGAAAAAATAATTAACACAAAGCATCAATATTATGAGACTCCAAACATAATTTAATAAATGCAGATTTTCTTCAGGCTTCTATTTTTTTTTTCACCTTTCATATTTTACTCCAAAACTGTAACTTCTTGATCAACCCTCCAGAATTTTGCGTCATTGAACTCAGTCACACCTGTATTCTCCTCCTGGTTTTCGTTTTCAGGAACTTTCTGAACGATGTTTCGCTTAAATGGTCCAGCTTCACCGACTATTCCTTCTTTTAAAGCTTGCTCCATTGCTTTCTCTGTCCCTTCTGGTTCCACTCCCACAAACTCCACATCCTCTTCAAACAGTGCTCGTGTTTCAGATGATGTTGGGGAATTGTTTGGAATCGCTGCTTCGGTTTTAATATCCAGCATTGGTTCATCGATGAATGGGTTCAAATTGGAGCTAGTGACTTGCTTGTTAGATGATTCTTCGTTGTTCTCTGATGTGTTGATGCTTGTTGAGTCTGTTGCTGATGAATTGCTGGGAGAGTCCTTTGGTTTCTCCGTTAGATCATCATCGTCTTCGTCACTGCTGCTACTATTGTCGGCATTTGAGTTTTCATTCAAGTTCATGTCTTCAACCATTGTGTCAGAGGTCGTGTTGCTAAATCTGTCATCTTGGAATGTGAACCAGTTGGAATCTGTAAGCAAACTTCCTTGGTCGTCTCCGAGTCTCAATGATGAAATTACTACTTCAGCAGATTCATCATCGAAGTAAGCATCCTGCATATAATACGAAGACAAATTCACTCGTTCAAAACTGTTGTGAATTGGAAAAATACCTTCACGCTCAGATCTTATCACATCATATGAAATTATATTGTGCAAACCAATATCAAAGTTTCTTTGATTTACAAGAGAAAGCAAGTGACAGGCTTACATTATCGTCTCTTTCGAGGGCATTGAGAGCATTCTGGTCCTGATACCAGAAAAGACCAAAAAGAGAATAAAATGGTGTTGAGTAAACGGTTTCATCAATTCAGGAACAGCTTTAAGCAATTACCTCTTCATTATCGCCGTTTCCATATATTCTGTAGTTAAATGCTTGGTTCAAATTGTTAGCCAAAGCTGCAACATCGTAATCTCTGTCTTCTTCGTCACTATCCCTTGTTCTATCTTGGAGTGTGGTTGGGCGCCTGTATGTGACAGTGGTTAAATATCACTTTTCTACACTCATTCAGGCGAATCGATCCACCATATAGAAAACCGTAAATTATCAGATGTTTATTAGGTAAGCGAATGTTTATGTATTGGTTAGCATAGTACAGAATAAAAATAAGAAAACTCCATATTCATCTATCACTATGAACCAACAGTTATGGAGGTTTAGGTTAAACCTCCTACAAGCATCTAAAAATTGGTAATGACCGATAATTTGATAGTTACAAAGTCTCGTCAGCAAAGCATACAGTGAGAGGGAGAAAAGTTACCCGCATGCCCATCTGTACACATTCTGAACAGTGTTCCGCTCTTTCAGAACAGTACTTTGCCACTCGTTACATTCACTGTTATCCTAATGATTTGAGAGAGCAAAAGTCTTGTCAGCAAACATGCCGAGAGATAGAAGAAAGAGTATTCTTGGTGCTCAAGCTTTTATGCATGCAGTTGATGAATCTGATGTAGGAACAAATTACGTTACAGAAGATTGTTTGATTGTAGTACCAACCTGAAGAGAAGATTTTATCAGGCTATTGCTTTCACTCAACTGGACAAGTTTATTCCATAGTCTTGTGATGTGTCCAATATATCCAGCGCGTGGTTGTTTTTTCCCCGTGGCAACCACCGTAGGCTACATCAGAGAGAAAACGTTAGCAGACAAATTTGGTCAACTACTGATATTCTGAGCAGAAGACTATGGCTCTTGATTTAAGATGATAACAGACCACATATCAATAATCGATTAAATACTTTTTGTAGAAATAGTGCAGATACTATACCAGGTTATCACCAGAAAGAACAGAGTCTTTGTCTGATGAAAGAATTTTGCTAATCAGATTGCATTCTTGAAGGATATGATTAACAATTTTTTCGCTCTTATTTTCCAAACAAGAAAGTATTATACTCTCCACTTGGTGGTGCAGAGCATTATTGTATGGGTACCTTCATAAGTTGAAATTTTTTAGTTTTAACACCTCAAGGAAACTGCAGCATCCATATCAAGAGCTTGAATTCTAGTAGGAGCTTACTCAAAAAATAGTTCAAGAATCCTTTTAATTGTTCCAGAGCTCGCTAATTCTGTTCCAGCAGCTTCATTTCCAGATTTTAACAGAACTGCAATGAATTCTATGATCTGAGAAAACAAGCAACAATCCAGCGTAAAGATATATATAAAACACACACATCCAAAAGACACAATCACTTCTCAAATATATGCTTCAAATTTAGGATCCAACCTTCAAACGATGTTTTCCAAGAGGCGGCCTCAGCTCTCCATACGTTGTAGGTAAGACTTTGCTGTCAGACGCTACACTGAGAAGCATAAGCATGTCACCTGCATCAGAAGACATAAAATCTTGTTCATATAAGGACAATGAAGAAACAATCCTTGATTTGACAAAATTTGCAAGACATAATCCTACATATCCAAGTCTAGGAAGGAATCTTAACAATTATGGAAATAACGAACTCCCAATTCTACATTACCCGCATAACCCAAAATGGAAGACTACATAAAGGACAATAGTCATGAGTCAGCCAAAATAAAAAAGGTGATAATTGCAGTGTGAATATTTCATTGCATCCAGCATAAATTACAATAAAAGAAGAAAAAAGAATAAAAAACAGTCTTGTTGTTTCATTGGAAGATACTATAGGCAGGAAAACATCTTACCAAGTTTGGGTAGCATGGCACTTATAGTCTCCTGAGTCACTGGGACAGGAGCCTCAAACATATGTTGACCTCTAAAAGAATTGAAGAAAGGCGAAGAAGCAGAAGATATCCTCGGATCTAACAGAGAAATACATACAGTAAGTGAATGAACTAGGCCAGACTTTGAATGCGAATCTTCTATGGCATGACCAAATATCCTAGAAACGAAGCTGCAAGAAGAGCATTGAATTTTTACCACGTCAGGCTATCGTTTATCCACAGAAACCAGTGAAACTCAAAAATGAAAGAGAAGATAACAAACCCAGAGCTAGAGAGTTTTGTAGCTAAAGCTGAAGGTGCATTTCGAGTAATTGCACATAAGGTTTCTGCAGCGTTTGCCTGAACCTCAGGAGGACTCTGATAAATTACAGAAAGTTGTCAGAAATTACGAACATCGAAAAGGACATTAAACAATATTGAAAATTTTGTCAATGATAAATTCCAGTTATGTTTCTTTTTATTTGCTAGACTGTCACTGTACTAAAGTTTAGATCACCTTACCAAAAACAAAGCAGTCTCTTTTTTATATCGGAATAACCTAAACCTTTTTAATACTTACAGATGGATTTAGTTTGTCCACGATCATTTCAAGTAAATCGCTATCAGCCAAGTATTGCATCACATCCAGAAAGTTGGGGTAGACATGATCATCAGCCCCAACCAAGCGAACCAAAACCTACACAACGTCACAAGAAGTTTATTTGAAAAGATGAGCACTGAGGTCACGCCAACTTGAACAGCGTCTCAAACTACCATTTACCTCCATAATAGATGTTATTCCAATTAAATCAACCAACTGTCTAAACACATTTTGATGCCCCTGAAATCATCAAAACCAATTTTCAGAAATGTAGCCTGTGTAAATAAAACTGGTAGTCGCATCAAATGGAATTTATTGCAAAAGCTACATTGAACCATTTGGTTTCACCAATTATCATCGCAATGAATTACAATGGAAGCAGCCGTCATTTCAAGCATACAATAGAAAGTATGCTTTGCAAATCTAGAGAGAGGCCAGAAAGAAATCCTTCCCACATTACTTGTACTCAATTACATGCATCACGTAATTCCAGAAAGTTTCATAATAATAATTATAAAAAGAATTCCATTCAGTTGAGCTACAGCACAACAAGCAAACCGACATTTGATATAAACATACCAAGGAAATAAGATTTGTACAGTAATACAAAAAATAGCTGAAAAGCCTAACGATAAAAAGAAAACAAAAAATGTTATCAGTTACTTAAGATAAAATGGCATTACTTACTTTTATATAGTTCATAAGCGCTGCTGTCTTTCTGATCATGAGACATATGACAACCTAAACCAACCAGAGACATGTAAGAACACATCTGGCAGGCTCTAAATCCTGTTGGCCTTTAAACATACTTTTTATAAGTGTAAAATAAAAAAGAGACCTTGCCAAAATAGCCAGCCAGCAAAGCACTATGGGGACGATTTGGTTCCAGAAACGCGAATAGCAAATCCATCAGCTGCAAAATAAAATTGAACCCAACAAATGAGTTCAACTATAATGACAAGAAGATGCCAAATCCAAATAAAATGAAACACGATAATGAGAAAATACCTTCTCATCTTCCACCAAAGTCTTTAGAATATCATCAATTTCACATGTAAATATCTCACAAGAGATGAATGGAAACCTATGAGAAGATGAATCCATCACTAGCTGGAAATAAAGTAGTGCTAGAAACATTCAACAAATAAAAAGCATGGGCAATGAAAAGACTGAAAGGAAAGCAATGCAACGAAAGAGAGTCCAGTCACTATAACGGAAAAACATATTACTTGAAAGCACGCTTGCTGTCAGCATCATCCTGAGGTTCTTCAACAACATACCGCAATAGTTGCTCTACTCGACCTTTATCCCTTAGACTGTAAATACCAATATCCATCAGAAACAAAAAAAATCTAAATCTTTCCATATGCTTTATACAGTATTGTCAGGTTATGTGAAACGATGAGAAAAATATACAAAATGAAACCCCCACAAGTTTATGAGTCGGCCGTTCAAAGCTTTGCATTCTTGTATAATTTCTTCCTCGTCAAGAAGCTCTTCTAACGTGAAACTCTCTTTGTCTAATATTGACTCCACCTACATTAGCAACAAAATGAAAGAATCATCAATTCATGAATCATTCCAAATTGGCCTGAATTACAAATATATCACAATCAAGCGCTCTCTTTACCAAAGTACCAGCTAAAAACGAAACAAATCACAGAATGACAAATTTAAGCTTGAAAAAATCATACATTTAATAGTAAATGATTGTTTTAATTCACAAGAAGACATCAAAAGCTGCAAAAGGCTTCCAACAAACGAGCAATCAAGAGATGATGAGCAAGGATAAATCTCTATACCAAGTTTCGCTTACAGCTATAATCTATTTCGGAGCCATAGCGACGAACCATTTCCGACTTCTTAAAACCAAATCAAGAGATCATAAGAAAAGCAGAAGAGGAACGAAAAAATCTAATGAACTTACAGGAGACGAGGCAGAGAGAGACGCTAGCTTCCAGAACATGGTGGCGAGTGGGTAGATAGAGCCTCGAAAGAACCGTAGCAACGGAATCAAAGTGTTAGAGCGGCGATTTTGGGTGGGAGCTTTGAAATCGACCAGTCAATGGTGATGTGATGGAGATCCAGAGAGAGAGAATGAGAACGGAGTTCCCAGATATTTTTTGAAAAATCGAGGCAGAAATTGCAAAATTCCAAAAAGTAAGGACAGAAGTTTTAAAATTTCCCTATAAAATACCCAAAAAAAACTTTCTCTTAATTTTGGATTCCCAAGCAAATGAACCAACAAAACAAAGACTACATTTATAAAGTAAATGAATTTAGATTGAATTGAATTTCGATTATGAGTATGATTTGATGTGAAATAACAACGAACAATGTCACTAAATAAGTGTATCACCTGTCGACCTATAACATGAATCAAATTATATAATATAAAAGGCCTAGCAAGTGAAGATCTGTCTTTGTGGAATAATCATAAATTCTTTATGAAAAACCCGAAAATTCAAACAAAAACGAAGTAGAGAGATCTCGATTGGCAAATTATTTTCGTTATTTTGAAAAGCAAAAATATTTATAAGACATCTTCAATGATTACTTTCATTTTTTCCTTCAAATATGAATGAATGGTTAGCTCCAATCATTTATTTCATTTCTTAATTCAAATAAATATTTTAATAATATCTTGATCTATCATGTTTATTACTAATTACTAAATTACATTTATATTTTTCAAATATATATATTTAACTTACATATATTAATTTTTAATAAATAATCAATAATAACTTTAGTAAAATGATAAAATTATAAAATTTCATTACATATCCTATAAATAAATAAAACAAATTACACGTATTCGTGATAATTATGTATTTTTAATTTATGTTTTGCTATTTATTTAAACAATATGTTATTGTTGTATTTTATAATTGGTTGTTATATATATTAGTTAGAAATTTACTTTATTCAAAAAATGAAAGAAGAAATGAAGATCTTTCAAATTTAAAGAGAGATTTACAGCACCATTGCAGAAGATTTTTCTTCAAATTTAGAATTTGAAGAGAGATTTGAAGTACTATTAGAGATGTTCTAAGAAATTAAAATTAAACTAATTATATTCTACTTTGTTTTTTTCTTACTTTAAGGCTTCGATTGGTAAAACTGCATAATCGCCTAATGGCAGAAATAAAATAAACTTGCAGAATAAAAGTTACAGAACAAAAACTTGCAGAATAAATTTTGGCAGAATCATATGGTGATTGGCATAACTTTTGCTGAATGGCATAATATAATTTAATATTATTAATATTCAATTATTGGTTTTCTTTAGTTATAAATATTTCTTATATTTTAAAAACTAATAATTTATAAAATTAAATTATATATTTAATACTTGAATATTTTATAAATATTTAAAAAATAATACATTTATTATTTTCTATTATAATTAATTTTAATACATTCATGACACAAAAAATATCTAATGATGTTGTGAACCCCAAATCATAGATGCAATTTCATTTCTTACAATCTTCATGTATCGACCTGCATTTTCTTTTTCAGCGTGTATTGTATCTTGTTCCACCTCGACTTGCAATGTTGTTTGATCCTCATAATTATCTTCTTGTCCATCCATATTATCTTGTAATGCTTGGTCAAAATTCATATCCAGAATTTCCAAGATTCGAATGAAATTGTGTAACGCCATTGTACCTTGAGTCACTTTATTCTGAATCTTCTTATTATATCTTGAGTGATCATCTAAAATTCTCCACTTTTTTGGAGGTGATATCTTGGACCTCCTCGATATTGGGCGAGAAATCCTTTTTTGTTTGCATATCCAGAGTCTACGAGATAGTATTTTCCTGAAGAAGGCATATGAAAAGTTGGATCCTCATTTGTAGCCATCATTAACACTCTTGCATCATGGGCTGATCCAGGAACTCCGATCCATGCATATTTGAATAGCATGTGTACATCACATAAGATCAAAACGTTAAGACTTATGTAGCCATGTCGGTTCCAAAACATTAATGTTACTGTTTTTGGTACTCTAACTGGAATGTGTGTTCCGTCCATAGCTCCTATAAATCCTCTGAAGTAAGGCCAATAACGGTGATCTGAACTTAAAGCCCAAGGTACCTTTTCGAGTTGTGATTGTGTTGGCATTAGTTCACCGCGAGTAAAAAGCATTCTTCAAGGACTTCATGAAATTTTTTGTTGATCGTTTCCTGCGAATGTCCAAAGATTATCGCAACAAAACGTTGTACCATATTGTGTGCACATGTCAAAAGATAAATTGCTATACATTCATCAACACACATGTGCCTTGTGTTACGAATATTGTAGTCACGCTGTAATTTTTCACATAAGCTTCTAAATATCCGACTATCCATCCTTATCAAATCGTGACAACGTGTTGGATCTTCGTATATATGCACTTTGACTATACTCCAACCGGTTCCCCATTCCCCTCTCATAGGTCTTCTATTGTAATATTTTTGATAATGTTCCATGATTGGCATAATAAGCAATTCGACGATAACATTATCTTCAAGTTGCATCAATTCTGATAACTCACTTTCATTTAACATGTCTAGCCCTCATGAATGTAACTCATTTAGACGATCCCTCTGAAAAATTAAACACAAAGATACAAAAAATTAATAATATCCAATTAAAAGAAAACTCAATATATATAGGTGTGAAAATTAAAGAAAAACTCATAATATAAATAAGAAACATAACGTTTTTAGAAAGCAAAAAAAAGAAGAAGATAATTAGCCAACATTCATAGAATCATTTTCATCAACTCCTAGCAAATTTCTAAAGCTCTTTGTCATGTAACCATTTAACTCGCTTTGTCCATCTATGTTATCCTAATTACTACTACTAGGATTACTGTTGGAGAATCTTCCACTTGACCCAAAATAATTATTATCATTGCAATCAAAACCCATTTCTTGGTCATCATAACGTTCTCTATCTTTATTGAAGCCATTAATTGCTTCAAGCCAATCAATCTTATCCTCTTCGTCTAAAGCAACAAAAGCCAAAGCATAATTAGCTTGCGAAAGACATCATACTGCAGCCCACCAAAATGGTGTACGTTTAGGGATATCAAGACGTTTAAGAGCCTTAATAGCATCTTGATACAAAAGTATAGCTCCACGTCATTCGCGATACTCCGTAATAAAATTTCCACTATTTTCGATCACATTTTCGATAGTAGACCTACGCCGAGGTTGTCTTGCACGTGCATGAGAATTTTATGCATTGTTAGATGTTGGTGTTACACAGTTTGTCAACTTAGTTGACTTAGACTTGGTGATTGTGCAGGTTTATCACCGATTTTAAAATTTCTAAACACACTGTGCATGAGATCTAGACACACAATATGATGTTTCTTGATACGCAAGGCTTCAGGCATTTCCTGTTAGCATGATTGTATACAAAAAAATGGATTAACAAGTAAACACATTACTTATGACCTTTAAACAAAATGTAGTAAATGTCTAGAATTAAATTAAATTAAGTACCTTAATACGTTCATTCCACCATGTTTCAGGCATATCAATTTCACCACTTTCCGGTTTGATAGTCACTCTAGTACGATTTCTTAGCTTCATATAAGTTGCATAAAGTTTCCGCTCGTAGTTATAGTCTTTTTATTTTTTTGTAGTAAAAAATTTGACCAATTTTTTTCATAAAACTCATTAACTACTCTCTTTTTACTCTCTTTATACTCTCTTTATTAGGATGAAAATTTATGTAACCATCTAATTTGAGTTCACGATCATATATCTCTAGCCATACTTGATGCATGTGATCTAACCATTGGTTATATGACTACAATATTTCATAAATTAAACAATTTAAAAATAATATGTGAAATTTTATGAATAATTAAGAAAAACGGAAGTGTATAATAACAATATATAAAAACAACATACATGCATTTGTTATACCGATAATTAAGAGAAATACTACGTGAAGTTATAATAATAATTAAGAGAATGTATGTGTATAATAACAATATATAAAATCAACATATAATAACAAAAAATAACAAGAGATATAAATGATGTATTTAAAAAAAAAAGAACAAACGATATAAGTGCATAATTGGAGCCTTTGTTTTGACTGGTAATATACATGCAATATTATTAGTCAAGAATCTTCACACTCGACTCATGTGGACCGAGTATAGGAGTCGAGTGAGAGAATCAATCAAGGCTCGACTCATGTGGATCGAGTATAGGAGTCGAGTGGAAGAATCAATCAAGACTCGACTCATGTGGATTGAGTATGGATGTCGAGTGAACAAGACTCGACTCATATGAATCGAGTATGTGAGTCGAGTAGGAGCAAGAGCATATTCAAATCTGCAAGTGACCGTTTATGGATAAGATTTGTGGTCAATATGACCGTTGGAATTGCTTTATGCTTTTCCATCTCTACGTGTCTAGACAATTAATGTATTTTCTCTTCATATATATGCTTGTAAGCAGACCAACATTTGAAATTAATGAGAAAATGATTCTCTTTTCTCTATTCTCTTTGGTTTCTTCTTCTTCATTTCCTCAACATAAACTCTTTTAGTCTTCATATTCTTTTATGGTATCAGAGCATTTTGATCCATTATTCTCCATCATTCTTCCTCTGTGTGTTTTTCGCCCACCATTCTTCCTTTATGTTCGGAAAATCACCATTCTAAAGAAGCTGTGAGTCTGAATCCGTGCACTTCTGCCATTGTTGTACGGACAAGAACTTGAAGTTTTCAAAAAAAGTTCACTATTTCCCTACTGAAAACCCTTAAAGACTCTTCCTTGAGCCCCTTGGTGAAGGAAAGTTTCGGCTTTTATCAAGTAGAAGCAAAAAGTTTCTACCTTTTTCAAGTTTTCATCCACCGGAATAGAAACCAACATATTCATGTCCTGGTGGTCCTCAAGGGAGTTAACTATCTCCTATGGGCTATGACGGTTAAGACAACCATGTGCAGCCACAAGGGTTTCTGGAGCCATGTGGTGAAGAGTAAGCCAGCCAAGTTTGATCCCTCAAGCGGTGAAGAAGATGATGATAAAATCCTCGATGAGGATGATGAGTGGTTCCAAATGGACCAAGTAGTTCTGTCCATCATCTGCAACGCTTTCAATCCACCAATTCTTGAAGGCTACTCTTACTGTGAGACGGCCAAAGAGCTATGGGACACCCTCAAGAATGTCTTCGGTAATGTCTCTAATCTTAGTAGGGTGTTTGAAGTGAAGAAAGCTCTCAACAATCTGTCCCAAGACGAGATGAGTTTCACAGAGTACTTTGGGCAATTTTGGTCTCTATGGGCTGAGCTAGACATGTTGAGACCATCCACAAGGGATCCAAGAGAGATTCATGAGAGGAATGAACAAGATAAGGTGTTCGGCCTTCTCCTCAATCTTAACTCTGGATTCAACGATCTCATCAAGCACATTCTGAGAGAAAGTAAGCTTCCAAGCCTTGATGATGTGTGTTCTCAAATCCAAAAAGAACAAGGTTATATTGAGCTGGTAGATGGTAAAGGGAGTGTAGGTCTTCTCACAGCCAACAAGGAAGGTTTGAGAACATCAAAGCAGAGGAACGAAAGAAGCTGGTATGTGAACATTGCAAGAAGAAAGAGCATATCAAAGAAAAATGTTGGCTTCTTCACCCTCACCTTAAGCCAGCCAAGTTCAAAACTGCAAAGGAAAACCTAGCCCAGGAAGCCTCGGAGGATTATTCGACTCAAACAGCAATGCCCTCAGCTTCTCCAAAGAAGTCTGAGACCATGTTCGCAGCTTCATCCTCCTTCCAAGGTGAAATCCTCAAGATGGCTGACCTTGAGGCCATCATCAACACTCTCAAATCCTTAAAGGACTCTGGTATCTCTCTCTACTCTCACACTGTCCATAAGCCTTTTGTTGTTGATTCGGGTGCTTCTCACTATATGATTAGCGATCCAGCCCTTATTAGCAATGTGAAATCGGCTAGTGGTAGTGTGATTATAGCGAACGGTAATAGGGTATCGGTTAGTGGTATAGGGAATTTAGATCTTTTCAATAAAAAGTCTAAGGCCTTCTACCTACCAGAATTTACCTCTAATCTTCTCTTGGTTATTAAGGCTGCAAATGATCTTCAATGCTATGTGAGATTTGGTCCTAATGATGTTGAATTTCAGGATATTAAGACTGGAGAATTGCTTGGAAAAAGAACTGTCAAAGGCGGACTCTATGTCCTTGAAGATCCTAAGCTCTTATCTCTTATTAGTAACTGTGATTCGGTTATTTCAAACTTAGCTGTTGGTAGCATGAGTAGCATTGTTTGGCATGCTAGGCTAGGCCATTCACACTCTCGTGCATTGGAACTTATGTTACCTAGATTTTCCTTTGATAATTTTGATTGTGAAGCTTGTGTTCTTGGCAAATATTGCAAATCGGTTTATCCAACTTCTTTTACTATATATGAAAACTGCTTTGATCTTGTTCATTCAGATGTGTGGACATCACCTTGCTACTCTAGAGATAATCACAAGTATTTTGTCACTTTCATTGATAAAAAATCTAAGTATACATGGATAACATTGCTGCCATCTAAAGATAGAGTCTTTGATGCATTTAAAAACTTTGAAAGTTACATAACTAATCAATTCAATGTTAAAATTAAGGTACTTAGAACCGACAATGGTGAAGAGTATATGGGAAAAGCCTTTCAACAACACTTACCCAAACAAGGGATCATACACCAAACAAGTTGCTCATACAACCCACAACAAAATGGAGTGGCCAAGAGGAAAAACCGCCACTTGATGGAGGTTACTCTGTCCATGATGTTCTACATGCACGTCCCAAAGAAATTTTGGGGAGATGTTGTCATGACATCATGTTACTTAATTAATCGGACTCCTACCAAAGTCCTTAAAGATGTGTCTCTATACAAGGTATTGAACAAAATCGAACCACCATTAGATCACTTACGTATTTTTGGATGTGTGTGTTTTGTATTAGTACCCGGAGAGCTTAGGAACAAACTTGAAGCCAAGAGCAAGAAGTGTATATTCATAGGTTACTCATATACTCAAAAGGGCTACAAATGTTATGATCCGGAAACAAAACGAGTCCATGTATCCAGGGATGTGAAATTCATCGAGGATCGTGGATACTATGGAGAAAGGAATTGGGATGACCTACAAGACCTCTCCGAACCAGCCTTGGATAGAGCTGAAAACCTACAGTTTCTAATTACTCGACTGGGTGTCCCGCATGATGGAACTGGGCCATCAAACCAAGCTCCAATGCCGGACCAAACGCCACTCGAGCCATTTACTCAAGCTCCCGAGTCGAGGAATGGAGAAGTCGCAGCTCCAAGTGCTGAACTCGCGCCAAGCCCTCGAGTGAATGGGTCGAGTCCAGTTCAAACTGCGGACGAAAAGGCTAAGACTGGCCAGACTCCACTCGGGTCAGACACTCGAGCTTCTGGTTTGAGTCCTCAACCAGTAGCGGCTCCCATACCTGAACAAGTCCCACTTGAGTCAGTCACTCGAGCTCCTGGGTCGAGCTCGAATTGTCATCCATCAAAACCTGAGCCTGGTATATATTAAGATGGACCTCTGGTCTCAGAACCAGTACCCACCACTCAGCCACTCCGAAGAAGCACTCCTATTCGTAAGAGCTCATCCAATTGGGTGAATACGAGGGTCTATTACAACGCTCAAGCAGTTGCTCATCCGGTTCAAACGGTATTTTCGGCTGACCTTTTACCATCTAAATTTAAAGTTTTCCTTGGCAAAATTGAGATGGATCAAGTACCCCAAAGTTATGATGAGGCTAAGAAAATCAAGGAATGGATGGAGGCAGTGGATGCTGAGACTGGTGCCATGGAGAAAAATCGGACTTGGGATGAAGCTGACTTGCCACTAGGAAAGAAGGCTGTTACCTCCAAATGGGTCTTCACCATCGAATATAAAAGCAATGGGGAAATTAAACGCTACAAAGCACGGCTGGTAGCTCGTGGCTTTACTCAAACTTATGGAGTTGACTATACAGATACCTTTGCTCCGGTTGCCAAACTACACATGGTAAGAGTAGTCATTTCCTTAGCTACTAACTTATCTTGGGACTTGTGGCAGATGAATGTCAGGAATGCATTCCTTCAAGGAGATCTTGAAGAGGAAGTATACATGACACCACCACCAGGCCTTGAATCCAAAGTCAGTCCCGGGAAAGTATTAAGACTAAGGAAAGCCATCTATGGTTTAAAGCAATCACCAAGAGCATGGTACCATAAACTAAGTCACACACTCAGAGATCGTGGTTTCCGCAAGTCCGAGGCTGATAATACTCTCTTTACGCTTCAGAGTATGACAGGTATTATGGTTGTGTTGATATATGTGGATGACCTTATAATCTCCGGGGATGATAAGGACGGTATAACAGCCACTAAATCATACTTTCACTATGTTTTTGATATTAAGGACTTAGGAGAACTAAAGTATTTTCTAGGGATTGAAATTTGCCGTTCTCCGGAAGGCCTATTTCTCTCTCAAAGAAAATACACCCTTGATTTGCTTCTTGAGACATGTATGACAACTTGTAGACCAGCCAAGACACCACTCGAGGATGGGTACAAGGTCAACCGAAAGGGGGAGAAGAATGATGAACCATTTGAAGATATTCAACGATACCAAAGACTAGTAGGTAAACTCATCTATTTAACTATCTCTCGACCTGACCTTTGCTTTGCCGTGAACTAGGTCAGTCAGCACATGCAAGCGCCCACAAGGCACCATTGGACCATGATTGAGCGGATCCTCAAACACCTCAAAGGAAGCTCTGGTCAAGGTGTTTGGATGGGTAGGAACGAGAGTTCGGATGTGGCTGGATACTGTGATGATGATTGGGCTGGGGATAGGAACGATAGGAAATCTACCACCGGTTATTGCACATTTGTTGGAGGCAATTTGGTGACTTGGAAGACTAAGAAGCAGAAGGTGGTGCCGTGTTCGAGTGCGGAGGCTGAGTACTGGGCCATGAGGAGACTTACTGATGAGTTAGTATGGCTGAAGGCTCTCCTCAAGGGCTTAGGCCGTGACACCAAAGATCCATTCACCATGCACTGTGACAACCAAGCCGCAATTCACATTGCTTCCAACTCGGTCTTTCATGAGAGAACCAAGCATGTAGAGGTGGACTGCCACAAAGTTCGTGAGCGTATGGAAGAGGGAGTGATCCTCCCATGTTACACACCAAGTGGAGATCAGTTGGCAGATATCTTCACCAAAGCCGCAAGTACCAAGGTGAGCAACCACATCTATGGCAAGCTTGGACTTGTGACCTTGGACTGCTCTTGACTTCATGTCCTCTAATCCGAGTTTGCACACTCTTTTTCCCTCAGTAAGGTTTTGTCCCACGTGGTTTTCCTTATTGAGGTTTTTAATGAGGTGTAGACTTGGGATTCTCCAAGCCAAGCCTTCATTCATTGCGGCTTAGCTTGAGGAGGAGTATTAGTCAAGAATCCTCACACTCGACTCATGTGGATCGAGTATAGGAGTCGAGTGGGAGAATCAATCACTATTCGACTCATGTGAACCGAGTATAGGAGTTGAGTGGAAGAATCAATCAAGATTCGACTCATGTGGATCGAGTATGGATGTCTAGTGAACAAGACTCGACTCATATGAATCGAGTATGTGAGTCGAGTAGGAGCAAGAGCATATTCAAATCTGCTAGTGACCGTTTATGGATAAGATTTGTGGTCAATATGACTGTTGGAATTGCTTTATGCTTTATGCTTTTCCATCTCTACGTGTCTAGACAGATTAATGTATTTTGTAAGCATACCAACATTTGAAAATTAATGGAAAATGATTCTCTCTTCTCTATTCTCTCTGGTTTCTTCTTCTTCATTTCCTTAACATAAACTCTTTTAGTCTTCATATTCTTTCAAATATGAGTCAAGCCTTTGCTTATAATAACAACGTACATGCAATAACATAATAATATAAGTGTATATTTTTTTGATATAATATTTATACCTCTCTGGTTCTTGAGGTGTTAGAGAGAGAGAGATGGTGTTGCTGGTGGAGAATCCATAACAAGAGACTTTTGAAGTGTTTTGATTTTTTTTTGTGTGGTTGATAAGCTTTTGTTTGAAGTGCTTGAGAGAAATGGAGTCTAGTGTTCTTTATTTATAATATATGTGAGTGAATAGCTATTGGTTGTAATCCATTAACTATTAGTAGTTGGTAGTTGTAGTTTTATTCATTGGCTAGGTAAATATGTAGAGACAATTATTCTCTATAATTAATATACTTCAAAAATAGTTATTGGTTGCATGATATTGACTAAACCACAATTTATTACGATTCAAACTTGTAAATATTAATAGTATTTAATAAAATTGTAAATATCAATGGTATTTAATATATAAATAATTTCAAAATGTCTTCGATAAGCCATGTATAATTGACAAAGTTTTTAATGAAAATTTAAAGATGGCTTGTGTTGAATATAATAGTTATTGATTATAAATATCATATGTCATTGGTTGCATGTAATAGTTATTGATACTTTTTTGCATAGTAAGTGGTATTAGTGCATGTAAATATTAGACTATTTAATTATTATTTTTATCATTAGGCAAAAAAGCAACAAAAATTTGTTTATTTGCCTAATGACATTTTTCTTTGTAAATTGTTAGGCTGAAAAAAAATTGTAGAATTACATTAGATTACACCATTATGCATATTATGATGATTGACAAAGTTTTGGCAGAATCGCATTACATTACGCCATTAGGCGATTATGCGATTACCAATCGAAGCCTAAAATATGATTAATTTAATTTAAACTCTTATAAAAAATTTTTGTTGTGAATATTGGATCGACAAAGTCCGATCCATAACCTAGCCCAACTCTTAAAATTTCTAGTTAATCTACCAACTTGAAAATAGGAAGAATCAAACCCTAGAGATGTCATAGTTATTAGTTGAATCATCCTAACCACTTGAATGAGAAAAACGGCAGATTTTTGTTTTTCAAAATAACAAAAACAATTGTCAATCTGCACCAAAAATCCTAGATTTGAGCAGTAATAACAGACTCAACGGATCGTAGAATAAATTTATGTTACTCTCATTAATTGAATGTAAACGAGTTGATATATATACAGATACATAACCAAGTAATAACCGGATTCTAAGGTAAAAGTTAAACCAGCTAAACCAGATATATACATTGATATGTAGAAAGAAAACAAAAAATAGAGAGATCGCGAAAATGTTGAAATGTACTGCTTCTCTGCTTTGAGTTCCACCGAAAACTATTTTTCTTAATTGGGTTACGGGGGCTTTTAAATGAGCTCTTCAGCCCTTTGGAACGTACGAGTTTAAGACCCCGAACCTCCGGGTTATAAAAAAAAGAAGAGATTGTTGGATTAGTTAGGAGAAAACGGTCAATAAAATACTGAACTTTCCTGTTTTTGCGGAAAAAATACTAAACATTTTTATTTGCCAAAAATATCACGACAAACTGTTGACCTAACCGTTTTGATATCCAATTTAGTCAACGTTACAGAAAATTAACCTCCGTTAAACAAAAAATCAACGTTGACTAAATTAGATATCAAAACGGCTAGGTCAACACTTTGTCGTGATTTTTTTGGCAAATAAAAAAGTTTGGTATTTTTTCTGCAAAAACGGGAAAGTTCAGTATTTATTGACCATTTTTTGACATTTTTTAAAAAATGAGATAAAATCATAAAAATAGTTTAATCTAAGTCCAGTCTAAACATAATGTAATGTGTATACGGACAAGAATCAGATCATTAACAAAATGACCAAAATCTAAATGAGCTAAACTCGATCTATAACCAAATTGAACGTATAAATCAAAGCGAAATAACCAATAATCAAACCATATAATTTATCGGGTAATATCCTTATACATTACAAGATTTTTACTTTATCTAAAGATTTCATAATTTAGATTATATTAATTTACTTTTACTCTCTGATACCAATATTTTTACGATAAATGAATTGTTGACCAAAATAAATAACCTTTAGATAAAGTGAAACTCTTTTAATGTATAAGGAAATTACCCGAGAAATTATATGGTTTGATTATTGGTTATTTCACTTTGATTTATACGTTCAATTTGGTTATAAATCAAAGCGAAATAACCAATAACCAAACCATATAATTTCTCGGGTAATTTTCTTATACATTAAAAGATTTTCACTTTATCTAAAGATTATTTATTTGATCAACAATTCATTTATCATAAAAATATTGGTATCAGAGAGTGAAAGTAAATTCATCTAATCTAAATTATGAAATCTTTAGATAAAGTAAATTCATCTAATCTAAATTATGAAATCTTTAGATAAAGTGAAAATCTTTTAGTGTATAAGAAAATTACCCGAGAAATTATATGGTTTGGTTATTGGTTATTGGTTATTTCGCTTTGTTTTATACGTTCGATTTGGTTATAGATCAAGTTGTAGCTTAGTTTGATTTTGGTCATTTTGTTAATGATCTGATTCTTGTCTGTATACACATCGCATTATGTTTAGACTTGACTCTATTTTTATGATTTTATTTCATTTTAAAAAGAAGTAAAAAATGGTCAATAAAATACTAAACTTTCCATTTTTTGCAGAAAAAATACCAAACTTTTTATTTGCCAAAAAAATCACGACAAAGTGTTGATCTAGCCGTTTTGATACGTTGACTAAATTGGATATCAAAACGGGTAGGTCAACACTTTGTCGTGATTTTTTTAGCAAATAAAAAAATTTGGTATTTTTACCATAAAAACGGGAAAGTGCAGTATTTTACTAACCGTTTTCTCAAAAGTTAACCTTGGTACTTTGGTTTAATTTGTTAAGCAGCTCTAGTTAATTAAAGCCTTTCGTAGGTCTATTTG